>OW026318.1:25000-1225000 GCA_932273695.1 Apotomis betuletana | reverse complement strand
GACCTTTTTAGCTAAAATATTTTTTCAAACATGCAATGAAATGTCTTCATAACGTGCCGGCGGAACCGTTAGAGAGAACTGTGATTTTCATACAAAATAGAAGGCGTATGCCGGGTAGTAATTTTTTTAAACATGGCGTCTGTTATTATGAACACGTCAAACTGCTGAATTATTATGTAAATACTTATGTGAAAAGAAGTTCATAAAAAGGTTGCATTTACATAATAATGTAGTCCAACACGATCAGATTGAAGCAAAAAAGAAGGAAAATACTTACGCATATAAAAACACAAACTTACGTTTCTAGGTATCTTTTTGCGTGCGTAAAAATACAATTAACAGGGCGTCGTCGCCAGCCGATTGCCTAGTCTTAATAGAATTATTTTTGGATTGAGCGACTATGATAAAATAAAAACGTTTACGCTGACGAATACTCCATCTCCCACATACATCGAATAATTCATTCATTCATCACAAGCCTACTAGAGCTTACTGTGGGACTAGATTGATTTGTGTGAGGTTGTCTGATGTTTATTTATTTATTCATTCAAATCATTCATTCATTCAAAGTTACGAGCACCTTCTCGTTCAGAATAAAATGATGAATACGTAGATGTTTCTACTCATGGGCCTGGAATTTAATTAAGATCAAATCACATCATGAAGGCGGTTGAAATTAGTCTAGGAATTCAATTTGCTTTACTGTACAATATTGCTTGTAGTTTTATAAAATTAACCTAATTATTAGGGTGTTGCTTATTTTCTAACCCCGTACTCTCACCCCCTTATTCTGTTCTAGGACCCGAAAAAACGTCACTGATTTTTTATTTATTTTTTTAATTCAGTTTTTGGGGTGAATGTGAATTAATTGTTATGTATAATTTAAAAATATTGCATTATTTTGAATGATCCTTTCTTTTTGACATGTATTGTTTTGTTTTTATGTAATAATTTATCGTGTTAGTGCTTTGGTGTCATGTATGCTGTAAACTTAGTATTGAAATGAATAAATGAAATGAAATGAAATTTAAACTGAATAAAGGCTGTAATATTATCGCTTAAACAGCCAGTGTGCTAATTGAGGTAATGTGCTTCGTAGTATGGGACGTATAAATATTGCCACCATCTTCGCTTGGATTATCGCCGCGTCCTTATCATGACAAAACGTTTAAAAATAGATTTTTCTCAAACATGCAAAGAAATGTCCTCATAACGTGCGTTAAAACAGGCTTCGAAGTATCACGTTTCGGGCGGAACAACTCGAGAGAACTGTAAAGGAATTTTATACAATATTGAAGGTCTAAGCCGGGAAGTATTTTTTTTAAACATGGCGTCTTTGTTTTTGAACAGGCTAAACAGCGGAATTGTATTATTTTAGTGGTGTATTTTTTATTTCATTGCATATGTTTGAAAAAAGCACTAGGTATAGTGATACGAAGCCAGCAAATCCTTTTCACGGCGAAACGTTTAAATAGATTTAACATGCAATAATTGACCGAGAGAGCGAGGCGTTTTTATTTTAGCTTAGTCAAAAAATCTTTCCTATCTCCGGATGAGAGTGAATCAAAAATTATTTTTTATTTTATTTTATTTATTTATTTACACACACAACTGTCCTTACAGGCTTACCTAATTCGACAGCATGGATTATTTACAAAATAGACACAAATACAGGCATAGTACACAAACACAACACTACACGTCAACTATTTATACTATTTACTATACAGCATAACATAAAACATAGAGTGTGGCCCTTGTGAATTCGCTCAAAGAACAAAAGAAAAGATCAGATACGTTTGCTACTCGATTGAGAGTGCGAAGCGCTCTGGTAAAGGGTGCTTGGCGCAGCAATTGCGTTCTGGCTTGAGGCTCCGCGAGCAGGCTGGGCCGCCGCCGTCGCCACACGTATTGCTGCGGCACGTACAAACTGACCTCCGCTAGGACTCCTGGGTTGAATACCTTGCCCCGCAATAACTTAAAAATATATATAGCTAACCCTAATTCCCTTCGGACTTCTAGTCGATTGTATCCAACCATGCCGAGTAAAAATAACGTAGGATACATTAGCGGGTAAAAAGGATACACCCCGTACATCTTTAAATATAAAAATCTAATAAATTTGTTCTGTATGCGCTCCAACATAAGCCTATATTTAGACTCATGCGGGCTCCAGATGACTGCATTACATTCTAGGTGACTCCTAACTATCGCCTCGTATAATGCTCGTATCGCATTCATATTATTAAAATCCTGCGATTGGCGCATTATAAAGCCCAGGTTTCTGAAAGCTTTTTTGCATACCTGAGTAATGTGATCTCGATATGTAAGATCAGCTTTCAGAAGCACTCCCAGATCTTTTACCTGATCGACTCGCTGCATCACTGTTCCCTCCAGCATGTATTGATAGTGATGCGGATTTTTAGATCTATACTAAAAGAAATTACGGAACATTTTGACGCATTAAATGATAGCTTGTTCGCTATCATTTAAGAGATATTTAAGAGTGTAACTAGCCGCGGATTGCTCGAGTTGACGCGTGACCAGAGTGCTGGTTCATATCTCGCACAGCGGATCAGCATTGCCATACAACGCGGCAATGCTGCCAGCCTTCTGGGCACGCTGTCAATAGACGGCGATTTGGGCCATCTACTTATAGTTTATTTTAAAGTCTTTTTAGTTTTAAATTTTTACTTTAAGGTATATAAAAAATAAGGTAAAGACTGTGTCCTATGTGCAAACAGAGTATACGTCTAACATTACATCAACTATCCGTAACACTAGTCCTTTTATAGGTCCGTAATAGGTTAATGAAGATCCCATTATAGGTAAGCAAATTATGGAATTTCCTCGTGCAATTACTGATTAATAATTGGACCATCTGGCGCTACTGATTCGATAACTAGCTTATATCCGCAGCTTTGATTGGATTTTGCTAACATTAAATTGGAATCTTCTCCCCTTTTCATATCTTCAATCACATGGAAAACCCATTATTTTTATTAAAGCCGTGACGTAATACATAAAGCGAAAAATTTAAAATGTTAAAGTTCATGCGGGGTTCGAACCTGCGTCTCTAACGGTTTTACGGGCCAACACGGGCGTTCTACCTATTGGACCACTGAACCTGATGTAAGAGCCATTAAATTTTTCAACCAGTTGCTTCTTGCATGCCTAAGGGTGGCATCGTAGCGCCATCTACCGTAAAGATTCAGATTTCATGTTCCGCACCATCGTCTTAAATTATTGAGAATCGATGATAACGATATGCTACACCCAAACTAATTTAGTTTCCCCTCTACACTACCCGGATTCTGATTGACTTGAATTATAGGTACATTTATTTTTATTGGATGAATAGGTACGCAACTTTATTGATAATCTATTACTATATTATAAAACTCTAAAGTATTCAAAAATAGTTTATTTCATATATTAACAGCGCGTTGCAAATTATACAAGGCGTGCGGTTGCATTTAGTACAATCAGCCAAAAAACGTGGTCTACCACTTTTCGACTATTTCATGAGAGGTCTAAAAGTGGCAGATCATTTTCTAAGTTAACTGTACCAAGACGCGCGGTGATATGCAAGCTTTACACTACTCGGACTAGGGTTGGGTGAATTTGATAGTGTGGAAGGCACTTCGGTTGAGGAAGTAATACTCCGGTCAACGGAACAAGGACAACTCTGCGAGTAGTGCAGTGACCGAGTGTACAGTAACCGTTGGCTCCAATTGGGAATTGGGCTGAATGAACGTAACCAAGCGATGGACAGCCCGCCTATCTCCGGCCGGGCGTCCCTACACCAAATCAGTGTAGAGCCGGCAACAGATGAGACAACATGTCAAACAATGATTTATCCCGCCATTGCTTACGGTCGATGCATCATCATTATTACAGCATCAGCGGTGCAGCTGAGGCTCGGAGATTAATGGCGAACAGGCTTAGACTGGATTCCGTAAATAACAATATAATTGCGGACCGGAACTTATCCGCGTTCAAAAGAGTTTTTATTTTATTACCTTGACGTTTCGGACGCGATGTTACGTTTGGCCTCGAAGAGTGGAACTTAAGCTTATTTTTGGTAACTGACGTTGCAAGTCGGTGAATGTCACTGATGTACACAAAGAGGAAACAGGACTAAAATATTCCGCAAATTTCAAGTATTTCATGCAAAAAATACTTGAAATTTAGGTACCACTAAAAATCTGCAATATGGCATGGGTTATAAAACCACTTGTGGGGCTATACAATCATTTGATTCTGTCTATGGTCTTCTTATACATATCTCTGATCTAAACATCTTATTTGTTGACTATTTGATACACTCAAGCTCATCAAAACGTTATTTAACTTCAGCATCACGTTACCGATCCTCATAAATAAACGCCGCCCATTTAGGGTTGCCACATGAGGATATATTTTTATGAATTAATAAATTAAAATAAATAAACAAATATTGACAATCTTATACAAATCGACCTAGTCCCAAACTAAGTAAAGCTTGTACTATGGGTACTAGATGACGATAATATATATAAAATTATAAATACATAAATAGATAACATCCATGACCCAAAAATGAGATGAATGAAAAGTTTATGGCCAACGAAAATGATGATAATTATATTTATGGCAAATTCAGACAAGTGAAGGTATCCCGTTTTTTACCATGCCCTACTTTATCAAATTGTCATTTTATGAAATGATTAACTTTATTCTGTAAGTAGACCAAAAGGGCACTTTGACGTGTCTGAGTACCGGCATTTCATAAGAGAAGACCACTGTGGGAAACACCGAAACTAGCCACTGTGAGAAACACTATAATTTCTTGTATCCCATCTGTAATGTTCCGCCAAATTTTTATTCGACCGAAAGCCATTTTTTCTAAAGCTGTTAATTTTTGAAATTGATCTGATCAATTTTAAATTCATCGTTAAAAATTTAATTTTAATATTCCTACCTAACATTGATTTGGAGTATTTATATATTATCTCCGTAATTGTTTTAAGTATAATTTACGAAAAAATAACTTTCTGTTGAGTTTCTTTCGGCTTTCTTCTCAACAACGGTCTCCTCTTGCGAAATGCCGGTAGATTCACAATCTGACTTGTAAAAGTGCCCTTGTGGCCTACTTACTGAACAGATTATTTCATTTCATTTCATTTCAGAATAAAAGAAACCCTAACTAACCTAACCGTTGAGAAGAAACACCAAAATTAACTTAACATTCGGCATTTTTTTCGTAAAACATATTCAACTAATATTACAGTATTTGACATTGACAACCCTAAACGCTTTCCACACCGCTTTCAACACTGAGCCTATTATCTGACGTTATGTCAACGCTTTGATTCCAACTCGCATGGTCGTTTATTGTTCCGAAAAGCGGCATTATAATGGATAGCTTAGCGGAATCCGGCACATAAATTAATTTAGAGATGGGATTCGCGCGTTTTGAACAATACGTGGTATTGATTAGTTGCTGTGCTTTTCAGGTGTAATCTAAATAGGGGTGTAGATTACAAGAGGATTACTCACGTTGTGCAAGTTGAGAAGGGGAGACCGAGAGGTTTTGGTAGAGAGGTGGGTGGAAACAACGTCAATTTTTTTGAACTAGATACAAACGTCGATACGCGATTCATCGTCAGGAGCTACGATCAGTCGCGAATGCGGCGGTGTATTTTAATATGTCTGAGCCTCACATGAGTTATATATATATATATATATATATATATTTTATACTACGACGGTGGCAAACAAGCATGCGGCCCGCCTGATGTTAAGCAGTTACCGCCGCCTATGAACGCTTGCAACGCCAGGAGCATCACACGCGCGCTGCCAGCGCTGCGATTTAAAATGAATAAGGTTGTTTATGCATGTCATTTTAGGATTTTACAATAGCGTGTTTACTTTTAGAATTTTAATCCATTTATTTAGCAAAGAAACGAGATAAATTAGATTCGTAACCGAAACACGCTCGTGACCGGAGAACCGGGGCGACCCTCGTCTCGAGCGGTGGACAGACATATGCGTTGAATGCCAATCTAGCCCTTCTATTAGTTTTCCTTATATAAAATAACTAATTTATATGAAAACTAGAAGTTGAACTTCGTTAGACGTTACTACTTTATACTCAGTAACTGCTCGAAAATCACTGGCCTTAATGGATGCTCGGAATCTCTCTGCGAGATAGAATACGGAACGAAGACATTCGCCAACGCACGAAAGTTACCGACATCGGCAAAAGAGTTGCGCAATTGAAGTGGCAATCGGCTGGTCATATATGTCGCAGAGAAGATGACAGATGGAGTCAGCAAGCGCTACATTGCAGGCCGCGAACGGGTGGCAGAAGCGTTGGAAGACCGCAAGCCAGATGGTCGGACGACATTAAAAAGACGGCAGGGCCGACCTGGAGTAGGATCGCCGCATCAAGATCAGCTTGGGAATCCATGCAAGAGCATGCCATATGCATGTCCAGTAGTGGACGCATATATGCTGAGAAGAAGAAGAATGGAGCGGGGCAGGATGGTAGGGAAGGTAGGGTTTCAAGTGTCCGAATGGTTCCAGCTTCCAAGCCCATCAGGCAGCAACAACGTCTGAGGTACCACGACGTTCACATACTACTTTATTTGGAATAATGAGTCTTCATTTTGGATAAAACTCCATTGAAAATTCAAATTCCCGACTGTTAGGTTGTGTCGTATTATAAGTAATTATTTGTTTTATGTGTGTATTGACGTCCAAAATCATTTTAATTATATAGTATTCAATATTACCTATTTAACTTGATCCTAAACTTCTGAACATTTTTTTATTCTTTCTGATTTTTATGTAAAATATCTTCAACCCTCAGGCATTTCGTTTATTTTTTTTTTATACATAGTATAGTAGATATCCGTACCATTGGGCGTGGTGATGGTTGCTTTTATCACGTTTTGAAAAAATGCGAGTGTGAGTGACAGATGCCTTGTCACTTATTTGTCACGTGATAACCGCAACCCCAGGTCATTAAATTTTTATATTTTTCTGGAAAAAATATAAGTAATTCAAAAAAAGATCTAACCTAATCTCACCATTTGTTAACTTTCCTTTTTTATGGAATGACAAAGACAAATTGAGTTCGCATTACCTGGCTCTCAAAGATCGGAGATACCTAAATTGGAATGTTCTAGATTTATTTGAACAAGTTTGAAGCAAAATCAATTGATTTTCTTTTGTTGAAGTTTTTCGAAGTGAAAAGACGAGGGGAGACCCCACCAAGTGGAAATTTATTGTTGTGCCTGTCCGAGGATATATGTAGCTAAGTTGGTTATGTTTACCCTTAAAAAAATACGCCTATAGAACCTGAGTCTGCATACGACAGATTTGCGAAAGTTGAAGCCGCTTTTGGTTTTATGTGTGCGTGTCTACGAACCAATCATAGAGACGTGTTGCTTGTGAGCTTGACGTTGTGACAGATGCGCACACGGACGAAACTAAGCCCGTGGCTAACCAAAACTGGCGGCTTTCAAGCGCCGGACTAGGTTTTTAGAAGTATTTCTTACCGTTTCTAAACGTTAACCGATATAATAATAATAATAATAAATATACAGAAAGCGGTACTCCTGGACACGGCGCGCATTGTCAGGAGGTTCCTTTCTCTGCAGCCCTAACCACCGGTAGCCTGGGCCCTGCCCCGTTGCCGGCGGCACCCTAGGTTAGGTTTTTTTTATAATGTGTTTATATTTGTAATGTATTTTTTATATTTTACTTTTTATTATAAATTTATTGTAAAAAATACCTATCCTAAAAAAACATGATTAAATGAGTGAATAGTAATAATAATACTCTTTATTGTGCACCACTAAATATAAATAAATATTACACAAAGAAATTGCAAAAAAACAAATCATATATACGAGTCGTACGACACACAAATATCCTTTCCCATTCTGTTGCAAAAATTTCGTAAAGGTAGAGTTGTTAGTTCGCTGTTTTCTAACATAATCGCCTCACAGGGGATGAATCTGACTTCCCTCCACATCTGAAAATAATCACCAAGGAACACTCTATCTGTGGTATAAATTTCATGCTTGTAACCCGATGCGCACAATTTCGCGGCTTAGCAACTCTACTATTAGAGGAGAAAGCAGACGAGAAAGAAACCTAATAAAATAAAAAGTTAATTTTCTAAAACCCTCAGTTGAACTATTCGTAAATCATTACAAACGTAATTTCTCAACGCAGCACTCGATTAAAAAGACGGTAAACCGAACTGTTTGCAGTTTCTCGAGTGCTCGCGCCCAGATGTCTCGGGTCAAGTTAGTAGTACTAGTTAAGAATAGTTAGTGAGATTTTAATTATAATACATTGTTCAATAATACAAATAATTTACCACCTAGAAGAGCGGTGCCCCTTAGCACAAGTATGAAATACTTAAAAAGGGGTACCAACACTGTTTATCAGCTGAATTTCTGTGTTACTGAATAAATACATTTTTTTTTTTTTTTTAAGTTAACGGCCGTGTAAGGTTTCACGTCCAGAAGGCTGTTTATATACCTATAGCTACTAACGTGCTTCTGCTCACACTGCGATAACAACCAAGTAATAAAAAAACCGGCCATGTGCGAGTCTGACTCGCGCAACGAGGGTTCCGTACAAATATTCACTTATCCCATCTTAATTGGCCTGTACGTCTAGCATAACTGTGACACGCGACTTTATGTCGCGCGACAAATAGTACCTGTCACTTTCCTTTCAATACAGTGCGAGCGTGACAGGTGACGCACAGTCGCGCGACAAGTGAAGTCGCGGTAAGACATTCTAGCCCCGCTGGTTGAGTTAACTTTGCACCTGAAATTTATACAAACGAGGTGCAAGCAGCAATACGTATCTTTTAAATTATCACAGTGCTATCAGTTTGGTGTTACCCTAATAAATTGTAGTCATTATTGTCTAGGTGCTTATAAATCATAATATACTTGTACTATGTACTGAATGTTTGTGAAAACGCGTAATACGAGGCACCCACCAGGGATTTGTGGCCGCGTTACAAGCTGGCTTTTAAAGAACTAACTTATTGAAGAGATAATGTACCTACACTCCCATTGGAGCGACTTGTATTTGTGTTCATATTTTTTTAACCGACTCAAGTTAATGTATATTTTTAAACCTCGACGAAAAAAGGGGTGTTATAAGTTTACCATGTGTATCTGTGTATCTGTCTGTGGCACCGTAGCTCCAAAACAGACCAATATGAGTGCGGTTTTTAGGGTTCCGTACCCAAAGGGTAAAAACGGGACCCTATTACTGAGATTTTGCTGTCCGTCCGTCCGTCTGTCACCAGGCTGTATCTCAAGAACAGTGATAGTTGAAATTTTCACAGATGATGTAGGTATTTCTATTGCTGCTATAACAACAAATACTAAAAATAAAATAAAATAAATATTTAAGGGGGGCTCCCATACAACAAACTTGTTATAGATTATGGTACGAAACCCTTCATGCGTGAGTCGGACTCGCACTTGCCCAATTTTTTTTAAATCGAAAGACTTATCCGTCGATATGGTTCTAAGCTATATTTGGTGGAAGCAAGATCAGTATTTTCCAAGATATTCAGCTTTAATTGGAACAAGTGACAAGATCTCAGCCAATATTGAAGCTAAGAATTCAGAATTTTGTAGTTATGTTCAGTTTTAGTAGCATTTTCTATATCACTGATCAAATGAGGACCTCATTGGTCATTATGAGGTCCTTGTGTCGAGGCTACTTGTGTCGAGCTGTTTTAAATTTTTATTTAGTTCTTTTTAGGGTTCCGTACCCAAAGGGTAAAAACGGGACCCTATTACTGAGACTTCGCTGTCCGTCCGTCCGTCCGTCCGTCCGTCTGTCACCAGGCTGTATCTCAACAACGGTGATAGCTAGACAGTTGAAATTTTCACAGATGATGTATTTCTATTGCCGCTATAACAACAAATACTAAAAATAAAATAAAATAAATATTTAAGGGGGGCTCCCATACAACAAACTTGTTATAGATTATATATATGTATAGGTACGGAACCCTTCATGCGCGAGTCGGGCTCGCACTTGCCCAATTTTTTATTTATATTGTTTTTCAGAACTCCGTCATCTAAAACGCAATAACCGCCCCAACAATGTATAAGAAAAGTACTATTCTTCTAGTTTCGTTGAAGTACTATGCCCATTTTTATCAGAAAATCACCCTAATCATTCGTCTCTTGCCCTTACCCCATTTGTTTTGGGGCTGCATACTTTTATCTTCCATTCTTCCCGATTATTCCCTGTTTCGCCATTTAATTTATTCTTCTCGATTATGTCATCTCTCTTCTTTGTTTTCTTTCTTCTCTTTGTCTTTTTTTGTCCTTCCTCTTCTTCAATTGTAATTTTTATCAGAAAAATTAAATGTGTAAAAATTTCTAAAACTGTGTAAAAAAATTCAGGAGACAACAATATGAATGAAGAAATTCACTTTGGACTTTATCGGGGAATTATTTGATTGCTATGACTCTTGTACTAAATAAATAACGCTATTCAAAACCGCTCCACAAATGCAAAAACGTCGAGCGCCATCTATCATCCAAAAGCTGCATATCTGCTTCTGATAGGCTGCATAAATTAACACGAGATTTTAACGACTGCAGCTCCCATTTCCCTGGCTAGCTCGCTCAAAAAATGCTCTGGGATTGCATGATGTCATCGCATATAGCAAATATGAGTGCAACAAAGAAGAACTTTTTTCCGGTAAATCTTTCCCCTGGATTCTTAACGATTGTAACGAGGATATAACTGAATAGGCATTTTCTCGACAAACATTGTTTCACACATTTATACACAAAAAATAAACTAGGTCGTAGTAGGTAAGACCGCTTGTTGTCTACCTCTATTGTAATTTTAAGTTTTTGTCTGTGTTTGTATTTCTTTCGTGTTGAGGTGTGCAATAAAGAGTATTCTATCTATCTATCTATAACATACCTGGGATGCAAAACTCCAACTGGCTGGTTCAACACACACTAAGTGATTATTTACCTGAAATCGATATTGAACATAAATTATCACATGGAATGAAAAATACATACCGGTTACAATGTAACAGTAAGGAACATTTTTTCGTATTTCCAGTTTGATGTGCACTTATCCAGGTTTTCAGGTGTTCTCATCTACAGGTCGCCTTTCCCAACCGATTCTCAATATGTGAAATATGTAAGTAGATTCGACAATTAGACTTTTTTTGACGATTGATTACTTCGAATAATATGTTAAAAATGGCAGTGATAAAGGGGGATTAAAGCGTAAAATATTTCAATTTTCATACATTTCGAAACTCGAAGTCTATAGCTCACAGAGCCATTACACATTAAATAAGTGCAACAGGCCAGTCAAATAAAATAAGTATTAAGTATTAACTTAATACTTAAATTGCATAGTTCCAAACTTACAAACTAAGCAAAGCTTGTACTATGGGTACTAGATGACAATATAAATACATATATAGATAACATCCACGACCAAGAAACAACATTCAAGTTCATCACACAAATATTTACCCCGGCCCGGATTCGCACCCAGGACCGCAGCTCAGTAGGACTACAAACAGCGCCAACCGCGTCGTCAAATTGGAATGTCCCCCGCCATTTTGAGCCAGTCTTGAGTAATCGATATTTACTAAACATCACCTTTAACCTCAATAAATGGTTTGTTTGCCATACCTCACTCCGATGACGTCTGATCTCATAATAGCTAGTCTCATATTTCTTTTGTTTACTTGCTTAACGCTTGTGCAGTAGGTAGGCTGATAAGATAATATTTACGGAAGCTAAACTTATTGACAGTGAGTAGCTAGATAATATGATAAACGCATAAGGGGGCGTTTAGTTTATATATTTACTACGACAATAACGAACAAACATGCGGCCCGCCAGGTGCAAAGCAGTTACCGCTGCCTATAGACGCTTGCGACGCCAGGCATTACACGCGCGTTGCCGACCCTTTAAGAACATATTTACTCCCCTCTTGAAGAACCGCATACTGTAGCCCCCGGGGAAAACCTCGGCAGGGAGCTCATTCCACATGCGGAGCGTTCGCGGTAGGAAATTCCTCTGGAACCGCACAGACTAGTGTGTAGTGGTAGACTCGGGACAGTCAACTTACCTCGGGCAAGAACACCACAGACAACGATGAAGAATCCAGCCCCCGGGGAAACCTCAGCGAGGAGCTCATTCCACATGTGAAGTTAATTCCTCTGGAACCGTACAGACTAGTGTGTAGTGTAGTGACCTACTCGGGACAGTCAACTTACCTCGGGCAAGATCTCAGACATAACGATGAAGAATCCAGCCCCCAGGGAAACCTCAGTAAGGAGCTCAGCACATGCGCCATTCCTCTGGAACCGTACATAAATCATTGCCATCAAAATTGAGCACTTTCGAGCTGCACCCTCATAAACCAAACTATGCAACACTCATGTCACAAGTTAATTGAGTTGTGACAAACAACCGCGATCACGCGAAACAAAGTTTAAATTGAATGGGATATTCACATGAGCTAACTAAAACGCTAGTTGCCAGTTAAAATAATTACGCAGACCACAAAAATTCAACGAAATGAAACCCTTACCATGAGTTTACAGTAATTGTAATCGCTAGCGACAGCTTAACCGATTTGTATTGAGATGTTGTACCTTGTTTTGCCTAACAACTTTTTGCCTAATTTGGGTTGCCTAATTTCAGTTAGACTAATATTATTTAGCATAATTACTCGTTTTGCCTAATTATTATTTGAGTGAAAATCGTTTTGTATAATACTCATTTGACATAATCTTATTTCGTCTAATTTTATTTGAGCTAATTTTTAATTTGTATAAATATATTTTGCCTAACAATTTTTTTGCCTAATTTCATTTTGCCTAACTTTTGTTTAGACTAATATTCGTTTCGTACATTAGACATAAAACAAATTGACAAATCAAGGGAATACCAAGCAA
This sequence comes from Apotomis betuletana, assembly GCA_932273695.1. NCBI lineage: Eukaryota > Metazoa > Arthropoda > Insecta > Lepidoptera > Tortricidae > Apotomis > Apotomis betuletana. The sequence continues at coordinate 1,212,015 of OW026318.1, read as the reverse complement.
GCATTCGGACGTTCCGCTCGATCCGCTATCCATGGTCATAAAACAAACCTAACCTAACGTACAGTTTTCGGTCTATAACCTAACCTACTAACTGCTAAATTTTTAGACAATAAAATCTATAGTCAAATATATATATAGACATTCAGATATGCATTGATTAGATATAATAAAAATCGACAAGGTAAATATTTTTTTAATTCAGAATTAGACCAATTTTTTTTAGTAAAAACGTTATTCGGCTATGTAATGATTAGTTAAAATAAGAATCGTCAAAGTGAGTTTTAGATAAAATAATATTCGACAAAATAAGTTATGAAAATGATCATTTAGGCAAAACGAATTTCGACAAAATAATAATTATGAAAAATGATATTACACATATTGACTTTAGATAAAATGTTCATTATGGTAAAAGTTGTTAGACAAACTGAAATTAGACAAAAAAAATTAGACAAATCAAGGGAATACCGTATTGAGAATTGTAGTTGTACAAAGTAACCGCTAGGGGCGCTTTTTTTTTTTTTTTTTTTTAATTTACTATCTCCATAAAAATCGTTTACGCTGTCGCTAGCGAGTACGGTCACGTTAACTGGTGGTAAGGGTAGCTTAAAAAGTTTAACCATTTCACGCTTTCATTTTCGAATTCAAAAGGTGTGTTATTAAATTGTATTTCTGTTTTTATTTCGAAGCACTGTTTATACAGTCTGTATATTTGATATAACCGCATACTTTACAGGGGCTTAGTATAGGCACTTATTAATATATTTATCCGTAAATTATAAAAAAAATCTAACTTTTTTTTTTCCATATACAATAAAAGTAGCAAGCAATGTACTTGTTTGTTGACACATAACATCGTGATGTCACAACTGTCACTATCACTAGTAATAACTACGCCATACATTGCTGCTCAGAAAATTTTCAAAAATTAATTACGCTATGGCAGTTAACGCTAAGTTAATAATTACTATAAATATCAGATTATAGCACTAAAATCTCCGTCTGGCTACAATATGCGGTTGTATCAAATATACACGCTGTATTTTAACTAAAAGGTTGTTATTGAATTTCACGCCATTTAATTAATTTAGTATGAAGTAATTTATTTTACGCAAGTAAGTTTAATGTTTTAGTAATATTTTTACAATGCATTCGTTTTCGAGACTGAAAAAATGTGTACTGTATCCACAAAAAATAAGGTATATATGCTTATACCTAACGACTATGAGAACGGGTTTGAAGCAAACTTTATTTTCATATAATATGTGTACCTATGTAATAACTGTCATACGTATCATATTATCACACTTATATTATATCTGATATATGATCCCATCGCACCAGTGCATCCATCCTTCAGGAGTTGGGAATCACCATGAGACTCTCCAACATCTGCCTCCGTAGAATCCTTGAATTCTTCAGTCATATAGCCAGGAAGAAGAGTGACAACCTGGAAAAGCTCTTAGTGACAGGGAAGATTCAAGGAAGAAGACCAAGAGGAAGGAGTCCCATGCGCTGGACCGATCAGATTCGGGACACAAGGGTCTCCAAGTTTACCGACGCCATGCAGTCTGCAGGAGATCGAGATAAGTGGAGAGCGATCGTCCGAAGTGTGATGAACAGAGGTCACGACCCTCAGCATTGAAGGAAACGACACAAGAAGAAGAAGAAGATTATATCTGAAGGCGAAAGTTTGTACGTGTGTTAAGTGTATGTTTGTTATGTCTTCACGCTCAAACAGCTGGACTAATTTCGATAAATTTTGGTATGAAGGTAGTTGACACCCTGGATTAATACATAGGCTACTTTTTATCCCGAAAAATCTAGTGTTCTCGTGGGACGAACAGGTTACACGTGGCGCAGCTAGTATCAGTCTAATCATTGCAAATTTATAGTACAATACACTTCTTTGTGTTCGGTCATCTCCATTCTGAATGCTACACTGCCATGCTACGGTAAAAGGACGTATCTTATTATGACACCCGTTTAAAGATACGACCTTTTACCGTATCACGGCAGTACAATGCATGCAAGATGGTTGAAATCCTGTCGAGTTATTTTATCACCAAGGAACGAAAATATGGGTGTAGACTGATGTTGAATTATACAACATACTGTACATATATGAATAAAATAAACTTAATATTTCATGAAATAGAGAAATAAAAAGCAATAAATAATAATAATGTTTCAAATTTGTGACTTCAAAAGTACGCAAATTTAATGTTTTTATTTTATCTAAAAGAAATTTGTTGTATGGCACTTAAATATTTAATTTATTCTATTTTTAGTATTTGTTGTGATAGCGGCAACAGAAATACATCATCTGTGAAAATTTAAATTGTCTAGCTATCACATTTCATGAGATACAGCCTGGTGACAGACAGATGGACGGACGGACAATGGAGTAAAAGGGTCCCGTTATTAACCTTTAGTACCCTAAAAATGTAATATATCAACATTTAAAAATATAATCGACATAAAGATTCTACCTCTAGTAGCAGTAGTCCGGTTGTTAGTCCGGTTGACCGAACTAGTGCAACTTTTCAGTAGCAGTAGTTCGGTTGAAATATAGAACCGAACTACTGATACTCTTTAGTAGCAACAGTTCGGTTTGTATAATATTAAGAATAAAATTGTACAATACACTTTCTTACTTTATTGTTATATTAAAATGAACACGTAATCACGTTGTATAAAAATAATCATTGGTTAAAAACATTGCAATTAAGCCATGCAAAATCTTTTAGTTTTAACTATGTCGACCTCTTTCTTTAAGCTTAATTTTATTAATCATAGTGACAATGTCTGTTTTCTGTTCTGTGTCTTGAGTGCCGTCGAAAATGAATGATAAAAGAGATTTTAAAATAATTAAAAGAGGGCGAGGCAGAGTATTATTGTTCGGTGGCTATCAGTTTTACAAAAATTCTGTTTATGTTACGAAAAGCAGTTACTGGCGTTGTAAGCATTACAAGAATGAAAATATACGTTGTAAAGGCTATATTACATTAACAAAGGTAAGACCTGCCAATATATATTTGTGTACCCTTCAGACGCATAGTACCAGTAACGTAAATACCTGATACACAATAATGACCAGATTTAGCACGATATTCAGACAATTGTGTCATAGTTCTTGGCCCGACCACGACACTAAAAGAAATATATCGACATATTTACCATATTATTATGTGTGTGTAAGATTTGTTATGGTACTATACGTCTGAAGGCTCTATAGCCTTAGGTTTTGTCGGTTAGATAAAAGTATACTCTGTTTTATATTAACGGAGGATGTTAATATTTTTAAGGAAGAAGACGTAATTGGCAAAACTGGTGAACATAGTTGTAGTCCAGATGAATCGAAAAATAATATTGATGTATTAATCAATGAAAGCATAACAGAGGCTGCACAAGGAAGAGAACCTGCACCCAGAGTCTATCGCAAATGTTTGGTCGCATTACGAAATAAGGGTCTAGATTTAGCATCTTCTGATCCTATTCCAACATTTTCACAAAAGAAACATTCAATTCCGTGCCTGGCGTGAAGAACTTGATAACTCGACTTATACGTTTTTTTTTTTATTGGCGTAATGGCTTTCTACGGCCAAGGTTTTGTAGGAAAAAAATTGACAACTCGATATCTATGATACTTTTGAAGATATGGCCTGTGACATCATATTGATATCTCGATATTTAGCGGATTTTATTTAACAAAACGAGATATCAGCGCGATGAGGCACAAAAAATATTGCATATCAACTTATCAACGTATTCTCAAATAAAAAAAAAGCGTTCGTAACTTGACAAATCAAGATATTAGAATGAAGACAAGCACACTTTAACGATAACAAATGAATATATCGTTTTATCTCATTATACACAACTACCGTAAATTCATATGTCGATTTATCATTTTCAGGTTGATGGACACAGCAAATAATAAGTTGACATAATTAATTATTCATAATTTATCGAAATGTATATTTCGATTTGTCAAGTTATTCTCACATCTGAGGTGTACTCTGGTACAAAGGAAAACACTGATAACTTTACATTTGTGAACATAATATAAACCTTAGTACAATGTGTTAAGGTCCATGGGGTATAGTTAACAGTGTCTTCGTATGTATCATTCACATTACCGGTACCTTGTCAACCATCGACCAGTTTTATTTATTGGATCAGAAAAACAAAGATGTTGCCAGTTAAAAATAAGATAAATTCATCTAGTTTTTCTGTAGAATAAGTGCTTTTGCATTACTGAATTAAAGACGATTCATTTACTACAATTTATTCAATATTTTTATAACTTTTAATTTTATTTTCTTCGGGTTTCGTGACTAAAATAAAACAATTCAAACGGATTGTATCATATTTATTCATTGTTTGTGCCTTTCTGACGTATTTGGCACCGAAAATTTGTGTTTTTCTCATCAAAAATAGTTGCCGAAACGTCAGGAGACTCAAACAACGAACACACGCGATATAATCCATTTAAATCGCCTTATATAAACAAAACAGTTGTATATAAACGATAGAATTGTTTACTTGATACCCTATATTCTATGGTGAATATGTTGATAAGTCTAATATCTCACAAAATACAATGATTCTACCAAAATAAGTAAGATAATTGAAAAGTTTGCATAAAATTACCCTTAAATCAATTTAGACATTTCAATTATACAGAAAAACAGATTTTTAGGGATTAAATTAAAAAACATTTTCACCAATTTGGGCACAAATGTATGGGGAATAACTTGATAAGTCGATGGTGAACTTGATAAGTCGATGGTGAATATGTTGATAAGTCTAATATCTCACAAAATACAATGTTTCTACCAAAATAAGTAAAATAATTGAAAAGTTTGCATAAAATTACCTATAAATCAATTTAGACGTTTCAGTTACTATGAAAAACTGATTATTAGGAATTAAATTAAAAAACATTTTCACCAATTTGGGCACTAATGTATGGGGAATAACTTGATAAGTCGTTGGTACCTATGTTGATAAGTCTTATATCACAGAAAATAAGAGGATTTTACTAGAATACGTAAGGTAAATGAAAAGATCGCGGAAAATTATCCATAAATCAAGCTTTAAACACGAGTTAAAGATGAAAATGGATTTTGGAGAAAATGTCAAACTTTAAAATCGACGCCCTGAACAATTGCCATTTTGGAGTTATCAAGTTCTTCACGCCATGCACGGAATTTATCGGAAGATTCGTAAAAATGCGGGAGTACGAAAAATACGGTCAACATCGCTTTCTGATGTGGAAGTGCCATCGCTTTTTTTCGATATTTTACTAGCGGATTATTATGATGGTGATATCAGAATACCGATTTTTTCTAGCACTGAGGCACAAGTCTATATGAAAAAGATTAAAGTTTACTTCATGGATGGTACGTTTAAGGCCAGCCCCAGCCCATTTGCTCAGTTATTTACCATTCATGGAGACATGGGTAGCACAAACGAGACAAATAATGTTATACCTCTGGCATTTATATTTATGTCACATAAGAGCGAAAAGGCATATAGAATAGTTTTTGAACTGATTAAGTCAAAAATCCCTGAGTGGAATCCTAAAGAAATACACCTTGATTACGAAAAAGCCACAATGAATGCACTAAAATACGAATTTAAAAATGCATCACTGATTGGATGCTACTTTCACTACCGTAATTGCTTAAAGCGTAAAGCGGCGGAATATAATCTTACAAGAAAAAAACAAAAATATGTACTTAATTTAACTTCAGTGTTAGCTCTACTGCCTGAGCAACAAATAAATGCTGGTTGGCAATATATAAAATTAAATGAAATACCCTGTGACGACGAAAATTTAACCAAGTTTAAAAACTATTTCGAAAAGTTCTGGATGAGGGCAAATTTTATTCCCTTATGGTCTGTCTTTGCTAATCGCCACCGTACGAACAATGTCGTGGAAGGTTGGAACTTCAAAATAAACGGGCTAATAAAAAAAGAACCAACAATGATCCAAATTTTGCATGTACTGAGAGATGACTTTCATCTTGCAAATTTGAAAGTCGATCAGTACAGGAGATTTGGAAAGAAGACATTACCAAAAAGAAGTTTGAAGCATACTGAAAGGGATGATTTCATTAAACATGCCCAGCTACAATTAGCTTGTGGCGATATTTCAAGCGAGTTATTCATATACAAAGTGGCTCTCTTTACGTGTTCATTTTAATATAACAATAAAGTAAGAAAGTGTATTGTACAATTTTATTCTTAATATTATACAAACCGAACTGTTGCTACTAAAGAGTATCAGTAGTTCGGTTCTATATTTCAACCGAACTACTGCTACTGAAAAGTTGCACTAGTTCGGTCAACCGGACTAACAACCGGACTACTGCTACTAGAGGAGATTCTATTAAAAACCATAGAATTCCAATTCTATATTGAGAAACAGAATAACTTTGTAGCAAACAGAACAATGGCCGAAGTAACGAGCCCCAAAACAATCTGCTATTTCTGTTTTCGTAATCGGATTTGTTTAAACGTGAATGTAGGAGTACGTTAGGTTATTTTCAGCACTTTAATTTGAAAAGCGGTGGACAATACAAATCTCTTTAATCTGTTGTACCTGGAAAACCACTGAATATATGAAACGTGTAATAGACAAGTAAGTAGATAATTGAATTGTTAGAAATAGATCTACTGTTTTATCAGTGATTTGGCATGGTCAGTTTCGATATAATATCTCAACAAATTACTCGTTTTAATGTGGTCAAAATCGCTTATATTCCACTTTGATTGCTAACCAACAGCATGGTACGATTTTATGGTGACCATGAAATTATATATCGACGGTGGAAAGGAGAAACCCCTTAAATGACATTTTCAATGAATTTGAGTTATATATGTATATCGTTGGAATCAGCTTTTTTTTCTGCGTCTTTTAAGCTGGGTTACGTAGCGATCTGATGACTTTGATGTCGGTTAGGGTAGCTTATAAATAGTGGACCGATTTAAAAAACACCCAGTCATGCGACGCATAATTTGATTTAAATTTGAACTACTTAAGTCACTTAAAATACTCAGAATTTTATACGTGAAAAAAAGTTACGATTTTTTTAAAGAAAATTTATACTTTTAAACGCTCTCCTGTAAAGTTAGCAAAATGTCGCTTAAGGGGTTTCTCCTTTCCACCGTCGATATATTTTTTTACCAAATTAAGCCATGCTTAAAACAAACATCACCACCAAATATTAGTGTCATTGGCTAGATATGAATCGTAGTTTTCGGCAGGAAATCGAACTTTTGTTTACTCAATGATGACATTCTTTAATTGCGTTGGATTGACGTAAATTTCTGAGCTTCGAACCGAGAGTATGACGAGTATAGCAAACACATAATACTTGAGGAGTGCCTTTACAAAAGAGTTTATTTCTCTATAAAACTTATACAAGAATAAGCCCTTTTGAAACCATACTACTCACTTGTGCTATGACGGAGTTTGACTCCAATATAAATTGGCCAAGTGTTGTATATTTTTTTTACCCTTTTTTTCAATATTTGTATTGGCCATAGTGATACATGCTCTATACACTTTTAAGTGCCTATTTATTACCATTCAATCGTTAGGAAAAATACGCAAAAACCCTAAAATAAAACGTTTGTTGTATGGCGACCCTATGGTCTGTGGGCGACCCCCTCAATTTTTAACTTTCTTTAACATAAAGAAAGGTAAATTATTAAAGAAAAATGTAATGCGATACACTGCAATATGTAAGCAGTACTCGAACCGTTGCGTCTATCACACCAAATCTTTGATTTCATGTTTTTCTCAGTATTTGTTTAAATCGGTCAAACTAATTTCAAGTCGCGACCTATTATTATAGACGGAAAGATAAGATAACCCTACTATGACAGACTGACAAACAAAGGCTTAGTGGTAGGGCAATGATAGCACTTTAACTTTGAACCGAAAACAACGAATAAAAGTACTAAAGAGGCCAAAATATGTTTTTTTTTTTATATTATGACAAATATATTGATAGTTTCACCCAACTTTTTGAAGTGAATAATATTTTTCCCCGAGGTGGTAACATAGCTATTTCATGCTTTCATTGCGTGCAGTCGAAAATAAGTTGAAAAAACTAATTTTCCACGTGAATTTTATCAATTTCGAGTAGTTTTTGAAAAATTATCAATGAAAAATTCAAACTGTAGGTTTCAAATATATACCAATAAATCTCAATAGCCCTGTTCTAGGTAGTAACATCAATAACATTTGTTAAGATACATGTTTGATCATACATAAAATGTCTAAAACAATCAGCATTTTAAAAGGAATAAGGCCTCCTAACTTTCAACCCAAAATAACGAATTTTATAAACACTACTTAGAAGGTACCAACCGATATTTTTGCTAATGCATTAACATAACGGAGATGTTACGACTTTGAGCGACCAGCGGCGCGGTGAGCGGTTGAGCGAGATCCCAGCGCAGCGTCATAACGAGTGCACATATACCTACACCGCTACCGCTGTCGCGCAGTCGCGGGTACATTATTTTGAAACCCAAAATAATGAAACTAAATCAAACGAGTTCACAAGACCACATACACGTATTATTTGGAATTTAAATTGAATATTATTTCAGTTTGAAATTTGCGGTTTTTCGTATAGTAAAGTTCAATATGGCTGATACTTGCACAGTGCACTATTCGGTGCAGCACAGGGGAGCGTTTTGGATTTTTGCGGCTTAAAGTTAGGGTTGGCACAACCTGAGGAATAACGTTTTTTTTTAAACGCTTTATTTTATTTATTTTACTTTCAAAAAATCGAGGAAAGATCGTGATTCTATATTTATTTATTTATTTATTTATTTAAACTTTATTGCACAAAAGAAAAACTTAACGTACAAAAGGCGAACTTAATGCCATGCGGCATTCTCTACCAGTCAACCTTAGGGCAAAGCAGAGAAATTGTAGGCGGTGCATCAAACAACATAATTACACATAAAATACTCATACTATTATAGCTACATACATTATAGATGATAAACATACATATATATAAATAGATACATACATAAATACATATATACGACGATGAAACAAACCAAGCAGATATACTATGAGATTTCAGTTCTGCCAGCAAAGAAACTTCGCACGGCCCTTTTAAATGCCAACTTACTCGGAGCCTGTTTGATTGTGAGAGGAAGACCGTTCCAGAGGCGAGCCACTTGCAAGGAGAAAGAATTAGACATGAAACCAGTACGGTGAAGAGGAATAGAAAGGGCAAGATTGCCGGAAGAGTGAAAATTACGGTTACGAGTGGATTCAACATAGCAGAAAAAGGCTTTCAGGTATTCAGGAGCTTGTGGATCATTGAGTATTGAAAAGAGAGTGCAGAGCATACGAATATTGAATATTATATATTTTATAAGAAAAAAAAACAAGTAAGTAAAATAAAGATTACAAGGAAAAACATTCTAGGCTTAAGGAAACGTAAACGTGTTATTTTTTATTCACAGTCTGTCCGGCGATTGACATCAGTATCACCTGATGGAAAGTGACTACGGGGTCGAAGATGTAGCTCGCCGGTTCAGTAATAGCCTACACTCTTAACTTGAAGATACCTAAATTATATTATTTTGAAAAGGCATGTATTTAACGCGGCGACAAATTAATCAGATTTAGGGATTTATAAAAAATTAAAGGGGATAGCAAAAATAATAAGTTGGCGACTAATTGCGGAGACTATATTAAAGTAAAAAGTAGCAGCTAAGTAATCAATTTTCGGCTTTGTTTCAATATAAACTAGCATCGAGTTATTGTTTTGGCGACTGAATTAACTAATTAAGCGGAAACATGACAGCGGATAAAAAGTTGAAAATGGCCTACTCTAATTGTTCAATGGAGATTACATATAAAATAAATCAAGGTCATAAAAAAAATACTTTGTGCGACAATTTAAGAGCTTTAATCAAAGTTGAAAATTCCATGTATAAATAATAATTTTGGGTGTGATGTCATATTGACACCTATTTTTTATGATTCTATCGTATAGAATACGTTAAAATAAACGTGTTTTGTATGGACAACTTTTTTCTAAACTTAATAATTACCGAGATATGGACTCCTAAAACCGACAATATTTTTTTGGATATTGTGTCAGACTCTGCCTCAGCTCCGGCGCTGCGGGAAGTGCAGCCCTTCCGCCCTTGCGTGGCAAAGCACGGTCGCCCGTACGCCGTTCCGCACGGCTCCCGAGCTTTGTCACGGCGGGCGAGGGCTGCTCTCCCTCCGCGCCTCCGGCTTTTTATATACACTCTAGGGGTAGGGCAGACAAGACCACGTGGAATCGGGGTTGACAGCTTCGGTTCTGAGGCAAGTCTTATGATAATGCAATGCTTATTTTAGCGTAGCGTGTTTTAGCTAGATTCGGACTAAAATAAGCGTGTTTTGTATGGGCAAAACATTTTTACCTAAAAACGCTTATCGCCGTTTTCATTAAATTATGGTTACGAAAACTAAAAAAATAACTCCCCATTACTTTTATATAGTACCCATTTTAATATTTAAGCTGCCAGCAAATCAAAGCCCAAAATGCTTTTTTAGATGGAGACCTGTAGTTGCCACTAATATAAAGTTTGTTATCCTTCTGCTAATATTAGTCGCCAAGTCATTATTTATAGTACCTCACCTATGATTTCAGTAATCTTGTTTATTATTTCTGCTACCTTAAAGTAGCTGCCATTATTTGAATTTTAAAATATCCTTAGTTTAAAGCTCATTTAATATAAATGATTGCCAAAATATTTAATCGCTGACAAGTTATTATTTTAGTTGCAAATAGTTTGCTGCTCTTTAATTTTTCTGTCGCCGCGAAAATAATAAGCCTTTTGAAAATACACACGATGGGAGCGAGTTCCATTCCTTAGCGGTTCGCATTAGAAATGATGAAGCAAATCGCTTCGTGCGAAAGAGTGGAAACTGACAACATAAGGGTGACATCGCTCCCCTCGCCTGTTTGTCCGATGTTGAAACGGGGATGGTGGAATTAAATCGTGCAATTCCTGCTCAATTTGCTTCCTATCAATTTGTTGATAAAAATTAACTTATAATTATATTTCTTCCTATTCAATATACAAGTATATAGAACAGTTAAATGTAACAATAGGACCAATAGATAAAAGTAAAAATGAACTCAACCCGAAAGTTAAATTAAAATAAGTGTTAAAATAAGCAATATTATTGCAAAAACATTTCAGTCAATATTATTTTTACTGTCAATACTTTTACACTGTCATTGATGAATGTTTAACTACTGGTGCTAAAACATATATTTGGTTCCATATAAATAAAAATAATACACAAAATTTTCAGATGCTATATTTTTTGTCCAGTTTATGAGGTAGCGGCATGAAGACAAATGATACATTAGAGAACCTTAAAATATTCGGGGGAAAATAAAGACCCATCCGTGTCCTATTTGTTGGATTTACGGCTCTCTGCGATATACGTGATCGTAATACTAATAGTATGCCGAAACACTTCGCCATTTTATATTTTTAACCAAAACCATAAGGAAAGTAGCTAACTTAGCCCAAAAAAATCGAAACTACAGTGGCTGCCAGTGGATCGCGCTACATACACCGTTTTTAGGGTTCCGTACCCAAAGGGTAAAAACGGGACCCTATTACTGAGACTTCGCTGTCCGTCCGTCCGTCCGTCCGTCCATCCGTCCGTCCGTCCGTCCGTCCGTCCGTCTGTCACCAGGCTGTATCTCAACAACGGTGATAGCTAGACAGTTGAAATTTTCACAGATGATGTATTTCTATTGCCGCTATAACAACAAATACTAAAAATTAAATAAAATAAATATTTAAGGGGGGCTCCCATACAACAAACTTGTTATAAATTATATTGATGTATAGGTACGGAACCCTTCATGCGCGAGTCGGGCTCGCACTTGCCCAATTTTTTTAACATTTTTTTTTAATTATCACTAATTTATCGATTTCTAATGTACTTAATAATTTTTTTTTTAATATTGCTGACTTACTATGACGTCAATTTAACTTTCAGATAAATCAAATGAGCCCAAAGACGGTCATTTTATCTAATTTATTTCCACGAGACCACCTTACGATTCTATCATAATACCAGCTCCATAGTATTTTATCGCATTGTCACTGAAGAAAAGTACACCATATTTTAATCCAAATCGAACATCATACCGTAATTCTAATGTGCTTACATTTTTCTAAGATTTTTTAACCAGCACAAAAATATATGCACGAGCAGTTAAATAAAAGCTTGTAATAAACAAGTGGCAACCCTAACTGCGATGGCTTTAATCGTAAAGAGGGAGCTTGATATCACATATTAGTTCGCGGTGGCCAAAGCTGCTCATATTACGGACTTTAAGCGCGAACAAAGCTCCCAACAAAAAGACGAGTTTCTCTGTGCAGGATAAACTCAATTCCCCGTGAAGGAGATTACGTGGGGCTAGTATATAAGAATCTGAGACTTTTTTATTTATACTATGACGGTGGCAAACAAGCATGCGGTCGGCCTGATGTTAAGCAGTTACTGCGCCTATGGACGCTTGCGATGCCAGGAGCATCACACGCGCGTTGCAGACCTTTTAAGAACCTATTTACTCCCTAGCCCCCGGGGAAAATCTCGGCAGGGAAAATGAGGCGGCGTTCGCGGTAGGAAATTCCTCTGGAACCGCACAGTTCTCGACAATTTAGGCTCCAGTGTGTGAGGAGCAACACCCTGCCGATGGCGAGCAGTACGATGGTAGAAAGTAGACGTGGGCATCATGCCAAGCAAATCCTCAGAACACATCCCATTACACAGACGGTAGAACACACACAAGGAGGCAAAGTCTCTCCTCAGACTCAGAGGCTCGATCGAATTGCATTGCGCGTATCGTATTATGTAGGGTCGGCACAACATGTTTTCTTCTTCCATTCATCTCTAATATTAGTCATTGCAGCGCTCACTCCTTTCTTTCTCATGTCCTCTCTCACACAATCCATCCATCGCTTTTTTGGCCTACCTATCGCTTTTCGTCCTTCGACATTCATGCGTATCGTATTAACTAAATGCTTTAATATTTAGTGTATAATATAATAAATAAGAATACATTAACGCCGTGACAACCGAAACTCACAAAAATTTATGCAACTACGCTTCAAAGCCTCGTATCTTGTTTGTAAATTCATAGTGAGATACGAGCTTTGTGCCTGTTTTGGGTGTGATTTTTGCCTGACCATTTCACTATGCTATGCATTTCACATCCTGATTTTTTATCAATAAATGACTTTATACGTTCCCGACCATTTTTGAGAAAAAACATATATTTAATAGTTTGTCATCAAATTAATTAAATTCACAAATTCTGTCATAAACGTACCATACTTCCTCGAGTTTTACTATCAAATAAATCACTATGCACATAAATGCTGAATGTTTGTTTGCCCAGAGTTGGCTATAAACGTTAATCATAGTAATGCTTCAATGATCGTGGGTCACTGGGTGACATAGTTCAATCACTCGGAGAAGGTTCATAATATATATATTATGAACAAGTTTACGTAAAAAAAAAAATTGGGCAAGTGCGAGCCCGACTCGCGCATGAAGGGTTCCGTACCTATACATATATATAATCTATAACAAGTTTGTTGTATGGGAGCCCCCCTTAAATATTTATTTTATTTTATTTTTAGTATTTGTTGTTATAGCGGCAATAGAAATACATCATCTGTGAAAATTTCAACTGTCTAGCTATTACCGTTGTTGAGATACAGCCTGGTGACAGACGGACGGACGGACGGACGGACGGACGGACGGACGGACGGACAGCGAAGTCTCAGTAATAGGGACCCGTTTTTACCCTTTGGGTACGGAACCCTAAAAATTAACCATAAATTAAAAATTGCACATTAAGCATAGTTTATTTTAGACTTCTTATTTAATGAACTTCGGGGTAAGGTCTGGATCAAGTCCGTGATTATTGTTTATAAGTTATAATCTAATTATTAATCAACCAACTGTGACGCTTAATGGCGAATAATGTAAAAACGACGAATGACGTTTAATAGTGATATTATTAAATTAAGATGTTCCCGTTCGGATGTTTGCGTTTAGAAGACTTCTATTTATAATCACACCAAAAACATTTTCATGTAGAATGACGCCAAGACGAGACCATATGACACGCACTGCCAAAAAGTTACGAGATCTCATGTAAAGCCAAGTTTCTGACTCTACTCGCCCTAACTCTACAAGAACAAACTCTACACCATATTTAGTCTAAATGTGTGGCTTGGCCGAGATCTCATGTAAAGCCAAGTTTCTGACTCTACTCGTCCTAACTCTACAAGAACAAACTCTACACCATAGTCGAAATGTGTGGCTCGGCCGATCGTCTTTTGTTTCGTATAGTCTGGCGCCATCTATTGGTCATAATTTCTTTGCACTCTCATCAGACAGAAATACTTTTTGCTTACCGTCAGGCGTAGTGGAGCCACTATTTTATACCGTTATAAAAAAAATAAAAAAAATATATAAAATAAAATAAAATAAAAAACAGCTGGTCAAGTTTTAACCAATTTTGGTACAGTTAAAGCTGGATATTCAAAGATGGTTCTACAATACTTTTCACCTGACTACAGTAAAGAGAAAAATATCCATGCTAATATTATAAATGCGAAAGTGTGTCTGTCTGTTACCTCTTCAAGCTTAAACCGCTGAACCGACTTAGATGAAATTTGGTATGGAGATAGTTTGACACCCAGGAAAGCACATAGGATACTTTTCATCCCGAATAAATTTAGTGTTCCCGTGGGATGAGCGGGTAACACCGCGGGGCACAGCTAGTAGTCTATACACCGTGGCCGTTAATAACCCGAAAGATTTAAACCACGTATTTTTGACGACAATACGAGTAAATAATGTTATAACAACATGGGTCTAATTATGTGTCTTAATTAAAGTACTATTTCAGTACAAATTAAATCATTTATTTATTTATTTATTATTAAAATAATCACACAGTATTACAGTTTGACACTAAGGCACTGTGAAATTCATAATATATAACAAACAAAACAAGACACTAGTATAGTACAACAGATAAAACATTAACATTACAAATAATTAACTAAAGAAGGGCGGTCATCCATCACCTCACAGAACCTCATACATTCATCACATATTATCATCCAGCTACATGCAAAAACATCACAGTCAGGTGCTGATGCGAGGAGCTCGTTCAGGTATCGTAAAGCGAAAATCATATTAATTGCCCGCTTCTTTGTGAACAAGTCTTTAGTTGAAGAAGAGTGAGCGAGCATGACACCTTCACGAATCGCTCCGAAATCATACGACGAACGGCGAATGCCGTGACTTGTGTTCTATGACAAGAAGTGTCAACTTATCGCTGTCTCAATATTACAGGGTTCTATGTTTCACTTTTGACGAGTTCAAATTTGAACATTGGCATAATGACATGAATTAGGGTGTGTTAGACGAGAGATTTTTTAACTTTTGATTTGTTTTAAATAATTTATATCTCCTTAATTATGAGTTTTTGGACTATATGTTACATAAGTTTATACACCGTGGCCGTTAATAACCCGAAAGATTTAAACCACGTATTTTTGACGACAATACGAGTAAATAATGTTATATCAACATGGGTCTAATTATGTGTCTTAATTAAATTACAATTTCAGTACAAATTAAATCATATTAATTGCCCGCTTCTTTGTGAACAAGTCTTTAGTTGAAGAAGAGTGAGCGAGCATGACACTTTACGAATCGCTCCGAAATCATACGACGAACGGCGAATGCCGTGACTTGTGTTCTATGACAAGAAGTGTCAAGTTATCGCTGTTTCACTTTTGACGAGTTCAAATTTGAACATTGGCATAATGACATGAATTAGGGTGTGTTAGACTGGAGATTTTTTAACTTTTGATGTGTTTTAAATAATTTATATCTCCTTAATTATGAGTTTTTGGACTATATGTTACATAAGTTTATATGCTCTAATTAGGCTCTAGTATCGTTAGCTTAAATCTTTCGGGTTATTAACGGCCACGGTGTATACTCTAATTAGGCTCTATAGTCTGTACTTTTAGGTACTTAAAAGAATGTAAACAAACAATTAAAAGGGTTATTTATAAGGTAACGTTTGGTTCCTGTTAATTTTTTTATATTATAAAGTAATGGACCTCTCACTACTGCAGTCCGTTCCATTTAAATAACATGTGTTATCGCTTAATTTTACCGTACATATACAAATTCACGAATATAAACATATTTTTATCACATTTAATAAATATATATTTTTTTCCAGTAAATCGTCACTAAAAAGTACCCAATCTTGCAGAGGTTTAAAACGCAAGGCTGCATTATACTGGAAGTAACACGACTAAAATAAAAAGTCACAGGTTTAAAGTAGCAACACCTTACCTTACGTAATTTTTAACTAGGCTGCATTATACTGGAAGTAGCACGACTAAAATAGAAAGCCACAGGTTTAAAGTAGCAACACATACCTTACGTGATTTTTTACTTTGTCGGTTTGACATTCGCCATTGCTTGCTGTCATATTGATGATACGCGTGCGATATTTGTGTTTAAAGCTTCCGTTCATTGTTAATTTACGTTAGTTTTATTTGTTTCTGTTTTATATATTTTTTTAAATAGTTTGTTTTTGTCGTTTTGTTACGGGATCGTGTTTTTAACCATTCGAATTGGATCACTATAATTTATTCTGGCCTTAAAAGGTGCACTACCACTGGATCTGTCAAATTTGACAGCTCCGGTTTGTTTACAATTTTTTAAATACCTAAAAGTACAGACTATAGTATCGTTAGCTTAAATCTTTCGGGTTATTAGCGGTCACGGTGTATATTGGTCTGTTATTTTTGATACTCACAGTGCCTTAAAGTAAGCTGTTATACTGTGTTTGTGTTTGAATAAATAAATAGTTCCAGGGACCTTCTAGTCCTTCATTAACCCGATATTTTGACATTTGTTTTTACTAAACTACAGCGGGTGTTGTAGCTACATTTAAAAATATTAAGAAATTGTAGTTGAATATGATTTTTGCGCTTACATGTAATTACGATCAGTTGCTATTTTTGATAAATAATATTTTATCTTCAGTGTAGCCACACCTCGGACAATGACGATCAAATGTATGAAAGAAACGCGTTGCTACGCACACAGTCTAAGCTCGTGTAGGTGAACGCGTACCATGCTTGTGTGAGTGAGATAAGACATGCTAGGGTTGCTGCCATTTTGAACGCACGAGTCGGGAACACAATGTGCAGCAATATGAGATCATGAGATGACCTTGTAATAGCGGCGTCGAATTAATTTTGTGTGCTTATAATTAAACTAATGTTAAACTACGATTTCTTATTCCGCCCGCGTTCAAATTCGATAACCTCAATGACTAAAAACTCATTGCGCGAATTAGGAAGAAATAAGAATCATATTACGCTGTAAGGTGGGTATCTATTATCTAAGCTCGATTTATACAAATAGTTTCCTATTTTGAATCAGTATAAACGAAGTAACTACATTTTTGTAAGGAAATTCAGGCCACCAAAATATTACGTAAGTTGAAAACATGATTTTTTGTTCATATATATATTGTGTTGTTTTCAGTGTGATCTGATAGGTTTAGGTCGACAACGGATAGGGCAAAAAAAATACTAAATATAAGTACCTATTGTAAGTTGGTTTTCTACTAAAACATAAAACACTGAAAATAACTGGGTATGTACTTGCCTTGATTCATCCAATAGGAATCAGTAGAACTTTCTTTTATTTTTGTTGTTTATAGAACTTAAACAACCGTATACACAGCACAACACACGCCCATTACAAAAGTATTTGTTTAATATTTGAATATTATACGTGGCCTCCGCTCTGCGCACCGCGTCGCGCGTCGACGCGTCCCTGCCAGCCGGTAACTGCGAGGTAACCGAGCGCGGGTGGGCGGCACTTTCGGGGGGAGGCAGGGAGTGTCCATACTGTACGTTAGTACTCTTTATTATACTGTGGTGTAGCCAATAGATAATAGTATATTACTGCCGAGGCCGGGAAAAGTCAGTTCGTGGATGAGTATGATTTTGAAGGACGAGGCGTAGCCGAGTCCTTCAATAATACGAATCTGCGAACTGACATTCCCGCCGAGGCTTGTATAGTGCTTTTCTCCAAATATGCTTGGAAATAATCACCAATCTACATTTTAATTATATCAGTACCATGAAGTTCATTTGGTACTTATTTTTTTTAGGAAAAGGAATAAAATTTCGGGTCCGAATCATATGTTTGATTTAAAACAAAATATATGAATAAGAATTAAATATATATGAAAACACAATAACAAAAAATATGCACATAGGTAATTATAAATTTTAGTTAAAGTAACAAATTCTAAACACACTGTTTTTTTTAGAAACCATACCATATTTATCATTCGGAGAAGATCATAAGTTCAAAATAACTTTTATATTGATTTGGACACAATCATTTCTGTTTTATTTTTTATTTGTTTACGTTTGGTACACTCATTAATTTTCAACTCACTCATTAAATATCATCATATTATTAAAATTAAAACTTTCGTGAGAAATCTCTAATAAATAACTAAGAATCATGAAAATAAATTAACCGCATATAAGATTATTATTTAAATTGTTTGTCCGTTATTCGAAATTTGTCGACATTTCAAATACATTGACAGTAGCAGAGCAAAAAAATGTTCAGTGCAAGAACTAAACGCAGAGAACAATGAAAAAGTTTAATAGTTTTTATTTTTTAAATTTAGTGGACAATTGGCTGTATGGTGAATTATCAAAGTCTTTGAAAAAATTAAAATTAAAAATGCAGTAACCGGCGAAATTAAGATTACCCTCATTTGTATGAGACGTTATAAACGGAAGGTGTGTTTTTTACTTAATCGTCTTATTTAAATAATATTGATTTCCCGGCTAAGGCCAATAATATATATTTTTTTTAATTTTCATTAACGCCTTCTAAATATAACGAACGATTTCGCGGTCCAGTTTTACTACATTAATGGGAACATTTCCAAGCAAGTTGGAGAAAATAGTATTAACTGTGACCAATAGATAAAAACGTGAAACTAACATACATATAAAATGAGTCAAAAATCACTGCATAGTAAAGGGATATTAATAGAACAATGACAACCAATAAAATGTAGTCTATACAAATTAGCATCTCAGACAATGTCTCTTATTACAGACGACAGTAACTACATGAATTGAAAATTAGTGTTCTACGTAGTGCTCAAAGTTAAAGTTCAGTGCGGTAATCAAATTTCAATTACATTGTGCGGTTTCATACCAGGTTCCATTAGGATTAATTGCTGTTGTATTGAAGTTTAAGCTGCCAAATATGGTTAGGATTCGATGTTCGTTTCATCGAAAATCGATGTTGATGTCAAAAGTTTTGGGTTGGATTGGAACAAGATCGCGATTGTTTTAAATATTACTTCTGAACACGCGGAAACATTGTTGATCCGAGACTGTTTTAGTAGATTACGTAACAAGGGTGGTAAACGAGAATTCCTTTACCACCAGAGTTACGTACGACGTTTTTCATCACACTTTGGAGGAAATAAAACACAATTATAAATAGTAGTCAATACCAAATATACTTACCGCCCTAGGGCGAAATATACGACTTACTGCCCTATGGCAGCGGGCGTCATATACGATTTACCGCCCGGTTTTCTAGCATGTAAACCCTCAAAGTGTGATAATAATTACTTACCGGCCTAGAGCGTAATCTACGACTTACCGCCCTAGGGCGTAACTTACGACTAACCACCCGCTTTTCTAGCATGTAAACCCTTGTTTACGAGAAAGTGTGATAAAAAATATTTAACGTCACCCCAGGCCGTAAACTGGGATTTTCTGCCCGAGGAAAAAATCTTACTTCCTGGCCACGGCAAGATGTAAAACTTTAGACAAACCGCGGGCGCTAATTCGTAAAACCCCAGATGACATATGTATGGACCTTTACTTCGGTTCGGGCCACAAACAGCTGCGATCTAGGACATTCTCGAATTCACCGGCCAAGGTGTGTAATGCACTATTACGGAATCATGTATCAGTTTGTAATTGTTTATTGGGTTGTATTATGAGTCTTGATTTTTCCCATTACATTTTTTCAAATATTGAAGATTGCTTTACGGGATCACCTCTATTGGAATAAAAATTCTTGTCATAAATTTGGCGAAGCCCCCCGCATTTAGAAATCCTTCTCCACACTGACCTCTTGGTTGTAGGTTAGGTTAGGTTAGAATTGTGAACCTATAAATACGAACATCGGCCAGAAAAGTAGGTTAGGTTAGTTTTGAAAGAAATGCGACCCCCTCAGAAATGAACTGCTGCCAGAAAACCAGGCTGATGTTGATATAAAAACATTTTGAGATTAATATTTATGTTCTTCAGTATTATGCGCCAATGCACGATATGCATAAAAACATTATGACGATTAATGATTCAGGTTGATATGCTCCAAAATTATATGACATTCCTTTACTTATGCGTAAAAACATTATGGTCATAAAATTTATGCGGATCAAATAATGACTATACACCTTATGCGCAAGAACTATTATGACAAAAGTGGTTATGCACATTGACATTATGGCTTTAAAATTTATGGAACCCAATATATGGAACCTTGTTTTACAAAAAGCAATATTAAATGGTAGAATTGTGGAGAAGTGTATATTGATAATGATTGCCTTTTATCTAAAGCAATCTACATAGTTTTGCCGCATGTCATTCATTGTGACTTAACTGTTTTGGCAGTGTGCCACCGGACTGATGAAATAATAAAATCAAACGAAAACAAATCAAATCTTTATAGTTGCCCGAGCCCGCTGACGATAACATTTGACGATACACTGGCGTATTGACATTCAAAATAGTGTGCAAAATTAACAAGTTCATCATCAACCTGAGATGTCGGAACAACGGGGCCACGCCGTTTCGCCGTCAAAATAAATATTGTTCGGTTCATGACGCATTGGTGTAAACTGTAATGTTATGTAACCTGTTTTTCAATAAATAAATAAATAAATAAATCAATAGACATGTTGACTGAAGTTGAATTCTACAGCGTACTGTAGTTATATGAATAAAATTAGCTAAATATATCACGAAGCAAAGAAAAAATCCAGAAAAATTAATCTTTTTTGGAAATATGTGACTTACTAAAGGTACGCAAATTTTATGATATTTATTTAATCCAATAGAAATTTTCTAAATGTTTTCAGAGTCCTCATAGTTTTAGAAAACAATAATTGTATGACAACCATGAACTTAAACGCACTTTTTCACGGTGAAAATGGCAAATTTCTTAATTTCTCCATACAATTATTGGTACCAAAACCGGCCTGTGACGTCACTAGCCTGGACGCCTTTCATATGGAGCGTTTTTAGCGCTACGTAGAAATGTTGAACTTTGACGGTGATTTCTGACTTTTAGAGCAGTTTAAGTGTAGTCAGATCATATAGACATTTGATCACAATAAAAACATAGAATCGATTGACATCCTCAAAAAAAATAGTCTGGCTTAGATAGATAGATGTATGATTGAGACGTAAAATGGCATCAGGTTCGGTGGTCCAGTTGGTAGGACGCCCGTGTTGGCCCGGAAAGCCGTTGGAGACGCAGGTTCGAAAGCCTGAACCGTTAAATTTTTCAACTGTTCGCTTTATTGTAAACCTCTGTATTGTTTATTTTATACGCATTTGAATTTTTCTTTGATCTTTGTATAAATGGTTTAGCAACAAATAAGTTGTGTGTTTTGAGTCCCATTCTCCGATTGCTACATTTAATGATTTAATTTATGTATTTAAGTATTTATATATCTATACAAGTACGTATATCGTCGTCTAGTACCCATAACACAAGCCTTCTTGAGCTTAATTTGGGACTAGATCGATTTGTGTGAGGTTGTCTGATATTTATTTATTTATTTATTTATTTAATGAACATCGCAGCATTCTACGACGAAGCGTACTATCCGCTGGCTATTCGGGAATTACGTCGCACGTAATAAAAGACGTGAAAAACCATGTCACGCTCCTTGCCTCGGGCGACAACTTTATTCGATCATGTGAAATATGATATCTGATATCACACATGCGGCTTGGAAGCATGTTGACGGGCCAATTCACACTTGCTCTGATTTAGCCGACAGGACATATTTTAACACGTATGTGTCTATTTTTAGCACTGCATGTATATTGTATAGGCTTTCTAAAATAAACCTTTGTAGTGTCATGTTTCAATAAATATCAGACAGCCTCACACGATTCGATCTAGACCCAAATTAAGCTAAAGAAGGCTTGTGTTATGGGTACTAGACGATGATATACGTATAATATTAGACTGGAAAAATATTGTAAATTTTTTCAATTGTGTACTCCAAAGCTTGCCTGGCATGTTACGGTCTCAAAGTCAACATTTCAGCGACAGTTTCGAACGGGTAATTGTGTCGCGTCTAAAATGTCTAATAACGCAAGACATTAGCAGAAAGTTCCAAATAGTTCTTAAAACTTTACTGTCCGAAGCCCCAGTTTGCTGACCAAGTTCGCAAATAGTTGAAAGCTCAGCTGTTACTATTGCTATGGATGAATTCACGTATTTTGTAAGGTAATAATGCAGTAAGACCACTTTTAGATGACAATTCTATTCTTATACCTTACTTTACCTAGTTGAAATCTGTCCAACCGTCGTTGTAATCACATTTTATATTATAAAAGCGAAAGTTTGTGAGTGTGCTTATGTCGTCTAGTACCCATAGTACAAGCTTTGCTTAGTTTGGGACTAGGTCAATTTGTGTATGATTGTCCCTTAATATTTATTTATTTATTTATGTGTATGTTTGTTACTTCTTCACGCTCAAACGACTGGACCAATTTTGATAAATTTTAGTATGAAGGTAGCTGACACCCTGGATTAACACAGAGGCTAATTTTTATCAAAAAATTTAGTGTTCATGTGGGATAAGCGGGTAACACCACTTATGTAAGTATGCACTTTGTGATAGACAATGCATTATGAATTTATTAATAACGCAACACAACACAATAAATTAACAATTACTCATTAAAATACGTCTACTAAGACGCTAAGTGAGGAAGCTGCCAGCCCTTTGGTCGCCAGTGGTGTCAACGAGCTGTTTAGAAAGCTCCGTAAAAAGAACTTGCGCTTGGTCCCCACGGGTCCGGGGTCTCGACACAAAATGCGGTGAAGTGGTATTGAGTGCCGAAACCGTGGTATTTGAGGTTTTTGCGGTTTTCGGCCGCCTCCGCCGCCCCGCCGGCCCGGTCCAGGTCCTTGGCAGATGTGACGGTGCTAGGGTATTGACGCATGTTGCGTCCCACACCAGCACGCGACCCATCATCCACGAGAACAGGGTCATCCCGTCTGGCCTCTTGCCATCATCTCTCGAGACACCATTTGGTTCCAGAACCGCGGGGACGTTGACGGTGGCAAGAGCTCGGTGGATAATATCGTTTAGGGCTGCATGTCTGGACTGGCCAGAGCTTTATTGGCACCCTTGGTGTCCCAACTCGACAAACGTCCCTCAGAGACATTTGTGTGGTGTGCAAATCATTGGTAATTAAATATACACACACACGAAAACATCGAGAAAAATACGTACTCAGAGATTTTCCAATAATCTGCCATTCCAGATTTCAGTAATTTTTTAATTAAATATATATTCAATTGTACAAGTTTATGTGCTAATCAGAAGACTAGTTAAGGTTGATGAATTGAAAAAGATGATTGAGAAAGGGAATCCGAATTCATAATGATAAATTACGTTTCATTTGCTATGCCCACTAAAGTAATAATCGTCTGAACGACACCTTAAGCGAGGGGATAATGGCAATCGCAACTCAGCTTCACTGACTAAAGCCCCTAAGGGTATCATAAATTGCAATTCATGGTGTATCCTCTATTTTATGTGCAAAATCCACTGCCTTAGATGCCTGAGTCCCTACACATGCTTAGATTAGAGATTTACCACCACCCCTCCCAGTTCAAAACTGTTTTTGATAATTTTATAGCAGTGGTGATCCTAATTACTTATATTAGTTGATCTAAGAAAAAAATAAGAACGAATTATTTTTAACGAAGGATGGCTACCGAAGCAGACCGAAAAGATGATGACCTGTACGCATTCGAGAAAGTTTGGCAGGAACATGCTCTTCAGCGACACGACTGACGTGAAAGAGGGGAGACCTTTGCCCAGCAGTGGGACACACATCATACAGGCTGATAAAAAAAAACGGTAATGTCTGATAGCGTAATCCAAATGTTTAGAATCAAGCGAAACTCATACGTCGTATCGAGTCGTCTAGGCTGCAGGACGTGTCAAAAAAAACATTAACAAATACATACATACATTCATACCTACATACAACATGCACTCGAAAAAATGCACATACCTCATAACGCAGGCAATAACAGTAAATAGCTTTAAGGAGCGACATTAAAGACACTAGTTTCTGTCTGACACTTTATACTCTCGCGGTTTGTACTCATAATTAACACAAATTATAACGGGTCTAACGCGATATTTCTATTTACCTTCATAATCTAACGTTTCGGCGGGGTTGCACACGCCGTGGTCTCAGATGTACTGGTGAAACAGCGAGTTGTTACTGGAGCTGTCGGCCAAATGTAGTACTACCCGACGAAAATGTCTAATAAAATGGATGGGTAGGAAAATAAATGTTCGACTACCACCCATTTATTTACTAATTATTGTCACCGGTCCGACACACAACACTCACAACATCCGCGCACAGATTCGAAGATATATCCCGCGGTTTAAACTTTTTAATCACTGGTCCCCAAGTTTGCGATAAATTAAAACCATCTTCCCGGTTGAAATTCTTTGGGTGTTTCTTGATTTCAATTGCTTCCCTTACCATCCGTGGATAATAGTGCTTTTCTGTGGAAAGAATTTTCGGTTTGTGCAACTCGATCCAGTGATTCGTTCCAGATGTTAACAAATGTTCAGCTATTGCAGATTTTTGTATTTGGCGATTTTTGACTGCTGCTATGTGTTCTTTCACCCTTTCCTGAACACTCCGCTTAGTTTGGCCAATATACGAATTTCCACAGCTACATTCTATCTTGTACACACCGGGATTTTGGAAAGGTATAACATCCTTTGGGCTGCGCAAGAAATTGGCTACTTTGGATTTTCGTCGGGTAGTACTACATTTGGCCGACAGCTCCAGTAACAACTCGCTGTTTCACCAGTACATCTGAGACCACGGCGTGTGCAACCCCGCCGAAACGTTAGATTATGAAGATAAATAGAAATATCGCGTTAGACCCGTTATAATTTGTGTTAACTAGTTTCTGTCGTTAGCTATTACTAATTTGTAAAACGTGTGAACATTTCCTACTAAAGTATCTAATTGGGTGATTGCCAGAATCACCCAGAATGAAATTTCTCAGTATTTCTCATCAATTCCTAAGTCAGTATAACCACTAAGGCCATCCGGCAATAAAGATTTCAATTTTATTGCCAATAATAAAACAAATCCAATTGGCACAATCAATTCGCATTGCAAGGATTGGCAGAACATTTCTAAAGATCTAAAAGATCCATATAATAGCGATTTATTTACTGCAGTGAGCGTTCTGGTGATATAAAAACAGGCCAAGTGCAAGTCGAACTCACGCACAGAGGGTTCCGTACGAACGATGAAAGCACTGCATATTGCTCAAACGAAAAGATAAACTGTACTGAGCGGCAAACTTAACTTTACCGTTGGAAAACTATGTTACGTACTTATAATTTAATACTTTATTTTTTATGATTTAATAACAAATGTGTAGTTTTCAGACTTTTCCCTATACTTGTAGTAAAAGACGGTAATACTCGCCAAATTTCATAGTTCTAGGTCAACGGAAAATACCCTAAAAATTTTGATTCCCTTGAGTGTCGAAATATAAGCTTTTTGCAGTAAAAACGGCCGTATCTTTTTTAAATTAACTTAGAAGTTTGGTCGTTTCACAGCTTCAAGGGACTGTAGATTTGAGTATATGGTGTTCATTTCAACTCGATACTACCACACGTACCCGAGATAAAGGGTCTTGACAGACAGACGGACGGACGGACGGCACGACAGACGGACAACAAAATTATCCTATATGGGCTACTTTTTTTTTCATTTCAGGTACGGAACCCTAAAAAACCCGGCAAGAGATTAATGTGATTTTAGGGTACGAATAAACAGGTTTTATCTACAGCCATATTGTTATGTAGCTGTAGTGAACTTAGAATTTGTATTTTATAGCTTCAGCTCGTAAAATCAGTGTAGTTATGAGTTATGACATTAGGTCATCAATATTTTGTGATGCCACAACTGTCATGAGTAATAACTACGCCATACATTGATTATCAGAAAATTTTCAAAAATTAATTACGCGGCAGTTAACGCTAAATTAATAATTGTTTTAAATATCAGATTATAACACTAGCAGCTGGCTACAATTTGCGGTTATCTATATATATAAAAGAAGAAGTCCTTAATGACTCATCAACGCACAGCCGAAACTACTAATGTTAGAGAATTAATTTTGGCACAGTAGGTTACTTTTATAACGTGGGCTAGAGATAAGAAGGGATTTTTGGAAATACCACCCCTAAGAGGATTAAATAGGGGTGCAAAGTTTGTATGGGGGAAACTTTTTTTTGGAGCTAGAGACTTGAAACTTTGTAGAAAGATTACTTAATCAAAATGGACGAAATGGGAGAAACTTTATTTTTTGAACTAGAGACTTGAAACTTTGTAGAAAGCTTACTTAATCAAATACAAAAAAAGTAATTTCAGCGTTTTGGAAAATTTCACCTCTAAGGGGGTTAAAAAGGGGTGCAAAGTTTGTATGGGGAACACCGCTAATGTTGTTTATAAAAAAGTGTTACGCTAAGGTTAATAGTTTATATTTTTTTTATTTCCTGTCTTCTACCCAGTGACTACGTCCTTTTTTAAAACGAACTTGCACCCCCTTTTCTATGGTTGACTGTCAACAATATTTTCTTAGTGCTGTCTCTTATTAATTGTGTTCCAAACTTTATATGTTCCTATATTTAGTGAGTTGTCTATCAGCACATGAATAATCTATACTTTATATACCTATTCTTACTTTATTTAGCTTCTTGAGAAATATAGAGAACTGTAGCACCAGAATATATTGAATCACTCTTCAAACAATCTACTAGCCTGTAGACCAAAATAGTAATCGCATCATTAAATTCACTTATGTGCATTTAGTTTTTAATGGTCACATTTCAGCACTTTCTTTGAACACTAACCTTTTTAATAACTGGGGTACCTGCTAGACCATTTAGAAACATTTTGGCCAGCCTCGGGAACTCAGCCACACAACTCTTTTCGTTTAATAGCCAGGCCGGCGTGTACAAATACCAGTGCTGCCTTCTTATGAAAAGAGGTCATTAGTTATTATTGTTTTGAAATAAAGTTTATTATTTATTATTGTTGAAAGAGATACTCTTCATTAAACTGCCTCCATCTCTCGATTTCCAGTGCTGAGTTTAAGATTGTTTTAACAGCCTTACGATATTTAACATCTTTTTTAAATCTCACTCATAATAACTAAGATCCCTATTTTCTAAGTCCAAATCCATGCGTCGCTCTATATCTTGCAGAGTCATTTTTGCCAAAGATTAAAAGCATCAGGTAACTGACGGAATAAATATTAAGCATCCTGCAAACAATTCCCGTAATCTAATTGGAAAATCTTCTAAAATTCTTTAACAATTGCATATCAGTGTCTGCCACTGTTTGAAATGTAATATGTCTAGACCATTTTAACTAAGAATAAAATTCACTTACCTATTTTAATATCTTTGTCATCATCAAAAATCTACGCGGACGGAGTCGCGGGCGGCCGCTAGTATCAAATATATACGCTGTAGATATGATGCTAAAGATACCTTATTGTCTTTGTTGCTAGCCACAATTTGCCCTATTATATGTCCTTCAGTTAAGCACAGATATTAATTACTAATTGCGAGTACATCATTATCATTATAATTAAAAACGATATTGGTTCAGGCTCGGTTTAATGTTCATAGCGTGAAAAAATACAGACATTCAATTATAGCTCACGATAAACAATAATATGGTATGGAGCCAAATTTTCACACATTATTGTTGTTTTATTGATGCAAAACTTAAATATGAATACAAGTTATCAACTTATTAACCACGAAATCGCAAAAAAGAACAGCTAATTATTTAAGAGTTAATTTGTAGCAAACAGTCACAAGAGAGCTCGGAGAATGGAGCAAAGTCCCACAGTGGCGACCACGTTTATGAAAGCGCAGCGTGAGACGGCCCCGACTAGATGGACGGATGACCTCGTGAGGGTAGCGGGGAGTCAATGGATGAGGTCGGCACGGGATCGCACTTTGTGGCGAGCTATGGGGAAGGCTTATGTTCAGCAGTGGATGACTGTGGCTAATAGATAGATAGAAACAGTCACATATCCCAGTTCCCAACCCGAAATGCTTTCAATTTTCGAATTTCAGTTGGCCTAGTAGGTAAAAGTTGCTTAGTCTGGCCTACCCCATCACCCATGGCACACTTTTACAACTAAAATATCACCCAATATTTTTTTGTTGGAATTAAAAGCGGGAGCACTTTTCATGTAAATTTTGGGAGCCCTTTGTTTCTTAGAAAATTATTTTTTTGAATGTTTCATTTCGCCGAAAAATCATTTCTCCTGAATGATTTTTATTCCTCAATAGTCATACATTTTCCAAAAAAAAAACAAAAAAAAAGCTTCCTGTTATATGATTAGGTTAGGTTTGGTTTATAATTATAACAACATACAACATATAACAGTTTAAGGTTGTAAAGAAAAATGCTATTTACGAAATGATATTTCGGCAAAAGAAAACATTCGAAGAAAAATTATTCTAAGAGTCAATATAGACCCGTTAACTTTATTCTACAAATATCTACATGTTAGTGTGTACCTATGTGTCTGGCTAAACACTAAACCTTTTCGATTTGTAATTACGTTCACAAGTTAAAAGTCCGAGGTTTCATGTCTGTAACGCCCTTGGGAGCTGAACTACATGGAAATATGAAATTTCTGCACTAGTGATCCAACTGCTCTACATTTTAGTATGTAAATTCCATTTGGCTTGCAACTTTTTAAAATGCCAACTGAAATCTAATTTGTTTATTCTGTAGCATTTATTTACTGTATTTCATGCCAAAATTTATTTTTTTGTTCATAATCAAATTTTGTTGAAACAAAACCGCCCAAGTCGGACTCGCGCACTGAGGTTTCCGGGCAAATATTTCCCATCTACTTCTTGAGGTGCAAAATTAACGCAACCGATCACGTTTGTTGTGGGGCCACTTAAATATTTATTATATTCTGTTTTTAGTATTTGTTGTTATAGCGGCACCAGAAATACACCATCTGTGAACATTTCAACTCTCTAGCTTTCACGATTCATGAGATACAGCCTGGTGACAGACGGACAGACAGACAGACAGCGGAGTCTTAGTAACAGGGTCCCGTTTTTTATCCTTCGGGTATGGAACCCTAAAAAATAAGTTTTCCGTGAATAGGTTTTATTTCAGGAAACATTTTAACAGCTTGACACTGGTTTTGTAAAGAATGGATGTGAACAAACTTAAGTATAGGGTCTGGACATTCAAAGATGGTTATAGGATACTTTTCACCCGATTACGAGAAAGAAAAAATGTTTAGGTTGACGAAAATGTGAACAGTTAAGTATAAATCTTTTTTATTTCTTTATTAAACCGTTATTCAGGATCCTTACTGTCTCCTTCCTCATAATCATCGTAATGGATAATAATAGGCGAAATCCTTCACACGAGTTTTGACTTTGTCTTACGCATTTATTACTTTAATAATTTACCCGTTCAAAAATATATTTCATTCAATGTCTGCTATTATTTATGATGCCGTGTTTTTCAATCCCTGTGGATTTCGGAGCACTTACTTTGTAACATCAAACAAAATAAGAAGCTAAAATGTTATGCGATCCGCAGTATAAGTGGTTATCACGCCGGAAAGGAAAACTCCTGTTGTATCACGAAACGAAATTCCTGCTCCGAAAACATGCACATATTTCTGTTGAATTTAGTCGATAGTGTGCAAGAACGTAATAAAAAAACCGGCCAAGTGCGAGTCTGACTCGCGCACCGAGTGTTCCTTACAAACTTTCACTTATCCCATCTTAATTGGCCTGGTTGAGTTAAGTTTGCACTTGAAATGTATGGCGCCGCATGCAAACTTAACGCAACCGAGTTCTCCAAATATGATGTTTGAAAAGGACTAAGTATTATCTTTTATGATTTTATTACATATGTATAGTTTTCAGATTTTTATAAGTATTTTTAGTAGGTACCTATGTGATGATATTACTTGCCAAATTTCATAGTTCTAGGTCATCGGGAAGTACCCTATCATTTTGATTCCCTTGAGAGTGTCGAAATGTACGTTTTTTGCGACATAAACGGCCGTATCTTTTTTTCACGTTAAGGTAGAAGTTTGATTTTTTCACAGTACTCAATAAAACGTAGACTTTAGTATATGGTGTGAATTTCAACTCGATACCTTTACGCGTTCTCGAGATAAAGGACCCTGACCAAGAGACAGACGGACGGACAACAAAGTGATCCTATAAGGGTTCCGTTTTTTCGATTCAGGTACGGAACCCTAAAAACAAGAAAAATAAGAGTAATTCTAAATAGTCACTCAAATCTGTATTGGTGGTCATAGCCTAAACTAAAGTCAAAATTTCCAGCTACCTTTATTCAGAAATGTCATTTAATACAGTTTCAATATCAATAAATTATTGTTATAAATTATTAACATTCGTTATACTCCATTAAATTAGAGCCCAATACACCCAACGAATAATATTCATCATGGTCATAAATAGTCACTAGCACGGTCAATAAAACTAATGCATTCAAATCACCAAAATATAATAATTCACAAGAAAGTTACAGCTTATTTTCATTTCACCCAGTACATATATATTTTGCAAGGGACGATTCGCCAAGCCAAGAGTCCCAATGCCCTATGGGAATCGACTACTATTGGGGACAGGGGGCACTGAAAGATAATAATAAAATTGATGTTGTAACCACTCTATCCCCGGAAAGGGTAGCAATAAAAATAGGTTTTTTTATGTGTCAGAATGTTTTACAATCTTAACTGAATTTACGATTTGTAAGGTTAACTTCCGGGTTTCAATTCGGATCGGATGTTTGGATTTACATAAAGGAAAACGAAATAAATCAATGCAACTTTTACGATGATAGTAAATATTTCCATCTGTGTAGAGTTTATTTCATCGACACTCGAATTGCTTTGTCGAGTGATCTACAAGTATGATTTGTTATTACTATGAGGGCAAATCGTAAGCTTCATAAACGTAGCTTAAAAAAATAAATATAAATATAGTTGGGAAGTTCATGGTAAAATACAGGCTATAAATAAAAACTATATTTTGGGATAGAACACAGTGTAAAAGTATTAGAATACAGCAGAAAATACACGATTAACGACATTCGTCTTCGTTGAGTATTCACTGACGTGGCACTCTGACACCTTCAATCTTCATTCTTCCTATGTGCGTGTGGGAATATTCTCCACGGTGAGGCGACTTACTTTACTTTACTGTACTAATGTACTTTACTCTACTGTACTGTACCGTACTCTACTCTACCTCCAGTCTACTCTACTCTACTTTACTGTACTAGACTTTACTCTACCCTACTTCACTTTGTTCTCCTTCAAAATATAAACTTCTATCATAGCTCGGTTTGTAGACACCTGCCTACTGAGCCGGCGGTCCCGGGTTCGAATATTTGTGCTTGGGTCATGGTTGTTTTATGTATTTAAGTATATATTTATCTATATAATTACGTATATCGTCGTCTATTACCCATAACACAAGCCTTCTTGAGCTTAATTTGGGACTAGATCGATTTGTGTGAGGTTGTCCGATATTTATTTATTTATTTATCATGCATCAGCCAGCCAAGTTCCATTCCCACAAAATATGGGACCACCTCACACGAGTCGACTTACTCCCAAATTAAGCTCCAGTAGGCTAGTATAGAAGACGATGATAGACTAGAAAAAATCCATGACCTAAGCAACAAATATTGGAGTCCATCATACAAATATTTGCCCTTGCCAGGATTCGAGCCCACGACCGTTGGCAGAAGACAGCTGCTCAACCACTCGCTCGTACTTAAAACCAGTTTCCATTAATGAATATAAATTATTTGGTCCTTTCTTGCTTAGAATTGAACTGCACTACCCAGCAGTGATACAATCATCTTTAATTTAACTTTAGTGTACTTGACTACGTTAGAAAGAAGGTTACGTGTTGTAGTTTATTTTTATCATATAGCCTAAGAAGGCTACATAGTCCACGAAAAAGTTATTCAGAGAGAGTGGCCACGGCCGCAGCATTAAAGCGGACGAGGAAGAGGAGGCGTTTTTAAAATTTTGTATTTAGGTTATTTTTTTGGTAGTTTTTAGGGTTCCGTACCTCAAAAGGAAAAAACGGAACCCTTAAAGTGAAAGTGATCCTACTTTGTTGTCCGTCTGTCTGTCTGTCAAGACCGATTTCTCGGGAACGCGTGGAGGTATCAAGCTGAAATTC
Organism: Apotomis betuletana; assembly: GCA_932273695.1. Taxonomy (NCBI): domain Eukaryota; kingdom Metazoa; phylum Arthropoda; class Insecta; order Lepidoptera; family Tortricidae; genus Apotomis; species Apotomis betuletana. The sequence continues at coordinate 1,179,226 of OW026318.1, read as the reverse complement.
GTATCAAATACTCAAGTCTACTGTTTCTTAGAGCTATGAAAAAATCAAACTTCTAAGCCACCGCAATTTAAAGATACAGCCGTTTATGCTGCAGATTTTCGGCACTAGCAAGGGAATCAAAACCTACAGGGTACTTCCCGTGAACTCAGAATCTTTAAATTTAGTACGAAGCAACGTCTTATAGTACAGATAAAGAAAAAATTGCGAAAAGTTTAAATTTTTACGTATACACCTGCAGGTTTGTATGGAACCCTCGGTGCGTGAGACCGAGTCGCACTTGGCCTGTTTTTTTATAAATTAAGCTAAGATTAATGTACATTCCACTAACAACCAATTTCCCAGTCCTTACGCGCCACAAAGTATACACTTAACTTAATAAAGGTTACAAGAACACTTGAGTAAGCTGCGAAAGGGCACCCTAATATTTTCGCGAAACTTTTCGAGGTGAAAAATTTGAGTGCTTCATCTAATTTACAAAACAAACTGACGCGATTCAACTTCCGTGGACTTGTGGAAGATATAAGATTGCAAGTCAAATAGGTCAAGAAAAAACAAGTTAGTGAAATTTTCAAGTTTTTTAAAAATTATTAAAAGATGCCTGTAAACTTTATTGTTCGGATAACGTTCTTTTTTAACCCCTAATGAAAAAAGAGGAGTACCTAATATTTTCTTCGGTTTCCGCGACTGTCACACATTTAAATAAAACAATTTAAACGGATCAACCTTTAAGTCAACCTTTGACAACGTCAGGGAGGCTCAAATAATTAATATACGCGATAATTATACTTAATCCGTTTTAATTGTTTTATTTAAAAAAGAGGAGTGTTATACCTAAGTTTAACATCTGTCTCTATATATTTCTGTGTCTATCTGAAAAACGTATGGGCCAATTTGAATGTGTTTTTTTTATGGATAGACTTGTCCGTCGATGGTTCTTAGCTATGTTTGGTTTGGTGGAAACAGGACCAGTAGTTTCAAGTAGTTTCAAGTCAAGAGCCAAGAGTTTCAAGTGACAAGAACAAGTGACAAGATCTCAGCCAATATTGACGCTAAGAATTCCAAGTTTTGTAGTTATGTTCAGTTTTAGTAGCATTTTCTATATCACTCATTGAATGATCTCATGATGTCCAACTTCTTGTGTCGTGGGTGTTTCAAATTTCTAATTTAGGTTATTACCACAAAACAGATAGGTACAGAAATCAATCTACATACAAGCGCGCTCGAGCAAACGCACACATAGACATTGCTCACGGACACGTCAAGCGGATGGCACTGGTCTGAACTGGTCCGAGATATCGTGTCCGTGAGCAATGTCTATGTGTGCCTTTGCTCGAGCGCGCTTGTATGTAGATTGATTTCTGTATCTATCTGTTTTGTGTTATTACTGTATTCGAGTATGTGACTATGTATGTCCCAATAGTAGTAGTGTATTCTGTGCTAGTAGTAACATTAATCATATCATTCAACATATCGGGTTGGGATATGTGACTGTTTCTATCTATCTATCAGCCACAGACTTCCACTGCTGAACATAGGCCTCCCCCAAGACTCGCCACAAAGTGCGTTCCCGCCCAGACGGCATCAAATAATTCCTCGCTTCCCTCACGAGGTCATCCTTCCATATAGTCTGGGGCCGATCCACGCTGCGCTTTCCTATACGTGGTCGCCACTCTAGGACTTTGCTGCACCAACGGCCGTCCATTCTCCGGGCTACATGGCCTGCCCATTGCCCATTGACACCGTGCCATTCTGAGAGCTATGTCGGTTACCTTGGTTCTTCTGCAGATATCCTCATTTCTGATTCCATCGCGCAAAGAAGCTCCGAGCATAGCCCTTTCTATTGCACATGCATTATAGTGTACAATGAGCTGCAGAATTGCTTGGCCCATTTATGAATGAATTCATTAATAAATGGGCCATGCATTTTTGCAGCCCATAGTACATTGCGTGAATATTAGAACGAACACATCCAAAGTTCGTGTATGCAGAATTTCCAATTATCACTGATCATTGGACACTAATTATTGACAATACATTGAATTTAAATTTCACTTTGAAATTGAAATTGGAAACCAATATTTTGTGGTTTACAATAGTGCCCTTACCATGAGTTTACAGTGACAGTACTCGCTGGCGATCGCGTAAACGGTTTGTGAATGAATGAATGAATAAGCTTTATTTACTCAAATATGGTAGTACATAAACGGTCTTTAATATAGAAAAAAAGTTGCACATAATTGGCCTCTGACGCGACGTGTAAATTTTATAAGTCCTTATATACTAGAAAATATGACTAGGTACAACAAATAATCAAGTATAATAAAATGAAGGTAGGTACGTTAAAAAAAAACAAGAATGTCAACTAGATTAAACTACAATTACAGCACCAAGTATATATTAAAACAATGTAATAAAAAACACAAATTAACTTACAGCATAAAAACCAAATTAAAATCGCTAAAATGTCAGAATAGAATATCACTCAATAAACACATAAAATATACAAAAATAAATAAAGAAAAATTAATCCTGCAAGTCAGTCAAGTACTCTTGAACTGAGTAATAACAATGAAACATTAAAAAATTATTGATTTTTCTCTTGAATTCCCGTATGTCACACTGCTTTAGATATTCTGGTAATTTATTATAGTGTGGAGAATTTGTAGTTCTACAAAGTAACCGCTAGGGGGCGCTGCACTATTCTCCATACAAATCGATTACGCTATCGCTAGCGAGTACGGTCACGTTAACTCATGGTAAGGGCATGGCTCCGTGAGCCCTCGCGAGCATGTTTTGAAATGGCTTGATAGGTATTTTTAGGGTTCCGTACCCAAAGGGTAAAAACGGGACCCAATTACTGAGACTTCGCTGTCCGTCCGTCCGTCCGTCTGTCACCAGGCTGTATCTCAAGAACGGTAATAGCTAGACAGTTGGAATTTTTACAGATGATGTATTTAAGATGCCGCTATAGCAACAAATACTATTCATGATAAAACAATAATAATTAAGGGGGGCTCCCATACAAAAAAGGGGATTTTTGCATGATATTTCCTTCAACGGGCATTTTCTCTTTATAGGCAGACAGTTGAAATTTTCACAGAATGTATAATTTTGTTACCGCTATAACAACAAATAATAAAAATAAAAAATAAGTAAAAATTAAAGGAGGACCCCATACAAAGAACGTGTTTTTGTTGAATATTGGTACGGAACCCTTCGTGCGCGAGTCCGACTCGCACTTAGCCGGTTTTTTTTAAGTAGATACGACTAATTATTTCTAAATTAGATATGCAGTCCTTGTGCTTTCAAAAAAACATATAAGTAACGCTCATTTCGAATAGGGCAGATATGTAAACGAACAGGCATATGTTTAACGTGAACTGTACCGAAAATGAAGCATTACCGTCTTCCCCAAATGTATGCTGAATAAATTAGTCTTGACACCATAATACCGCGTTGAATTTAATCCTTTTCGTAAGAAGCATCTGATTAAATTGACTACGTTTAAGCGTTTAAACATAACCCGGGAATAATGAAAGCCACCACAGTTAGTTAGCCAGAGCTTGCTTTGACTCGTAAAAAAATTAGTTAGCCTTGTGCAAATTGTACGTCCTCGCGAACATAGCATAAAATTGAGGGATTTTGCGAGTAGCCTCTTTAATTTCAGATCGGCTGGACTCCTTGGCGCTGCGTGGAGATGACTGCAGCCTCTCTCTGCATCTTTTTACACGCATGTTATGTAACGTGCTCCGAGGAATTGTTCGGATTGATTCCTGCCGAATATAAAATAAAATCGATTGATGTGTATGCCACGAAAAGGTCACACCTCAGCATAAATGCTGGCTCGGGAACCAGCGCTGGTCTTCCGGTGAAACCTATATGTGACGCCTACACGATATTATAACATTTTTGCTCACAGGCTGAGCAGAGTTCTGCCCTTCTAGCACAACTACGCTTCGCGACTCGACTCGACTATTCGACAAAGCATCGCCCGTCACTCTTTCACAGTACAGCGAAGACAGAGATAGGTAATATTTCTTGCGTGGAAAAGAGTTGCAAGTCACAGTTGTGCCCGAGTTTCTGTGGTCTCTTTATTGCAGTGTCTGCGGCAACTAAATACGAAGGAATGCTCGAAATAATCGCTTAACGGGGCCTTTATTCAACACTTGCCAAAAGCAAATGAATTAGCCTACAATTAATAAATATGTAGGTACCTAATAATAAACGCAATTTTCAGGCATTAATATCACACGTATAAAACAAACGCTTTCTGCTGTCTGTCCCTATGTATGCTTAGATCTTTAAAACTATGCAACGGATTTTGATTAAGAGTGATTCAAGAGGATGGTTTATATTAATGCATATATCGCCCCCTGCCTGCTATACGGCCACATCTCAAAAAAACATTTTTTCGAGAAATCGCTTGTTAAAGTTTTGGCAGCGTAGTGCGTGGTAGTAAAACGGGGCTTACTCCTTGAGTTTTGGGTCAATTCGTTTTAAATTTTAACTTTTTTTACTCTACATGATATAACGCTTCTCATGAATACGTCTTTTTATATAAAACGTGTATATTTTTTAAGATACGAGGCCTTTAAGATAGGTACTTAGAGTAGTGGCCGTATTGCAGAAACTTTTTGTTGAAATTTTGAGATGCGTCCAAAACCGAACAAGAATTATTGGAAAATGGTAACATGAAAATTATTATACAAACACTAAAATAATTAAAATACCATTATTAATCAACTTTTGTTACAGTAACAACATCACTGTAAGCGATAATCAGTGCATGCAGCTTTAATACCAACTTTCTAGATGCAGATATCATCATCATTTTGCATATAATTACTAATGATTATTTGGTAGTACCTTCCCTTTAAGGCACTTGTATCTTTAATTATCGTGTTAACATGTACCATATATGGTATAATACCATTTATAACATCTACCATGTACAAGACGGCCCCATAGTTTTAGGTTTTAGCGTGGACTCGGTTCCCGTTGATATTAGTGTACTGTTTTCCAGAATTCTTCAACTTCTTTACAATATTACCTTTTCATAGTGCAGGATAAGCTTTTCGTTTTCTACTTTTAGGTTTAGCAATACTGGATGAAGACTGGTTCGAATCAAAGTCCCAATTTATGTGAGTCGGTATTTACAACGAATTTTTAGAACACCTTGGCCCAAGATGTAGGACGTGGCTCTCACAGTTCTATTTAGACATAGTCTCGTATAATATAATTCCACCTAAGTTCAACTGCTCAAATATAATAGCCACACTCAATCCGGGTAAGCCAAGCAACAAACCAAAGGGTTACCGCCCTCTACTACTTAGTTCCATCTACAAATTTTTAGAGAGGCTAATCTACAATCAAATCGAACCTTTTGTTGACAAAATAATTCCTGTGCAGCAGGCTGGATTCCGTAGTGGTCCGAACTACGTGGATCAGGTAAATGTCGCGCCCAACACACATAGAGGCTGATTTTCAAAGGAGAGAGAAAACCGTGGCAGTATTTTCGACCTCTCAGCTGCATTCGATAGCGTATGTAGACAGGAGCTTATCTATAAGCTCCTGACCGTGGTGCAGATGGTGGGACTAATCAACTCTATGCTCAGCAATAGGGAATTTATCGTCTACCTCGGAAGCACTCTGAGCAAAGTCCTGGCCCTGCTCCTGTTTAACCCATATCTTGTGTGTATAGGTTGAACAGGAGTGGGTCAGGACCGATTCCGAAAACAAAGAGTCGGAAATTGATGTATGGTGATGACATCACCATCACAAACCAGCATGGAAAATTTAAATCCTCGAAGGAAGCTCTTACTCGCAATCTGGAATGACATTTCTGATTAGGCTGCCCCAATGCTAGTAAAGCAGAAATTGCGACATTCCATCCTTGCAACAAAGAAGCAAATTATGAGCTAAATATATGCTTCAGAGAGACTGCGCTTAAATTAAATCCTACACAAAAGTACTTGTGTCACTCTAGACCGCAGTCTTACCTATATGCAAAGAAGCTACAGACGCCGAATTACATACTCCACAGACTAAGGGGAACTACTTGGGGAGCAACAACTGATGTGCTATGCACTACCAGTCTTAGCCTAGTTTACTCCACAACAGAGTATTGCGCGCCAGTTTGGCTCAACAGCGCACAATGACGTTTATTTCGCTTATATTTAAAGGGATTCATCGTAATAATACTAGAATATACGTTATTTCTATGAGACGCAACTCAAAAAAAAGATTACAAATTTATGCTATACAGCCACAACTGAAAAGTGGCTGTCTTGCAGGGAGTCAACTGACATTTTTTGGTCAGATCCATAAGGCCACTTGTGGAAAAAAGGCTCTTAAGGACAATTTTTCTTATGGCTCTCGAGATAAGGTCGTAAATTAACCTATTCTGACTACGAATCTGCAATAATCCGAAAAATTTTTTTTTTTGAGATGTGGCCGTATAGCAGGCAGGGGGCGATATGCATACTGTATTTAGTATCAGCATTGCACCCGTTCGAAGCCGGGCGGGTCATCACCATTTGCTGTTGTAAACGTGCGGCATCTTTCATATAAAATTAATAAATATTAGTGGGCAATCTTACACAAATCGACATAGTCTCAAACTTAGCAAAGCTTGTACTAGACGACGATATACATAGTATATAGATAACATACATGACTCGGGAACGAATATTCGAGTTCACATTTTATATTTAGATATTTATTATTTATTTATCACACAAATATTTGCCCTAGCCGGGATTCGAACCCAAGATCGCTGGCTCAGTGCGCTACAAACTGATTCGGTTCGATTTTTGTTGCTACCGTATGTGCTTTACTTAAATATGTACTTAAATTGTTTTACTTAAATATGTTTTAACTAAGTACCTACCTATAAGTTTCGTGTAAACAATCGTATTCTCCTTTCTTCAGTGAAATTGGCGCTTAAAAGCTACTTTCTAAAGTAAGGGTAACTCAATCAAAAAGTTACCAAAGTCATCAAAAATATTATTACAAGAAGGTTGTCTTGAAGATACTTTATACAAGAAAGGATGTAAACAGCCTTAGCATCTTAGTATTTGGACTGTATTAGCATCCAGTAACTTTTATAAACTTAACTACCGTAAAATGGGATTACTTTAAAATGCAGGGGCTACTTTGGAAAAGGGTTTTTACGCTATATCCTTATTTTTTAACTAAGTATATGTGGCAATGCAATACCTACCTTCAACAATGACCTTTAACTTCATTTGCTCAATCACACTATGAATATTTGCGTTTTTATAACCATTTTAAATCTATCAAAGTAGCCCCAAATTTTCCTAAAGTAACCCCGTTTTACGAAACCATATTTCAATCTTTTGGGTTGGTTTCGACCAATATAATGATGCATCATGCAGTTAATCGGATTGTATTACTATTGGTATTAACGGCCAAATGCCAATCATACTCGCGCACCGAGGGTTCCGTACAACTAAATAATTCTTAACTTTTTTGTTCGTATTTGTTGTTATAGTGGAAACAGAAATACATAATCTGTGAAAACTTCAACTCACGGTTCATGAGATACAGCCTGGTGACAGACGGCCAGACAGACAGACCCTACCCTTTTTACCCTTTGGGTACGGAACCATAAAAACATACATATTTAATTTATTTGGCTTATTTCTACTAAAGTGTGCTTCGTGAAAATAAAATTAAGATTATGAAATTTACTTTACCGCACTTATCTTTACAGTTACGCCCCAATATAATACAAATTCCTTAAAGCAACAAGCGGGAACATAGTTAATTTAGTTATTACTATGATTATTGACTCGAAACATTTACAAAACAATAACATCCACGTTTAATTCTGCGTCGGCTAAAATAATCACCGGGCGGCGCAAATTTGCTGATCGAGAGAACATGGAGAGAACGTGTTGAAAGAATAACTTTCAGAATATCGTAAGGTAGCCAATTTAGACTTTAGCTATGAAATTGTAGGTTTCAGATTATAATAATGTTTAAATTTGGACTTAAAACGTGTCAAGGCAATAATTTGTTGTGACTTATGTGATGGGGCAGACATAACATACGTTACATCATATATTGTTTTGATATGACAGCGGAAATCCCTTGATGTATTACTCTCTTTTAGATTTTAGTGGGTGCGTGTGGGATCTTCTTTTTGACAAACATTTCATTGAATGATTTATTTCCTAGAATTTTCATTTCATAAAATATTCTTCCCCTGAAATCATTCATTTTTAGGTTTCCGTACTCAAAGGGTAAAAACGGGACCCTATTACTGAGACTTCGCTGTCCGTCCGTCCGTCCGTTCGTCTGTCACCAGGCTGTATCTCAAGAACGGTGATAGCTACCCAGTTGAAATTTTCACAGATGATGTATTTCTATTGCCGCTATAACAACAAATACTAAAAATATAATAAAATAAATATTAATTAAGGCTCCCATACAACAAACGGAATTAGTTGCGTTAACTTTGCACCTCATTTGAATGGAGCGCTATACATACCAGGTGCAATTTTAACTTAACCACTTAAGGATGGAAAGTGTTTGTACGGAACCCTCGGTGCGCGAGTCTGACTCGCACTTGACCGATTTTTCATATATATATCTTGAAAACTTTATCTATATATCACACTAATATTATAAAGGCGAAAGTTTGTGAGTGTGTTTGTTTGTTAATTAAGAATCACGCTTAAACGGCTGGACCAATTTTGATAAATTTTGGTATGAAGGTAGCTGACACCCTGGATTAACACATAGGCTACTTTTTATCCCGAAAAAATGTAGCGTCCCCTTGGCATGAGCGGGTAACACGCGGCGCACCGCAGTCTATGTTGCTCGAAATAAATAAATACAGTAAAAATTAAAATGTAAGTATAAGATTGTTAAAAGTTGCAATATTGTTCATAATTAAAATAATATCTGTAGTATATAGACATTTATAGATAATAAATGTACCCTCGATCCGCCAGCTACCGGGCATTACATTGACAGACGTCACCGGTGGCGGACGCACTGCAGGTTTACTGAAAGCCCGATTAATGTGTTTATTGAAGTATCCCAATAGGAAACCCTAGTGAACACTACAATATTCATTTATCAAAATTTAAATAGAATAAGCAAAATTTGGTATTAACATCCGGAAGTAAATCCTCGTCCGCCCAGGCTCGTAAGGCGCTTATACATTGTCCAATAATTTCATAATACGCTGGGAAGCCCCAAGTATTGTCACAAATTATGCAAAATTAAACTTTCACCATATCCCGCCATTGAGAGTGATTATAAGTTTTAAGCCGAGTAGTTTAGAAATTAGAGGGTGAACGTTTCGACAGCCCATTACTTCAGGTAAGGTAAGGTGGGGGAAGATTGAATGGTTTTTTGTCGAGATAGACAGTGTTGTGTTAAAACCCTTATAAAATAAAAAAACTATTTATATCCCTTCAATTGTATTAATTGGAAGGCATGGGCAAGGATTATATTTTTGTATTCTGTTGATAAAACTCGGCTATGCCTATTCTAATATATAAAAATAATAAAATAAAATACACTTTTGTCTAAAAAATAGACGGGTCAAGATGGAATGGTGGAGGGGTAAGATTGACATAGTTTCTAAATGCTTTTAAATAAATGCAAACGGTGGCTGTTGCTCGTTATTCTATAGAGTTTCTTACGCTGAACACATACAGCTGATTGTTGCGTGAATATTCCTGATAGGTAACGAGAAAACGACAGTAGAAAAAAAAAGTATTTCACTCTTACCCCACTATATAGGAAAAAGGACAGTGATTCTCAAACTTTTAATTGGACACGTAAAAACTAAACACTTTTTTAGGGTTCCGTACCTCAAAAGGAAAAAACGGAACCCTTATAGGATCACTTTGTTGTCCGTCTGTCCGTCTGTCAAGACCCTTTTTCTCAGGAACGCGTGGAGGTATGAAGCTGAAATTTATATCAATTACTCAGGTCTACTGTCCCTTGAAGCTGTGAAAAAATCAAACTTCTAAGCCAACGCAATCAAAAGATACAGCCGTTTATGCCGCAAATTTTCGACACTTGCAAGGGAATCAAAACCTACAGGGTGCTTCCCGTGAACTCAGAATCTTGAAATTTGGTACGAAGCAACGTCTTATAGCATAGATAAAGGAATAATTACGAAAACCATAAATTTTTTTTTTAATACCTATACAGCCGTTTATGCCGCAAATTTTCGACACTTGCAAGGGAATCAAAACCTACAGGGTGCTTCCCGTGAACTCAGAATCTTGAAATTTGGTACGAAGCAACGTCTTATAGCATAGATAAAGGAATAATTACGAAAACCATAATTTTTTTTTTAATACCTAACTTTGCACCTAATTTATATGGGGCGCTATACATACCAGGTGCAAACTTAACTTAACCACTTAGGGATGGAAAGTGTTTGTACGGAACCCTCGGTGCGCGAGTCCGACTCGCACTTGGCCGGTTTTTTATATTAAGAAGATCAATTTGGAATCAAAATAACGGTTTCATGATGATAAATTGTTTATTTTAGAAAAGAAATGAAGTAATACCAAAAATTGGGTGTTTTCTTACAGCATGATTAATTTTGTTACAAATTAAGTCGGATACATGTAAAAATATTAAGAAATGAAATATGAATCTGTGTTCCATTAGACATACATTTAAAATCCGCGTAGCAAATTAAGTTAAATTCTTAGGTGCTTAGGTACATTTAAAATAACAAACGTCTTTGGGAACAAAAAAATGTTATTGATTATCCAGAGGTCACGACTCAACAAAAGTATTTGTATGAGGCAGCTTTAAATTGTTGAATTGAATTAAACTCAACGCGCAAAACAAGTAGGTATCATAAAGGCAAATCTACTCGTAACTAAATGAAATAACATATATAAGAATTACTCAAATGGAAAGTAGTGTTCCCAAACGAAAGCTTCATAGAGTTATCCCAATCTTTAAAATATTACAAAAACAACAAATTATAAATTACATATTTATTGAACAATGAGTGGGTACGTCTCTTTGAGTTTGATCTGACGATTTCAATCAAATCGACTTAGTCACAAACTGAGAAAATATTGTTTTTATAAGTATAAGTTTAAGACTCACAATATGTTTCATTTGTACTTCCTAATTACCACATATTTACCTTATCACGAGGCCAGTAAAAAAAAATGTGTACGTTAATAATTTTTTTAAGTCCAAAGTTTGAGAATCTGTCTGTTTTTCTATGACTTTCAAAAACGGGGAAAGATTGAAACATTACTATTTCAATGTTACCCCATTGAAATTTACTGGGGAAAGATTGAAGTTTCTCGTAAATCACAATATAAGAGTAATAGATACACCTTGCACTAGTAAATAAATATAAAATCTAAAATAATACATAAATATTCAGTCAGAACTTTTATTCACACCCTATTAGTCAAGTTATGAAACACGGGGTAAGATTGAAAATCGACGAATTGACCACGAAATGCTGACCTTCACAAAATAACACATAACACGCGTCTACGCACTCCGAGCGGTCACGGGCGACTGACTGGCGGATCCTAATAAAATGGTGGTTTAATTGATGATACCAGCATTAAAAAAAATAAAAAATTTAGGGAGTTATGTGATACTTTTTACCTTTCCCCTTTTTTCATCTTCCCCCACCTTACCTTAGTTAAAACTCACACCTCAACAAGAAACAAATAGAAATACAGATAACACCTAGCATTATAATGAGCAATCATATCGCCAAAGAGCGATCTCTTCCAGACAACCGTTATATATCTAATATCTATGTTTAATTACGTATATTTGTGGTTATATATTTATTTTTGCATTCATTCCCCGTTAATGGGTCATTGACAGTTCATAAAACAAAATTCTTCCCTTCCGTGGTCAAAATTTAAGAGCTTGTATGAATCTATAGGTTATGTTGCTATTACATCGGATTATAGAAGAGGGAACGTTCTTTATTCTCACAGGCATTTAATCAGAAAATTAGGCCCTGGAATCCTTAATGTCGCAAAATGTCCACCTTAAAGACTCGAACCTAAATCTGACAATGACCCTAATATCATTTGTCTAATACATTTAATAAAAATATTCGTTACCATCGTGTGTATTTTCAAAAAAATATAATTTGGTGCTCTTCGGCGAGCTAGATCCTCGATCCCCTAGTCACTTACCATCAGGTGATACTGAGGTCAATCGCCGGTCAGTGTGTGAATAAAAAAAACATAATATTTGTTTCATATAGCGATTAGCGGTCCCGTTTAGGCCATTATAATGCAGAGGAAATACATGTCCTAACACGTTATCATCATACTTAATTTTTTGTGGTATGGACAGACATCGACAGTTTAGTAATCGGATGGAAAATTAAACTAAAATATTCACAGGTTTCAACAAAGAAAACAAATCCCAATTAATAAACCCCCGAAACAACCATGGATCCCGTAGGATAGAAACTAGTTAAGATGGAAAAGTCCAATAAAAATTCAATATAAAAATTATACATTACTAATGTCTTTACAAATTGAATTCCTCAATGGGTTGAATTTCAAATCTCTTTTTCATTACGTCTGTATGTGTAGTTCACAATTTTATGTTCCTTCTTTCCTTTAGTAGTGTCACAGAGTATATACAAGTTACTACGTAAGTAGTTTATCTAACAATATATCAATATTTTATACATAGGTAAGTAGGTAGATAATTATACTTAGATTACTAAACAATTTGTAACTTCTTTGTAAGCCGTGGTCGGGTAAAAATTGTAGTTTAAAATCAAATTAATTGTTCATGCGAATTGACATTTACCATCAAAGTTGATAAGTTTCGCAAATTGCAAATCACATTAAACCAGTATTTGTTATCAAATTCTGTGAAATTAATACGCAGTATTAGGTATAATGTGGTTAACTGGTCGATAATACCTCATGGCTATAAGTCCGTTTTTTGTATTTTTTTGTAATAGCAATAAATGAACGCCAAAATACGATAAACGCTTTAATAAAACTTAGTTCTTTTGAAGAAATGAGTCCCGCTTTGAAATTAAAATCCTTTCTTTTAATTTTATGAATTTCGCGAACTGCAGGAAATTTCCAATTAACTTCCAAATTAAATAATCACCATCTCAAAGCGTTTCTTCAATTCCCGCCTTTTGTTCAGGGCTTGCACTGACGACCGCTCGCACAATAAAAACTTCTTGCTTTTATTTTCCCGCTACCAACTTATTAATTCATTAAACTCCCCTCAAAGTAAAACAGGAATATAGTTATTATTTACTTACATAAAGTTTTGGCTGCAGTTCAAATATGTCTCAATTGAACTTCACAACACTCACTAAATTAGTAAATTAACACTAAATCATCACGATACACAAATTGTAACCTCAATTTTGAGGTGTTTTCGGCGCACAGTTCAATTAACTTTTTAACCTTATTTTTCGGCGCACAGTTCGATTAAGTTTTTAAACTTTTTTTTTTCGAATGAGTTTTCACGGCACCGTCCGGCGGGCTGACGCGGCGGGGAGCGGTGTAAGACTGAACGCGCAGCGATTCAGTGCCGCTGCTCGCTGGTACACTGAATGCAGACGCTTTCACGGTTTAGGGCAGATTATGTATTTGTTTCTGATTAAACTGGGGATAAGAAGATATTGAAGTTTTATGTTTCGGTTTGTTTTTACTTTTAAGTATTTTTAGTTGTGACACTCAACGAGGTTTAAGTTGGAATTCCGTCTCCAAAATACCCAATTGTCTTTACTCAAAATCTATGGCTGTGTGACGACGCGGTTGGTTCGGTTTGTAGAGACCTACTGAGCCGGCGGTCCCGGGTTCGAATCCTGGCCAGGGCAAATATTTGTGTGATGAACTCTAATATTTTGTGCTTGGGTCATGGTTGTTCTATGTATTTAAGTATATATTTATCTATATAAGTATGTATATCGCCGTCTAGTACCCATAACACAAGCCTGCTAGAGCTTAATTTGGGACTACATCGATTTTGTTGAGGTTGTCTGATATTTATTGTCTACAAACCGAGCCAAACGCGTCTAGTACTTACACTAGTAGTGTGTCGACCCAAGTTTCTGATATCTGTACCCCCTGGGACTTTCTAGCGGATATAATCGAGCGGTTACGACGCACGAATTCAATTGTTAGAAGGACAATCGAATGTTAACTTGGGAATGAATGTATGATGTTTATGGTATCTCCGATCCGATCAGATTTAAAGGTAAATCTTTACGTACTAAAGATGGATAGTAGGCATTTTCAATCAATCAACTATGAGCAAAGCAGAAAAAACCAATTCAAATTCATATAAATAAAATATAATAATATAGATCCTCTCTATGGCACACTACACACTTAAAAAAAAACAGCGGTAAGTAAGAAACGGTCTTATCACCAAATCTCTTTCAGACCACCTTTTGAAACGGAGATATAAGCCAGAAATTTGATTTATTTCTGGAAATTGCGATTTTTTAAATTTATTTAGATGTGCATTATCTTCGTAACTATCTGTCTTTGAAACAAAATTTAAATGGTGAATTATAGTAAATTTAACTGTCTTCAACATTGTCTAAGCTCTTTTCTAGCTAAAATGCTCTTAAACGAAGGTATAAGCAAAAATCTGCAGAAATGGCCGGTCTTTTCAATATGGCGCGACGGAGGGGGGGAATTGTGTATTTTGCATTTTAAACACTTACTAACCATCCTAGACAACATATCAAAAATTCAAAACTACCGGACCGTTTGTAAGATAAAACCCCTTTATTCACTGGATTATACGACTAGTAAAAGTTTGTGAACCTCGCCAGGCTACACATACCACAGTATTAGGTACGGATACGGGACAAGGCATACGACGGGTGCAGGCGTGCGAGTTGCTTCGGCACACGAGGTGTAAGTACGGATCCGGGACACAGCATTCTAAGGGTTAGGCTTTACTAACGAGCAACTAATATTTACTAACGCACTGAGTCATAATCTGTACAACGAACCTCGAACCCTTCCTGTTTAAGTCCCTTTTAATTTCCTCTGACCTTATAATTCATAATACTACTAAGTATAATATAATATTTAGTAGTGTTATTTTCTAAGAAAATCAAAATACACATAGTAGAACAAAGAAGATAATTATGATAAAACCATAAATAAGCCGCGGACGGACGGACAGACGGACAGACGGACATGGCGAAACTATAAGGGTTCCTAGTTGACTACTGAACCCTAAAAACAAGCAAGGGGTCGGACTGTAGCGTTCATCATCATCTCAGCCATAGGACGTCCACTGCTGAACATAGGCCTCCCCTTTGGACTTCCATATATACCGGTTGGAAGCGACCTGCATCTAGCGCCTTCCGGTGACCTTTATAAGGGCATCTGTCCATCTTGTAGGTGGACGTCCTACGCTGCGCTTGCTGGTCCGAGGTCTCCACTCGAGCACTTTTCGGCCCCATCGGCCATCTGCTCTGCGTGCTATGTGGCCTGCCCATTCCCACTTCAACTGTAGCGTTAATCCCCAAAAATTAATTTTCCCTAATATTTTAATTTTATTCCAACACGAAGCAAAAGGAAAATTTTGAGAGGTCTCCTGCGTTAGGGTGGTGGAGTGGTTGACACATTGGACCGGTAATCCGGGTACTGGGTTCGATTCCCAGTCTCTGTTGGCAGGTAACACATTTTTCTTAGCGCTTTGAGCTTTAAATCAATAAAAAATAGTAAGTTTTAACTCCTCGAATGACTACACAATAAAATTGGGTTATACTTTTCATACACCCGCATAAATCACCGTGGGAATAGATTTCCAATAATAGATAAGTTTATTTATAGTTTCAATTTTATTCTCGACGTATGGTTTCTATCCTTGTCTAGTAAAAGTGCCAATGTTGCCTGGTTTCTACCTCAATGTGAAGTGTTTATATTTATATTGAATTTTTAACCTTTGAGCGCCGAAAAAGGCAAATCACTTCGACGGAAAAAAGGGGTGTTAACTGATGTTGAATTATACAACATATTGTAGTTATATGAAAAAAAAATCGCTCCATATACCTATCATGAAAAAAAGAAAAATAAGTATGTGACTTCAAGGGTACTCAAATTTTATGTTTTTTTTTAAACTTTCATAGTCATCATAATTTAACAAAACAATAATTGTGAGACAGCCATAAACTTAAACGCGCCTTTTCGCGCTGAAAATGGCAAATTATTTTTTGTCTCCATACAAATATTGGTACCCAACACAGAATTACGTCACAATGTACCTAAGTGGCCGTTTAGTATGGAGCGTTTTTAATGCTCTGTAGGAATGTTGAACTTTGACGGTCATTTCTGACTTTTAGAGCAGTCTAAGTGTAGTTAGTCCCATATTTAAACATTTTTGAACCCAATAAAAAATAGAATGATTTGGCATCGTTAAAAAAAAATTGTCTAGACACCTATTGTGCTACCGACGCCTAATGACGTCCAAATTGTGTATGTTCACAAACTTTGTAATTAGAACCTCTAGGAGTGTTTCGCGAACCCTGTTGATTTTGATGAACTTCTTTATATTAACCCCCCCCCCCAATTTTATCATGTGCTTTTCTTAAACACATGATAAAATTTTGGGGTTCCGTACCCAAAGGGTAAAAACGGGACTCTATTACTGAGACTTCGCTGCCCGTCCGTCCGTCCGTCCGTCTGTCACTAGGCTGTATCTCAAGAACGGTGATAGCTAGACAGTAGAAATTTTCACAGATGATGTATTTCTATTGCCGCTATAACAACAAATCATCATCATCATCATTTCAGCCATAGGACGCCCACTGCTGGACACAGGCCTCCTCAATAGATTTCCACATGGGCCGGATAGCAGCGACCCGCATCCAGCGAGTCCCCGCAACTCTAACCAGGTCGTCCAACCACCTTGCGGGTGGTCGTCCTACACTGCGCTTGCTGGTAAGTGGTCTCCACTCGAGAACCTTTCTGCCCCAACGGCCATCGGTCCTTCGAGCTACGTGCCCCGCCCATTGCCACTTCAGCTTGCTTACCCGGTTTGCTATGTCGATGACCTTGGTTTGTCTACGAATCTCCTCATTTCTCATTCGATCTCGTAGACAAATCCCGAGCGTAGCTCTTTCCATAGCTCGCTGAGTGACTCTGAGCTTCCTTAAAAGGCCCATAGTTAGTTAGAGACCACGTCTCGGCTCCGTAGGTCATCACCGGTAATACGCACTGGTTGAAGACTTTCGTCTTCAAGCAATGAGGTATGTTGGACGAGAAGACACTTCGCAGTTTCCCGAACGCTGCCCATCCGAGTTGAATCCGCCGATTGATCTCTTTCTCGAAGTTGGACCTGCCTAACTGAATTGTTTGTCCCAGATAGACGTATTCGTCAACAACTTCGAGGACCGAGTTACCAACCATTACTGGGGTGGGTGCTACATGGACATTCGACATAATCTTCGTTTTGTCCATGTTCATCTTAAGGCCCACCTGTTGGGATACTCTGTTGAGACCTTCGAGCATCGTACCGAGATCCTCCAGCGTCTCTGCCATGACCACGATGTCGTCGGCAAACCGAAGGTGCGTGATGTACTCGCCGTTAATATTGATGCCTAGTCCTACTAGACTAAAAATAAAATAAAATAAACTATTAAGGGGGGCTCCCATACAACAAACTTGTTTTATGGTACGGAAGCCTTCATGCGCGAGTCGGACTCGCACTTGCCCAATTTTTTGATTGTATATAATCTGAAATCAATGTATTGGAAATTACAAACAAAATTGGTAACAAAATAGGCCTTTGTTAGTTGAGCGTAAGTGTGAGATCTGTAGATTTTTAGGGTTCCGTACCCAAAGGGTAAAAACGGGAACCTATTACTAAGACTCCGCTGTCCGTCCGTCCGTCAGTCAGTCTGTTAGACAGACAGACTGACACAGTTTGATACAGCCTGGTGACAGACAGACAGACAGTCACCAGGCTGTGTCTCATGAACCGTGATAGCTAGACAGTTAAAACTTTCACAGATGATGTACTTCTGTTGCCGCTATAACAACAAATACAAAAACAAAACTAAACACGGAATAAAATAAATATTTAAGGTTAACCGACGTCAAAAAACGAAGCAGGTTCCCAATTCTATGCTTTTCTTATGTATGTTTTCCTATTACTCGATACGGCTAAAGCGATTAGTAAATAGTAGTTTATGTGACTGTACATAATGAAGGGTATTAAACACGAGTGTGGATTTATGAAACGCGCCGAAGGCAAGTTTCATAATAACATCACACGAGTGTTTTAATGCCTAATTATGTACAGTTACATACATTACTTTATCTAGCCACATATCATAGGCCTCCGTGATGCATTCAGGAGTCGCACATTACGACAAATATTACCCGGTAATGGCGGTATGGCGGTAATGAAGTTCTCTGGCAGCTGTCATAGTTTTTTTTTATTCAGAGACAAACTAGAGTTGGCCCCAAATATCATATCGTTCGATATCTTACTTACGTGCGACATTTGTCAAATTTGATGCAAAATGACAATTCATTTCGAACTAAACGTCATCTCGACTGATATTAGAATAGAGGTCAAATCAAATTTCTTTGTATTTCAAAGATGTTCGAAATTTGAATTAATAATATTATCGAAATCGATGTTATTATTTAGCAATAATAACATTTTCACAGATAAGAAATTTGTTCTAATAAAACAGTCTATTTTTATGGTGGTCATAATGTGCGGTTCTTGAACGCATCATGGAGGGTTTATGATATTTGGATAGATAAAATTGTTTACTGTTTAAAAGAGTATATTTTCTCCGATTGTAATAAAACATAACTTAATAACTTTGTTTCGTTGACTTCGGCTATTTTTTGTTAGAAAGCGATTATCCCCCGCGGTAACGCTTACGTGAAAGGATGAAATGTGCCGATATTAACTTTCTATTGAATCATAATAATGAATGAAGATCCTAAATTGTAGTCTATCTTCAATTCTAATATCTAAGCTATGCTACTGAAGTTTTATACCTTCGTGAAGGAAGAATTTTAGCTGAAAGGTGTTTTGTACCGGCGTTACCGCGTTCGGGTACCCAACACCGCAACCCAAATTCGAGTTCTTGTAACAATAATTATCAATGCAAAGTTCAAACTGAAGGTTTCAAAATATAGCAATAAATCGCAATAGCCCTGTTCTAACTAGCAACATTGATAATATGTTACGAACAATCAGCATTTGTGAACGGATAAGCCTTAAAGAAAACAATTTTATCGCAATAACGCAACCATTCCGAACATTACCCAATATAAAATATAGAATCAAAGAGAAATTGCGGTATCGGCAATATCTCCAAACTGAGGGTGTGATGTTATAAATGTATTTACATTTGGCGATGATAGGGCGATATCGCTAATAATAAAATGGCTGACGTCTGCGTTTCGGGAAGCTTATCTTTGGTAACGCTTCGGTTGTGATTAAAAGCGCTATCGTACAAACTATTAATAATTAAAAAAATACCGTCAAGTGCGAGTTGGACTCGCGCACCGAGTGTTCCGTACCAATACTTATCCCATCTTAACTGGCTGGTTAAGTTACGTTTTCACCTGGTATGTATGGCGCTGGATACAAATGAGGTGCAAAGTTAAAGCAACTGATCACGTTTGTTGTACGGGAGTCCCACTTAAATATATTTATTTTATTCCGTTTTTAGTATTTGTTGTTATAACGGCAACAGAAATACATCGCCTGTGAAAATTTCAACTGTCTGGCCATCACGGTTCATGAGATACAGCCTGGTGACAGACGGACAGACATCGGAGGCTTTTAGTAATAGGGTCCGTTTTTAGCCTTTGGGTAGGGAATCCTTAAAAGAGCCGGTCAAGTGTGAGTCGGACTCGTACATCAAGGTTGTACGAACTACGATACGAAAGCACTGCATACCCAATGAGCAAAAAAGTCGTATAAGGAATCATTTACTCAGCTTAAGATCGAGTAACAGCTGAATTAATGTTTCCAAATCACTCAATAGTGGTATAGTAGTCATTAATACGACTGTTCAGTAATTTTCACTAAATAGTGCTATAAAGAGGTCGAATAAACGTTTTTAGCACCATACTATAGCACCTTTACACAATATCTTGAAAAAAGCGGAATAAACGTTATCAAATTACTTTATCTCAGTATTGTGTGCTATAAAAGTAGTATAACAGTCATGAAATAGCTAATTCGCAACGATGGTCGCTTTTATACCACCATTATTCGACATTCTTGTTTTGTGTCCATAAATGTGCTGTAAAAGTAATCTATTTACTAAAAAGCGTCGTGTTGCTTTAACTGCACGCTTATGTCACTAGTCCTATAAACTTGTTTGGATTGCCTTTATTGCACTTTAAGTGTATTCAGTAATTCTTATACCCACTTTACTCAGCTAAGAGTGGCCTAAAAGAGGCCCGAAAATCATTTACAGCGCGTAAAAATCTATTCAATTCTCCAATGCCAACTTACCGTCAATGACTGGGTCAAGTGCGAACTCTGTTCATATTTTGGGTGATTCCGTAGCTTCAAGTTCTACAAGTAACAACGAGTTTTATACACCGTGTTTTTATTGATTTCCGTTAACTTTTGGGGCAGATTCTTTACGTGTTATTGAGTTAATTTCTCGAAGAAACTAACGTTTTACCTCTTACGGGTTTTGAGATATTCAATAAATAAATTTAATCGCTGCATAAGTGTGCTACGATCTTTATCATGTCATGTAGCTAAATGAAGTTGTCATTATTGACGGGTGTTTTTGTGTAACTTTAAAGGTCATCGTACACAGTAGTACATATTGATTTATTGTATCAAAAACAAAAAAAATTGTTCGAATTCAACCAAAAGCGATGTATATAAACTAACTTCTGTCATCGTACTAAGCAACGTATATAATTGAATGGAAATAAAAAAAAAACGGTGTATATTATTTTACTTTTGAAGTGTTGATTTACCTTTAGTTTTTTTATTACAATAACAGGGCATTTTTATTTTTCTTAGTAGCGTTCCCAAATGAACTAAATTGATCTCAGCTTTAACAATTTCTTAATTGGGGTATATGTAACTCAAAAAATAAACTCCAAACTGGCAAAAAAACACAGACGCCTTTCTCCCACGTGAATATTATACCTTCTGATCTCAAGCACTTGCACTCAAGGCAATCTATGTATGTTTGTCTAAATGCGAGAGAGAGAAAGACCACTTAACAAATAGGGCCGATACACACAAGTACCTACCTGTATGAAATGGCATACGGCGATAAGAATTAGTTACAATAACTACATTCATCGTTGGTAAAATGATCATAAACAGCGTATTGTTTACAAATGTGACAAAAAATAAACTGATTGAAGTAACATTTGTGTCTCGTTGTCGTAGAGTAAAAAATGGAATATTCGTTCCGGAATATCATTTGTACTTGCACCACATCCGTAACATCTTTCTATTAGTACAAAATGGGTTTTTTTTCAAGGCCATCTCATATAATTAAGTAGCTGTATATCATTTATAGTTATAAATTTATCCACATCCAAGTATATCGGCATTATCACTGAAGACAAAAAACAAAAATAGCGATAATGTAGGTACGTTGTTTGTAATGTAACCTAGTAGTTTTAATTACTGCCACAATATATATAGTTTTAGCCATATACCAAATGAACCCTAAAATACAATTTCAATGGCGGCATCAAGTGCTATAAAGATAATTCAATCACCTTTATTCGAGTTAAAGTCGTAATAGTTCGAAGTAAAGGTGAAAGACAATAAAATATTTTCTCACTTTTTATTTTTGATTAATATTTATTATACAAAATTGAAAAAAACGTGAGCGCTTAAATATATACGAACTATCATCTCAGGTTTTATCAGTAAAGTTATTTGCGCATGCCGTTCGCTACGATTACCACCAGCGTAGACACTTTTTTATAACGTTAGGGCAGTGTGTTATAATTATTATGAAGTAATATTAAAATAACTGATTTACCTTGTCGATGTTTACTGTCACATATATTTGTCAGGCAGCTAATATGTAAACACGTTTGAACAACACACACAGATAGCGAATTAAAGCAAATAATTCACTCTTTCTCGGCTTAAAGGTGGAGTAAAAGCAATTCAGATTCTTTTATACGACTAAATTGCTGAATAGAAGCAATCTGGTAACTTTTATATATACAGATTAATCGAATAAGTGCAAACATTTTACCTTAACAGCACTAATGGTAACTTTTTTGCTTTTAGTCAGCTTTTATACAACTGTTTTTAGTTTTTTAACTGCAATTACAGAACTTTTACAGCACTTTAGGCTGAACAATGTGCGCCCAAATCGCGTTGAGTAAACGTTTATAGACCCCTTACTCGATTATTTTGACCACCTTTATAGCACTAATTAGCAAAAACAGAAACGTGCTCTCGACTTTTATAGCACATATTCTTGCTAGTTGGGATATTACTCTAACGAAAAGATAACCTGTACTGGGCGACAAACTTAAGTTTACCGCTGAGTTTTTCAGCGGTAAAGTTAAGTTTGTAGTTTTTACTTACTTTAAATACAAACTTTTTTACGTTTAGAAGTTTGATTTTTTTCACAGCTTCAACGGACTGTAGACTTAAGTATATAGTTATTATAACTCGATACCTCCACGCGTTCTCGAGATAAAGACCCTTGACATACATACGGATGGACGGACGTACGGACAAAGTGATCTAATAAGGTTTCCGTTCTTTCCTTTCGAGGAAACCTAGAAATATGACAGCTTTACCCAATATTTATAGGTTAACGGTTACAGGTTACTCCCCACGCACTTCGTGGGTGTTTTGAGAGGGTTACTCAAATATGGGAGATTTTTTTTGACCGAACGTAATGTTTCGCATAATACTCATTTCGCAGTTTTTTTTTCAGCTGATAATGTATTTCTAAATGTTTTGGTATCCTGGTAGATTAGGTTTAGGTTTTTGGTATCAACAGAAAATTAATTATGCGAAATGAGCATTATGCGAAAGATTACGTTCGATAAGAGAATTTTCTGTGAAACATTAGTTTCACAGAAACCTTTCAGGACGGTTGCTCAAACGAATCTTGCGAAAAAGTCACGAACACATTTGAGACAATATACCGGGTGATCAATCCAAATAGGTCAGTAAGGAAAAGTGAGAAACTATAAGAGACAGGGTAATTTCTTCTTAGGAACCATGGCGTCGATTTTAGATTTAATAAAAACTGCATTATTATATTTCTATAAAACTACATTATTTCATACATAACCCGGTCACAACCACTGTAAAGAATGTTACAATACGACATGCGATTACTTACAGAATTTTAACCAGGTTCAATTCCTGGTTATGTATGAGATTTATTAAAAAAAAAAGGAATGCAGGTTCTATTAAATCTAAAATCGAAACCATGGTTCCTAAGAAAAGATTTCCCTATCTCTTATAGTTTTCGTTTTCTTCCTACTGACCCATTAGGATTGATCAACCTGTATATTTTGCAACTAATAACTAAACCTAATGAAACATTCACATAATAAATAAATATCTCAATATTTTCTTCAGTTTCCGCGACTGTCACACATTTAAAAAAAACAATTTAAACGGATTATATCGCGTATATTAATTATTTGAGCCTTCCTGACGTTTCAGTAACTTTACAGATAGATACCATTGTCAAAGGTTGAATGAGAAAAACACAATTTTTCTCTGTCAGTTACATTTGTGCAAACTACCCATTTTATAAATATTAATTTAAAATAAAGGTGTTCATACATGGCAGATGGGCCTAATGTGTAAAGACAGTTACACATGTGCCAGAAGGGCATTTATTATTTAATTTAAAATATCTACCAGGAGGCTCAAATAATTAATATACGCGATATAATCCGTTTAAATTGTTTTATTTAAATAAATATCTCATCAAAAAGTCGTGAAGGGCTCCATACGACTTCGACAACATGTCGGGCCGTTCCTGACAATCTCATGTGACTGTAAACTGCTTAATCACTACATAGTATAAAACAAAGTCGCTTCTATCTGTCTGTCGCTATGTATGCTTAGATCTTTAAAACTACGCAACGTATTTTGATGCAGATTCAAGGGGAACTTTTATATGTATAATACATGCATCATTTATCATCATTGCACCCGTACGAAGCCGGGGCGGGTCGCTAGTAATACAATAAAATAACCTATTGCTCAAAGCTACGCCTTACTATTTACAATAGCAACAAATATGTACGACAACTTTTCTCAGCGTCCACAACTTATACTTACATTTGACTTAGTCGTCATATCTTCCATTCTCGACGTCTGAAATCGTTAGGAACTTTCGAAACTAGTGTCCGATTCTTTTGTCACTCTAGTACAGTCAGCAACAGAACTTGCTACGCAGACCAAGTGCTCGAAATTGGGACGATGACTGATGTTTAATTCTACAGCATACTGTAGTTATTTAAATAAAATTTGCTCAAAATCATCATGAAACAAAGAAAAGTTTTTTTTTTAATATGTGACTTCGAAGGTATTTTTATGATTTAAATTACTTATTGCCTCCATACAAATATTGTTACCCAAACCACAAATTACGTCACATGTAGGTGGCGCTTTATAGCGCTCCGTAAGAATGTTGAACTTTGACGATCATTTCACTCTTAGAGCATTCTAAGACATTTTGATACAAATAAAAAAAAGAATAGATTCACATTCTCAAAAAAAAATAGTGCGTGGAGTCCCTCCGCGCGGAAGAAGTGAAACTTCGTAATGTGGAAATGAAAATAGGAAGCGGTAGAAATTGATTTTTAGTGACCTCATATTGTTTCTTTAAGACAAACTTCTTCACTCTCGCTCTGTCTCTTTCTATTCCCCCTCCCCAGGAGCGTTGAACGTTTAACGCAACAGTGCTTTCCTACCCCCTCCACGGAAGCGTTAAACGTTTAACGCAACTTTGTTGGAAGTCACATTAGAAGTTTCACTTCAAAAAATCGTCATGCCTATTATATGCACACGGACTCTATTAACTATTACGAGAAGAAGGGTTGTACATATTATAAGTGTATCATTCTAGTTACTTCTGCTGCTAATTGTACGTCGTAGCCTCGTAGGTATACTCTATCCGGAACCTTAGATCTAATCATGTCAAACTGGCATAAGTGAAAAACCGGCCAAGTGCGAGTCGGACTCGCGCACGAAGGGTTCCGTACCAATATTGAACAAAAAACACGTTCTTTGTATGGGGTCCTCCTTTAATTTTTACTATTTTTTTTTTTTATTATTTGTTGTTATAGCGGTAACAATATTAAAAACTACCGAAGGGAAGAGAGGCCGAGGACGCCCCCCTACGACTCCGTCGCAATCCGAAACGACATGGAGACAATAAGGAGAGCCGACCCAAATGAAATGGGACCAGGCTAGGATGATGATGATTTGTTGTTATAGCGGTAACAAAAATATACATTATGTGAAAATTTTAACTGTCTACCTATAACGGTTCATGAGAAAATGCCCGTTGAACGTAATATCATGCAAAAAGTCCTATTTTTGTATGGGAGCCCCCCTTAATTGTTATTGTTTTATCATGAATAGTATTTATTGCTATAGCGGCAACAGAAATGCATCATCTGTGAAAATTTCAACTTTCTAGCGATCACCGTTCTTGAGATACAGCCTGGTGACAGACGGACAGACGGACGGACGGACAGCGAAGTCTCAGTAATAGGGTCCCGTTTTTACCCTTTGGGTACGGAACCCTAAAAACGACCTTAATCTTATTGTTGTAATAAAACGGGTCCCGTTTTATTAAGAAGTCGGTTAATAACGTGTAAAAATCGTGTAGGTTAAAATCAATGGACATTAAGGCTCGTTATCCATTCAAAAATGCTGATTGTTTTAGACATTTTTCTGCACAATCAAACATGTTTCTTAACATAAGAACTGTTACTAGTTAGAACAGGGCTATTGCAATTGATTAGTATACATTTGAGACCTACAGTTTAAATTTTTCATATATAATTTTGTTTCAAAAAACTACTAAAACTAAATCGAGAATATGTACGCAGGAAACTATTTTTTTTTTCAACTTATTTTCGACTGCGCGCAATTAAATAGATATGTTACTATCTAGAACTCAAAGTATTATTCACTTCAAAAAGTTAGTTGAAAATATCAATATGTTTGTCATAATATGAGAAAAATACGTACTATAGTAATTAATAATCTTAAAATGTATAAGGCCTCTTAATTTCACTATACCTACGGCTGTTTGCAAATTGTGCCAAATAGACATCATTTGATATCAAAGTTTCGCCGAGACAAACCCATACCTAGGTACCCAGTTTCATAACTGGCTGATAAGACTTTCCATTAGTGAAATGCGAGTGGCAAGGGTAGGGTATTTTGCGTGTCCTTCCTAAGATGCTAATCACTACATAGTATAAAAAAGTCGCTTCCTGCTGTCTATCTGTCGGTCCGTATGCTTAGATCTTTAAAACTACGCAACGGATTTTTATGCGGCTTTTTAATAGATAGAGTGCACTCCTCAAGATACAATGAATAATAAGCGGAGGTAAACAACAAGCGGTCTTATTGGTAAATAGCGATCTCTTCCAGACAACCTTTAGGTAAGTACAAGTACACAATGTAACACTCATGTTGAAGAAGTTCCAATTAATTAGATAATTATTGTAACAAATGAGCGCACACTAAAATTATGATTACTCTATTCATACATATTGTAGAGGATGTTGGTACTTAATGAAACTATTATAAGTAGTTATAGCCCATCTGCGCTCACGCTAGACATTGTTGATCATGCAGCCGTCAGTTGTGTTAGTTTTTAGCATTTTTGTACTAAATAATGCTTTTGGAATTGAATATTGCAATGTCACCCTGGACCCAGCTTCTCGACAGTTGCTGGATTTTAAACTAACACATCCGGTAAGTGTCTTGTTTTCTATTTTTATTAATAATTTAGAGAGGATAGATACTGCTCAGAATTAAAAGGAAAGAGTACATTTGAAGTATAGCCCTCTACGTAAATATTGCGTTAATGACAGTTAAAAGCGATACAATTATGATAAATACGATACAAGTACGACAAAGGCGATAAAAAATTAAACATATCGCTTATTAAGCGCTAGCTCAAAGTACAGTCGAATTACCACCGGAATTGCCTATAGATAGACTATCATTGTTATACGCTAACTTAATTGTTAGATAAGGTAGTTGAACTATTTATTTAAGTAGATAAGACGCAATCATCAATATTAAGGATCAAATGTTTATATTATACCACCTTATTATGTAACTTACCATATATTCAGTGAATAAATTATCAATTATCATTATCATCTGTTAAGATTATTTATCTTAATTTCAGAAACCCATCGGAGTACTAACAACGAGTGCAGGGAAGCCAGTGGAAATAAGAGAGACGGTCACTCAAAACACCGACTTCTTTAACAACCAGTTCTTCTTGGACCTGCAGAGCAGCGGACACCAAGAAAGGATTCCGGAGAGGCCCGTCCATGCTAAAGGCACTGGTGCCCTTGGCTACTTTGAAGTCACTCATGATGTCTCCAAGTACACTAAAGCTGATGTCTTCAATGGCATAGGAAAAAGAACTCCGATCGTTACTCGATTTTCTTATTTAATTCAAAATATAGGAGGAGTTGACTTAGTCAGAGAGACAGCAGCCTTAGTTGTCAAATTCTACACAAAGGATGGGAATTTAGATTTCTTATGCTCAAATTTTCCAGTTTTTCTTTACAACTCGCCACATATCTTCGGACTAGCAGCGCACGCGTTCAAAAGAAACCCTAAAACTAATCTCATCGATCCTACTGCTCGTATTGACTTCGTTTCACTCATGCCTGAAGTACTTCATCACATACTGTGGTTGTTTTCTGATTACGGTCTACCTAATGGATATAGAAAAATGGATGCATTCACTTTCCACACGTATGAGATAGTTAATAAACACGGTGAGAGCTATTTTGTAAAATTCAACTTCAGAACCGAACAAGGTTTAGAGTTCCTTACGGAACAGGCGGCAGCCATCCTGAGATCAAGAGATCAAGACTATTCCACAAGAGATTTGTATAATGCAATAGCTGCAGGAAATTTTCCTTCTTGGAGGCTAGAAATGGACGTGATTCCAAAGCATGATCTTGCGAAGCTAAAGTATAATCCTTTCGACTTGACCGTTCTATGGAGGAACGGAACATATCATACCGTTACTATTGGACGCTTAGTTTTGAACAGGAATCCTGACAACATGTTCAAAGATGTAGAACAGGCTGCTTTTAATCCTGGAAATTTGGTTCCTGGTATTCCTGGGCCTGTAGATGACATGTTCAAAGCACGAAGATTTGCTTATCGCGACGCTCAAGCTCACCGTTTAGGTATCAATCACAATAATATAGAAGTCAATAGGCCAAAGTATAGGAAGGATTACAACCGTGACGGTGTGTCTCCTGTACTTGAAAATATGAAAGATGCACCGAACTATTATCAGAATTCTTTTAACGGCCCAGTTCCATTCGTAGACGAGGCCAAACCTAAAGAGGCTGTGTCGATAAAAATGAGACAGGCAGTGGATCTGGGAGAGCCTGCTTACTTCTATAATACGTACTTAAATACTGAAGGTAAAAGGAACAGAATCGCAGCCAACTTAGCGGGTATTGTGGTGAATGCGGTGCCCTCAGCGCAGCAGCAAATCCTGAAGATTATTAATCTGGTGGATCGAGACTTGAGCAGGCGGGTAGAGGCTGCGCTACAGGTCGCACAGGCACAAAAAATCACTCAGCGCCCGAAGTTTGAAGTAGTCGAAGAATACCCTAGGGTTCTCGATCTTGTTAACGTATAAAAACCGGCCAAGTGCGAGTTGGACTCGCGCACCAAGGGTTCCGTACAATTTAAGGTTTTCGCAGTTTTTCTTTTATCTGTGCTATACAACGTTGCTTCTTACCAAATTTCAAGATTCTGAGTTCACGGGAAGTACCCCGTTAGTTTTGATTCCCTTGCAAGCGTCGAAAATTTCCTGCATAAACGGCAGTATCTTTTGATTGCGTTGGCTTAAAAGTTTGATTTTTTCTCAGCTCCAAGGGACAGTAAACTTGAGTATTAATTAGCTCCGTAATTATCTGTCCTAGAAACAAAATTGGAAATGTAAATTATATTAAACTTAATTGTCTACGATATTGCTTAAGTTTTTTTCTAGCTAAAATGCTCCTAAACGAGGGTATAAGCAAAAATCTGCAGATATTGCGGGTTTTTTCCATGAGAGGGGGAATTGTGCATTTTGCATTTTAAACACTCACTGACCATCCTAGACAACATATCAAAAATTCTAAACTACCGAACCGTTTTTAAGGTAAAACCCCGTTATTCACTGGATTACTTGCGTAAGTATAAGTTCCAATTTGTATGTACGTATAAAGTATCTTAACAAAGGTAAACAATAATAACATTGGAATACCATTACAATTGCCTATTTACAGCATGGCAGATCTAACGATATTTCACCTTTTATTTGTCTGTTTGTTCGCCAAAGTAATAAGACAGATGATCAAAGTCTACGCACAATAACAATGGCTCCAGCGTATTACCTACGTGAAAATAAGGATCCTTTCATGATCTTTTGTTTCGAGTCCTGTTGTTCTTGAGTCATTGTAGCCTCATCTGTAAAAAATACTAAGGATTAAGAAGGGTCCCACACACTACAAGTTTTTCATTTAAACAGTCTTCGTAAGAAGCTATAGTTATCGCACCTTTAGAATTATAGTGACCTAATTCAAAATTGTCGACACTTCAATTTTTAATTATATACCTATTTACAATTAAAGAGACCTAATTCTAAAACTTGAAGATTTTGAATTAGGTCCCTAATGTCCTTATAATTCTAAAGGTATGTTAATGCAGATATGTTTGTCAGCCGACAGTTAATTTTAATTTGAACATTATAGCACAAATCAAGACAGCAGAAATGGCGGACTTAATACCCCAAGTCATTATCTACCAGTCAACCATAGAGTCGAACAGAGATGCTAGAAGTTGGTGCAGAGCTGAAATTACATTGGAAATTGAATCCATAGCATATTCGTAGGGTCTTATGATCCTATACTAATATGTTATGGGTTTAATTATGCCCGAAATAAAAGGTTGCATTCATTCATTCATTCAGAAGTTGGACGAGGTTGGGAAGGTTGGGAAGGTTGGGGAGGTTGTGAAACCCATTATGAGTTTCACACTATCATATACGCCCAACCTCGTAGTATGATAAATAAATAATAAATAAATAAATAAATAAATATCGGACAACCTCACACAAATCGATCTAGTCCCAAATTAAGCCCAAGGAGGCTTGTGTTATGGGTACTAGACGACGATATACGTACTTATATAGATAAATATATACTTAAATACATAGAACAACCATGACCCAAGGACAAATATTCGAGTTCATCACACAAATATTTGCCCCGGCCGGGATTCGAACCCGGGACCGCCCGCTCAGTACTTCTGCCAACTTCGCATCGCCCAACCTCGGTAGTAGTGTGCAGTTAGTCTCCTTATTAGACGCTTTACGCACTAGGCACTATAACGTTCATACGTTTTACGATATATTATAAGTTATCATAAGTTTTTAATATGGGAAAGCGTTTGATAACGATGATGACGACTAAGGTGCGTCAGTTATGCTATTCCAATTTGTTAATAATGTCAGACATAAATCTTTTAGTGTGCAGGCTTAAGGTCTTCGCACATTATAACAACTCAACGACGACTCGATTCTAAAAAGGTTAACACGGGACTCTTATCATAACGAGTAGTATAGAAAATGCTTTTAAAACTGATTAATCGTCACAAAATTTGTTATTTTACTGATATCCTCATTTCTGAATCTATCACGCAGAGAAACTCCAAGCACAGAGTTTTCCATTGCACGTTGCTTGACTCCGTATGAGTCCGTTTGAGTTCATTCAAGATATTGTACATTTATTGTATGTAGGTAATTAAGCGGCTGTAGAAAAACCTGACGTTGATAAAAAGTTATTTAAATAAAACAATTTAAACGGATAATATCGCGTATATTAATTATTTTCGCCTCCCTGACGTTTCGGTAGCTTTACAGATACCCACCAGATACCATTGTCAAAGGTTGACTGAGAAAAACACAATTTTTCTCTGTCAAAGTTACATTTGTGCATACTATATCCATTTTATAACTATGAATTTAAAATAAAGGTTTAGGTACATGCCAGATGGGCCTTATGTGTAAAGACACATATTATATGCTCTTCTGCATATACTCTTCTGGGCATTAATTATTTCATTTTTAAAAATATCTACACATAAGGCTTACTGAGGAAAAAGAACCGCCGAAAGAAAACTCGCAGATCACTTTATTAAGTTATTACTATGATATACTTTTAAGACGTTCATTGCCAAGTCAAAAAGCACAGCTTATACAGAATGGCCAAAATAAAAAAATAGGTGATTCCGTTCCTTAGTGGCCAAAACTAAAACCAGAAGCCAATACGCTATGGCCGCAATTTTGTGAAAAATACTGATTTGCACACTAAATAATACGAATTCAATATACTATTTAAAAGTATTTGCAAAACTGTTTTACTGGATATAAAAAAAACTAACCTAACCTAACCCGGCCGAGTCGGATCTTAGTGTGCAGTGCGAGGATAGCAAGTCAGTATTTTTGGTGAAACCTTCAAATATATCCGATGTACGAACCATATTTTTGGTGTGAATTCGGTTAAACAGGTCGTCTCGTTTTGTATGATGTTTAAGTTTTTTTTGTAGGACATGTTCAGTTAATCAATTGTTTTTTTTGCACAGCATTAGTTTTTCTGGTATGCATTCAGTTAATTAGTGGAGTTACCTAGTGTACTGAAAAATTATACAGATGAAATACTCCACATCACACTGAGTACTACAGTTATAGCTTACAGCCCCAGGTACGGATTGAAGGCTGACCGGGAAGAAGTCGTGGATACCTACTTCCAGACCTCTGGACGGAGCCGGTCGTTTTAGTATTCTGTCACAGTGAAGTGATATCGCAGTACAATGTTAAAAATGAGTTTAGAGGCCTTATTCCTTTTAATTTTTTTTTTTCATATTATGACAAATATAGGTACCTATTGATAATTTCCACCAACTTTTTGAAGTGAATAATACTTTTCCCTGCGTTCTAGGTAGTAACATAGCTATTTCATGCTTTCATTGCGTGCAGTCGAAAATAAGTTGAGAAAACTAATTTTCCTCGTGAATTTTGTCAATTTCGAGTAGTTTTTGAAATAAAAATTACCAATGAAAAATTCAAACTGTAGGTTCAAATATATACGAATAAATCCCAATAGCCCTGTTCTAGGTAGTAACATTAATAATATATCAAGAAAAATGTTTGATCATAGAGAAAAATATCTAAAACAATCAGCATTTTAAAAGGAATAAGGTCTCTTAAAGTTATTTATTTAAAGTATGGCTTACATTATAGTTCTCTACTTAAATTTTTGTTAGATTTAAGGTATGCCACTGCATCCGTCGAGAGTTTCTTGAGATCCGCCGTTGTTCCGCTAAATTTGGTAAAGATAAAGTGAGAATATATCAATGGCTAGTGTCCAATTTATTTTTTGAATTTTTATTTTGGCTTGGTACAATTTTATTATTGGATGACTATGATATTATTATCTTTTCGATAGTCTTTTCGGTAAGGATTGGCAATTTGCAGGTCATTTTTCGTTACCATGTTTTTTCCGAAATGTTTTTTTTTTTAACTGTCAATTTGACAGTTCTCAATAATAGTGGCTGAAGGGATCATTGCATAGGAAACTTATTTAAAAAATAAACTAGACGATGGTTGACATTTGTCAATATTTGACACTGTATTTGTGTCAAAATTTGAATAGTTTGACACTGACGTGTGTCAAACTCTAACGGTTTGAAAGCATGGTTTATTATTACTTATAAAGTTAATATTATTAAAAACTGACATTGGCGAAAGCCACGAGCTGCCATTCCTGAATTAATTTATATAATACATGAGCAACCAAATATTGTTCGACAGGAGATCGATCGATTCGATTGTGGAATTTCGAACATTGGAGTAACCCCTCTTATCGTATGTGATGTGTCCTTGCCGTATTTTCTAACTACACGTTACATGACAGTATATTCTTAAATTTAAGTTACTTATTAACACGTTCGCGGACAGTAAGAGACGTCATGTGCAAGGAAACAAAGAACTACGGTTTTTTGTAATTTTCATAGTTTCCTGAGGGCATATGATGGTTCCGTTTATCACATGATAAGTAAGTGACAAAGCATCTGTCACTCACACACGCACTTTATCAAAACATGACCGATACTTAGTCGTATATATCCCGTGATAAAAGCAACCATCCTAGGCACACAGCATACTGTTTTCAATACTTATACTGTAGTAAACTGCTGTTGTTTGCTTAAATCTCTTTAATAAATGGCGGACTTAGCGCCATCTAACGAGATTGCGGATTGTCGTCGGAGTTGATTTAGTTTTTGTGCAGCAAGTGAAATTAAAAGCTTGCTTGTTTTATTTCTATTTTTAGTACTGTAGTTTAAATAAACTATATTATTGTTTATTCCTAGTTGCGACTTAAACTGACTAGTGGCTCTTTGAACTGTGGACTAATTATACTTCTTTGAGTTCTAGATAGTAGTAACATAGCTATTTCATGCTTTTATTGCGTGCAGCTGATAATAAGTTGTAAAACCAGTTTTTTTCGTGAATTTTATCAATTTTCAGTACTTTGTTGGAACACAAATTATCAATGAAAACTTCAAACTTTAGGTTTCAAATAATATTATACCAATAAATCGCAATAGCCATGTTCGGTCATAGAGGAAAATGTCTACACCCGAGAGGTTTTTCTCAACATTTTCTAGACACGCGTGTTTTAGTAGAAAGATTATTAATAAATAAATATCAGACAACCTCACACAAATCGATTTAGTCCCAAATAAAGCTCAAGATAGCTTGTGTTATGGTATGATAGATGAATATATACTTAAATACATGCTAGCTTGTTTCCTCTGGTGACTATGCGTTTGCTTGTTAACTACGGAACCCTAAAAATGGGTACCTATCCATCCCTTTTCACGGAAAATTGCAGAAAACGGGGCAACACTTGACTCTATCAATTAACGCTCGGGAAGTGTGCCAAATTGCAGCTCCGCTCACGGACTTGGCTTTAACTTTGCTTTAGTTTTCACAAGTGGCGGGATATTAACACTTTTTGGCTTTTACGAGTACCTAACCTAATATTGTATTGGCACAAACTCTTGCTTAATAATACCCTGTATGATTAGTGACTCACACTTACACACTGCCAGTTTTAATTCAAATCAATTACCTATTTATCATAATATAGTTTTTAGGGTTCCGTACCCAAAGGGTAAAAACGGACCGTTCCGTACCCAAAGGGTAAAAACGGGACCCTATTACTGAGACTTCGTTGTCCGTCCGTCCGTCCGTCCGTCTGTCACCAGGCTTTATCTCAAGAACGGTGATAGCTAGACAGTTGAAATTTTCACAGATGATGTATTTCTATTGCCGCTATAACAACAAATACTAAATATAAAATAAAATAAATATTTAAGGGGGGCTCCCATACAACAAACTTGGTATAGATTATGGAACGGAACCTCGCACTTGCCCATTTTTTTAGGGTTCCGTACGCAAAGGGTAAAAACGGGACCCTATTACTGAGACTTCGCTGTCCGTCCGTCCGTCCATCCGTCCGTCTGTCACCAGGCTGTATCTCAAGAACGGTGGATAGCTAGACAGTTGAAAATTTCACAGATGATGTATTTCTATTGCTTTAAGGGGGGCTTCCATACAACAAACTTGTTATAGATTATGGTACGGAACCCTTCATGCGCGAGTCGGACTCGCAATTACCCATTTTTTCTTTACTAGAACGTGCCCGCAACTTCGTACACGAATTTTTTATACCGTACTCAGGTAAAAAGTATCCTATAACCATCTTTGGATGTCCAACTATCCCTGTACCGAAATTGATTAAAATTTGTCCAGCCGTTTCTGCGTGATGCGAGGACAAAGGAAATTATGATAGATGGCGCCAGGTTGGCACGGCTCCGCGCGCCCATACAAAACAAATGACAATCCTGCATCACGTTATTAAGATTTCTCCTGAAATCATGACCCCTCTCCATAGAAAAATGTCATCATCATCCTCCTAGCCTTTGTCCCATTTTTTTTGAGAATGAATTCTCAATCGGGGTCGGCTACCTAAATCCCAGATGTGGCGTAGGCACTAGTTTTTACGCAAGCGATCTCCATAGAAAAATGTTTTTAATATAAATCTAGAATTGTATAATAGTATAAAACTAGCTTTTGCCCGCGACTACGTACGCGTGTAACTTGATAAAAGGGATTATTAAAAGCGCCTAAGCAAATGTAAGAGCAATTGTGCTTTTGGTCTAATAATTACATTTCCTACAGGGTCACCGCACCCCAAAACAGAAATGTTCACTCACTTTTCAATCTTTTTAGGTATAATTTCCAGGATGAAAACTATCCTATGTCCTCCGGGTTCCTCGGATATTAAACTATATCTATGCCAAATTTCATCAAAATCGATTCATCGGTTTAAGCGTGAAGAGGTAACAGACAGACAGACACACTTTCGCATTTATAATATTAGTATGGATGTCATAGCGGGCAAACCAGTAAACGGATCGCCCCCTGCAATACCAGAGGAGTCACAATGCCTTGCCAGCCTTAATTGGCAATCTATATTGGTTACGAAAAAAATACTTACTTTTGAGTTTCTTTCGACTTTCTTCTCAACATCGGTCTCCTCTTGTGAAATTCCAGCCCACGTAGCACATAGGCTGCAGAACTTATACAGTTCTTATACGACTTATTTCAGCTGTGTAAGGGACTTGCTTAAGACTCTTTATACAGTATCAGATTCAAACAAGTAAAGGTGCCCTTATTGTGGCCTACTTACAGACTAAACATTTTGATTTTGATAAATTTTATCATTGCTCGACCGATGGCCGTTGGGGCAGAAAAGTTCTCGAGTGGAGACCACGTACCGGCAAGCGCAGTGTAGGACGACCACCCGCAAGGTGGTCGGACGACCTGGTTAGAGTTGCGGGGACTCGCTGGATGCGGGTCGCTGCTATCCGCCCCATGTGGAAATCTATTGAGGAGGCCTGTGTCCAGCAGTGGGCGTCCTATGGCTGAAATGATGATGATGATGATGATCATTGCTCTAGCGCATATATAATTGACTGAGCGAGCGAAGCGTCTACATTTCAGCTTGGTCCAAAACTTCCCTTCCAACTTGCGTATCACAACCACTTGTCAAAATTATCTGGTTCCAATAAAAATTTAGCCGGTAGAGGGTCCCTAAGGCGCGAGATCAGAAAATAAAGTCATATTTCATCATGTACTTTATTTCTAAATCACATTTTCAATAGGTAGGGTAAAGACACCAGTAGTCAGCCTTTTAACGAAAGTTCCGAGTTCAATTTTCTCCAATTTTTACCTGCATCGACCAATTGACGAAAATCATGTTTTTATTGGTCAATAGTCAATAATTTTAATTATTTTAAGGAGTAATGCTCAATTGTTGCTTAAACTCGGAGTAAATAAAGGATAAACAAAAAATGGCACTTTTCCCCAGTAGTCAGCCCCGGACGACCTTAAGTCGGCCTTTGGCTACCTAGTACTCAACCGTTACATTGGAGCCAAATTAACAATAAAAAATATCGTAAAAAATATTGTGCATGTAATGATGTAACTTTCATTCTGAAATAAGAAACAAAACAATTTTTTGACTAAAAAAGTAGGTCCCGATAGTCAGCCGCCTCCAGAATACTACTTCTGTGTGGAGAAACATCGGTTATTGTACTAAATGAGACTCGTAAACTATTAAATAACATATTCACAAGAAAACATTTGTAAAAAAGTATAAAAGGAAGCTGCCAACCGCTAATAAACTTCACACGAAAAGTTAGTAAAAAAATGGCGGACATTGCACAACAGGCCATGTACGACGGACGATGCTGTTATGAACCTGTTTTGCACTCGTTGCTAGCTGACCCCTACCCGCACAGATCACGTGATTTTTCGACCAATACGGAGTTGGAGAATGATTTTGCATTTAGTTATTGGGGAATTTAAAAACTGGCTCTATTTGTGGCCAATAAAAGTCCGAAATGGCTAACTATAGGTTCCTTTCTGACTACTGGTGCCTTTACCCTACCTTTGATAGTTACGCGTAGTGTGAGATTTGTAGATTTTTATTACTAAAAGGAATCTCCACTAAATAGGTCGAAAATGAAAATGCACCAAATATTTTCAGACACGTTTGTGGAAGAAACGTGTCGGAAAGCGCTCAAATCATCCAATTAACAGGTTATAACAGAAACTACATTTTTCCGACTTGACTCCAAAGACTCCACACGCCGCTTGGAATTCTTAGAATCCCCGCCATTCTCCCTATTAAGGGCTGAAGTGCCCTCAACGAAGTTACACCGAGATTTTACCGTTCCCGGCACATTGGACCGCTAATTTCATTTCCACGACAAAGGTGGGCTGGAAAGGTATCCACTTTGTTGGAATTATGGGCTGTAGACAAAATACGATGAAAATATTATATTGAAAATCATTTTCCGAAAGTACAAGTATTATTCGGGAACGTGCTTGTTGGAAACTTATTTCAAAACCAAGATGAAATAAAAAGTTCATAAACTTAGGCCATAATTCTACCTATGTCTCTCTGATACCTCGGAGACATCTCTATCCGCGTGAAGCCCAATGTACTTCTCAATGCACAAAGTAACGCTTAGAACGGACCCAGACAGTTTGTGCTATACGCACGCGTAAACGCCTAATGCGCATTGCAATGTACAAAATTCATTCGGTGCATTCTATTCGTCTAGATGCTAGAGCATCTTGAAAAAAATATAAAAGATCCTACTAGTTGGGACCTTCACAAAAAAGGCAAATGCAAGTCTTGGGCCGCAGGTACATAACTATACAGTAATTGTATATTGGAATGTCCACCCCAGGCCAAAAGTATGGATACAAGCTTATATTACTATACAAACTGTAATGTACGGTAGTATATATTTTGATATTTTGTAAATGTAGGTATGCGAACAATCTTTTGTCTCAATTAAACGTCTCAACGTAACTGACGTGTTTTATTACAACTCTGTATATACAAGTCTAGATTCTTCAGTGGCGACGATAATTCGAATTCATGTGTGTTTTGGTCGATAAATAACATAAATATAAAAGTGTTCAACGATGACGATCGGTAAAATCGGTGAATTTAATATGCACACGGACAATTGGAATAGATACGTGGAAAGAATTGAACATTATTTCGAAGCGAATAAGGTCGACAGTAATTTGCAAGTGTCTACGTTCATAACAGTTATCGGCGCAGAATGCTACGAGTTATTAGTGAATTTGTGCACACCGGATAATCCGAAAACTAAGACGTTGAGCCAGTTAACTAGCATCCTCGCAGATCATTTGCAACCTAGGCCGAGTATTCTGGCCGAACGGTATAAATTTCGCAACAGAAAACAAAACGGGGGTGAATTAATTAAGGACTATGTGGCAGTGCTAAAAAAAATGTCGGCTTCGTGTGAATTTGGTACTACATTGCAGGACAACTTAAGAGACCAGTTCGCGTGTGGCATTGCTAGTGAATCAATTCGTCAAAGGTTGTTTTCGGAAAATAACCTTAGTTTTCAACGTGCGTTTCAACTCGCGGTCAGTTTGGAGGCGGCGGAGAAGGACGCGGCGGCGGTCATAGGGGGCCGCGCCGGCGTCGGCGAGACCAACAATTTGCAGGTGGAGTGCCAGGCGATGGGGTCCCGGTCCCGGGCGGGGCGCGGCGCAAGTTTCGGTGCCGGCGCGGGCACCTCAGCGCCGGCGGCGCGCACCCAGCAGCCGGGCGGCGCGCGCCGGGGCTGGCGGCAGGCGCGGCCCGGCGGCAGTGGCGGTTCTTTTTCAACGGGGCAACCACCGCGACGAAACACGAAATGTCGCGCGTGCGGGGGTCCACATGATGGCACGACGTGCCAATTTACGAGATATGTGTGCAGAGTTTGTAACAAAGTGGGGCACTTACAGCGTGTTTGCCCCAATCTATCACAACAGTATAATGTGGAAGTGGCGTCCGGTATACCACTAAGTGAAGAGGAGGAGAGTGACGAGGTAATTTTAAACATCAATAATTTGAGTGCGAGTTTGTGTCCGCCAATAGGAATAACTTTGAATGTTAATGGCGTAGATTTAAAGATGGAGTGTGATACGGGCAGCGCCGTATCGTGCATAAGTTACAAATTGTATCAGACATTATTTAGTGATATAGATATGGAACCATCCAAATTAACATTAAGATATTACACGGGTGAACTAGTTACGCCAGTAGGAGTGATACGCCCGTTAGTTAAGTATAAGGATCGGGCAAAACTATTAGATTTGTATGTAGTTAACGATGGCAAAACTGTATTAGTTGGCAGACAGTGGTTGTTAGAACTTGATATACATGTACAAGTATCAAAGTACGGTAATATAAACCACTTAGGCAATGAGGAGTTCAATCTAGCCGAATTTAGTTCCAGATACTGTGAGGTGTTTGCGGAGGGACTCGGACGGTTCACGGGAGGCACGGTGGGTATCCACCTGCGGGATAACGTGCGGCCCGTGTTCCTGCGCGCGCGGCCGTTGGCCTACGCACTGCGCGAGCCGGTGGAGCGCGCATTGGACCAACTGGTAAGTGACGGCATCCTCACTCCCGTAGATCGCTCTGACTGGGCCACACCCATCGTTCCAGTGGTAAAAAAAGACGGTAGTATAAGGATCTGCGCCGATTATAAGCTAACACTTAACAAGGTTCTGATAATCGACCGTTATCCGTTACCGAAAGTAGAGGACTTGTTGGCGCGCTTACATGGTGGAAAACGTTTTAGCAAAATAGATTTGTCACAGGCATACGCGCAATTCGAGTTGGACGATTCCAGTAAATACACCGTCATAAATACCCATAAGGGATTATTCCGATATAATCGTCTGGTTTATGGTCTTTCCTTTAGTCCAGGAATTTTTCAAAAAAAGCTTGAACAGTTATTTGCGGACTTAGCGTATGTCGGAGTATTTTTGGATGACGTCATTATATCGGGCCGAGATACGAGAGAGCACATTGAAATTCTACATAAGGTCTTTATGCGTTTAAAAACATACGACCTTCGGGTAAGGAAGGATAAATGCACATTTTTTGCGAAATCCGTTAACTATCTAGGACATGTTATTAGTGAGGAGGGGGTTCACACTTGTCCAGAGAAGGTCGCGGCCATAAATAATACGCCAGCGCCAACGACGGTATCTGAGCTCAGAGCCTTCATTGGGATGGTCATGTACTACGGAAAGTTTATTCACAAGGTTAGTTCAATTATGACCCCGCTGTATAATTTGTTGAGAGCCGGTGTTCAGTACGTGTGGGACTCTAAATGT
This sequence comes from Apotomis betuletana, assembly GCA_932273695.1. Classification (NCBI taxonomy): domain Eukaryota; kingdom Metazoa; phylum Arthropoda; class Insecta; order Lepidoptera; family Tortricidae; genus Apotomis; species Apotomis betuletana. The sequence continues at coordinate 1,138,644 of OW026318.1, read as the reverse complement.
CAGGCAGCTTTTGAAGAAGTTAAGCGTCGCTTAGGATCGAGTGAGGTGCTCATGCATTACACACCGGAGTTGCCCTTGTTGGGCAGACGCGAGCGGGGTAGGGATAGCCGCGGTGATATCACAGCTGACGCCGGCGGGCGAGCGGCCCGTGGCGTACGCGTCGCGCACGCTCACCCGCGCGGAGCGTGCTTATGCCCAGATAGATCGAGAGGCCCTATCTTTGGTATCAGGAGGTTTCATCAATACCTGTATGGTCGGAAATTCATATTAAGGAGTGATCATAAACCGCTCACATACATTTTCGGTTCCAAGGTCGGCATACCGGTAATGGCTGCGTCACGTATACAACGCTGGGCGATATTGTTGTCGGGATACAACTACGATATCGAGTATGTGCCGTCAACAAAGAATTGTGCAGATGCGATGTCAAGGCTACCGCAGCCGAGTAGTAGACGTGAACTGGGAGAAAGTAAGGAAATAACGTATTTAAACTTTGTGGAAGATTTCTTGCCAGTCACTAACAGCGATATTAGGACGGCTACACGGAAGGATCGAGTCTTATGTAAAGTTTTAGCATATGTGCAGTCAGGATGGCCAACGAGGTGCCCTGATGAGGAGTTCCAACCGTACTTTTCGAGACGGAATGAACTATATTTAGATCGCGATTGCATCATGTGGGGGTATAGAATTGTGGTACCAGCCGTTTTACAGCATAGCGTTCTTAAACAATTGCACGCGAGCCACATGGGTATAGTCAAAACTAAATGCTTAGCTCGCAGCTACGTGTGGTGGCCCAATTTAGATAAAGATGTACAGGTAATTTGCGAATCCTGCGAAACTTGTGCGGCAGAGGCGCAGGCGCCGCCTCGTGCACCGCCGCAGCCGTGGCAATATCTATCGCGAGTATGGAGTAGATTGCATATAGACTTCTTAGGTCCCTGGGAAGGTAGAACGTTTTTTGTGCTCATCGATTCAAGTTCTAAATGGCTAGAAGTGGAAGAAATGTCGCGGACAAATGCGTCATCTGTAATCAAGTTTTTAAGGGCTACTTTTGCGCGCTTTGGTTTACCGCTCGAGATCGTATCCGATCAAGGGCCCCCATTTACGAGTACGTCATTCAAAAATTTCTTGATCCACAACGGTATTCGTCAATCGTGGTCACCAACGTACCACCCCGCATCGAATGGGGCCGCCGAAAACGCGGTGAAACTGTGTAAGCGTGCCTTAAAAAAAGCCGCTAGGGATCAAGTAGATGTAGACACGGCTTTACAAACCTATTTACTCGCGTATCGTAATAGTAAACATTCCACCACAGGCGAAAGTCCAGCTATGTTACTGCAGCGACGGAATATTAGGTCAAGGTTAGATTTGTTGCGTAGTGATGCAGAGAGGGAAAATCAGGTTTCGGATGCTCAACGAAGACAAGTTGACGCAGCTAGAGGTGTCTCACGTACTTTTGCAGAAGGCGATACAATCTGGGCTAGGAACTATAGGGGTTTAAATAAGTGGGTGCCGGGCAAAGTGTTAAAGTGTGAAGGTTCTCGCAATTACTTAGTAAAAGAAGGAGACGGTCGATTGATAAGTAGACATGTAGACCAGATTAGGCGCAGGTCCCAGCGATCTAGTTTGTCTTATCCGGCCGCCGAACAGGCTACTACTACCAGAGATAACGATGAAGGGGGGAGTGAGGATGTCGTCATACCAGAGGGAGAGGGGATGGCGGGTGCGGACACCATAGAAGGAGAGGATGGTAATAAAAGTTTGGAAATTAGTTTTCCTGATAAAAAAAGTTTGTGTTCACCACCTTGGGGAACACCAACTATGATAGACGCAGGAGAGCCTTGTACGTCAAGTAGTCCGCATGCGCCAGCCCTAAGTGCTCCAGGAACGCCGACGTCACGACCCGCGCGGTCACCGTTAGCTGTCCGAGATCGTCCTAAACGGGTCATTCGACCACCATGCAGATTTGGGTACGACGATCCTTAAAATTAGTAAGCCTATCAGTGGGTTGTTGTATTGTAATGTAGTTCTAAGGTAGCTTACATTATGCAAGGTAACATTGTTATGTTGCAGTGGCGTGGCGTCAACTTATTTTTCCATCAAAAACAGTATATTAAGTTACCTACCGATCGATTAGATCGCGTGCCTCTGTATAGACAAGCAGGTGGGAATCGAGTGCTATGAACGCCCCGCTACTGTTATGTTATCATGTGCCTCTTAGTATGTAACATAATTATAACTTTATAAGTGTTTTGAATTAAAATATAGTGAAGTAATTTAGTTTCATAATACTACGATAATATCATACGGATACATTTGTCAACCTATGATATAATTACAGTGAAAACTGGATAACTGGGACTTGAAGGGACCAGCAAATTTGTCTCACTTAAAGAGGTATTCCACTTACCCAGTGTCTCAGATATACAGGTATAGATTAATGTCTGTCCCATTTACATAGGGTTCCATTAATAGAGGTAAAAAAGAGGATAATATTTCAGTTATAGAGGTGCGATTATTAAATAAAATAGTTAGGTGGTGTATTTCATAATAAGTAATTATAAATGAAAATAATTATAATAGTTGGCAGTAATAAAAAGGTACCTTATTATTCAAAGATTATTAAAACTTTTTTTATAAACAGTACGAAAATACAACAGAATGTGTCAATTAAATAAATCTGACATTTTGTATAGTCCTTTTTTAGGGGTCCGCTATTAAAATATTAATACCTATTTAATTAATATAAATTTAATCTTAGGTATAATGCTGGTTACCATTTGTTGACATTTCAAAATTGGTGTGCAAAACAAATAGTGTTTTTACTCTCTCGCGTTTGGAAATAAAATGAACTCCCAGTTAGAGAGGTAATGGACTGACGTTATCGCAGTTATAGAGGTCTAAATCTTTAAATTCAAAGATAACCATTTATTAAAAGTTTAACTTAAAATGTAGTCTCAATAATAGAGGTAAAATACGCCCGCTGTCTCAGTTATGGAGGTAATTATGAAGACAAAATCGAAAAAACTAATCCCAGTTATAGAGGTCTGTTTTGTCCCACTAACAGAGGTAATTCAGTGGTAAAGTGTCGGGGCAGCAGCACGAGTTCCAGCTATGGAGGTTTCTCACTTATCCAGGTCCCACTTATCCAAGTTTCACTGTACTATTCTCATTGTAAAAATGTTTTTTTTTCTATAGGTATATATTGTATCATAATACTAGTATGAGTCACTGGAAGTGTGGTAGGTCCTCAGTTAAGGGCCAGTACAGTTAGGTCGATATTAAGGGTGGAGGTGTAATGTACGGTAGTATATATTTTGATATTTTGTAAATGTAGGTATGCGAACAATCTTTTGTCTCAATTAAACGTCTCAACGTAACTGACGTGTTTTATTACAACTCTGTATATACAAGTCTAGATTCTTCACAAACCTGTGATTTCCTTACGGAATAACTTACAAAATCACAATATGAAAATTATAATAAACATTTTAAAAGTCAATAACGCAAATTCTGCTTATGAAAATTGCCAGTGCAATATTTTGTAGAAACGCAATCTTGGCAGAATGCACTTTTTCCCGGAGTTAGGTAAGTATATAATTATATATTTTTACAATATGCAGATGTTTTAATAGCGGATGTTCTATTTTTTTATCATTTGGGGGTGGCTTAACGGTTACTAACATTTACACAAGGAATAATTATTGGAAACTTTAAATATTCAAAGAATAAACTTTGTTTCCATGCTTTTGGTCTGGGGTGTACATTGGGCGTTTAGGCCTTTTGGTTTTATTTAGGCCTCACGATTTGATGATTTCGGGAAACCATTTTGTTTGCGTTCACCTCTCTGTCCAGTCTACACATGGCTCCTCATTGGCATTGATTTAGAACTGCAAACTATTTGCGTATTTCTTTTGGTATCCCTAGTGTGGATGTCGTGTTTGTGATGTTTGCACTTCATACGAATATTTACTTTACACATACACGGCGAACACGCAACGCCAAGTAAAGTGCCACCATAAGAAAGTACACGGACGGTGTTATGGAATAGCGAACTAAGCGCCAAAATCCGAAAAAAAAGTTATGAATGCAGTTCGGATATAAATGTGATAATCTATAGTATTGACTATTTCTTTGTTGAAAAATCATGCTTACAGCCTTATTTTAAGGGGTAGAATCAAGCGACACGTTAAAATTTGTATGGCCCTATGCACTAAGTCGTTACGTAAAAACGAATTGAACGCCAAATTTACTTTTACAAATTATAATAAGCGTATATTCTAAATCGCAAAATCGAGTTAAACGCCATAAAGATGTTGTTAATTCGTTTTGGTTTAAAGTTTTGATGATTCATAAACGCAATATCGATTTAAGCGCCCTATGGTGTCGTTTAATTCGTTGTTACATATTTGAAATTGCAGGATATTTCGCTTAATGAGAACTAAGTACCATTTTCTGGCGTTTGATTCGATGTTGCATTTCATACTTCGCCATATCTCAATGCTCATTAGCGAAATTGACGTGACAACGAAAGGATATGTTTACCTTCATATTTTCACATTCTTTGTGTTTAAAGCCGTGATAGTCATTAAAAAGTGTTAGAAATGGACAAATTTAAAAGAAATTCACGTGGTTATCGTTTGATTACTAAGGCAACTAAGAACAATGCAACGACAGACAACAAATATTTGCAGGTACGTGTTTACTTTGTATTAGTTATAACTTACCTACTTACCTATGTAAACATCATTACGGCCGCGTAAATATACCTACTTTTTAGGGTTCCGTAGCCAAATGGCTAAAAACGGAACCCTTATAGATTCGTCATGTCTGTCTGTCTGTCTGTCCGTCCGTATGTCACAGCCACTTTTCTCCGAAACTATAAGAACTATACTGTTGAAACTTGGTAAGTAGATGTATTCTGTGAACCGCATTAAGATTTTCATACAAAAATAGAAAAAAAACAATAAATTTTGGGGGTTCCCCATACTTAGAACTGAAACTCAAAAAAATTTTTTTCATCAAAAACATACGTGTGGAGTATCTATGGATAGGTCTTCAAAAATGATATTGAGGTTTCTAATATCATTTTTTTCTAAACTGGATAGTTTGCGCGAGAGACACTTCCAAAGTGGTAAAATGTGTGTCCCCCCCCCCCTGTAACTTCTAAAATAAGAGAATGATAAAACTAAAAAAAATATATGATGTACATTACCATGAAAACTTCCACCGAAAATTGGTTTGAACTAGATCTAGTAAGTAGTTTTTTTTTTAAACGTCATAAATCGTTCATAGCAATTTTCAGTGCGCGAGCCCGACTCGCATTTGAACGGCATTTTTTAATACAGCAATCAATAAATATTTCATAATGAAAGTAGGTACATTACGTAATCGATGTAATCTTTGTTATTTCCCTCTGCATAATAGAATCTAATACTGTTCTTAATCTAATTAATAGTCACTAATTTTCACTTTTTAGGACACTACTCCAGCCTCAATCCAGACACAAAATGAATACATCCAGCTACATGATGAGGTACTTACGTCTCGATCTATATTATACATTTATGTACATAACTATATAATGCTTGTTACGTATAGATTAATCAGCCGTTTCTTTTGTTTATATTTCTAGATAACAAAAGAGCCTGACTCAACGTTATTGTCACCTGAAGATTCGATATTAGAAGAGAATAGGCCAAAAGTGTTACTAGATATATCAAGTTCTGTACACTTTACAAATATAACAACGGATACTCACGAAAACATAAGCACGTGTACTGAAGTCAACGATGCCTTTCAGAATTTAATTCATATGGATGACTATGAATCTGGCTCCAGGTTTATAGATTCAGCAATTTTAAATACAACAGAGCACGAGTTACCTGATGTGACACAACAAGAACCTGAACAGAGCAGTTTCCATCAAGGAAATGCAAACTTGCTTTCACCCATTGCAAATCAGTCTGATAATGCAGATACTGCTTTCAACCCCACTACAGACATGCCGGTAGAAACTGAAAACAGAAATGGCCGACCAAAGAAGGGCAGAAAAAGAAAATATCCAGGCCAAACTCGTGAAATTCGAAAAAAATTATGTCAAAGTAATAAAAAATATATAAGCCATAAAGGAAAGGTTGTAGACTCTCGAGAATTTAATGATGTTCAGTGTAAGGATGGTTGTCATGAAAAAGTGACAGTAACAGAGCGTAAACAAGAATTTTCCAAATTTTGGGAATTGGGGTTTGAAGGTAAGTGTTTGTACATATCTTGTAACGTTAAAACTACTGATATAAAAAGAAAAAGAAACAAGAATTCCAATAAAAGAAAATGCACACGAGTATATTTCTTAAAAAACCAAATCGTGTGTGCTAAAATGTTTATTGACACCTTAAGAATTTCTTCAGCGAGGGTTCACAGATATTTAATGAAATGTTCGAGTGCTGAGAAAATAGAAGACAAAAGATGAATATCGTCACAAAATAATCACAAGTTGTCTGAAGAAGCAAAACAAAGTGTTATTGAGCACATCGATAAATTCCCAAAATATACATCACATTACTGTAGAGCTCAGACAGACAGGATGTTCTTACCACCGGATATTACGTTACTGAAGATGCACGAGTTATATTTATCGGAAACTTCCTGTGACACTTCTACAAAAAAAGTTTCATTGGCATCATATAAAAAAATATTTTACAACAATTTCAATTTACAAATAAAACGGCCACAAAAAGATACATGTAATAAGTGTGATTTGTTGGCAATAAAAATAAGAGATGCTACTTCAGAAGAAACTAAACTGAATTTAGAAAGGGAAAGAGATCAACACCACAAAGAAGCAGAAGATGCACGAGCCATGAAAAAACAAGACTTGAAGTTAGCAAAGACTTTTGAACACCTGGAAACCCTTACATTTGACATGGAAAAGACTTTGCCACTACCTAGGATTCCCACCAATATTGTTTTTTACAAACGTCAACTTTGGCTTTATAACTGTGGTGTTCATTCTGGAAAAACAGGCAAAGGCTTTTGCTACGTGTGGGTAGAAGGTACAGCAGGCAGGGGAGCACAGGAAGTGGGTTCCTCTTTACGCAAACATATATCCTTAAACCTAGATTCAAAAGTCAAAGAGCTCATTCTTTGGTCAGATTCGTGTGGTGGCCAAAACCGCAACATCAAAGTGACTTTATTACTCTTTGCAGTGATGGAAGAAAATGAAAACTTGGAGAAAATCACACTACGGTTTATGGTTCCTGGCCACAGCTTCTTAGAAAACGATAGTGAGTTTAGTGATATTGAATCATGCTTGAAAACTCAGACGCGACTTTATACTCCTCAAGATTACATAAATGTGATGACCAGTTGTCGCAAAAAAAACAAGTTGACTGCTTTTAACATGGAAAAAGACGACTTTGTGGGAGTATCTAAAATGATGAAGAAAATAGTAAACAGAAAAAAAGATTTAGAAGGAAATTCTGTAAGTTGGCTTAAAACTAAAGAAATATCTATCTTTAAGAATAAACCTGGAAGGATATTTCTTTCAACTACTCACGGTGGTCACCCTCAAGAAGTCAACCTTAACAAGAGACCCATAAGAGGTCAAAATTGTACCTCATTAAGTTTTTTCAGTCTTTACGAGCAACTTTGGCCTGAAGGAAAACCTATTGCACAACCTAAACTGGATGATATAAAATCCCTGCTGCACCTGATTCCTTCTGATGCCAGATGCTGGTATGAAAAATTAACTGGATCTCAAGACGTTGTTGAAGACGTTGAAGGTTTTAATGGACCTTTAGATTTTGATATAGAAGAAGAATAAACAGAATATTTTTTTCATGTTTAAAGGCATGAAATGTATCAAGCGGTTTTGTTATATCATAATATCTTATGTGTGTAATCCTGGCTAGTACTTATGAATTATTATTAGTTACAACGCCAATTCTGCCATTTATGCTGATTTTTTTGACATTTATTAAAAAAAGTTGATTGCAGAACAAAACTAAGTTGTTAGACGGATTAGTCCTAATCATTGTAGAGGAAAAAATTGTTGTTGATTTATTTACAATATAACTATTTACTCAAATATATGGAATTTTATTTTATTCCAGTATTAACTTTACCTCTAACAATTTGCATTAAAGAATCAAGCGACAAAATATGTCTCATAGTACGCTACGACGGAATAAATTAACCTCATCGCAGTATTAGTGCAATAAAGAATCAAGCGGAAAAACGTTAATAACTTCGAAACTTGAATAGGTATGGTGTTATTTTTTTTATTTTTTTAAATTATGAACACTTTTATAGGTTCAATGTCAAAATTAACTTTTTAGCTTTATAAATGAACTTACAATAACTGATTCAAATTTCAAATCTTTCTAGCTCATTTTCTCGATTTCAACTAACTGTCGCTTGATCGCTTATTCCATAACACCGTCCACTTGTAATGTATTTAATCCTTCTTACCCCAAATGTATTGACGATATAATGCTCGCAAAGCAAGCCATGTTTTTTTTTTTTTCATTTATTTAACCTATGGAAAGGGTTCTAGCGACCACGCTATGCCAACCCCGTGATAAAAATTAACACAATAAATACCTGACTTACTGACTACCTGCCATCCTCTACGCAACTGACAACGTTTAAATTTTTCAAATAAAGTCAGATTGAACTAATTTTGTTAATTTATTATCATACAGCTTATCATATAGCTCAGACAGTCGCCAAACTTAAGTGGCAGTGGGCGGGGCACATTGCTCGTAGAATCGATGGCCGTTGGGGCAGAAAGGTTCTTGAGTGGCGACCGCGGACCGGAAGACGCAGCGTTGGAAGGCCTCCAACAAGGCGGACCGACGACCTGGTTAAGATCGCGGGTAGAAATTGGATGAGGGCGGCGCAAGATCGATCGTTGTGGAGAACTTTGGGGGAGGCCTTTGTCCAGCAGCGGACGTCTATCGGCTGATATGATGATGATGATGATGATTATCATACAACCCAAAACTATTATTTTAATTTGATTATACCGACCAGTATTTAAACTTAAATATAAAAAAAATGTGAAAGCAGCTTGATTCATTCATCGTCACCTTGTGGAAAATTAAACAGACACAACACACAAAAAAAAAACAGTGGTATAAATTCCATACTAAATCCTTAGTAATAGTCTGACTGTAAGATTCTAATACGCTGTGTCTAATCACTGGTCGCCTACGCTCATTTAGAATGAGAAACTTTTCAAACGATAATTCAATCACGAATTGGTATATTTTAGATAATGTATGTTGCCTTAACATAACAAAGCGAAACTTAATGGCGTTTAAAAAGGTTTTTATTTAATTGCCTCGTTTTGTAATAATAATGTACGAAAATTGTGTAAGTTTAAATCAATACAATACTGTAAATGCCTCTGTATCTGAGAAACATAACGCTGTAAGTTCATGCATTTAACTTAGCACTTAAGTTGTTTTGCTTCTGAGGTAAGAACTGTAGCGATTATTGTGGAGGCCACCGATCGTGCGTGTCTGAGCCGTCCGTTATTATTATTACTTATTGATGGATTAATAGTATGTTAGTGAATGGGATATCCATCTGTAATTGTAAGCAGATAAAAAACTAGGTATTTCATCAATTATCATTATTTGTAAAAACTGCCGAAGTTCAAGCCAGATTCTCACAAGAAGGGTTCCGTACCATCAAATGTGTTTTTAGGGTTCCGTAGCCCCAAAACGGGACCCTATTACTATGACTCTTCTGTCCGTCCGGCCGTCTGTCTGTCACCAGGCTGTAACGTATGACCCGTGATAGATAGACAGAAATTTTCACAGATGATGTATTTCTGTTGCTGCTATAACAACAAATAGGTACTAAAAACATAATAAAATAAATATTTCAGTGGGACTTAACCTGGCCAGTTAATATGGGATAAGTGTTTGAACGGAAGCCTCGGTGCGCGAATCAGACTCGCACTTGATGGGTTTTTTATAAATATTTAGACTCATTTTATTTTTAGTACCAACACAAAAAATTGATATTTACAATATTGAATTAAATACAGTAAAACGGGGTTACTTTAAAATGCAGGGGCTACTTTGGAAAAGTGTTCTTACGCCATGTCCTTATTTTTTTTAACCATCTGTGGCAATGAAATACTTTTCCTTCATAAATGACCTAACCTTTTAATTCATTTGCTCAATCGAGCTATGAATATTTGCGTTTTTATAACCATTTTAAATCTATCAAAGTAGCCCCAAATTTTCCTAAAGTAACCCCAGTTTACGGTAAGGGTAAAATAAATGCTAATTAAACTACTAATAATAAAGAAAAAATAAAGGATTATAAAAAGAACAACCCCACAACTCGAAACGGAGACGTGACAGATCTCTGAGGCGATGGCGGGACGATTTGTATTTTGAAGAACTGGCTAGATACAGCTCAATAAAGATGGAAAAAGAGCCTCCCCATAACTAGGTATTTGTTGTTATAGCAGCCTTATTTGACAATGTCAAGTTTACCTATTACGTTTGGAAAGATACAGCTGTGACAGACGGACGGACAGACGGTGGAGCCTTATTAGTAATAGGGTTCCGTTAGCACCCTTTGAGTACGGAATCCTAAACAGCTTCAAGAAAAGAGCGTACTCCCACCTGAAAGGCCGGCAACGCACTTGTGACTCCTCGGGTGTTGCAAGTGTCTATGGGCGACGGTAATCGCTTTCCCTTTGTCGATAAAAACAATTTTTGATTTATGTTGTGGAGACAAATAAAAAACAACAATGGTGTACCTGGTAGGATGTAGTAGGCATAACAGTGGTTTGACATCAACCGATATAGACAAACAAAAATATTGCAATAAATTATACAAAAAAATACTAAAGCTTCACGTTTGCATGTCAGTTATGGTCATGGTCCTGGCAAACATTATTTGGTATTAAGTCGAGTGTTTTAGGGTAAGTCTCCACTTTTAGCAGTCTCGGGCGTTGCTTGATTCTTTCTGCCCGCGCCACTTGGAGTGCCATCTCTGTGCGTTGGCCCAGGTCCTGATCTATCAAGTACAATATATGTAACCATTTCTGATTAATTGAATCTATCGCATTTACCATCACACGTGCTATGGCCGCTGCCAACCTGTTCCTTTTACCTTCCGTATTCACGTATGTATTGTAAAAGTAAGCGGGTTCTCCCAAATCCACAGACTGTCTGAATTTTATCGATAGAGCTTCTTTGGGTCTAGCTTCATCTACGAACGGAACCGGACCATTGAACGAGTTTTGATAATAATTCGGCGCATCTTTCATATTTTCCAGCACAGGAGGGACTCCATCACGATTGTATACCTTCCGATACTTTGGCTTATTAACTTCAATGTTGTTGTGATTTATGCCTAAACGATATGCCTGGGCATCACGGTAAGCAAATCTACGCGCTTTAAACATGTCGTCTGGTGGGCCAGGGATGCCAGGAACCAAATTGCCAGGATTAAAGGCAGCTTGTTCAACATCTTTGAATATGTTATCAGAATGTCTGTTTAATACTAGGCGACCAATAGTCACGGTGTGATATGTTCCGTTTCTCCACAGAAGAGTAACATCGAAAGGATTGTAGTTGAGCTTCATAAGATCACGCTTTGGAATAACGTCCATTTCTAGTCTCCACGAAGGGAAGTTTCCTGTTGCTATTGCGTTGTACAGATCTCTTGTGGAGTAGTCCGGGTCATTGGCTCTCAGAGCTGCAGCGGCCTGATCGGAGAGAAGTTCTACACCTTGTTCAGTTCGGAAGTTAAACTTTACGAAGTAACTCTCGCCGTGCTTATTGTTAATTTCATATGTGTGAATAGCGAATGCATCCATTTTCCTGTAGCCATTGGTGATGCCATAATCGGAAAATAGCCACAATATTTGGTGAATTAATTCAGGTAAGCGGGTGAGGAGGTCCAAGCGAGAATTGGAATCAGGGACATTCGTTTTCGGATTTCTTTTAAATGCGTGGGCCAATGGACTAAATAAATGTGGAGTGTTATAAAGAAAGACAGGGAAATTCAGGCACAGTAAATCTAAGTTGCCTTCATTTGTATAGAACTTCGCAACTAAGGCTGCCGTTTCTCTGACTAAGTCAAGTCCACCGATACTTTGAATTAGGTATGAAAAGCGAACAAAGAGAGGCGTTTTCTTTCCGATGCCGTTGAATACATCAGCTTTGGTGTACTTTGAGACATCATTGGTGACTTCGAAGTAGCCGTAGGCGCCTGTGCCTCTCGCGTGTACTGTTCTCTCTGGAATCCTTTCTTGGTCGGAGCCGCTTTGCAGGTCATAGAAGTACTGGTTGTTGAAAACATCAGTGTTGAGAGTGACGGTCTCTCGCACATCGACTGGTTTCCCAGCGGTCGTTGTTAGCACTCCTATGGGTTTCTGCGAATCACAAATTAAAATTCAGATTACAACATAGCACTGCAAATATTTTGTTGAAAATACGATGCAAACCCTAAGTGCCGCGATTTTTTTTATCTTAACTCACTAATTCTGGAAAATTGTAAGCAGGTACAACACGAACACGTGTAGAATAGGTATATTGATGAGCGTAATATTTAATTTGTCATGCCATACGATCAGTGTCAGTAGGAGGACTTTCTAACCCATCATCATCATCATCATCATCATCATCATATCAGCCGATAGACATCCACTGCTGGACAAAGGCCATACACATACACTGAAGTAATAAATGTTGTTCTCTGTAACTTGTAAGTAAGATGAGTGGAAGATGTAACAGGGAAAAGACAAATTTTTTTCGAGACAAAACAACCTGCTCTTCTCAGAGTAAACTTCCCAGATCAAACCGTCAATCACCTATCGTTACCACGTAGAATGTAAAGGGCTTACAACACTAAGTCTTAATAGGTACGAACCTACTAACACTTAGTGACGATAACGATATGAGTAGTGCCAGCAACCCTTCACGCAAAATAGGCGCATTGTAAGACGTCGAATTACGGAAATCCAGCCCACGATAACCGATACCTAAACATATACTTCGTCACAATCATGACGGAATTGCTTAACTTCAACTCAAGACTTGAGTAGTATAATTTAGGTACATCGGCTCAGTTCAAAAAACGAAAACTGTACCAAGAAAAGAAGTTAGGGCAATTCCTTCATCTGGTTCGGTGCATCTTGAGTAGGTAGTATAATATAAGGAGATCAGCTCAGTTCTGAAACTAATAACTATACCAAAAGGTTAGGCAATTCTTGAGTAGGTACGTAGGTAGTGTAATGTTAGTAGATCAGCTTAGTTCTAAAAATAATGACTATACCAAAAAGTTAGGCCATTCCTTCATCTGGTATCCGCATTAAGTTTGGAGTAGTACATTTTAAGTAGATCGGCTCAGTTAAAAAAAAAAATACCAGGAAGTTCGGTAATTACTTCATCTGCCATTTTATTCAAAAGTGGAACTTTTAAGTTTCGTGTACTATAATTTAAGTAGATCGGCTCAGTTAATAAAATTAAAAATTATAGCTGGAAGTTGGGTAGTTACTTAGAAAGTGTTGAAAAGTGGAACTCCATAAGTTTTTCTCACAACATGGGTTCGAATTCTGGCAAGGGCAAACATTTGTGCGATGAACTCGAATAGTATACTCATAAAAAATATATCAGACAACCTCACACAAATCAATCTAGCCCTAAATTAAGCTCTTAAAGAAGACTTGTGTTATGGTTACTAGGCGACGCTATACATACTTATATGATAAATAAATCCATGACCCAGGCACAAATATTCGTGTTCATCACACAAATTCGAACCCAGAACCGCCGACTCAGTAGGCAGCTGCTTTACCACTGTGCCAACCGCGTCGTCATAGGCCAGCCATTGCTTAGTTTAGATATCCTGTAATATTTATTTATACTTTAGTCTGCGCTTTAGTCTTCAGTTGACCGCACGCATCGGTATGTTGAACGGCTTTTAAAAGGTTTCATTTTAAGAGCGGCCATCAAACAATCATTTGCCGCACGGAAAATCAATTTTTCACCCACCAACACAGACCAAACAAAGTATCGTGGAAATTGATTTATGATAAGCGCAAAAAAAGTTTGATTGTTAGCGGTGGGCATAGGAAATTAAAGTTGTTTGGGTATAACAAAAACAAAAATTTGCAAATGACATAAAAAAAAAGATCTGGCTAAAATTCATAATAATTCGTGAGAAGCTACATTTTTCAAACTTCCATTTAACTGTGGTCGTGGAATTTATTTTCTGGAATAAGATCAAGAACCTTAGGGTATTCTTCTAATAATTCAAACTTCAGGCGCTGAGTGATTGAGCCTGTGCGACCTGTAGCTTCTATATACCCTCCTGCTGAAGTCGCGATCTACCAGATTAATTATCTTCAGGATTTGCTGCTGCGCTGATGGCACCGCGTTCACCACAATACCCGCTAAGTTTGCTGCTATTCTGTTCCTTTTACCTTCAGTATTTAAGTACGTATTTTAGAAGTAAGCAGGCTCTCCCAGATCCACTGCCTGTCTCAACTTATCAACACAGCCTCTTTAGGTTTGGCCTCGTCTACGAACGGAACTGGGCCGTTAAAAGAATTCTGATAATAGTTCGGTGTATCTTTCATATTTTCCAGTACACACCGTCACGTTTGTCATCCTTCTTATACTTTGGCCTATTGACTTTTATATTACCTATTGTGATTGATACCTAAACGGTGGGCTTGAGCATCGCGGTAAGCAAATCTTTGTACTTTGAATTTGTCATCGGCTGGTCCAGGAATGGGCCTGTTCTACATCTTTAAACATGTTGTCAGGATTTTTGTTCAAGACTAAGCCTCCAATAGTAACGGTGTGATATGTTCCGTTCCTCCATAGAAAAGTCAAGTGGAAAGGACTGTAAGTAGTTTAGCTTTGCAAGATCACGCTTTGGTATCACGTCCATTTTTAGCCTCCAAGAAGGAAATTTTACTGCAGAAAATCTCTTGTCTTGATCTCAGGATGGCTGCTGCCTGCTCGGTAAGAAGTTCTAAACTTTGTTCGGTTCTGAAGTTTAATTTTACAAAATTGCTCTCACCGTCGTCATTAGCAAGACCGTAATCAGAAAACAACCATAGTATGTGATGAAGTACTTCAGGCATGAGTGCTGGTCCGAAGAAATATGGCGAGCTGTAAAGAAAAACTAGAAAATTTGAGCATAAGAAATCTAAATTACCATCCTTTGTGTATAATTTGACAACTAAGGCTACTGTCTCTCGGACTAAGTCAACCCCTCCTATATTTTGAATTAGATAAGAAAATCGACGAACGTTTGAGTTTTTTTTTCCTATGCAATAGAATACATCTGCTTTAGTGTACTTGGAGACATCATGAGTGACTTCGAAGTAGCCAAGGGCACCAGTACGTTTAGCATGGACGACTCTCCGAAATCCTTTCATGTTGTCTGCTGCTCTGCAAGTCCAAGAAGTCCTGGTTGTTGAAGATCTCAGTGTTTTGAGTGACTGTCTCTCTCACTTCCACTGGCTTCCTGGCACTCGTTGTTAGTATTCCAATGGGGTCTCATCCACGTAACTAAATAGTTCAACTACCTGATCTAACAATAAAGTCGACGTGTAACAATCATAGTCTTTCTACAGGGAATTCCAGCGGTTCGAGTATACTTTGAGCCAAATAAGGGATATGTTTCAACAGTTATCACCTTTTTCTTACTTGTATCGAATCTATCTTACTTCCTTTAGCTGTCATTAAAACGCATTATTTATGTAGATGGCTATACTCCGAATGTACTTACTTTTTTGTGAGTTTAATCCTGAGCAGTATCTATCCTCTCTATTATTAATTATGATAAAACAAGAAAAACGCTTACCGGATGTGTTAGCTTAAAATCCAGCAACTGTCGTGATGCTGGGTCAAGGGTCACATTGTGATATTCAATTCCAAAAGCATTATTTAGTAGGTAAATGCTAAAAACTAACACAACTGACGGCTGCATGATCAGCAATGTGTAGCGTGACCGATTACGGGCTATACTTATTAAAGTTCCATTAAGTACCAACATCCTGAACAAAATGTAAATTCAATATTAATTATAGTATTAATTTTAGTGTGCGCCCATTTTGTTACTATACTTATCCAATTAATGATTGATCATAATATTTCAATAGAAGGTTATTGGAACATCTTTAACGTAAGGTTTACTTATGTACAGTTGAGTTCATTTACATCTACACACTTACGAGAACAAAAATGTCTGAACACGACTTTATGCTCCTGACAATAGGGTCGTGTTCAGATAATTTTGTTCTCGTAAGTGTGTCGATGTAAATGAACTCGACTGTACCTAAAGGTTTAGTAATAAGACCACCTGTTGCTTGCAGAGGGTTCTCTATCGTTTGCCCGAATTTCATATGCCATAATCTATCACATGCCATAATATTCATTTGCCATAAATCTATTTTTCTCTGTAAGATTAAAATTTCGGGATTGTCATAATACAAACGTAACCTAACCTAATGATTTCTCCACGAATAGTTTCAAAGAAATCCCGAAAAGTTTATGATTTTGTAAAACAAAAAGTTTATGGCAAATGACTATGGCTTGACGACGCGTTTGACTCGGTTTGTAGACACCTGCCTACTGAGCCGGCGGTCCCGGGTTCGAATCCCGGCCAGCGCAAATATTTGTGTGATGAACTCGAATATTTGTGCTTGGGTCATGGTTGTTCTGTGTATTTAAGTATATGTTTATCTATATAAGTACGCATATCGTCGTCTGGTACCCATAACACAAGCCTTCTTCAGCTTAATTTGGGACTAGATCGATTTGTGTGAGGTTGAAAGTTATGGCAAGTGATACATTTTTGCCAAATAAGTTCGGGGGAGTTAAATGCTCCAGATTTGTATCGTATTGTATATTTAGCAACAGTTACAATGATATCTGTTTATTCCCGATTCTAAAAGAAATTGGTAAGCCGATATCCATTTTATCCGGCCTTTTGATCGGCTAAGTTTCATCCGAATATCTGTAACAGTGTAATTTGTTTCACGAGTCCTTTGAGATGGAGTTCTGCCATTTTGTCGGCACGGGCAAAGGGGGCACGTCTGAGAAATTGCTCTGGAAGATTACCTGTCTATCATCGTATGTTGGGAACCTTTAATGCGTTCTCGTAGGTATGTTATGAATGAATGAATGAAAACAAATATTTCGGGCAACTGTGGCCCATAAATATCGTAAAACCTAATTAAGTAACCTTTGTTTTTGACCGACATAAACAAGAGGTAATAAACCGACTTAAAAAAAAGGTTACTTACCGAGTTAAAAAAAGTTAGGTTCTCAGGTTGACCTGTAAGTAAGTATGTATTGTCCACGATTATCTCGCGTTTGGCTGACCCAATTTTGGATACGGTTTTCAGAAATATAGTTGTTACACTTAGAAAAGGTTTTAGTATTTTAACCGACTACCGACTTCAAAAACGAAGATTCTCAGTTTGACCCGTATGTATGTCTGTGTATCCGCGATTATAAAGTTGTTCATGTATTTGCCTTTCATTAAGGAAGGAAGTTATATAGCTCATTAACGGTTAGCAGTTAGGAGATAATTCGAACGAGATGCAGATTGTAAGTATAAGTATGCATTTATTTGGGGCTTCCCACTTTACGATTTTAAGTACATTGCATTTCATTTACTTAGCGGTCCCCCGACGCAACGAAGCTTGGATTCTTTTTCTACTGTTCATTGTAAAGGCACATTTCGTAGATTTTATTTCTTCCTTTTTACAGGTTATGTCGGGGGTTTTTTAAATTTTTAATTTTATTTTTATTTCATATTTTTTAAACAAACAGAAGTTTTTTTCCGGAATTTTCTACATTTAACACTTTTTTTGGTTTTACACCGTTTAAGTTCCATAGTTTCCAGTCTTTCCTCGAGCTTGATCCTTGACTATGTGTACGACAACAGGATCCCAAGCCTGTGGTAACGAAAGCCGTCTTCTCTAAGATTGAAATTAGCCTTTAGCAACATTCTGGGAAAAAATCGTTAAAGTCAAATTAGTTAATGCTTATAATGACAAAATGGCTAAGTTATTTATTAGCCAAGACAATCAAAATATATACTTTAAATGCACTGGATGAGTTGAAAGAACCTGCTACTTATGGCCTAAAACAGAACCAGGTTTCCATTCTACAGGATCCTAACGGGTGATAACAAAAAAATGAGAATTCGTTCAGAGGTGCAAAAAAATACTCGTGTATCTTTTTAGCACAATTTGATATTATTGGAAAATATGTACATAGAAACTATTTACAAAATCATCAATGCACATTAGAATAGGGCTCGTGGTCAGCTGTTCCACTCAGTATAGACATGACGTTGGAACAAGACTCTTGGACGGAATTCTTGTCCATTTTCCGCACACATGTTTTAATTATTTATATCAGTTGGGTACAATTTTCAACTCTCCAATTATTTTTGTATACTAAACTGCTCAAATAACCTAAGAAATCTTCAATCGGCCGACATTGTGCAAGGTTTATGGGGTTTCGGATTTTCGGTACAAATGGTATATTATTAGCGTCTAGGAAACGCGTCGTTTTTTTGGCATAATGCGACGATGCTTTATCCGACCAGAACATATTCTCCATCTGAGTGATGTTTGCGAATAAATGCTATCAGTATTTTTTTCAAGCATTCGCTCTCATACACTTTTTGGTTGACCGCTAAACCACTCGGTTAGAACGACAGTTTCGAAAGACCTTTGTCGGATATAGCCACATAAAGCATAACTTTCTGCTCAAACTTGTGCTTATACTTGTGTTTTATATCGTCTAGTGTTGTAAAATTATTGCTGGTGTAGTATCGGTCATTTCCAGGTATATGTGTTTTACTCAAAGGAAAATAACTTTTATCGTCCAAAATGAATGATTTTCCTTTGTAATTTCGGATCATCCAGCGACACTGTGATATAATAGTCAGTTTTTGCTGTTCAGTGTATTCCGGTGCTCTCAACTTCTTGCGGCATTTCAGACCTATCTTTTTCAAGAACGAACAAGTGCACGGTTGGGAACACTTTATTTTTTCTCGCGGCATCTCGTTGGCTCATAGGATTATTATCGTTAAAAGTGCTATGGTGTAGGTTCATCCTTCTCTTGGTCATTATCTTCGCTGGTCGCCGGCTACCACTTTTGTGATCTATCGTCAAGGATGCAAGAATTCTATAAATAGTGGAGACTAAGTACATATTCTTTACTAAAATTATCTACAGTAGACTTTTTCCCCCAGTTATAGTTTGAATTATAAAAATGTTCAACCGTTTTCGCAGCGTTTCTTGTTTCGACACCATTTTGACAAATATTAATGCTTGAAAAACAAAATCAAATGAAGTTTAAGAACCTCAAAAGAAGTAGTAACAACTTCATAAACAAAGTTTTTTGTCTAAGTGAATAGTCTTGTTTTGAGGTCCATAGAAAGTTATTCTCATTTTTTTGTTATCACCCGTTAATAGTACGGGTGGCTTCCTTAGCTCCATAAAATTTGTAGTAGATGCTAGGTAACTTGACTTAGTTTTGAAAGACCTAATCGATAACCCACACCATGGGATAAACCGTTAAAAAAAATTACATCCCCACTTTTTTACGTGTAGGGGGCAGGTACACAAAAAAATAGTTTTTAAAAATTTATTCTACCTCTATGTCTCTCTGCTAAGCCGTAGACAGATGGACGGACGGACATGGTGAAACTATAAGGGTTCCTTGTTGACTACAGAATCCTAAAAAGCTGTTATTCACTTAGGCGAGTACTTTTGCTAAAGCTTACGTGTCCTTTAGTCGCGTTAAAATCTTGCAAGGTGTTGCTATTTGTGACCTCAATCAAAGGAACCTGTTCAATAGTCCTAATAACAATTCAGCTTTAGTAGAATTGCAAAACTTAGAAACAGTGACCCAGTATTGTGACACAAATTAAAAAAGTTTTTCTGAGACTCGGTTTAATATCGACTGTACTTTCTTACACAAACGTTAATTGCTTATCAAGAACAATCAGACGAGCCCAAACACCATGGCTTTATTCTGTGCTGTTAAGGAATTCCTACGGCCATCTTCCAGCTGCATGGTACCAAATTATTGTACTGTCAAAATTTTATTAAATTGTTGATTACGCTAATAAAACTTAAGTTTTAACCAACATTTGAAATTCTTGGCTTAGATCCTTTCACAACTAGATGGCAGGGCCGTATTTACCCCTAGGCCCACAAGGCCCGGGGCTAGGGGCCCAGCTAGTCTAGGAACCCAGTCCCAGACGCAGGACTTGTACCATAATAATGTTCTCCTTATAGGGGAGGGGGCCCCAAATGCCAAGTGCCTAGGGGCCCTGGCCCGCTTAGTCCAGCCCTGCTAGATGATTATCATGAGATCTTCACTTAGTGAGTGATAAGGAAAATGCTAATAAAACAACATTTATCCAGCGTTTAGAATTATTCGCTTCAATATTGACTGAGATCCATTAACAACTACCTGGTCATCATGAGACCTTAATTTAGTAAGTGATATAGAAAATGCTAATAATACTTAACATTTAACCAAAATTTGAAATCCTTGGCTTCAACATTGGCTGAGATCCATTAACAACTACCTGGTCATCATGAGACCTTAATTTAGTAAGTGATATAGAAAATGCTAATAATACTTAACATTTAACCAAAATTTGGAATCCTTAGCTTCAATATTGGCTGAGATCCATTAACAACTAGCTGATCATCATGAGACCTTAATTTAGTAAGTGATATAGAAAACGCTAATAATACTTAACATTTAACCAAAATTTGAAATCCTTGGCTTCAACATTGGCTGAGATCCATTAACAACTACCTGGTCATCATGAGACCTTCATTTAGTAAGTGATATAGAAAATGCTAATAATACTTAACATTTAACCAAAATTTGGAATCCTTGGCTTCAATATTGGCTGAGATCCATTAACAACTACCTGGTCATCATGAGATCCTCATTTAGTGAGTGATATAGAAAATGCTAATCATACTTAACATTTAACCAAAATTTGGAATCCTTGGCTTCAATATTGGCTGAGATCTTGTCACTTGTTCCAATTAAAGCTGAATATCTTGGAAACTACTGGTCCTACTTCCACCAAACATAGCTAAGAACCATCTCGACGGAAAAGTCTTTCGATTAAAAAAAACCGTACTTAAATTGGTCCATCCGCTTGGGCGCTACGATGCCACAGACAGACACACAGATACACAGATACACAGATACACAGATACACAGATACACAGATACACATGTTAAACTTATAACACCCCTCTTTTTTTCGTCGGGGGTTAAAAAGAACCGACTTTAAAAGAAACTGAAAAGCCAAAAATAACCCGTTTACATCCAATACAGGTTACATTTAAATCACCTTTTGAAGTCGGTGCCTAACTTCACGTAAACTTCTATATCGAACAACAAATAAATACTCGTAAGTAAATACCAAATAGCAATCACTAAGTAAAGGCTTCAGGCGTGGTATCTGTTTGCATAATAAATAAATAAATATCGGACAACCTCACACAAATCGATCTAGTCCCAAATTAAGCTCGAGAAGGCCTGTGTTATGGGTACTAGACGATGATATACGTACCTACTTATATAGATAAATATATACTTAAATACATAGAACAACCATGACTCAAGCACAAATATTCGAGTTCATCACACAAATATTTGCCCCGGCCGGGATTCTAACCCGGGACCGCCGGCTCAGTAGACAGGTATCTACAAACCGAGCCAAACGCGTCGTCGATAATGAGTTAATGAATGAATGAATGTTTAGTAATATTTGAGTCGTTTCGAACCGACTTCAAAAGGCGAGTCAAATGTAATATGTAAAGCCAGACCAGAAATATATAAAGATTGTCAAGAGGGCGCAATTTTATAAGATTTACATGGCAACAATTTTGCAACCAATCGCAAGCCACTATAATGACATTAGTTTTAAATACCTGTCAGTTCCACTATGTTAACCTCGTAATATCATTTAATGGACTTCCGGTTCGTGACTTAAGATGGCCGCATGCGTTTAAGTTTTGTTGTTCGTTATTTATTCATTTTTGTTATTCAATGTGTAGTATTGACAGCGTATTGTGCAGTGATCTAACGTATGAGTGAATAGCTAATGAAGAATTCAACTTGAAGCGTTCATAGCCCTTCCTGGGTCAAGGCCCGATAGTCCGCGTGGTTTTTTGTAAATCGCTATCACTTTACAAAAAGCAAAACCTTACCGAACAACGGCATGCTCTACGAGCAAACTCGAAATTGGCGAAATCATCATTAACTTTGATGGAAGCCATATTTTAAAATTAGAATTAGATTAGATCATTTAATGGAATGTACTCTTTTCCTGACTGTTTTTCGTGTAGTTTACACATGTACACTTTATTTATAATCTTAAGTTCACGATTGTGAATGGTTTTCGGCATTTTCTTTGGATAATTTTCAATAATTGTCTTTTAAAGAAATCACATTGACATTGTTGACAAACCATCATAAAATCATTGCCAGTGTAAGAAATTAGTTCCAGTGAAACTCCGCAATATGGCGCATCCTCATATATTTCTGGTCAAGCTTTACATGAATATTTTTGGCTTTTCAGTTTTTTTTTGTAGTCGGTTTATTTATACATTTTGTATTTGATATGTTAGTTTTATACACCTTTTAAAACAGCGATGTGTTACGCGTGTTCGAGGTATAGGGTCTGCGGAAACGCCGGAACATGCCATCCTTCCTTTACCCTTCCAATACTCTTCCTTTGTGAAGGTCGCTAGTTGGTCCGTCTGACTCACAGCACAAAGGTATTGAAGGTAAAACTCACGTCGTGGCGAGACTCCAAATTTAGGTACTAGAAGGTGCACGCGAACTGTGTTCAACGGTGGATTTTTTTAGAGTTCCGTACCTAAAGGGTAGAAAAAAGGACCCTATTACTAAGACTCCTGTCAGTCTGTCTGGCAACAGGCACTCTTTTTCAACAGGATATCTTTTTTCTCCATCACTTGTTGATATAAAGAAGCGGTGGTAGCCTAGTGGTTAGGGCATGCGACTTTCAATCCGGAGGTCGCGGGTTCGAACCCGGCCCGTACCAATGAGTTTTTCGGAACTTATGTACGGAATGTCATTTGATATTTACCACTCGCTTTTCGGTGAAGGAAAACATCGTGAGGAAACCACCTAAGCCCAATAAGGCCTAGTTTCCCCTCTGGGTTGGAAGGTCAGATGGCAGTCGCTTTCGTAAAAACTAGTGCCTACGCCACATCTTGGGATTTAGGTAGCCGACCCCGATTGAGAATTCATTCTCAAAAAAAAATGGGACAAAGGCTAAGGAGGAGGATGACTTGTTGATATAAAATGGAATTTTACTTAAAATGTACCTACGGATCTCTGAACATCACGATTTGGGTTCCCATTCTTACTACATGAAACATTCTATTATTGTTGCTGAAAGGAATTCAGAAAAGAAAATATTGCCGAATCACGACTAAAGTGGCATGTTACCAACTGGCTACTTTTAGAATCTCGTATCTTAATCAAGTGACCCAAATTAAAGCCGTTAGGGACCCGAATTATGGTTTAGTTTTCAATAAAAACTAGTAAAGATTGGCCTGTTCTGTGGTTACTAAATTTGCTCTGAAACTATTGCAAGGTGAGTTCCATTCACGGTTTTATGGGATTTTCCATCTATTGTTATTTTGGGTCAGTCTAAAATAGGTAAGGAAATAAAGGATACGTTAAGGAATTTTTGTATGGGATACGGTACGTGACGTACCTAGTTGGGTTACGAGGTCTTATTCCTTTTTTTTTTAGGGTTCCGTACGCAAAGGGTAAAAACGGGACCCTATTACTGAGACTTCGCTGTCCGTCCGTCCGTCTGTCACCAGGCTGTATCTCAAGAACAGTGATAGCTAGACAGTTGAAATTTTCACAGATTTATTTATTTATTTATTTATTTATTTATTCAAATTAGTTACACAGCATTACAGTAATTAAACCAAGGCACTGTGAACTACAAAATTATACAGAAAATAAAAATAAAAACTTAAATCTAGTTTGATTTAGGCGACGTAACAGCGTGGCTCCGTTGCGTCGTCTGATCTGGCGCAGGATTCGGCAGATTGCCCCGGAACTGCCGAAACACAACACCCTTCGGCCAGAAGTCTGCACTTGAGATGATGTATTTCTATTGCCGCTATAACAACACATACTAAAAATAAAATAAAATAAATATTTAAGGGGGCTTCCATACACACTTGTTTAAGATTATGGTACGGAACCCTTCATGCGCGAGTCGGACTCGCACTTGCCCAATTTTTTTATTTTTCATATTATTATGACAAATGTATTGTTAATTCCAACCAACTTTTTGAAGTGAATAACACTCTTCTCAGTTCTGAATAGTAACATACTTACTAGGAAGGGTACTTTATTTATATTAAAAAAATCACTTAACTACTCATATTTTTTAAATACTTATATATTTTTTTTATATAAAATTTGAGTTTGAGGTGAAATGATAAAACACGTGTCCATTCTTGTTTCATGTTCTCCAACATATTTATAATGAAACCAGTAACTAATTTGCTTGAACAAATCTCTCTGAAAAAGTTAAGCTTTGGTCAATTTTCAGTACTTTAAAGGACAAATTCGTCTAAAACTACGTTTCTGCTATTTTAGATTACTCTATAACATATATCAAAAAAAATCAAATCGGAGTCGGCCAGTTGGGTACCCTTCCGCTATTTTATCTACTTATATATATAAAAGAAGAAGTCCTTAATGACTCATCAACGCACAGCCGAAACTACTAATGTTAGAGAGTTGATTTTTGCACAGTAGGTTACTTTTATAACGTGGGCTAGAGATAAGAAGGGATTTTTGGAAATACCACCCCTAAGAGGATTAATGGAGCTAGAGACTTGAAACTTTGTAGAAAGATTACTTAATCAAAAACACAAAAAGTATTTTCAGCGTTTTGGAAAATTTCACCCTTAAGGGGGTTAAAAAGGGGTGCAATGTTTCTATGGGAGAAACTTTATTTTTTGAACTAGAGACTTGAAACTTTGTAGAAAGCTTACTTAATCAAATACAAAAAAAGTCATTTCAGCGTTTTGGAAAATTTCACTTCTAAGGGGGTTAAAAAGGGGTGCAAAGTTTGTATGGGGAACACCGCTAATGTTGTTTGTAAAAAAGTGTTACGCTAAGGTTAATAGTTTATATTTTTTTTATTTCCTGTCTTCTACCCAGTGACTACGTCCTTTTTTAAAACGAACTTGCACCCCCTTTTCTATGGTTGACTGTCAACAATATTTTCTTAGTGCTGTCTCTTATTAATTGTGTTCCAAACTTTATATGTTCCTATATTTAGTGAGTTGTCTATCAGCACATGAATAATCTATACTTTATATACCTATTCTTACTTTATTTAGCTTCTTGAGAAATATAGAGAACTGTAGCACCAGAATATATTGAATCACTCTTCAAACAATCTACTAGCCTGTAGACCAAAATAGTAATCGCATCATTAAATTCACTTATGTGCATTTAGTTTTTAATGGTCACATTTCAGCACTTTCTTTGAACACTAACCTTTTTAATAACTGGGGTACCTGCTAGACCATTTAGAAACATTTTGGCCAGCCTCGGGAACTCCGCCACACAACTCTTTTCGTTTAATAGCCAGGCCGGCGTGTACAAATACCAGTGCTGCCTTCTTATGAAAAGAGGTCATTAGTTATTATTGTTTTGAAATAAAGTTTATTATTTATTATTGTTGAAAGAGATACTCTTCATTAAACTGCCTCCATCTCTCGATTTCCAGTGCTGAGTTTAAGATTGTTTTAACAGCCTTACGATATTTAACATCTTTTTTAAATCTCACTCATAATAACTAAGATCCCTATTTTCTAACTCCAAATCCATGCGTCGCTCTATATCTTGCAGAGTCATTTTTGCCAAAGATTAAAAGCATCAGGTAACTGACGGAATAAATATCAAGCATCCTGCAAACAATTCCCGTAATCTAATTGGAAAATCTTCTAAAATTCTTTAACAATTGCATATCAGTGTCTGCCACTGTTTGAAATGTAATATGTCTAGACCATTTTAACTAAGAATAAAATTCAGTTACCTATTTTAATATCTTTGTCATCATCAAAAATCTACGCGGACGAAGTCGCGGGCGGCCGCTAGTTATGCTTATATTGCGTGCAGTCGAAAACAAGTTGAAAAACAGTTTTCTGCGTGAATTCTTTCAATATCGAGTAGTTTTTAAAACAAAAATTATCAATGAGAATTTTAAACTGAAGGAAGAGAAAACATTCTAAAACATTCTGCTTTTTTGAATGGATAAGAAGCCTTTCCTTTTCTAATGGCGGCAAAGACAAATAATGAATTAAATATTTGCGTAAACAAAAGTTACGTACTTGTACAATTGCTGTTATGTAATAAAGCGATGCTGGCGCCGTATGCTGCAGATACCATGGACAGCTTTCCGCACAAGTGTCTCTATTCTGAAGCAACTAAAGATAGAGAAAACACAACGCTTATCAACTACCTGCTTGCAACGAATAGTGAGGTATTTTGGCCATGTTGCACGCAGAGAGACGAATAATTTAGAACGCCTGATGGAAACTGGTAAAATCGAAGGTAAAAGACCTAGAGGCAGAAGTCCCAAAAGGTGGGCAGACCAGATACCTGAGGAGCTGGACATATCTGTCAGTGCTGCTCCACCAAGCAACGGAACGTAACCGATGGAAACAACTAGTCGACGGAATCAGAAGGAGTCACGATCCTCAGCAGTGAGGGAACGAATAGAGAGAGAGAAAATAAAGCGATCACGTTAAATAAATGAATAAATAAATATCAGACAACCTCACACAAATCGATCTAGTCCCAAATTAAACTCTAGCAGGCTGTGTTATGGGTACTAGATACGACGATATACATACCGCTATAGATAAATATACAACCATGACCCAAGCACAAATATTCGAGTTCATCACACAAATATTTGCTCTGGCCGGGATTCGAACCCGGGACCGCCGGCTCAGTAGGCAGGTGCTTACAAACTGAGCCAACCGCGTCGTTATAAGATGGCGATGGCGCGCAGAAATGGCACAGTAGGTATAATTTTATCATAACTTCATTGCTTAGAAATTATTGCACACTGGTGAATATTAATATTAACACGTTCATAAATATCGGTTTAAGTGTTCAATTCAAACAAATCATACAAATCCTGGATTATCCACATCCGATCCATTTCATTCGAAATTGACATCTCATTCTTGTATTAAAAGAAACCACTGAAATGCGAAGTAATCTTCAATATTCCCAACATATTGTGAACGATAAAAACTGCGGTTTGTGATATATTGCTAATGCCATAGCTTAAGGCGGAGAAAGATGGCTTAAATTATAGATTTTTACCTGACAATAGGTATTAGAAGGAAAAAGCAGATAATTTTCGAGTCAATACAATTTATTGACTTAGAAAAACCCGATGTACCTATGTTATTTCTTTGGCACATAGGCATAAAGCCTATTGGGTTTTTGTATTTTATATTACATCGATTAAAGTAATATTTATTTTGAGAAAAAATCAATTCTCAATTCTCTCATCAAAATTATAATTAAATTCAACCTATTTCGGTTACAAAAGAAAAAAAAACAATAATTTGAATGATCCGAAACCCCTTTCGTGAACGAGTCGCACTCGCACTTGGTCGATTTTACTAAATAATAAAGCCATCATATTCATCATATTATATATGTATAAAAAACCGGCCAAGAGCATGTCGGGCCACGCTCAGTGTAGGGTTCCGTAGTTGTTTATCCTTCACAATAGACTTAAGTTACGAGAAAGATTTCAAGCTCTATAAAAAGGACGTAAACGCCAAAGTGACTGTAATTACTTATTACCTTCTGGAAGTCAACTTACGTCCTTTTAAGAAAATTATGAAATTTTGCGATAACTCAAAAATGGCTAGATCGATTTTGTTCAATATAGTTTTCATTGAAAGTACTTATAAGGCGAGGTTCATGAATTTTCCCATAATTTTTTGACCAGTGGTTGAAAAGTTAGAGGGGGGACGCTATTTTTTTTATTTTCGGAGCGAATATTTACAAAACTGCTGACTTTATCCAAAAATGATGTTTGAAGACCCCTATTATTTTCAAAAGACCTATTCAACGACATCCCACACATTAGTGTTGAAACGAAAAAAAAAAATTCACCCCCACTTTAGGTGTCCGAGAAAAACCCGAAAAAAAAAATTTTTTTTTAGTTTTTATTTTACCGTTTTGTCGGCATGATACATACCCATACTCACACCAAATTTCAGCTTTCTAGTACTAATAATCACGGAGCTAAGCCGCGGACAGACAGACGGACAGACGGACATGGCGAAACTATAAGGGTTCCTAGTTGACTACGGAACCCTAAAAAAAATTTTTTTTTTCTAATCATCTTTTCATAGTCAGCTTTCTTTCTCAACGATGGCTGCACCACTACTCTTATTGGAAAGCTACGAACACGAGTAATGTTGCTCGTTCGTTCATAACGACGGGAAATATTATACGTGTGTTTCTCGATCGCGCTTTGCGAGTTTCTACAACTAATACGAGTCGCGTTTTGGGATGATACCTAAGTACTCCACCTCAGTAATTGAAAGAAAGAAAATAAACAAATAAACACATAATACAGTCATGTTTAAAGACTTTAAAACCGAGTCAATGGTAGGGGGAGACAATGTAAGAAAATATGTGTTCTGTGACGTAGTGTAAGAGAAGGCTATGTTTCCTGTCTTATTGGATCGCCATAGCTATTTTGCCCGCTAGCGTATCCACACAAAATTAAATAATTTTGTATAGGATAGCATAGGATAGGACAAAAGTCTTTGAACAATGTGTGTTGCCAGTGATATACGGAACTGAAACGTGGTCGCCCACGATGAGCCTTATAAGAAGGCTCAAAGTCACTCAGGGAGAGCAATGGAGAGCTATAATCGGAGTTTCTTTGCGAGATCGAATCAGAAATAAAGAGATCCGTAGAAGAACCAGAGTAACCGACACAGCCCGAAGGATAGCAAAACTTAAGTGGCAATGGGCAGGGCACATCGCTCGTAAAACCGACGGCCGCTGCGGCCATCGAGTTCTTGAATAGCGACCGCGCACCGGACGATGCTGGACAAGGTGGACTGATGACCCGGTGAAGGTCGCTGGAGTCCGCTGGATGCGGGAGGCGCAGGACCGGTCATGGTGGCGTGCTCTGGGAGGGCCTATGTCCAGCAGTGGACGTCTTTTGGCTGATAATGATGATGATGTATAGGATAGCGTCCCGGTGACGCTAACATGGCGTCCGTCCCTTTGGGGTATTCTATCTCAACTCCTAAATATTGTTCCTCATGTCTGACGTTTCGTCAAATTTTATTTTGTCCGAAAGTAATTGTACCTTGAACTCCGGAATATTTTCAGGGTTTTATAAGGGTGAATCAACTTTTTTGTGTTGTTTACTCTGTCCCCGTTGTCCAAGCGACATCTTCATACTGTTTCATAGAAAAATGCTTAGGTTGTCCGAGGGACAAATTTTGCGTAACCGTAGCAACAAGGTGCACTTAAAAGTCAATTCACCCATAAAAATAACTTCAAAGAACCCATAAGTTAAGTTTGTTTTGAAATTATTCAGAATAATTTACAGTTTTGGTAGGAAAGATAGCCGAAATAAATATGTATATAATGACGATGATCAATAATCGAGTGACTTTTAAATGGCTGCTATGGAATAGGCTAGTTGACTCATGTCTAATTGTAATAAACTAATGTTTATTTCGTATAGTATTTAGCAAAGGAAACCTAAATATATTTTTCGGTTCATAAAAGTGAAAGATTGCTGAAAAAATTGAATTTGAAATTATGGTTTTTAATCTTTATTTTGAAATGCTTAAAGCGCTGTCCGCCATTTTCGCTTATGATAGTAACGTCATCGGTCCTGTAAAGATAACTGAAAGTCTACTTTGACGACTTCGAATAGTGCCGTCCCTCTCGATCTCCTGTCAATGTATATTGGAGTGAGCGGAATGGCACTATACGACGGTCGAATTTCGAATATTTACAGGTAATTCTACGTCACACCACAGATTAGCAAAAGGCAAAATTGCGGACGGCGTTTTTGACTGTTCATGAAATTTCTAATTTTCAATTGATAAAAGTTAGCTTTCTAGCTTTTACAAAAATACAAGACTTTTTTTTAGAGCTTGTAAGATCATTATTAACCATTTGAAATATATTTCAAAACTGGGTCTACTAGCCTATTGGTAGTTTACGTAGGCATTTTAGAGATAAACAAATTGTTTTCGTGTATTTTAGTGTACCGTTACCTTTGCCTCTTAATTGGATTCATTAACACAGTTTTAGTAGGCTAGGGTTGGCAATTCTCGGCTATTATGAAAAATGTTATTATTAATAATAATTTATGTTATCAGCTATCATATCACATACACTCATTTGTGGATTGTTTGTACTCTAAAGATTTAATACAAAAAATATAAAAGTGTAAAATTTACTATTAAGAGTGTCTACGAGCGTGGCATTCATAATACCTAGATGGAAGGACCAATATTGATGGATGGTTAATAATATGAAATGATATTTATTTGCTGAATATGTAAAAGATACTTGTCACCTGAGTATAGTGAAAAAAAAAATTTGTACGTTCCGTGTAT
Organism: Apotomis betuletana; assembly: GCA_932273695.1. Taxonomy (NCBI): domain Eukaryota; kingdom Metazoa; phylum Arthropoda; class Insecta; order Lepidoptera; family Tortricidae; genus Apotomis; species Apotomis betuletana. The sequence continues at coordinate 1,107,893 of OW026318.1, read as the reverse complement.
CTTCTAGTATCTAAATTTTACAATTACCTACATTCGAAAGGATAATGTAGTATTTACTCACATTTCGCAAAAAGAGTCATGAGGGTCGGATTCAGTGATTCAAAATTTTTCGTCTCATTTTTTTTATAGCCAAGCCTTGGCACGAAACACTGGTTCTTGCAGATATCTAAAATGGCAGGCTAATTCAAGCTTGTAATTCAAAGTTTTTGACAACCCTAAGAAGTATTAAGTCTCACGAAGGCGGCTGACAATCTATTGTTTTAAATTGAATCTAAGCAAATTTAGGAAAGTAGATAAATATCCTTATTTATTACGACGGGCCCTTCGCGAAGTTTGCTGAAACATCGCTGATAAATGAAATCCGTTATTGGCTAAGCTCTTCATCCAAAGGTTCCGAAGTAAAACTGCAATAACAAGAAAAGATGTTCATAGTGGTTTTTTGGCTTATCGCTGAATTATTTTTCGTGGAATTTTTCATGTCGCAGAAATTTTTCGTATTTTTCTCTGAAACTGAAATTTTTCGTATTTTTCTCTATTTGGTAGTGTTATAAAACAAACCTGGTTTTTAGCTTGTGATCATAAGTACTAGAAAGCTGATATTTGGTATGAGTATGTGTATGTGTCACGCCGACAAAACGCTAAAATAAAAACTAAAAAAGAAATTTTTTTTAGATACCTCCCGTACTTACACCTAAAGTGGGGGTGATTTTTTTTTTCGTGCCATCATTAGTGTGTAGGGGTCGTCGTTAAATAGGTCTTTTAAAAATAATAGGGTTCTTCAAACATCATTTTTTGATAAAGTTAGCAGTTTTGTAAATATTCGCCCCAGAAATCCAAAAATAGCGTCCCCCCCCCCTCTAACTTTTCAACCACGGGTCAAAAAATTATGGAAAAATCATAATAATGAGGCCTTATAAGCACTTTCAATGAAAACTATATTGAATAAAATCGGTCGAGCCGTTTTTGAGTTATCGCAAAAATTCATAATTTTCTTTAAAATGATGTAAGTGCCGCGTGGTGTCCTTATAGTTGGAACGTTACACATATTAGTTAAGTGTCATACTGTATTAAAACATTTCACTCAATCTGGCGCGTATAATCCATAACTTCCAGAAGGTAATAAGTAATTACAGTTACTTTGGCGTTTACGACCTTTTTATAGAGCTTGAAATCTTTCCCGTAATTTATACCTCGGGCTTAAAATGAAATGAAATGAAATCATTTAATTCGAGTAACAGGGTGACTCATATTATTGGTTAGTACAAATCTATATCTAAAGTGTTAGTAAAAACATTACAAAACTTACACAGCATAAGCGCTTTTTGACACATGCTGCTCACAGCAGTGTCTTATGTAAGGGCAGTCAAACCTATCCCCAATCGAGCGTAGGATGGGGTTGGGGCTGGCCCGCACCCGGCGCACCAGGGATGTGCAGCGTTTGCGCATGGTCGCATAGAAACAGTCGACGCCTGCTTCCGCAAACATCCCTGATGCGCTACAGAAGCGGGGCAGCCCCACCAGCACCCGGAACGCGTTATTATATTGGACCCGGAGAGCCCCGTAGGTCCGTTGCGTAAAATACCTCACAAACTACACGTGTATAGGGCCGCTGCACGCTGTTTTAAGCCGTCTATTGTGAAGGATGGGCAACTACGGGACCCTACACTGAGCGTGGCCCGACATGCTCTTAGCCGGTTTTTTTTTCTCTGGGAAAATGCTTTACGCGTCCCGTTCGATCAGGGTTTTGGAACAGGTATGTGGGACTCCCGGGCAGATCCGGTGTACCCACTAAACCCGCGCTTCTCTCCATATCGCCTCTGGTGGGGTCCACAGAATCGCTTGCGCATACTACTGTGGACAAAACCTAACCGAACCTAATCATTAGGGTAACATTTGCAAGAATTATGTTTTGTACTAGAGACGAATAAAAATTCTGCGAAGTGATAATTCGGCGAAATAAAGCATTCGACGAAAAAAAAATCGGTGAAAAGGCAGAACACCGTTTCCAGTATCTGCATTTCTTTTCCATATTATTCTTCAAAACTTTATTTCCATAATTTTCGTACATTTTTTAGCGTTGACTGAGCGAGCGATGCGTCTCCGTTTCAGCTTGGTCAAGAATTCTTTTGTATATTCGAATTCGGGATCTCTGACTCTTCTCGCCTACAGGTTACATTTCTCAACCAAATTGTCGTGAAATTTTGATAACAAGTTCGATAATTATATTGTTTTCTTTGTCAATTTATATTTTCGGATTTTCATAATGCCTTAGACAATTGCATGGCCTTTTTAACCGACTTCCAAAAAAGGAGGAGGTTCTCTATTCGAACTATTTTTTTTTTAATAATGAATTCATTCATTGAGCCGCTTAATTCGTTTTCTTCGAGAACTAACTTAAGTTTCTTTTTTAATCTTTTGATTAAGGAGCTTAGATCATTTTGACGAACATGTCAGCACCCGCAGGTGTAAATAATTCATCATTACAGTCGCTTTAATACGTTTTCTTCGAGTTAAGTTCATATTACTGTAATAGTTAATTAAGTATCAAAAACTAGTGCCTACGCCACATCTTGGGATTTAGGTAGCTGACCCCGATTGAGAATTCATTCTCAAAAAATGGGACAACTGCCAGGAGGATGATGAGTTAATTAAGTATCATTTACGAAACAATATTGACTATTTAGTTTCTTTCGGCGATTCTTCTCAACATCGATTTAATTATTTTCTGCTGTTCACATAACATCTAAGCCCGACATTCCAAGCCACTAACATATCAGACAAGTGATGAGGGTGCTCCATTATCAGATGTTCGGTCTTTACGCCCGCGGAGCTTTATTTTTAAGAGGAAAACTACATAAAAGACAGCAATAAGTAAATATGTCAGGCGAAACTATTAATCCAATCATATCCACCACTAGGTTGCCACGTGCGTAAGGATACACGGTCGTGGTGTGAAAATGAGACCTACTGTCTAATTTCACGTACTACCCGGACAAGTTAAGTATGCGCCTGTTATCTACGCCGTCACATACAAAGGAGACGTAAATTTAATTCGACCGGTTTGGTGAAGTTGCGACGTTCTAAGGATATTGTCACTTGTCACTTATTATATCACATGAACTACTAGAGAATGCCTGAAACCCTTAATTTGGCAATGTTCGCCAGGGTGAACAAACTCTTTGGCCATCTTTTTCTATGTTTTTTCGAACGAGAATTGTTTGCTCTATTCTTCCTCAACGAGACTTGAACTATCGAGCTTCGTTTTTTTTGTTAAATTAAGGTTAAGTCCGCCATCTGTACTCATTTTTTGTATTCACTACATAGTATGCAAATAAATAATTTATGATTTATAAAACAAAGTCACTTCCTGCTGTCTGTCCCTATGTATTCTTAGATCTTTAAAACTACGCAACGGGTTTTGATGCGGTTTTTAATAGATAGAGTGATTCAAGAGGAAGATTTATATGTATAATACATGCATAATTGATCAGCATTGCACACCTGCAAAGCCGCTAGTATGCAATAGAGTTTAAATAAATAAACTTTCAGTTAGTAGCTAGTTAGTAGGCGTATGGGATCAGATCAAGCGCAACGATAATGCCTGGATAGCACGTATCGAGTGTTAGCTATGCTAATCGGTGGTGGTCAAGGCCTTGATTTGACGAAGCTTTGTGATATTCCCAATTTAGCCGTATAGTTAACACGTTCGCTGCGATATAAGGTTAAAAGACCCGATGCATGTCCTCCCACTCTGTGCGGAGGTGAGAAACGGCGAATTTCTCTGGTGCGGCGGCTGTTCTATGAGTATTTCCGCATGTAGAAAGGAGACAAGCATAGGTTTGAGTTTAGGACCTTAAGGACTATTCAATAAAACATTAAGATGTTAAGGTTCTAAGGTTCTCATCCCAGATACACTGCAAAAGCGAGGCAGACCCATCAGCATTCTGTAGCCGTGGTTAAAGTAGACATAGGCATAATCTTGGGTGAATGTCATTGAAACCTCGAATTTTGCCTTGGTTGTATTTGAATGGCCCCGTTCCCCGTGAGATTAGAACAACGCAAACGTATTAGTGTTTCAAATTAGCTAACAAAGACTGGAAAATCGTGCGTGAAATAGGATAGAAACACCTTGGGTTTCGTACCCAAAGGGGAACAATTCCGTACAAAGAACTGGACCCTATTACTAAGATTCCACTGTCCGTCTGTCTGTCACCAGGCTGTATCTCATGAACCGTGATATCTAGACAGTTTTCACATATGATGAATTTCTATTGCCGCTTTAAATCTTTAAATACATTTTTTAATATCAGACAACCTCACACAAATCGATCTAGTCCCAAATTAAGCTCATGAAGGCTTGTGTTATGGATACTAGACGATGATATACGTACTTATATAGATAAATATATACTTAAATACGTAGAACAACCATGACCCAAGCACAAATAGAGTTCATCACACAAATATTTGCCCCGGCCGGGATTCGAACCCGCTTTAATAAAAGATACTATATAAAAACAGAATAAAATAAATATAACAAACGTGATCGGTTGCGTTAACTTTGCACCTTATGTTGTATCCGGCGCTATACATGCCAGGTGCAAACTTAACCCGGCCAGTTAAGATGCGATTCGCTCATTTGACGAAACATCTTTTGTTGTTCATAAAAAGCTCACCCTCTAGTCTTCAAAGGTTAAGCTAGGCCATCAAATTCCCGGCGGGGTTGAAAATAGGTACCTACTTTCTGAAGGCCCGCAGCATTCGACAGACTATAAAATTTGTTGATATTTTACTACTAAAGTGCGCTAAAATGCCGATGCGTCAGTGTAGTATTACAGAGATGCCATCATTGGCGTATATGGGGGGGGGTCGTGCCCACCCCAGTAAGCTCTAGTGCCCCATTTTTTTTTTATTTTACCGTTTTGTCGGCGTGATACATACACATACTCATACCAAATTTCAGCTTTCTAGTACTAATGATCACGGAGCTAAGCCGCGGACGGACAGACGGACAGACGGACATGGCGAAACTATAAGGGTTCCTAGTTGACTACTGAAACGCTCCCCCCGAATTAAAACTCTACCTACGCTCTGAAGTTACCTAATCCGAACTGTAGAGACGACGAACTGTGAAGCTAATGGAAACTAATGGAAAATATTGGAAAACCTACTGAACTTTTCTGCCCTAGCTATACTAACTGAAAACTGCCCAACTGAACCTAACCCACTGAAACCTGTCTAACTGAAGCTAATATGTAATGAAAATTCTACTGTAATGAAATGAAAACCCCAAGAAACTCTTCCCATAGCTAGACTAGTAATTTTCTAAGTAGATAAGATTTTCCCTCTCCTACCATATTGAACTATTTACTTCTGAAATATTACCTAAAATAAATGGTAAGCATTCTAAGTCTTAGACTATATATATTGAGAATTAATTTGGCCATGGTCGTGATCGTTAGTGGTATATAGGAACCCATTTATTCGTTGTGTCCGTAGAACCCAAATCCTTTTTAAGTTGCCTTGAAGTCTTATAGAGTCTTGCTACTAGATAAACCTATATGCTAACAGTACTAGATATAAAATAACTATTTCCTAATGTAAAGGTGAGAGTTTACTATTAAATTTTAATCTAGAATAAAGTATGGTCCTAATGGATCCTTTATTATATGATGCAGCTTTTAAACCCTACATAACGGCAGTACTAAACATAAATAATTAAAACCTTTTGAAAGTATATCAAACTATTTTATTTTAGAATAAAAGATGGATCCAATGGAATCTCATGATGTAAATTTTATTATATTTTATCTCCCAGTCACCCTTTGAAGCTTGGGCTATGCCTATAAGTCTTTTATTTAATTCATGTAGAACCTGGAGGTAAGTGTAATTTAGTTAAGTATATGATTCAAACAGTCGAGTTCCTTCTACAGGAAAGGAGAATAGGAAGTTTTATTTAGTTATGTATATGATTAGTTAGAATCGCTAAGATCTAAAATTAATAGAAGACTTTAAATATGTTATGATCAATTCAGTCAAGAAGTAGCATAGGCTAGATTATAGTAAATGATGATGGTAACCTTAAGGTGTATAAAAAAATAAATGTTTTTATTTGGTAATATTCCCCTACCAAACTAAGTGCGCGGAGAATGTCACTGAACGCTTTACCTATCTATTCCTAAGAAGCAAATCGAATTAAAGCGAACAGCGAGAGGATGGGGAACTCCGCACCTAATCTAAGCTGAACAAACCACTGTGGGATCTCATCACATCTATGCATGACGTCCTACCTAAGGCAAAGTGTCAAGGATCCATCTTTTTGGGGAAGCCTTTTGGCGCAGCCTTCTTAAGTTAACTACACAAGGCCTACGCTAGTTTAAACTACCTGCCTAACCTACAACTTGCTAATTATATAAAAGGTTGAAAAGATTATGACCTATCTGAATGCTGAAGTTATAATTAAACTTGTTATAAGCCTAGAATGCTACTCTTTCCTGTCTGGTACCCTTCTAGTGAATTAACTACAGCTCCTGTTGTATTAACTAACCCCAACAACCTTACTTGGTCTTAACTTCAACTCGTGACTGAATAGTACTGTAAAGTCTTTGATATCTGAACACCAGAGCAAAAGGATGCACCGTTTATTTGATGGCTAACACCTTTAAGCCCGTGAGCACTCTAAGTGTTAGACTCGTTACAACCAACAGCACAAGCAGACGGAATCAAAGCTTCGACGGCCTAGGAATCCCGAGAAGACAGCACTACTCAAGGTAACTTTACCTTGACATAATTTGTTTATTGAAGGATCTATTTATTGATCCATTAGTAGATTATAATAAATTCCCGGGGCTATATTACCCCTAAATATGTAGATATCTGTAGATATGTAGTTGTATTACTATTAAAAGCCCAATTAGAAGTTGTAGTACCCCAGAGGAGTATCAAATGTCAAATAGGAAGCTGTATAATATACAAGCATTTATTAGAACTGTGATGAATCAAGTATTTCTATTAGAGTATAGTTGAAGAAAAGTATAGCAGTCGAAACTGATAACTATAGAAATAGTGTCGTTCCAGTAAGAGGTAGTCGTAGTGATATAATGAGTAGTCAATGTTTAAGTGCAGGCATCCGTTGTGATATTTATCGGATAATAGAGCGATCACATCCGTACAAGTCGCAGACAGGACCTCAAGGTGTCCCTTACAGCTATTCAAGCGCGATTATTTGCGTTGAATGAACTTTTGACATAATTTGTTATTGTTTACCATAAACTGATATAAACGGATTAAAAAAAAGAAGAAGTTTATTAAAAAAAAGTAAACGTCAGGTGTTGCCAGATTCTTCCTCATACCTCCCCATTACCCAAATAATCTAAAAAACCGGAAATAATAACCGTGGAATATAAAATTCCAATACGCAATTCATTTATCATATAATCCGTACCGCGAAACCAAGTTACGAAACACATATTTTAAAACATGACACACACACAATAAGTAGCAGAAACGTAGCAGGAAAAAGGCATATATCAAATAGAATAGCACATTAACACAGTAAAACAGTATAAAAGCAACGGAATTATCAACTAGCACTCACCCGATTTAATCTGTTGGATTTAAACGGATTAATACACACACATGCACACTAGTCATAAGATAATATCAGTAAAGATTTAAATACGCAGGTCATTCATCCGGCGTGTAGCACCTAAAGGCCCCTAAAAGGAAGGTAAATATCTATCGTGAGCTTCTGATATTAAGTTAGACTTCCATGAAGACGCGGCCAGTGACCTAGGAATCTACTTTAGTTTTCATGAAAACGTAGACACCATCTTGCAGCTAACATCAGGTTCTAATATTAAAATATGGTTTACATGAAGACGCCGACACACAATATAGTTCCATGATGTGATACCTAAAGGAATACATCATGCAACAGTATAATACACACCCACATCCTAATTCTACCCCAAAGAATACAGCTACACACGTAGAGTTCCTATTAACTGTTCTAAGACCCTCAATACTCCCAAGGAATACAGCTTACACACGTAGAGCCCCATTAACTGTTCTAAACCCTCAATAATCCCCCACCGCTTCGCCTACTGGGAATAATGCCTATACAACTGTAAAGATTTTAGGTTCAGACTGATAGATACAAACCCTGAGGTCACACCACCAGACAACTAAGGTTAAGTAGACTTTTAAAAGCGAATTTCCTTCATTGTCACCGTTTGGTTTCAGAAATTCACTTCTAAAACCCCAAGTCTAGACTGGTAGGCATAAACCCCCGAGCTCCAATCCATCGACTGCCCCAAAACCCTCAACAGTATCCTAGCTATATATAAAACCCCAGTGATTATTTAAAGCACTCACCGATTGATGTCTTCAGCTCCTGCTTAGCTGGTCCCGGAGTCTGGCTGGTTCTTCTTCTTCCTTGTTTGTTGGCTGCCCGAAGTCAAGTGACGAATACTGGTCGCGCTACGCCTTTTATAGCCCCCTAAATCTCTGCCTACCCTCTTGTATTTTAAATACCCCAATGTTCCCCTGTTAATCCCGCTCTCCCCACTCAATTTCCACAAAACTACCAAATCCCCTTCCATTTTAATTTATTTCATAACTGTCATACTTCCTTCTTTAAATCTCCCAATAATATATTTTTTTATTTAATTATCCTTAATTACTTTGTAAATATTTCATCAAATAATTTCCCCATAAGTGGGGAAAATTGAAAACCCATCTCAATCTTGTTTAAGAAAGGTTTAAAACCGTTAATCCAACAAGCTAGAATTTCTGCATTTGCCAAGCTTTTTACCGTATCTCGAATGTATACGTCTCTATGATTTTTATGATTTTTTATGATTTTTCGACAACTTTCAATGTCAAATTTGGCGCTAATCCAATATGCCCAAATTTTTCAGCACTAAAATTAAAAACTTCATTATATGTTTAATAAATTTAAACCAGTTCCAATTAAGATTTACAATCCTTTCTCCGGTTTTTGAGGCTCCAAAATCAGGTCTGATTGGTCGATCTCCCATATTTTGACTCCAAAATCTTAAAATCTAGATCTTTTCAGCTCCCAAAATATCCAAATTATTAATCTCCAAGACTAAAACAATACAATTAATCCAACGAACTGGTCCAAAATATGTTATTTTATGAGTTCTCAAATGTGTTAAAACCATGTGTTACTTTGCAGAATGAAAACTAAAAATCCTTTTTTTCGGCCTAACCATTGTATCGCAATACCTAAAACTAAATGGAACGGAAGTATTTAAGACCTGTAAGTACTAATATTGCCCTTTTACTCCAATCCTTGGAAATTTTCCTTTGTTCTCAAACTAGATTCAACTTGCTAATCATATTTTTTTATATTATTCCAATAAACTCCATTTACAATAGCATTCTTATATTCTTATGATGCCTAATCTTTCCTCCCTGTGTATTATAGTTGTTATTTGATATTAACTCAATCAGCAAGTCTCTCATCATCCTAAGTTTGACTAAAACCAATCCACCGATCCTCTTAATAAGTTCCTCTTATTATACAAGCATTTCTCATGTTTTTCAGGCTCTTGTTCTTTGTGAATTATCAAGAATGATGAACTAAGTGGTCATGTAATCCCCTCTGAAGACTCTAAATGGCATAAATATCCCACCATATAATGTAAGTTATCATTTAATCAAACATTTGTACTTATATACTTATTTACTCAAAATTTGGTTTAAATTGTACTCTTTGAGGCATATGGGTAATTGTCATATGATATAACAGTTAAAAATACACATTTAACTAACTTTTATGGTTCAATTTCCAACCAAAGCTTAATCTTAATAAATGATTCCTACGGTTGAAGTTGGCTTAATCCCAAACTATGCAAAGACAGCTCCATAGCTCCTAATGGCAATAATTATGATATATACATCATAAAACTTAATTAATAACCATGTCCTAGAACCAATTACTCAAATTTATCTCCCAACTCCTGTCTTGGCTGGGATTCGAACCCAGAACCCTGCCCCAAGCTGTACCTGTACTACATTATGTACAGGGTCTCCTAGAAGGTATTATTTCTTCTAGAATTAATTCAAAATATCAAAACTTATGCATACTATCTAGACAAAATCCCCATTATGTTTCTAATATCCATTTTCTATGCTTTCATATAGTTTATTATTGTTACTATAAGATTCCTGTTGATTTCTATAATTTCCTGTTGATTCAAAAGTTGATTCCTATAAGAAGATGTATTATTTCAGCTAATTATTTTTAATTTATTCTCATCTGGATAACCCATAGGTTCCCCTGTTAGATTACCTAACTCCTATAGATTTCCTTTAACCTGAAAAGAATTTCCCCTACATACTTAAAATTTTTCCTGACTTTTCTTATGAATATTTCCTTGCAAATATATTAATTTTCTATATCATTTCCCTTTTCAGTGTGCCATGAAAAATCCTTCCAGTTGAGTGTTACCTGAGCTGCTGGCTGAAAAGCTTAAAGCATTGTACTGAAATTCATGAAGTAGAGGTATCTTTTATATTTTATTTTAATAATACTGTCATGATCGTTACACTACGGAACCCTAAAAAGGAATCATCAAAATTGGTTCACCCAGTCGAAAGTTCTGAGGTAACAAACATCTCCTTTTTTAAGTCGGTTAAAACTGTAGGCATCATTTTACTGGCACGCCTGGTTTAGCTCCACGGCGGCCATAAGTCTCGGCCTCTCTACACTTCGCCTATAAGTGTTATATAGTGGACATTATCTTTGTCATAAAGAACCTGTTTATTGTGAGTAATGCTTATAAAACCCGAATATTGGTATAAAATGGTGCACACAAGAGAACAACTTCGGCTATTTTTATTTGAAGACCTTTTTTCCTCATAATGAGGAGGTTTTCAATTAGTTTTTTAGGGTTCCGTACCCAAAGGGTAAAAACGGGACCCTATTACTGAGATTTCGCTGTCCGTCCGTCCGTCCGTCTGTCACCAGGCTGTATCTCAAGAACGGTGATAGCTAAACAGTTGAAATTTTCACAGATGATGTATTTCTATTGCCACTATAACAACAAATACTAAAAATAAAATAAAATAAATATTTAAGGGGGGCTCCCATACAACAAACTTGTTATAGATTTATTTTTTCATGCGCGAGTCGGACTCGCACTTGCCCAATTTTTATATTTTTATTTACTGATCACTTTTTTCGAGGGTGGGCATCTCCATATTGTTTTAATTTTTTTCTGAAGATGTGATGGTGAGATCCATAAAGGATTAAAAGGAATCCCTCAAATATTATAGACACATCGTAACTCGTTCAATAAATAATAATTTATCCATACTAATATTATAAATGCGAAAGTATGTCTGTCTGTCTGTTACCTCTTCACGCTTAAACCGCTGAATCGATTTTGATGAAATTTGGCATGGAGATAGTTTAAGATCCGAGGAAGGACATAGGATACCTAGTTTTCATCCTGGAAATTATCCCTAAAAAGATGAGTAAGTAATTCATGATGACATTGATGACCCTGTAGGAAATGTAATTATTAGACCAAAAACACAATTTCTCTTACATTTGCTTAGGCTCTTTTAATAATCCCTTTTATTAATTATTGTAGGAGGTTGCTTCCGTACTTCCAAGTTCCACGCGGACGTAGTCGCGGGCAAAAGCTAGTTTATTATAAATATCGGACAACCTTACACAAATCGATCTAGGCTCACAGTAGTATGCTTATGTTATATGCACTATAAAGATACTTATATATATATAGATAAATAGGGTAGGGCGGGGCAAAAAGGGCCATTTTACATATATTTGGTGGTAACTGCTAACTTATATGTGACGTTCCACGGGAAAAGGTACCTTATGGAGGTTTCTAGTTACGGAGATATTCAATGTTGTGTAAAAATTGGTAAAAATGGCGTTTTTTTTATTATTCTTATATAGTAAAATATACGTTACGACGCGTCTTTGCCTATCTTTATTATTGTTATAGGCGAATTAAAGGCTGAATAATATGCTTCTAAAGTTTAGTACAAAAGGTACTTTATGGCGGTGTAATTAAAAAATGTTAGAAATACTTGTCGTAACTTGCTCAGTTTTTGTCCTTCATCAGCTCTTCCCGAAGTGCTTCCTTTGCAAGCCTTTCCCGAAGTGCTTCCTCCTCAGTCTCAGCCCAGTTCCAGATTCAGATTCAGATTCAGATTCATTTATTTCATGTGAAAATAACTGTATACATTTGCATTAAATATTCAAAAATATAAGTATTCACATCATGATCGTCAAGGTAAAAATATAATAATAAAACTAACTATAACAATGTCAAGCACAAGAAATGATAACCATAATAATAATAATCAATATGATCTCCCAATAAGGATCGTCAGTGATGTCATTAAACTAAAACAAAGCAAACAATCTAAATACACAGAAAATAATAATCAGATGACATCATCTTTCTGATATATCTGTCTAAAACAATTGTCTCAAGATGAATTATTATTGGTATGATGTTATCACTGGGTACATGAATCTATATGTATGTAGTATATTATAATTATGTATTTGTGTAAGTTTAAGTATGTATATTATATTCTATTTAAATTTGTGTTTTTTTTTTTTTATAGTCTCCAACGTTATACTCGTAGACCCTGCACCAACTCAATGTTTCTGTTTAGCCCTATGGTTGACTGGTAGAGAATGCCTTGTGGCATTAAGTCCGCCATTTGTACTAGCTTGATCTGTGCAATAAAGTTTAAATAAATAAATAAATAAATGACATCTCCTAATAATACAAAATAAAATCATCGTCGCAATACAAAATAAAATAAAATAGGTACCAAATCAAATGTCAATAACAAATATACAAATAATAATTACAAGTTTAGTTCCATGTACTCACTCACGGAGTACAGAGGGTTTTCCAACAAAATGTCTCTCAGTCGACGCCGAAATATTTCGTAAGATGGCTCATTTCGTAGGTTTTCAGGTAAATGCTCATAGTAAGTTGGGCCAATGACCCGTGGGTTTTCGCCTGAAAGCGCCATGCGACGAGGCACGGTTCTGAGTCGCCCGGTAGTGCGGAGGTGTTTACCTTCAACATGGACGCGCGCAAACTGGGAGGTATTAGTTCTTACAAATAGAAGTAAGTCGAAAAGATATTGTGAGTAGTGCGTCATTATGCGTTAGTTTAGTGGTCTGCAGTCTGTTCCGAGACGTAAAAAGCCTACATGCTCATACTGTGGTGAGGCAGGTCACAGAAACCAAGTACGTGGCGGTCTTTTTAGGGTTCCGTAGCCAAATGGCAAAAAACGGAACCCTTATAGATTCGTCATGTCTGTCTGTCCGTCTGTCCGTCTGTCCGTCTGTCCGTCTGTCTGTCCGTCTGTCCGTCCGTATGTCACAGCCATTTTTTTCCGAAACTATAAGAGCTATACTGTTGAAACTTGGTAGGTAGATGTATTCTGTAAACCGCATTAAGATTTTGATGCAAAAATAAAAAAAAATAAAAAATATTGGGGGCTCTCCATACTTAGAACTGAAACTCATTTTTTTTTTTTCATCAAAAACATACGTGTGGGGTATCTATGGATAGGTCTTCAAAAATGATATCGAGGTTTCTACAATATTTTTTTTCTAAACCGAATAGTTTGCGTGACAGACGCTTCCAAAGTGGAAAAAAGTTGATCCCCCCCTCTAACTTCTAAAATAAGAAAATGAAAAATCTAAAAAAACATATGATGTACATTACTATAAAAACTACCAACGAAAATTGTTTTGAACGAGATCTAGTAAGTTGTTTTTTTTTAATACCTAACTTTGCACCTAATTTATATGGGGCGCTATACATACCAGGTGCAAACTTAACTTAACCACTTAGGGATGGAAAGTGTTTGTACGGAATCCTCGGTGCGCGAGTCCGACTCGCACTTGGCCGGTTTTTTATTTTGTAAGAAAAGGCGTTCAGAACAGACAAATCAGTAAAGACATGTAACTGCGCCATAAGGTACCTTTTCTTTGCTTATATTTTATTTGTTGTTTTTAAATAAGATTATAATAAAGAACTGATTATTTTCGTAATTATTAAGTATTAAAATAATAATAGAGATTAATGAAAGCGTTTTTCAAAATGTAAATCATAGAAATTGATTGATTGTACTGATGTACCTACTAGTTGTTGACCTCCATAAGGTACCTTTTTATAAATGTATGGAACAAAGACTGTTATAGCTATGTAACTTCAAGTGACTCTAAAAGTAAAAATTAATAATAATAATAATACAATACTTTATTGCACACCAATAAAAGTTTACAAAAGGAAACAAGACAAATACAATTTATAAATAACGGTAGACAACAGGCGGTCTTATCGCTAAAAAGCGATCTCTTCCAGACAACCTTTGGGTAGTGAAATTGATGAAAATTCTAACTTAATACAGAGTAGGTGCAGCAGAAGGTGAAGGGAGCACATAATTAGATACTAACAGAAAACAAGTACGCATATGGGTAAATATACACATACATAAACTTACATAATACCTACATAAATACAATAATATAAATAGACACTAGACATATACGAATCTTATATAACACAACGCAATACAGTCAGTGACGAAAAAACAGTTTCATAATATTAAACCAACAATTTTATTGTTCGAGAGATAGGTAATGCTCTTTAATCTTATTCTTAAATATAGACAGGGACTTAGCACTTCGCAATTCAACTGGCAGCGAATTCCATAGCAGAACGGCTTGGACAGTAAAAGAATTGGAATAAAATTTAGAATGTGCGGCGGGGACAGTTAAAAGGAAATTTTTAGCGCACCTTGCAGACGAAAAATAACTAAAACGCTCTTTAAGGTATTGTGGAGTTGCTGGGTTGAAGAGTATGCCAAATAGAAGAGTTAGAATGTGAGAGTTACGCCTATGACGAATAGGGAGCCACTTGAGTTGTGATCGGAAACTAGAAATATGATCATATTTGCGTAACCCAAATATGAATCGTATAGAGATATTTTGAATGCGCTCAAGCTTATTAAGTTGCTCTTCTGAAATATCGAGATAAGAGATATCGGCATAATCTAGAATTGGGAGAAGCAACGTCTGAGCGAGCGCAACTTTAGTGGCGATAGGGAGAAAATTACGAAGCCTTCTAAGAGAGCCCACAGCGGCAAACATCTTCCTGCTCACTTCATTTAATTGAGGCGCCCAAGAAAGAGTGCAGTCCATAATGACACCCAGGTTCTTAACTTGGGAAGAGTAAGGGATCAAGACACCATTAAAAACAACAGAAGGAATATTAACTAAGTTAATTCTGGAAATCAATTTAGAACTACCGATGATGATAGCCTGAGTTTTTGACGGATTTACTTGTAGGCCAAAGTTACTGCTCCACTCTAAAATGCGTTTCAAATCCAAAGTTGAAGAAATGACTGAGGGTAGATCGACAACTGATCCTTGAGAATATATTTGAAGGTGAAATTAGTGTCTGATAACGTTGTTAAAAGTTTTATACGATGTTAATTAAAGACTATTGTTGAAATATGTAGAAAAATTATATTGTTTGTTACTTTAAAAGTAAAAACTGTCATTATCTGTGATTTTGCATGAAAACATGAAAAGTGTTTATTTTCCTTCAATTCTCTTTTAATTTGTGATTTATTTTCTTTTGGAGTCTTTATAAAATACTTATACATAAAAATCTAACATTCTTATTGTCAAGAAAAGGAAAAGTTACGCTAAACACGATTTCTTAGAAATAGGGTAGTAGGCATATTCATTGATAAATTTAAATGTTTGGACGTGTAATATTATGAGTTATTGCAATAAAACTTCAATTGCCAATTTCTCAAAACCGCTGAATTAGCAATAAATATTTCAAAAAATTATATCTCAGTAAGTACGCAATCTAGAAAGATGATTTTTTCTGCTATCGATAGCTTACAAGCTGTAGTTTATTAGGGTATGCTTAACTCCATACCCGCCATAAGGTACCTTTGCCCGTGGGACGTCACATATTGTTTACGAAAAAGATTTCAATAGCAATGGATAGCTTAGTTCTTCGTCTATTAGTGACAATATTTAAAAATAACCAATTTTCAACTCCAAGCCAGATATTAATTATCCTGTCTTCGCCTTCGAGATTTAATCTTTAACCATGTAGTAGCCCCGCTACGCCGCAAACCAATTCGCACAAGTTTTAGAGTTAGAGAGAGAAAGAACCAAACTTTTTCTCCCTCTAAGCCTCTCCAGCCCGGCAACATCGACAGGCCGGCTGTACATCTCATTCTTGTCCGTGCGCGCGCGGCGTTCGCACAGGTGCAACTAAAGTGATAAAGGAAATTAAAAAAGTCGTCATGTCGAAACGAGCTCATGATGAATGTAATGAAAGTGAATCTCGAGAAGAGAGATGGTTAAGAAAAATAGATATGTACGAGCAAAAAATACGTCAAAAAAGACAGCGGCTTGCCGAAAAACAGCCTATCATACCCCCAGTTGCACAAGATGAACAAATTGAAGGTTATTTTCTATATTTTTTCTATTACTAAATAATCAAGGCCTCTCCGTTGCATTCATCGGAGATGCTATTTATTCTATTTTATTTTCTTATCCGTTGAATTCTTCGGATAATAATGTGCCACATATTTGTTACACTTACCTACACCTTTTGCATTCATTGGGTGGTGTTTAAGAGTGAATATGCATAATAATACCCGCAGGTATTGGCATTCAAAAGGAAACTTTTGACTTTTATTTTCTAATCCGTTGTATTCTTCGGATAATAAATTGCCCATATATTTGTTGCGCCCTTTGCATTCATTGGACGATATTTTGAGGCAAAAATATTCTGAATAATAATTTTATTCCTTGTCTATCGCAATTGCGACATAATACCGGAATCCATTTGGTGATAATTTTGTTAAGCTCAAGCTACCCTCAAAATTACAATTATTTTATTTTTTCCATTTCGATTCCAGAACATCTCGAATATGATGAGGGTTTGTCTGCTAGGCCTCCGCCGCCACCTACCGATAGCGTGGCACCCGATATCGAAGGCGTGCTGGGTGCTGAGGTACAATTCGAGGCGGATAGGGCTGCATATTTGCTGAACTTCAGGTTCGACGAGTACAGTCAAATGACTGATACCACTGCGGGCATGAGCCCCTACTCCAATGCCTGTGAAGATGTTAATGAAAAGGTTGCGGACATTGCGGATATTGCGGTCGACGATTTCGACCCCGATCTTTTACGAGCACTGGGTGATGTAGAAAAGGATCCCGTAGAATTTGGAGATGACTTGCAAACAGACGTTGCAGCCAGATTTCAGAAGATATTATTAGAAGGTCTTAAGAAAGAGAAAAAAGAGGAACTCATTAAAAAATACCCGATTCCAAAAAATGTCCCATTAGCAAAGAGCCCGTCTCTGAACCCGGAGATTGCAGCCATGTTAGTCGACACATGCAAGCTGAGGGATAAAAGGTTAGTCACCAAGCAAGATCAGCTCGGCAAGGTGCTTTCGGCTTTAGGGAAAGCGTTGACTGGCCTCTTAAAAAAGACTCCAGATATTCCGGACGTTATACGTACGTTGAATGATGCTGGTATGTTACTAGCCGACTCTCACTATGCCGAGACCGATACGCGCCGTTCTGTCATCATACCCTTGATAGACAAGTCCTTGACTGATCCGTTCAAGGACAGGAAACGGGACGCTTTCCTTTTCGGAGAAAAGCTAGGGGATTTGGTGAAAGACTCACGAGGAATTAAAAAGACAGGCCAATTGATTCAGCCCCCTACTTCAAATACCAATTTAAACGGAAAGGGCCCATCGTCGCGAGGTGCACGTCAACAGCAACGTGGCGGCCAGACGCATCGTTATTACCGAACCGGTGGGCCGAGACCCGCAATGACGGCCACGGCATACCAGTACCCGAACCGGAGGCGAGCGGCTCCGGCTCCGCCTCAGCCGCCGCCGCCCGGCCGCCACTATGCCGCGCCGCCGCCGCCGCCAGCGCCAGCGCAGGCGCGCCGCCCGCCCCCTCCAACGCAACGCGCCTCGACCAGTCGTTAGACGTAGCAGCGCAGCAGCCTCAGGTACATGCCGGCCGTTTAAAGTTTTTTCTTAAAGAATGGAGATCAATTACGAATGATAACTTCATTTTGAATACTGTGTCGGGTTATGTAATACCTTTTGTTGTAGAGCCTAATCAGAGTCCAAAAGAGTATCCCCGACGCTCTTTTTCCACAAGTGAATTATTGGAGGTCAAAAATGAGTTAAATCATTTATTGGAAATAAAGGCTATTAGGCGTTGTAAACCAATGGATGGGCAATTTATTTCAGACATTTTCCTAATTCCGAAAAGTGACGGTAGTAAGCGTTTTATTTTAAATTTAAAAAAACTAAATAAGTATATTTACACAGAACATTTTAAGATGGAAGATATAAGAACGGCAATCAAACTTATGTCTAAAGGTTGTCACATGATCAATATAGATCTTAAAGAAGCGTATTTTTTAGTGCCTATACACGAAAAGTATATGAAGTTTTTGCGGTTTTATTTAGAAGACCAATTATACGAATTTGTTGCCCTTCCATTCGGTCTGTGTTCAGCCCCGAATATATTTACAAAGATCTTACAACCCGTTGCGGCCTACTTACGATCACAGGGTCTTGTATCTGTTAAATATTTAGATGATATCCTATGTATTGGAAACTCTGCTGAAGATTGCCTAGAAAATGCAGAAACTACTATCCAATGTTTGACAAAATTAGGATTCGTTATTAACTACGAAAAAAGTAATCTGGTACCCCAAACTAATTGTAAATTTCTAGGGTTTGTATTAAATTCAGAGTCAATGACTTTAGAGTTGCCAGACACGAAAAGGCAAACAATTTTGCAACATATAATTAGGTTAATTGATTCAACCAGGATTAGGATTAGAGAATTTGCTCGTTTTCTAGGCTCTCTTACCGCGGCGTGTCCAGCAATCGTATATGGGTGGCTTTACACAAAGTCTCTAGAAAGAGCTAAATATTTAGCTTTGATTAAAAACAACCACAATTATGACTCTTTCATGCGAGTGACAGATAATTTACATGAAGATCTTCTTTGGTGGAAAAACAATATCTTAATTTCCGTAAATCCTATTCGAAATCAAAATTACAGTCTTGAAATCTATTCGGACGCCTCAACCACTGGTTGGGGAGCTGCCTGTGGGAATGAGAAAACAGGTGGTCACTGGTCTACTACTGAACAAACCAATCATATTAATTATCTGGAACTGCTAGCAGTTTATTTTGGACTTAAATCTTTCGCTGATAGTATGAGAAATTGCGATATCCTTTTGCGTGTTGATAACACAACGGCTATTTCTTACGTTAATAGAATGGGTGGGGTGCAATACCCTCATTTAAATCAGGTTTCTAGAATGATCTGGAAGTGGTGCGAAGAAAGAAACATTTTCGTTTTTGCTTCATATATACGATCCGCTTTGAATGTTGAGGCTGATGGTGAATCTAGAAAAATGAACATCGATACAGAATGGGAATTGGGCTCGCAGGAATATGAAAACATTATTGAATGCTTTGGAGTACCATGCATAGATTTGTTCGCTTCTCGAATAAATGCAAAGTGTTCTTTATACATGTCATGGAAGAGAGATCCCTTTGCGTATAACATTGACGCATTTACGATTAATTGGTCTCGGTTTTAGCCCGATACGGGAACAGTTCTGAACTTCAATAAAATACAAGTGCGTGATTTTTTGTAGTCAGTTAGAGTAGATTGAGTACTAATGGGTATGAACATTTTCTAACGGATTTTGAGTGTGCGTTAGGTATAAAAAAAGTTTTCGTAAGCGACCTCTGTAAATCTTAGAAAAAAAAATTCAAGTGCATTTTTTCTGCACTAGGGCATCGCATTTAACAGTTTTAACATTTCGTATTGTTGTCTAACAGATTTGTCGAGAGATTATGTCAGCGCGATACGAAACGAATGAAAAAATTATAAATCCCTGAAAAGATTATACAAGTGACTTTTGGCAACGAAGATGTGTTTAGAACTATGAAATGTAATGACAGTTTTAATTTATAACAGATTTATCAATAGCTTTATTTTATATAAAAGATTTAATTTTTAAATCGTTCTCTAGGCCACAAAATTTTACGCAAAATTGTCAAGTCGGCGTAGTGAACTCATTTTCATAAAAGTAATCTATAACATAGAATTCTAACAAATTCACCCACGGGAACCAGTTATATTACTTTATTAGTTATACGCGACATTTAAATTTGAGCGCGAACGCTTTGCATCAAGTTAAGACTGCGCCGAACGTTAGCGACTGACCCATAGAGCGCGAGGAATGCGTATTTATTTAGATCAGCGCGCGGCCGCCATTGTAAAAATGTAATATGGACAGTTAAAATATTTTTTTGATAAATCTGGACCTTTAATACCAAGCAATAATTGAAATATCTGATGCGGACAAATTGTAATGTAAACATTCATCTTTCAGAAAGACAACCTTCATTAACAAAATGAATCGGTTCTTGGAAATATAAATTTGACTTTAAGGTTGTTTACAAATATTATCCCATCATCTAAATAAATAGGTTTGAGAAGTTTGTTCTATTCACATTGCATCAATACAATCTCGAATTATATTCGGGTAAGTAATTCCAAACGTCATGTCATTCATAATTTCAAACAAGAGCTTTATTGCCTTAGGTTAAGGCGAGTAGATACGTGAAATGGTGAATAATACATTTTAAGTCCTAAGGCTTGTAATCTAGCCAATGTAAAATTTTGATAAAAATATGTTACTAGCATTTGCTCGCGGCTTCGCCTGCGTTAAAACCTATGTATACACTATCCTACGGGAACGATGTTTTATTTTGTCAGGATAATAAGTAGCCTATTTGTTAAGTTAGGGTATAGACTATCTCTGTTTCAAATTGCATACATATCCGTTTAGCTGTTTTATAGTGAAAAATAAACAAACATACACACATACTGTCACTTTTTATAATATTAAAGGGAAATTTTACTCGCAGTACGGATACTGTTATCACAATATAGTTGTATCTTTTAAATCTATAAATAGTATTTTAGATTGCAAACTCCCGTGAGGCTCCATATGAAACGGGTTCCCTCACGTCATTTAAGTCGAAAAAAAAATTAAAAAAGGAAATAAAAGAAGTAAGAAACAAACAAAAAGAAAAACGATTGTATAGTCACTAATAAAGCATCGAGTGCTATTTACTTTTACAAGTCTCACGAAATGTATGTCTTGATTTGGTAGCGATAAAAAAACTGGAGGAGATAAATAGTACATAACTGTGAGGCCGGGAAAAGTCAGTTCGTGTTTGAGTATGATTTTGGAGGAAGTCCGAGTTAAATCAGCAACTTCTAAACGCACGATTTTTTTTTAGAAACCATACCCTATTTATCATTCGGAGAAGATCACAAGTCCAAAAGAACTTTTATATTGATTTGGACGGAATCATTTCTGTTTTTTTTTATTTGCCTACGTTTGGTATACTTATTAACTTACTCTAATTACTCAATCGTGTGGTATTATTTCCCGGCCACGGCCAACAATGTTATTTTATTTCATTAACGTATTAATACGATATCGAAGGATTGCGCGGTCTATTTTTACTACATTAATGGGAAAATTTCCAAGCAAGTCGGAGAAAAGTATGTTTCGATACTGTGACTTTCAAAAAGCTGTACGTTCAACATACAGATATTAAATTTTTATGTTTTTTTTAGAGTATAAATAGGTAAGGATATTTATTAATCAGCAATATACATGTTTTGTTGAAACTGTTTTACTTACCGATTTTTATTAAAGCTTTTTAATTAAGTTATACGGTCGGTTGATCTCCATTCGTCACTCGTAGGGCTTGCAATATCGGAAAGGTTTTCCAATTTTGAAATTAACTGATATTGGCACTCAATTCCGGAATTCCAGAACTGGTTCCGGAATTGACTTACCATACCAAAGTAAACAAAAAACGAATTTTAACATTTTTTTTACTATTAAAGGCGGAAATCGATATACTGATTAGTCGTTTCCGAGGTCGAGAAATTTAACAAGGCTTTTTGTCTTTATTTAACTTTATTGTATAAAACAAAAGTCAAGTACAAATGTTGAATTTAATGCCAAATGGCATTTTCCACCTTTCAACCATTGGACCAATGCAAAGGTACTTCAAGTGGGTGTAGCGGGTGCCTGTCGTATCGCATAACGTTTTTTGTCCTAAAAATGTTTGGCCGAGAATGTTTGGCATACTGTTGAATGGCATACTACTCGTTTGTCCTAATAATTTTTGCGCATACTCATTTAAAGTCCTAAAGCAAGTTTATCCTAATATTGATAACTCTAAAATCTAATTACCTAAAGGATAATATTCCTAACATTAATTGCCCTAAGAATTATTTTGCCTATCATTAAATTGGCTAAAAGTACAGCACCTAAACTAAACCTTCAGGCAGGTCAGATTTTGGTTAGGTTAGGTACGACGACGAGCGAAGCGAGGAGGAGTGTTAGGTAGAACTGTGACCCTAACGAGCGAGCGAAATAATATTAAAATGTAGCTGGCAGTAGGTTAGGTTAAAGACCGAAAACTGTAGGTTAGGTAGGTTTGTTTTACGACCATGGATAGCGGAGCGAGCGAAGCGAGCGGAGCGTCAGAATGCTTGCTTGCATGGAGGTATATTAAAATTTAGCAGTTAGTAGGTTAGGTTAAAGACCGAAAACTGTAGGTTAGGTTAGGTTTGTTTTATGACCATGGATAGCGGAGCGTCAGAACGCTCGCTTGCATGGAAGTATATTCAAATTTTGCAGTTAGTATACATAAAACAAACCTAACCTAACCTAAAAATTTCGGTCTTTAACCTAACCAGGTTAAAGACCGATTTTTTTAGGTTGGGTTAGGTTTGTTTTATGACCATGGATAGCGGAGCGAGCGAAGCGAGTGGAGCGTCAGAATGCTGGCTTGCTGCATGGAGGTATATTACAATTTAGCGGTTAGTAGGTTAGGTTAAAAACCGAAAACTGTAGGTTAGGTTAGGTTTGTTTTATGACCATGGATAGCGGAGCGTCAGAATACTTGCTTAAGAATCTTCGAGATTTAGGTTTAATGAAACGTAGTCAAAATATTCTTAGCACATTAAATATTAGGAACATTACAATTATGCACATCAATCATTCGACAGTTGAATTTTAGCCACATGAAACGATAGGACAAATAATATTTAGGACAAACAATTATAGGAGCAACAATTTCGGACAATCAAAAATATGCGGAACAAAGTGTATGCCATACGTTATTAGGACAAAAGACGTTATGCGACACGGCGATAGGACTAATAATTGTATGCCATCCGATATAGACCCGGGTGTAGCTGTAGAGTAGAAATTGAATCGTTCTGAGAGTTTTGAAGATACAAGTGAATACAAATTAAGCTAGTTATGCTTAAACAAACTTACCATCCCTAAAATATCTCTTATTACTGTCTAGAAACTACATCAAATAGAGTCGTTTAAATTCCGGAATATTAGACAATACGAAATCTGGAATATTAGATAATAATGAGCTTGCTCAATTTCGGAATTGTAATATCGGAGAAATCAACCGGAATTTCGGTTTTTCGAAATACCGGAATTCCGGAATGCAAATAGGCACTTCAGTCACGCACAACAAGAACGCATGAAGCAGTATGAGTTTTACCATCGAAGTATCGTTCCAGGGGCGCGCGGTCAGTGGGGAGAATAACGTTAGTCTCCACCCAAATCGCCTTAAGAAAGCCATACTCGCCTTAAGAAACACATTGATTTTGCATTCAGATTTTCACTCCCCAAAAATGGTATTGGTGAAAATTATTAAAATAGTAGATTGTTTGATAAGGGGCTAAAATTAGCCATGGTCACACGAAGTGATTATTTGGACGTGCGAACAAAGTAAGCGAGGACAAATATAACCTAAGTGTCATAATGGCTTTTAGCCATGTGTTAATATCGCTTTTCACTGCGACTGCGACTGCGACTGCGACTGCGAGGAAATGAAAAATAATTTAAAAAATTAAATTGTTGTGTCAGATCACAACCCGGCATACAATTTTTGCCAGAGCCCATAAACAATTGAAAGATTACGAAAATTCCTTGGACCTAACGTTATCTTTGTAATTTTTCCAATTTGAACTGGAGTGTATATGAATATGAGTGTATATCATTCTTTTCAAATATATAAACTTATTTTGTCATTTAATACTACAAATATAATATAATACGAAATATTTAAGATTTTCTTACTGTACAAGTCAATAAAAACCTATCTTATGGCCTTTTGTATGCGGAATGGTAAAATTACCATTTTGATGTATCAATTTAAGCAAAAAACCATAACTATGATGTTTTAATTAATTTACAATAAAACTCATTGGGTTGCGCCACACGTACTTGTTGTGCGAGTGACGAATGGAGATCAACCGACCGTATAACTTGTTTAAAGGCATTTTAAAAAGGACAAGTAAAATAATCAGTTTCAACAAAAAAAAAATATATTATATTGCTGATTACTTAATATCATCACCCATTTATATTATATAATAAAAATATTGAACGTACAGGCCTCGACGGAAATGTCAGTTCGTGGATTCGTATTAATTGAAGGACTCGGACTTCCTCCAAAATCATACTCAAACATGAACTGACTTTTCCAGGCCTCTGCAGTTATGTACTATTTATTTCCTCCAGTTTTTTTATCGTTACCAAATCAAGACATACATTTCGTGAGACTTGTAAAAGTAAATAGCACTCGATGCTTTATTAGTGACTATACAATCGTTTTTCTTTTTGTTTGTTTCTTACTTCTTTTATTTCCTTTTTTAATTTTTTTTTCGACTTAAATGACGTGAGGGAACCCGTTTCATATGGAGCCTCACGGGAGTTTGCAATCTAAAATACTATTTATAGATTTAAAAGATACAACTATATTGTGATAACAGTATCCGTACGGCGAGTAAAATTTCCCTTTAATATTATAAAAAGTGACAGTATGTGTGTATGTTTGTTTATTTTTCACGATAAAACAACTAAACGGATATGTATGCAATTTGAAACAGAGATAGTCTATACCCTAACTTAACAAATAGGCTACTTATTATCCTGACAAAATAAAACATCGTTCCCGTAGGATAGTGTATACATAGGTTTTAACGCAGGCGAAGCCGCGAGCAAATGCTAGTAACATATTTTTATCATAATTTTACATTGGCTAGATTACAAGCCTTAGGACTTAAAATGTATTATTCACCATTTCACGTATCTACTCGCCTTAACCTAAGGCAATAAAGCTCTTGTTTGAAATTATGAATGACATGACGTTTGGAATTACTTACCCGAATATAATTCGAGATTGTATTGGTGCAATGTGAATAGAACTAACTTCTCAAACCTATTTATTTAGATGATGGGATAATATTTGTAAACAACCTTAAAGTCAAATTTATATTTCCAAGAACCGATTCATTTTGTTAATGAAGGTTATCTTTCTGAAAGATGAATGTTTACATTACAATTTGTCCGCATCAGATATTTCAATTATTGCTTGGTATTAAAGGTCCAGATTTATCAAAAAAATATTTTAACTGTCCATATTACATTTTTACAATGGCGGCCGCGCGCTGATCTAAATAAATACGCATTCCTCGCGCTCTATGGGTCAGTCGCTAACGTTCGGCGCAGTCTTAACTTGATGCAAAGCGTTCGCGCTCAAATTTAAATGTGGCGTATAACTAATAAAGTAATATAACTGGTTCCCGTGGGTAAATTGGTTAGAATTCTATGTTATAGATCACTTTTATGAAAATGAGTTCACTACGCCGACTAGACAATTTTGCGTAAAATTTTGTGACCTAGAGAACGATTTAAAAATTCAATCGTTTATATAAAATAAAGCTATTGATAAATCTGTTATAAATTAAAACTGTCATTACATTTCATAGTTCTAAACACATCTTCGTTGCCAAAAGTCACTTGTATAATCTTTTCAGGGATTTATAATTTTTTCATTTGTTTCGTATCGCGCTGACATAATCTCTCGACAAATCTGTTAGACAACAATACGAAATGTTAAAACTGTAAAATGCGATGCCCTAGTGCAGAAGAAATGCACTTGAATTTTTTTTTCTAAGATTTACAGAGGTCGCTTACAAAAACTTTTTTTATACCTAACGCATACTCAAAATCCGTTAGAAAATGTTCATACCCATTAGTACTCAATATAAATTTGCTGATAAAAGAAAAAAAACGTACAATGCGAATTATTTTAGTTTAAGGTGTAATTATACCCTTCCCGTATCGGGCTATTTTATTTCTACGCGTTTCCGCCCTTTGCCTTGATTTTGAAAACGTTAAATAAAATAGTTTCTGACAAAGCAATGGGGATCGTAGTTGTCCCACACTGGGTATCCCAGCCGTGGTACCCATATTTCATGTCATTGTGTGTCAAGGAAATTTTGATATTTCCACCTAGTAAATTTCTCTTATCCTCTCCTTTCAGGTCAACACACCCGTTGTACCGCCATCTTTCCCTGGCAGCGTGTGTGTTATCCGGGAAGGGTTTCGTAGGCAACGCGTACCAGAATCGGCCTTAGAAGTCATGCTTTCTTCCATATCCAAAAATACCAGGTCTCAGTACTCGTCAAGTCTCAAATTATGGTGGGAATTTTGCCATCGGAATAACGTTGATTTTTTCAATTTTAATACATCGTTTTTGTTGGAGTTTCTTACTGATTGTTTTCAAAGAGGTTCGTCGTACGGTACGTTGAATAACCATCGGTCAGCGATATCTTTAATATCATCTAACAGCATAAGCGATGATTCGAGTTTGAAACGTTTTTTTAAAGGGATCTTTCGGCTGAAACCAACGTTTCCACGTTATAACTTTACATGGAACCCTAACATCGTTTTGGATTATTTAGAAAAGCTTGAAAATGATTCAATCAGCTTAGAGAACTTATCTAAAAAATTAGTTATGTTACTAGCACTTACGACGGGACAGCGGACACAAACGTTGTCTCTTATAAAAATTTCAAATATGAAAATCTTTGATGATCGTATAATCATAACAATTTCAAATTTAATCAAGACTTCGTCAATAGGTAAAGCTCAGCCTGTTTTAAATTTGCCATTTTTCCGTCCCCGCCCTGGTATTTGTCCGGCCTCAGTACTACAAAAGTATATTTCAGTAACATCCTCGTTACGGTCAGACTCTGATGATCGCATTATCCTGACTTACAAGAAACCTCACAAGCCAGCTACTTCCCAGAGCATTGGGCGCTGGCTGAAGCAAACCCTAGGTGATAGTGGTGTTGACATTTCGATTTTTTCCGCTCATAGTACGAGGCACGCTTCGACTTCTGCTGCCTCTCAAGCAGGTCTTAGTGTCGACGTCATTAGAAAGTCAGCGGGTTGGTCGGCGCAATCGGCCGTTTTTGCAAATTTTTACAATAGACCCATAGTCAATTCCAAAAATAATTTGCTTGACTCCCTATCATAGTACATTTCTTCATTCATTAATTCTTGTTAATCAAATATGTAACAATAATTGTATGATTATATTCACAAAAAATTTACATTTTGTTTTCTTGGTATCCATGATTATTATTTATTTACCTTTCTTATCTACTTTGTTCTACTAACATTGAGCATAACTCTAAACATCTACATGGTTAAAGATTAAATCTCGAAGGCGAAGACAGGATAATTGAATGATCAAACGAACTTACCTGAAGTGAAGTTCGATCTTAATTATCCTGTCTTCGCTGGAGAGATTTAAGGTCCCACCCGACCCTGAAGTTCATTGCTTTCTCTATCCCATAGTACAATGTTAGTAGATCGTGCCATTCCTACGTTATACTTACTCTGAAAATAATGAGATGTACAGCCGGCCTGTCGATGTTGCCGGGCTGGAGAGGCTTAGAGGGAGAAAAAGTTTGGTTCTTTCTCTCTCTAACTCTAAAACTTGTGCGAATTGGTTTGCGGCGTAGCGGGGCTACTACATGGTTAAAGATTAAATCTCTCCAGCGAAGACAGGATAATTAAGATCGAACTTCACTTCAGGTAAGTTCGTTTGATCATTCAACAATATATAAAGTCGGGTCGATTGGACCTTTTTGGCCCGACTGTGGGGCATAAAGGACCACTAAATTTATATGGCATTGTGTAGTTATTTAAAACAGCTATATAAAAGAAAGGCATGTTAAATCAACTTAATTATATTTTTACATATTTTCTACCAAACATATATAACTATGGCACAATTTTTAGATACTGACTTTAGCGTGTTTGTTGTGGTACGCTAATCTACTGCAATTAAATGCGACACTCGAAATACAATACGTTTACTAAAGGAAAAGAAGATATTACAATAATAAATTAAATTAAGCAACGGCCGCGTTGAGAGGAAAATATGAAGTGATTGACGGTTCTGCTTTTCATGTTGTTATGGCGACGCTAGGGATGTCCGTCGCTCGTAGTGCGGCGCCATAGGACCCCCCTGGGAGTCTCAAAGTCCTGCCTGAAAGCGAGAAGGGAAAGTGACTTTTCGACCAGAACGAGTAGTTCTAACAGGAACGACAACTTTAGGTTTAGAGCTAATTGTTGTAGATGAAGCTGAGTCGTTCTGAACATATGCAGGCTTGACACGATCAACTGAGACAGTCACTGGTCCTCTGAGTAAGTCTACAGTGACAGTCTTGTCCGTTCTACTTAAGATGCGGTGTGGGCCAGTGTATGGGGCCTCTAACGATCCACGCAGTGTATCCTTTCTTAGGAAAACATGGGTGCATGAACTTAAGTCCTTGTGTACAAAGACAGACATATTTCCGTGTCTAGATGCGGGAACAGGCTTGAGATGCGACATATGACGTTTTAGCTGTGCGACAAAATCGTCAGGCTGCAGTGTGCGTGGGTTAGGAGTATGAAAGAACTCACCCGGGATGCGCAATGGCTCACCGTACACCATCTCTGCAGCTGAACACTGCAAGTCTTCTTTCCACGCACTTCTTATGCCAAGAAGTACGATCGGCAGCACGTCCGTCCACGTGTTGTTGTTGTGGGCCATGATGGCTGCTTTCAAAGTCCGATGCAGGCGCTCAACCATGGCGTTGGCCTGGGGATGGTAGGCCGTTGTGTGTCGCAGCTGGGTTCCGCAAAGCTCCGTCAAAACCTTGAACATACGTGAGGTAAATTGACGTCCTTGATCGGTTGTTACAGTTTGTGGACAACCAAATCGAGATATCCATGTTTCATAGAACGCTTGAGCTACAGTTTCCGCTGTGATGTCAGAAAGTGGCTTCACCTCTGGCCAGCGAGTGTATCTATCAATGGCTGTGAAGAGGTAACGAAAGTTTGATGACGGTGGCATAGGACCGACCAGATCAATATGAACGTGACTGAATCGGTCTTCCGGCAGCTTGAAGTTTCCAAGCGGAGAAGATGTGTGACGTTGCACCTTGGCGCGTTGACATGATGCGCACGTACGTACCCAGGTACCGCAATCTTTGCGTACGGAGGGCCATACGAATCTTTCCGTTACCAGTTTAGTAGTTGACCTAGTACCTGAATGGCTCATGCCGTGTACTGCGTCGAATATCCTTCGTCGGTGCTCCTTGGTAATGAAGGGTCGGGGCCGTGCTTGAGAGGTATCGCAATATAAATAAACATTGGTACCTGGCACGGGCACTCTTTCCAACTTCAGTGACGAAGATCGCTTGGCAATAAGATCTTGCAAGTCTGCGTCATTCTGCTGCGCTTGCGCGATGGCTTCGAAGTCTGGAGGCACGGCAATTGCTTCGATGCGGGAGAGCGTGTCAGCGGTAATGTTGTCTTTCCCCGAGATGTGCCTGATGTCGCTGGTAAACTGCGAAATGAAATCAAGGTAATTAAATTGTCTCGGAGAACATTTCCTGTCTTTTTGTTGGAAGGCGAAGGTGATTGGTTTGTGGTCTGTGTATATCACAAAATGTCTGCCTTCTACCATGTACCGGAAATGTTTGACACTTTCGTAAATAGCCAGCAACTCCCGATCGTATGCGCTGTACTGTGTCTGTTGCCGTGACATTTTCTTAGAGAAGAAAGCAAGTGGTTGCCATTGTTCGTCCACTAATTGTTGAAGCACTGAAGCCACAGACGTACCAGAAGCATCTGTCACAAGGGCTAGTGGTGCGTCTATGATGGGATGAGCCAGTAGAGTTGATTTTGCGAGACCAGACTTACAATTTTTAAACGCTTCCAACTGTTTTTCAGTCCAAGTAAGTGGAGTGGTGCTTTTGATTTTAGGTCCTGATAGCATGTCGTGAAGAGGTGCTTGTGCTTCGGCAGCGTGAGGAATAAATCTCCTGTAGAAGTTCAGCATGCCGAGAAATCTGCGTAACCCACCGACAGTCTTAGGTGGCGGGAACTCCTGCACTGTTTTTACCTTATCGTCAATGGGACGTGTGCCATCTTCAGAGACCGTGTATCCGAGGAATGTGATCTCTTTCTGTCCGAAACTACACTTGGACTCGTTGATGAGCATACCATACTCATGAAATCTGTCGAAAACTTGCCGTAGATGTTCTAAATGATCTTTGGAGTAAATGAGTACGTCATCGATGTATGAGTAGACGAAGTCCAGGTCTCTGAGGACCTCATCCAGGAATCTCTGGAAAGTTTGAGCTGCATTCCGGAGACCAAAGGGCATGAAAGGGAATTCGACCATTCCGAATGGTGTAGTGACAGCTGTCTTGCAAATGTCATCCGAGTAAACAGGAATTTGGTTGTAGGCTTTGACTAAATCTATTTTTGAGAAAATTTTGCTACCTGCAAGACGATGGGCGTAGTCCTCTATATGGCGAACGGGATATCTGTCAGGGATAGTGCGTGCATTGAGCGCGCGGTAATCCCCGCACGGCCGCCAACCATTTCCTTTCTTGGGCACAAGATGCAGTGCCGACGCCCACGGTGAATCGGATCGTCGTGCTACGCCATCATGAAGCATTTCTTCAAACTGCTCCTTCGCAATCTTCAGCCGATCGGGAGCTAGACGGCGTGGCCTACAAAATGCTGGAGGACCTGGAGTAGTTCGGATGTAGTGTACAGTTGAATGCTTTACCTCTCGCGGCAATCCAGATGGTTTCGTCAAACTGGGATATTCCGCGAGCAATCGGTGGTACTCGCTGTCACCTGATATAGCTTTCACGCTGGTTTGGTCGCAATGCTTGAGTTGTCCCGCTGTTGTGAGGGAAGTCACGCTGTCAATTAGCCTTCTGTGTTTGCAGTCAACAACTAGACCATAATGAGCAAGGAAATCTGCGCCTATAATTGTGTTGAGAATCGATAGGTTTTTGCCCACTGGCCACACAATCAGTTAGTTCATTTTTCTGTCACGGCGCTGCGAGCGCGCGCGCGGTCGCCAGCGGACGCGAGCCGGCGCCATTGGTAATATTGGTACTATCGTAACGGCTCTTGAACATTATAACCTCCGTGGTTTGGGAGATATTTTGGAAGTTTTACGCTTTAACGGAAAGTGTTGAAATACGGCACAATTCCTTGTACGGTGGGCTGCTTCGGGCGCCCCAAGGATTGTTATTTAGAGTGATATAAGGACTACTACAGTGTGAATTGTGTTTGGCGTGTTTGCTGACGAGATCGGGGCGGCGGCGGCGCAGACCGGGACGTCGTTTATTGGTGCAAGTAAACATACATACACTTTACACAAAACAGAAACACAACCTTGCAGCCAGGAAGATATTCGGCTGAACTCCAGGTTAGCAAAGTAGATCAAGTTAGGTTAAGTACATAGGGCGCGTATCGCGTTCCATTGTTTCGCGCTAGGCAAGATTGCTTTGGTAATTTGTTCTTACATGGGCCCGGGATAAATTCAATTTGTGTCTGGCGCAAACAAATTTTGGTAGCAGAGCGTGGTTCATATCCACAGAAAAGATATTTGTTTCATTTACGTTCGGATAAGTAATTTAGTTAGCATCAAAATCATAATTGAAATTTGAGGGTGGATTGCGCTTGGTTCGCATTCCAATCTATTAACGTTAAGTGGCATTTGCGTAATTAAGACTAACTAAATTATAAGAATATTAGTTATAACTTTCAATTGAAATGTTAGTTGAGTGAATAAAGTAAATATAGTTTCGTTTCGATACGGAGAAACGTATTAATAAGTAATTCATAATTGGGGTTCCGCTGAACTATTATTCACTCAAAATACATTTAATTTAAAATAAATTTAGTGTTGTTTTCCGTTGCGTAATATTGGTGTTGGGTGAATAACTTTGAAGTTGTCCCGTTCGGTACGAAAAATAAAAACGGATTGTTATTGTCTAAAATCGGGGTTCCACGGACAAAATTATTCACCCAAATTTATTAATTTATTTTAAAAATTTATTTTATTGATCCGCGTTATCGAGGTTGGTACCATGGCTCCATCAGTAGTTAAAACGGTCGCGTCAAGGGTCGAATCGGAATTAAGATGGTTTTCATTAGTCGTTACGTTAATTGGTCGTACGGATCGCGAGGACGCATTATTGTCACGCGCGCGACAGGTAGATGAAAGATATGACGCGGTATTGAAATTGCATGCCGAATATTTGGCCCGTATTGACGAAGAGGAGACCGGGGAAAGTCGGACCCAGGCTGTTGAAGTGGTGCAACGCAATGTAGACCAGTGCGGTGATATGGTGATGAGTATCATCCAAGCGGCAGCGGATATCGAGCGCGCCCGAAAAGGGGATGTTGGGGTAAGGCGTGCACCCAGTGGTGTGGCACTAATGGCGCCGTTGCCACCAGTGAATGTCCCGGAATTTGGTGGTGAATATGCCGACTGGCCGAGGTTTCGCGACATTTTTAACAGCGTGGTGCACTCGCGCACGGATTTGACCCCCGCGTATAAAATGGCGCAGTTGATGGGGAGATTACGCGGTGAGCCTCACGATATTTTGACTCATTTGGAGATTACGGATTCCAGTTACGAGACGGCATGGGGCCTATTAATTGACCGATATGATAATCGGCGATTAATTATTGATGGGCTCATCGAAAAAATATTTAGTATATCGAAGGTCACTAATGTACACGAAATACGGTCGAAAATCCTTAATCCCGTCACGGTGGCGGTGAATACGCTGGAGCGACTCAAGTTGTCACTAGGGGACAACAAGTACATTGTTGTGAACCGGGTTTTGCGCAAGTTACCTAGCGAGGTGGTGGCGCGGTTTGAGCAGTTACATGGGGGTGATTCATCGAGTCACCTCCCAACATTTGACGAATTGAGGGCGTTCCTGGAGGGTGAGTGCAGGCGGGCGGATTGCCAAGGGGCAACCACGCCGCAACCCCCCACGTCACCCCGGCGTACGGTTGGGCCCAAACCGGTGGAGCCCCGTCGGGGAGGACAGCGGTACAACGCCCTTCAATCGGAAGTGTGCCCCTTCTGCCGGAAGGGGGGACACGCGATCATCGCGTGCGCGGATTTTGGAGCACAGCGGGTGCAGAGGCGCAGGGGGGTGGTCAAGCAGCGAAACTTGTGCTTCCGCTGCCTAGGCGCACACTATGTGCGTGAATGCAGTAAGACCACCAACTGCCGAGTATGTGGAGGAGCCCATCATGAACTTCTCTGCCTGGCTGAGAGTGGGGAGCGGTACGGGGCCTCATCGGGAGGCCATCCTCCCTCTCCTAAGCCAGCCTTGGGTGGACGGTCGCCCCCCCACCGGGGAGGGGGGTCACCCAGAGACCAGCGGTCGCCCCCTCCTCGGAGAGGGGGGTCACCCAGAGACCAGCGGTCGCCCCCTCCTCGGAGAGGGGGGTCACCCAGAGACCAGCGGTCGCCCCCTCCTCGGAGAGGGGGGTCACCCAGAGACCAGCGGTCGCCCCCTCCTCGGGGAGGGGAGTCATCGAGGACTCCGGAGTACCGCCGGATGCCGCAGTCTCCTCCGCGGGGGGGGGATCGGCGCCGAGATTCGGGCGGGTGCCCGGAGATGACCCATGGGGAGTCGGGTTACGCGACTTACTCGGCCGCGCTGGGGGGCAGGTTGCCGCCCCCGAGTAGTCGCTTCTCCCCACCCCTCGCAGAGCGCCCACGCTTGATGGCGCGTCCGCCGCAGATGGGACGGATGCCGATGGGCTATTACCAGCCGGCGCGCATGGCACCGATGGGTCGAGGGGTGTACTACCCGGGGTGGGACCCATACCTGGGCCAGGGGCCCTCTCCCCCTCCAGCAGAAGGGGAGGGAGGTGCCCCCTGCTAGCAATTAGCAGTCTGTTCATCCGTCGTGCCCACCCCACCAGTGACGGTATTATTACCGACGGCTAAGATTACCGTCAGGGGTACGGATGGACGGCCAGTGCCAGTGAGGTCACTCCTGGATTCGGGGGCACAAGGTTGTATCGTGTCCAGCCGCCTAGTGGCCAGGCTGGGCCTCAGGTTGGAGCCATCACGGGATGGCGCAATAGGTATAGGTGGCAATCAGGTGCCTCACATCAGGGGTCAGACGGACCTCCTGTTTGAGATGGGTGACTCGGCATCGATCACGCGGGTGAAGGCCACGGCTATTGTTTTAGATGAAGTGGTCGGGGTTCTTCCTTCGGTACGGTTACCGCTGGCGGTAACGAAGCTGACCAAGGGATTGGAGTTGGCCGACCCTCACTTCGCAATTCCCGGACGGGTGGACGTCTTACTTGGAACTGACGTCCTCGGGAAGCTGCTGCGGAGCGGTAAGCGGGAGCTGCAACCAAACGGGTTGGTGGCCGTGAGTACCGCAGGTGGGTACGCATTATTGGGCCCAGTACGGGGACCACAGGACGCAACGGATTATAGCAACATATACTACGGCAGCGTGTTATCGGAGGTCCTGCAAAGGTTCTGGGCAACAGAAGAGCCACCCACAGCTCCCAGGACAAGCCCACTGGACGAGGAGTGCGAGACATTTTATCAGTGCAACACGGTGCGCCTCCCTTCGGGCAGATTTATGACACGGCTGCCGTTTCTATCGACGCGACCTCCACTGGGGAGCTCCAGGGACCTGGCTGAGAAACGGATGATGGCCATGGAAAGGCGCATGAAACGGGACTCCAACTTTCGGCGAAAGTATGTTGAGTTCATGCGTGAATATTTGGCTTTGGGTCACATGTCGGTATCCAGGGTAGACTGGCGTCGTGAGGAGCACTACGTATTGCCTCATCATGCAGTCCTGAAGACACCTGACTCCAAGATCAGGGTCGTGTTCGACGGGAGCGCGGCGACATCTAACGGGGTGTCTCTGAATCAATGCCTGCACGCTGGTCCTAAGTTGACCAGAGACATTGCAGACATTCTAACGGACTTCAGGAGACACCAAGTTGTCTTCGTTACGGATGTGAGGATGATGTTTCGCCAAACGGAGATCCATGCGGATGACCGTCGGTTCCAGCTGATATTGTGGCGAGAGAGCCCAGAAGAACCGATGATCACGTATGAGCTGAACACGAACACGTACGGATTAAAGCCGAGCCCGTATGTAGCGATGCGGACGCTACGAGAGCTGGCTGACCAGGAACGGCTGCGCTTCCCTCGCGCAGCTGCAATCATCGATCGGGATGTCTACGTGGATGACATTTGTACGGGCACGGACAGCATTGAGCAAGCGCTCATCCTAAGGGATGAATTGGTGGCGCTCATGGCCTCCGGTGGCTATGAACTCAGGAAGTGGCTGTCAAACTGCCCAGAGGTGCTGGCAGGACTACCAGCTGAGCACCAACAAGACCCGCATTTGTTTGAGGACTCGGATAATCCTCATGCGTTGGCAATTTTGGGGGTCCAGTACCGACCGACTCAGGATGTCTTCACATACAATTGTGAGGCCGAATTGCTGTCGAAGACCTGGACCAAGCGATCAGTCCTTTCGACTATCGCACGAACGTTCGACCCAAATGGTTGGATCTCTCCGGTCACGTTCATGGCAAAGTTCTTCATGCAGAAGCTTTGGTTGGCCCAACTAGGCTGGGATGAGCAGCTCACGGACGAGCTGCTGCACGAGTGGACGGCATTCGTGACCACATTGCCGCATATTAAAGAAATTGAGATCCCGCGCAAACTGCTCCCTCGGGCGGGAGCCAGGGTGACCCTGCATGGGTTCTGCGATGCTTCTGAGAAAGGGTACGCGGCCGCGGTCTACCTGAGAACAGGTGAGACTGCTGGCGAGGGCGTTGTACGCTTGGTCATGGCCAAGAGCAAGGTTGCGCCTGTTCGGACCCGGTGGACGATTCCGAAGATGGAATTGGCGGGTGCCGCGCTTCTGACCCGCCTCCTAAACCATGTGGCGCAGAACCTGCGTGGCACGGTGGATCTGAATGACACGGTTTACGCATGGACGGACAGCCAGATCGTGTTGTGCTGGCTGCAGACTTCGGTCCATACGCTTGAGGTATTTGTGGCCAACCGAGTGTCACAGATAAATAACTCGGAGACTCCTCTGGTCTGGAGACATGTTCCAGGTGAAGTTAACCCGGCAGACTGCTCGAGTCGCGGCTGCCCGGCGCCTGCTCTGGTTGAGCATTCTCTCTGGTGGGGGCCTCAATGGCTGGAGCGGCCACATACGGAGTGGCCTTTCAATGACTGCGGACGCCAGCCACTACCCCCTGACCAGGGTCTGAGAGTCAATGTGACTACAGTGGAGTCTGTGGCAGTGGACCACACTCTTTTGGAACGGTATAGCTCACTAGGGAAGCTACTTCGAGTCACGGGATGGATAATGCGGTTTTTCCATAATTGTCGAAGCCCTGCGGCACAGCGCAACCTGTCACCTGTAATGGGACCTGAGGAGCAGCAAAGGGCTCTCTCACGTTGGGTGGGGGTCATTCAGGGGAATGAGTTCCAGGATGAACTTAGGATCTTGCGGACTGGCGTGGGCAGAATGAAGAAGAGCCTTGTCCGCCTCAACCCGTTTATTGATGAGCACGGAATGCTCCGGGTGGGAGGCCGACTACGGAATGCCGAATTGCCCTATTCAGCGCGGCATCCTTTAATTCTTCCCAAGAAGGGAGCTCTGGTGGAGCTGTTGGTTTGGGACCGTCACATCAGGAATTCACATGCAGGCTGCAACACACTGCTGGGCATTTTGCAGCGGGAGTTCTGGATTTTGTCGGCACGGAGAGTGATACGGAGCGTTGTGTTTCGTTGCTTGCCTTGTTACCGGCTCAAGGCAGCCACAATGCAGCCACAAATGGGAGATCTCCCGCCCGACCGAGTTACGGAAGCTCGGCCGTTTGCTGGTGTGGGGACAGACTTCGCGGGGCCTTTCATGGTCAAGACATCACGCCTTCGCAACGCGAAGTCGGTTAAGGCATATTTGTGCGTCTTCGTGTGTCTGGCGACCAAGGCCGTTCATTTGGAAATGGTAGCTGATCTCTCTACGGAGGCCTTTTTGGCAGCGCTGGACCGATTCGTTTCTCGGCGGGGGATACCGGCCTTGATACGGTCGGATTGTGGTACCAACTTCAAGGGCGCCGATCGTTTTCTAAAGGAAATTGTATTATTTTTAAGTCAAAATGAGCGAGAGATCGGCACGGCCATCGCCAGTCGGGGCATTTCGTGGTATTTCAGTCCACCTGGATGCCCCCACTGGGGTGGAATATTTGAGGCAGTGGTTAAGTCTGCCAAGACTCATTTGTATCGGGTCATCGGCTCAACGATCCTCTCCTTTGAGGAATTGTCAACGGTGTTTTGCAAAATTGAGGCGGTTTTAAATTCGCGCCCCTTGTGTCCGTTGAGCACTGACCCGAATGACCTGGAGGCCATTACCCCAGGTCATTTTTTGATTGGCCAACCACTTAACGCCTTGCCGGAGTATCCGTATACGGATGTTAAGTTGTATAGGTTGTCACGGTATCAGATGCTGCAGCAAATGACTCGAAATTTTTGGAAGCGATGGTCGCTTGAGTATTTGCACATTCTTCAGCAACGCGTTAAGTGGACGGACAGGACGACCCCACCGTGCGTTGGAGACCTCGTACTGGTTAAGGATGCTAACCTATCACCGTTGTGTTGGCGACGGGGGCGCATCGTTAACTTGATAGCGGGCAAGGATGGGTCTCCACGGATCGCAGATGTACAAGTGAGGGACTCGATCCTTAGACGGGCGGTTTCAACGCTATCCCGACTACCGGGAGTTTGAGCGGACCGACGACGGGTCGGTCCGGGGCGGGTGGTTGTTGAGAATCGATAGGTTTTTGCCCACTGGCCACACAATCAGTTAGTTCATTTTTCTGTCACGGCGCTGCGAGCGCGCGCGCGGTCGCCAGCGGACGCGAGCCGGCGCCATTGGTAATATTGGTACTATCGTAACGGCTCTTGAACATTATAACCTCCGTGGTTTGGGAGATATTTTGGAAGTTTTACGCTTTAACGGAAAGTGTTGAAATACGGCACAATTCCTTGTACGGTGGGCTGCTTCGGGCGCCCCAAGGATTGTTATTTAGAGTGATATAAGGACTACTACAGTGTGAATTGTGTTTGGCGTGTTTGCTGACGAGATCGGGGCGGCGGCGGCGCAGACCGGGACGTCGTTTATTGGTGCAAGTAAACATACATACACTTTACACAAAACAGAAACACAACCTTGCAGCCAGGAAGATATTCGGCTGAACTCCAGGTTAGCAAAGTAGATCAAGTTAGGTTAAGTACATAGGGCGCGTATCGCGTTCCATTGTTTCGCGCTAGGCAAGATTGCTTTGGTAATTTGTTCTTACATGGGCCCGGGATAAATTCAATTTGTGTCTGGCGCAAACAAATTGGCTTGTCTACATTTGCTACGACAAAGTTCCAACTGTAGTCCCTTCGCAAACCTAGGTTCAATTTCTGTTTGAGAATGCCGTAGGTATGGATTATGGAACCATTCGCTGCTGTGAGTGCGTAGTTGTCAGGCGACTTACATTTTGGCATGAATCGGCGCGGCAGAACGCAGAGGTCCGAACCGGTATCAACTAGATATTGAATTTTGCTTACACTGTCGGTTATAAATAGGCGGCTGGTTGTGGCGTGACAGTCTGCTGCCGCCGCGATGGACTGTCGTACTAGTTTTCCTGTTTGAAGTTACACGGCGGAATGCATTTTCTTGCCTTCGAACTAAAATTGCTATGATACCAGCACATACCTTCTTTGATGGCTTGATACCGACCGTGTGATTTGGACCTGCTGCGACTGCGCGACCTGTTCCTGTTGAAACGCGCCTGCCGATATCCGCTGCTGCAGCCGGCGCTCAACTGCGCAATTTGTTGCGTCAACTCGCTTTGAATGCGCGCCGTAATTGACTGCTCCATCCTCTTCAACATGTCGTCAAAGGAGCTTGTGCTTGCAACTTGCTGAAAGAAAGAATTAGGTGTTGCGTCAATAATTTGATCAGCTAGAACAGCGATGTCGTCCAATGAAGCCGTAGTTTGCGAGGCAATAATGGCCTGCACGTGCGTAGGTAGACGACACGACCATAGACTGCGAAGAAAGTCGTCGCTGATGCTGTCGCCAGCCAATCCTCGAAGATGACGAAGGAATTGGCTTGGTTTCCGGTCGCCCAATTCCTCATGCTGCAGCAACTGCCGTCTTTTATTTTCTTTTGACATTGACAGTCTATTTATCAGTTGTTTTTTCAAAATTTCGTATTTGTTTTTTTCCGGGGGATTTGTGATGATGTCACGGACTTCCTTGGCTGTTTTAGGATCTAGTTCACGGATAATTTGAAAATACTTGGTTGAGTCGGTTTTTATGCCCGATATTGCGAATTGCGCCTCGACCTGGGGAAACCAAACCTCGGCGTCGTCCGCCCAGAATGGCGGCAGCCTCACAGTAACTCGCTCCACAGATCCTGTCCTCTCTTGTGTCGGGCCGGCGGCTCCTTGTGTCGTATCCTCCGTCGATTCGTATTCCGACATAATTGTTAACTAATCGTCGCGGGTCACCAATTTAGCGTGTTTGTTGTGGTACGCTAATCTACTGCAATTAAATGCGACACTCGAAATACAATACGTTTACTAAAGGAAAAGAAGATATTACAATAATAAATTAAATTAAGCAACGGCCGCGTTGAGAGGAAAATATGAAGTGATTGACGGTTCTGCTTTTCATGTTGTTATGGCGACGCTAGGGATGTCCGTCGCTCGTAGTGCGGCGCCATACTGACATTAAGTCTTTTGTGATTCACTTTTTGGTCTCAGACATAACCTATGGAATAAAATACCCTTTTAAAATTAACTTCTTTTAAAACATAAAATCATAACGAAACAAAACAAAAATAGTCACTCAACTTGAGTTATTTCTAATATCTTGGGTTATTTTAAATTTATGGACCTTTATGCCCCGTAGTGACTTAGTTTTATTTCAAGGTTATAACGCAGAAAACAATTTTTTGCATTAGATTTA
Source organism: Apotomis betuletana (assembly GCA_932273695.1). Lineage (NCBI taxonomy): Eukaryota > Metazoa > Arthropoda > Insecta > Lepidoptera > Tortricidae > Apotomis > Apotomis betuletana. Next base: position 1,067,436 of record OW026318.1, on the reverse strand, counting down.
CACCATCTTAACAGGAAACCATATATAAAATGACCATGTATAAAACAAGCTCACACTTCTGACGTTTTAAATAAAAGCAGTGGACTAAAAGGAAATGAAGTGCAATATTTTAATTACGTGAATTTTTTTCGACGCAGACATGCGTTGCGACCCGGCGGTCCCGGGTTCCAATCCCGGCCGGGGCAAATATTTGTGCAATTATTTGTTCTTGGGTCATGGATGTTATCTATGTATGTATTTATATATTATGTATATCGTCGCCTAGTACCCATAGTACAAGCTTTGCTTAGTTTGGGACTAGGTCGATTTGTGTAAGATTGTCCCTTAATATTTATTAATATTTATGTATAGACCGGTCGGCGTTCGCCAGCGCACTGCGCGAGGCGGCACGCGTACTTCCCCCGCAAACCCCTCACAGTCGAGTCACTTCGATGTCAAACGAACTTTTAATTTTTTTTTTTTATTGACGAGCGGTCTTGGGCTCAAGGGTCTCTTCCCATCCGGCACGGTGGTTTTGGCGTACGTAGGATGTCTGGCGTAGCTTTGCCAGCTTTTTTGTCATCCTTGCATAGTTCGTTGGGTCTCATAGGGAAAATTCTTCGTTCAAACTATGAGATCTCGGGCATGGAGGATGCCAGAAATGCTTGGTTGAGTGTGTGCTCCGCTCAGGAAATTCCTGAGTATCCGCAGTCGCAAAGGAATTGGGACGACCCGGTGTGCAAGTTGGCTTTTGCTTCCCTTCTCGGCGAGGGTGACGCCGCGGAAAGAGCCAGGCTTTTGGCAGTGGGTACTAGGGAGTCTGGGTATTGGCTCCACGCACATCCTTCTCCCAAAATTGGAACCTATTTAGAGCCCAATACCCTTCGGCTTTCGGTTTGCCTTCGTTTGGGTATCCCGGTTTGTGCCCCTCATCGTTGTCCCTGCGGAGCTGACGTAGATCTGTTAGGGCATCACGGTCTATCCTGCCAGAGAAGTGCGGGTCGTTTCTCTAGGCACGCTGCTCTTAACGACGTCATCCGTCGGTCTCTTGCTTCGGTCAATGTCCCTGCTCTATTAGAGCCGACCGGCATTTCAAGAAGTGACGGTAAGAGACCTGATGGGATGTCTTTGGTACCTTGGAGTATGGGGCGGGTGCTGGTGTGGGATGCAACCTGTGTAGACACGCTAGCCCCATCGCATCTCCAGGGTACTGCTGTAAGGGCGGCAGCGGCAGCGGAGGCGGCTGAAAAGGCTAAGGTGGTGAAGTACAGTGGTCTCGGCGCCGAATACACTTTTGTTCCGTTTGGTGTCGAGACCTTAGGTCCATGGGGCCCTGGCGCTCTGAGTCTTTTTGGGGATTTATCTAAAAGACTCAGAGAAGTTACGGGGGACCGGAAAGCTGGCAGTTACCTCGCTCAACGTATTAGTCTCGCAGTTCAGCGGGGTAACGCAGCCAGCATCTTAGGTACCATGCCACGAGGGCCTTTTTTAGATTTAGGTTAGTTAACATGTATGTATTTAGGTTAATGATAGTTTTAAGATGATATATATGTTTTGTTTTATTTTATAATTGACTTATTTTGTAATTTGATGTTCACATTTTGTACGGTTTTTTTAATAAATTATTGAATACTTTTAATTTCGGAGTTAGGTATGGTGGACCTTTTTACCCGCGGACCTTTAAGCCCCGCTCTACCCTACATACTTAAATATAAATATCATCCACGAACCTGGCACAAATATTCGAGCTCATCCAGTCATCACACAAACATTTGCCCTTGCCAGGATTTGAACCCAGGACCGTCGGCTCAGTAGGCACGTGCTTTACCACGCGCCAACCGCGTCGTTAGTAGTTCTCAGAAATACAATTTCTTCTCGTCGAAGCCGGTTATTTTTTGTAAAAAGTGATTATCTTACTTGGCAATTGGATTGTTAAAAACATTAATTGTTTTTACGTAACTTTAAACTAGTTCTAACAAGGAAACTGATACACTTATTTCTTAGCTATTGTATTCTTCGACAATTACTTAACCCAATTTCATTCATTTATTTTAGGCCCATAAATAGGTACCCTATATATATAACATTATTTATTTATTACAAATTAGCACTAACAGTTACACCTTACGTGCTAATTGGGACACATTTAATTTATACCAACATGGATAAAACTAATTATTTCAACTTACATACTATTGTTCAGGTTAACGTCCCAATAGCAAAATAAATAACAAAATAATATGATTATGAACTTAGTGTGATGTCTACAGAACCTCATTTGTGGAACGATTTCATTGCACACTAACCCGCGCTCAATTCCATTCAAGCTGTCATTTCGCGTCATGTATTGCTAAACTCTGAACACATTCCCCGAAGTTCACGCGCACGCGATAATGTTGTAATAACCGCGATATGAGGAATTACGCGTAATGGCGTGACGTGACGTGAACTCGCTACTTAGAACGGTTTATGAGGATTATGCTGTTGGAGCTGACATAGTCTATACTACATATTAAAGCAAAGTCGGGTAAAACAAGATAGTGGGGCCAAAATCTACAATAAAGTACCGGCCAATATCAAGGATATTGAAAATAATATAACGTTCTTCAATGTATTAAAGAAATGGCTAACAACTAATGCTTTTTACAACATCGACGAATTTTACGAATTTAATAATGAAATAATATAATAATTAATAATACTAATAATATAACTACCTATTCCAATTTGTATTTAATAATTACTTTATGTTTTTTATACTTACTTACTTTTGTGGCGCAGTGACCCAAAGAGGATCTTGGCCTCCGAAACAAGAGAACGCCACCGGTCCCGATCCCGTGCTACTTCTTGCCAGTCATCGGCTTGAAGCTGACACCGATCCGCCTCCACACTGTCACCCCAGCGATATCTGGGTCGGCCCACTGGACGACGACCAGTCGGTCGTCCCAAATATGCCCTCTTGACCGCCCGATCCTCATCCATCCTCAGAACGTGACCAAACCAGCGAAGTCTGTGGGATTTAATCTCGCCGATGATATTTGGTTCGGCCACTAACTCCTCGATCTCAGCGTTCTTTCGAATCCTCCAAGTGCCGTCATCACTTTTGATAGGCCCCAAGATCTTCCGCAAAACTTTTCTTTCCGCTACCAGGAGCTGACTTTCTTCTTTTAGTGTTAGTGTCCAAGCTTCACAGCCATACATAAGGATTGGTCTAATTACCGTTTTATAAATCCGTAACGTTGTACTTTTGCTGAGAAGCTTGGACACCAACACCTTATGGAGGGCAGCACTGCACCGCTGTTTTTTATAATAATTGTTTTTTTATTTTATTTTAATAATAATGTTTTTTATAATAATTTGTATTTTGAAATTTAATAGAATTTTTATAATTTATTGACTTGTAAAATGTTGACGTTTTATTAATAAATGAGTATGAGTATGAGTATAAAATTCTAGGTTTGTATTGAAAATCAGTTTTCTATGGAGAAGGGTCACAATTTCAGGAAAAATCTTAATAGGGTGCGCCATCATTGGGCATAATTACCTTTGTCCTTGCATCACGCCGAAACGGCTGAATACATTTTAACCAATTTTAGTACCGGGATATCTGACGATCCATAGATGGTTATATGAAATGAAATGAAATGAAATGAAATGAAATGAAATGAAATGAAATGAAATGAAATGAAATGAAATGAAATAATTTATTCAGTAAGTAGGCCACAGGGGCACTTTTACAAGTCAGATTGTGAATCTACCGGCATTTCGCAAGAGGAGACCGCTGTTGAGAAGAAAGCCGAAGGAAACTCAACAGTAAGTCATTTTTTCGTAAATAATACTTAAAACAATTACATAATACATTTGTGCTATAACTAATTACACTGGTACACGTAAAGGAGATGTATAGATACTCCAAATCAATGTTAATTAGGAACATTAAAATGAAAATTTAACGATAAATTAAAAATATTAAATATACCCAGAGATGTATAAAGTCTCTGGGTGTCACAACATGCAATAGAATATAATTACTTAATTAATTAAATTCCTTAGAGATGTATAAGGTCTCTAGGCGTCAACGTGAATAATATACAATATAGGATAGCTTTGATCGACTACGGTATAAAAAACCCTCGCACGAAGTTGCTATTGAAATAAATAAATCATCGTCATATCGAAACCGCTGTCTTGGCCGAGTTCTCGGTGTATACTGGCCCGAGAAAATCTCCAACGTAGACCTGTGGGAACGCTGTGGTGAGACTCCGATCGTCCAGCAGATCAAACGCCACAAGTGGAACTGGATCGGCCACACACTCCGAAGGGACCCTGGTCACATTCCAAGGCAAACCCTAGACTGGAATCCCCAAGGAAAGCGGAAACGTTGTCGCCCTAAACAGACCTGGCGGCGGACGATCACTGCAGAAGCGAAGGCGATAGGAATGACCTGGAGCGAAGTGAAGCGCGAAGCCCAAGACCGTTCGGGATGGCGACGTACTGTGGACGCCCTCTGCCCCATCCAGAGGCACATTACATTATAGGACATTAAGTCAAGTAAGTCATATGCAGATATAAGTCGCCAAACTTAAGTGGCAGTGGGCGGGACATATGGCTCGTAAAACCTATGGCCGTTGGGGCGGAAAGGTTCTCGAGTAGCGACCGCGGACCGGAAGGCCCCGCGTCAGAAGGCCCCCAGCAAGGTTGGCCAAGAACCTGGTAAGAAGTATCAGGTGCAGAGAAACATATATATAAACACATCCGAATAAGAGGTTCTACCTCATCGACAGATTCCTATCTCAACGTACCCAGACAAGTTGTTTCGAGGAAACTTTTGGGGTAGTTAGCGACATTCGCGAGTGACCGTATGTGGGACGAACTCCGGCAAAGTCGGCAAATGTCGCCGTGACATATAACGGCAATTTAATACTTGTTACGTGTCCTGGACGGGCATGTCGAAAAAATAGAAAAACGGCGTGGAGAAACCGATTTTTCCTTATTCCTTTTAAAATGGTGATTGTTTTAGACATTTTTCTCTATGAACAAACATGTTTCTTAACACATTACTGATGTTACTACCTAGAACAGGGCTATTTGCGATTTATTCGTATATATTTGAAACCTACAGTTTGAGTTTTTCATTGATAATTTTATTTTTGTTTCAAAAACTACTCGAAATTGACAAAATTCACGCGGACAATTAGTTTTTCAACGTATTTTCGACTGCACGAAATGAAAGCATGAAATACGAGTAGCTATGTGACTACCTAGAACTCGGGGAAAAGTATGATTCACTTCAAAAAGTTGGTTCAAATTATCAATATATTTGTCATAATATGAAAAATATAAATTTTAATAGGAATAAGGGCCTCTTAAAAAGTAAACTCACACATTTAACAAATTTTTTTGGTGATGGATCAGAAAAGATAATCTAATTTTTTTTTTAACTAAATTAGTGATATGCGGAAACTTCAGACTCAGTCTGTATTTGACAAGCGTTCACTCTGAAGCTAAGATAATAGGCGTGTAGATTTTTTGAAGTGAAACTTGTAATGCGACTTCCAGCAAGGTTGCGTTAAACGTAAGGTTAAACGTTTAACACTACCGTGGAGGGGGTAGGAAAGCACTGTTGCGTTATACGTTCAACGCAACAATCCCACGGACAATGCGACGGATTTAAGGTTATGTCAAGGTACGTCTCTTGTAAATATCAATTGATTGTTAGGTTTTCTCTTTTGAAATTACAATTTCTACCCCTTCCTATTTTCATTTCCACATTACGAAGTTTCACTTCTTCCGCGCGGAGGGACTCCACGCACTATTTATTTTTTTGATTATGTCATTCGAGTCTATTTATTATTGCGATCAAATGTCTTTTATTTACACTTAGACTGATCTTAAAATTTAGTTATGACTGGATGGACTGAATGGCCATCTACATGACGTCATTCGTGGGTTGGCTACCAATAATTGTATGTAGACAAAGGTAATTTAATTTGGCATTTTCACCATGAAAAAGTGCGTTTATTCAATTCAGTTCAATTTAAATTTAGACGATTCTAAAAACAGTTTTCACAATTTATTTTGGATTAAAAATAGATTTTTAACAAAAAAAAGAACCGACTTCAGTAAAACTAAAAAGCCAAAAATAACCCGTTCAAGTACAGATTACATTTGACTCACCCTTCGAAGTCGATCCCAAACCACTCAGTTCTTATATTTAAATATATATTATAGTTTACGCGAGGTTTGGCACCGACTTCGAAGGGTGAGTCAAATGTAATCTGTACTTGAACGGGTTATTTTTGGCTTTTTAGTTTTACTGAAGTCGGTTCTTTTTTTTGTTAAAAATCTTTTCTTTTTTTTTGATTTTAGTGATTCATATAAAAGTTCTAGTGGCCATCTGTGGTGTTCATCATAAGTTTCCTTACACCAAATCCTACTTACTGAATGTAAATTCTTAACTTTATCAATAAATTACCGAAAGCGCCGTACATGTCCCTATAACATTTGAAGAGTTCCCTCGATTTCTCCAAGATTCCATCATCAGATCCCGACTTAGTGCCAACGGGACCAACTCGGAGTTATACACTTTCGATAAAAAAAAAATTGAAAATCGGTTCACGGTTCTCGGAGATATCGAGTAACATAAGGTGCTTTGGGGTTAAGTCGAAAATGGGGATAAGTCGAAAATCACACATTTCTACTAAACTGGGAACAAATTCTACGCTTGCAACGCTTGTCAAAACGCCATGTTTATCTCCTCCCCCGCTTCAGTTCACTTTGCATCGCTAGTCGTGAGGGCACGTGTGTTGCAGTCGATTAAATAAAAGCAGTGCGATTTTTGGATCTTTGCGGGGGTAAATTAGAACTAAAAAGAAATATGATTCTTAAACTCATATTGCATAAAAACCAGCTTCGAAATTACCCCACTTGCTTTCGAAATTACCCACTCCTTAAGAAATAGTATTCGAAATATTTTTTTTTTATTCTAATTTGTTTCCAAATTCAAGCAACGTATTGAAACGCTGTTTTCACAAAGCGTTGATGAATATATCCAATTTCGTAAAGATCTCATTACTTGGAAGGAATACTTCTTAGGTTCTGACTTACGAGCCCAAACCCTAACATACCTACTCTACACTCGCCTAAAAATATGTCGAATTTACCCCAAAGCACCTTTCATAAAATAAAAAAATGTTCAAATTGAGAACCTCCTCCTTTTTTGAAGTCGGTTAAAAAATAAACAAAATTTGTGTACCTTTGAAGTCACATGTTAGACATTTTATAATATTTTAATTTTTCGCTGTTTCATGACATTAGGTGTTAAGTATAACATAAGATTGCCAGGCCAGCGCCATCTTGTGTAAATACGCTTCTAGTTGCACTAGAATATCACATTATGATGTATCGATAAATTGAGTAGATGGCGCTACTGATCTATGGGAATCACTAACGCCATCTATCAGATAATTAGCATACCATAGCCTAGTTAAGTCTTCTCATTTCCCAACTTGTCATTTTCCCAGTTCGTCAATTTCCCAATATGTCATTTTCCCATTTCAGTGTGCACGGAATATTGAGATACATTACATTTATCTGATAAAGCGATGTATTATGGAACGGAGCACGCGCGAGACACCTTACACCCGCCAGGTGTCGGGTGTTGTTATTAGCTTCGTCGTAATCCGGTGAACGTAAACAACGTTATCATGATTGGCGTTTAAGTATAATTGCCAGGTGTTACATTACCGTGAGATAACGGTTTTTACAAAACAATACAACAATACTTTATTGCACACCAATAAAAGTTGCCAAGGAAATTAAAACACTTTTCGTTCTTGTCGTAATGACATAAGGGTCATAAAGGTTTCAAATTTGACTGAACATGTGCAAAAAAAGAAATTATTTATAACTTGCTGTATGCCGCGCTCTGCCGTGTCAATCCTATCTCATGTATCTTAACATACATGAGATACGCGTAACAGCTCTAAATCGTATTTTTTCGAGTACCTCTATGGACCCACATACCAGGTTTTTTAATTTATCTAACCAATATCCTGTACGGGCCTGTCACACAACTCATGTAACTGTGATTTTGCCATGGTAAATTATGCTTAAATACTGTATCTTAAGTTACATCAATTAGGCGTGACAAGGTTTGTAAACGTAGCGCAAATTTTATATCAGGTAACTTAAGATACACGATTTAGCCGCGACTGGATTGCGCGTGATCCTGCTTGTCACTCGTCGCGCGCGCAGTTTTTTCTCTACCCGTCTCTTTCTTCCGCCCCCGCTCCGACCTGTATCGGCGACGAAATAGTGTTTAGTTTCGTGTAGCAATAGCAAGCGATCACGGTCATTACGCGGTGTCACAAAATAATTGTTAAAGCAGTTTTCGTTTAGTTAATTAGTATTGTTTTGTATGGACACGCTTCGCCGTGCCAACCTGGCGCCATCTGTTTTCAAAAAAACCTTTGTCCTCTAATAACGCCGAAACGGCTGGATAAAAAGTTACCAATTTTGGTACAGGAATAGCTGAACATCCAAAGATGGTTATAGGATACTTTTTATTATGATTTAGTTTGTGCACTTTTTTTTGACGACGTGGTTGACGCAGTCCGTAGTGCACCCGCCCACCGAGCCGGCGGCCCCGGGCTTAAATCCCTGCCACGGCAAACAGTTGTGTGATGTGATGAAATCGAATACTCATGCCTGGGTCATGGTTTTTGCATGTATTTAAGTATATAATTATTTATCTATACAAGTAACTACGTACGTATTAGCCATCGTCTAGCACCCATAACCGGTGATCGGCATGGCCCGTGTAACACCGCGGGTTTAAAATGAAAATAATGATAATCCTGCGATCGTGATTGAAAAATGTATGTAAGTTTAATATCATTAGGTTAAATTTATATTCATTATAAGTTCGTTTCATTAAGTAAAATTTATATTCAGTATAAGTTCGTTTTTTGACGCCGAAAACCGCGATGTGCCTTATCTTGTGCCTTTGAGATCAGATCGATACAGCCACAAACCAAGCAAAGCCCCGGTACTAGACGAGGATACACATAATATTCAAATACATATAATAATATAAAGAAAGCATCTCCGACCCGGGAACAAACATTCGAACCCATCACACTAACACCCGCCCCGGCCGGGACTCGAACCCAGGACCGCCGCCGGCTCAGCTCGCAGGCGCACCACAAACTGCTCTGGAACTGCCACTTTGTAGCTGGGTTGGCTAGGTAATTTTCCTTGTTTGTTCAAAAAAATAAATGTGACTTTTTTGATAAATGTATGTTACATTTTTTATCATTTTAATTTGTTTGCACCCATATGAAAAGACTTACAATATGATTATGTTTATTCATTTAATAAGATTTTTTTTTTTCGGTTCATTTTAAACATTTGGTTTACGTTAGCAGACGTTTCTAATCTGCTTTATTAAAAATAAGAAATTATTTTGTTGTGTTTTTGATGAAAGTTATCTATTTCGTTCTATGTATATTTTCTTTCGTACCTGAATAATTTCAATTAATAATTAATGTTATCGTTCTGAAACAAAATATACGTTTTTTTTTATGAATAGCACGAGTTTTTTTTTCTCTTTTAATAAGTACCTACTTAGGTAAAAATATTTCTACTTGCCTGCCCACTTCCTTGTTATGACATTATAATAAAATTATACCATGCAGCCAGCAGCAGCTTTATAAATATAATTCGCATTTCACGCCCTGATATGCCTAAGTCATGTATCTTTAGATACAGATTGTTGCATGACAGGCTTAGTATGGCGAGCCTGTCACGCCTAACTCTGTTAGAGCTCATAAATAAATAAATATACACATATAAAAATATTTTCAACACAGAAAATATGCATTAGCCTTTCACTGATATATCAAAATATATATTTTTTAATTATTGCATGATATCGTTGAATTATCAACAATTTACGAAAAAAAACTTTAAACTGCTTTTTCTCAAAACTATGTTTTTTGAGATACATGAGATAGGATTGACACGGCAGCGCTGTTAACCGAGATCGGCATAAAAAGTAGCCTATGTGTTAATCCAGGGTGTCAGCTACTTCCGTACCAAATTTTAATTTTAAAATCGATCCAGCCGTTTCAGCGTGTAGACGTAACAAAGATATAAAACACTCAAAAAAATTGCGCCTTGATAATATTTTTGTAATGTTATTTTTTAATACTGATAAGGCTGTCACAACTAACCTCGTTGATAGGGGAGTTGGGACAGAGCAGTCTTCCTATTTGTCGATTTTCTCGAAACCCGCACACTTTAATTCAATTAAGAGATTTTTTTAGGAAGGAAAGGAATGATGCTGCGTCAATTCACATAGGTCGCAAATGTTTATTAAGCGAGACATAAATGTCCCTTAAACAAAATTGTCACAACTCTCCTAGTTCTCCCCTACGTTGTATTGTTGGGTACAGACTGTAGCTTCTGATAACTTGACATAGGTAGCGTAGGTAACTTATTTCATGAAAAGGTCTGGATAGCTTGTCTATTTAAATTGAATTCAGTCCCTTCATGTTGGGTGTCCACATGTTCGAATCGATGAGAAAACGACATAAATCGTATTTATAAGCTATTTAAATAATAATACATTACGGCAGATTCCAGGGAAGAAGGGCAGTAAGGATGCCGGATAGTGATACGAAACCGGCAAGCCCTTTTCACGGCTAGACATGTTTAGTGCTTTTCGAAAGCATTATGCAATGAAATAAATAAATGCACAAATTAAAAAAATATATAATTCAGCTAAACAGCTGAATTCTGTACCTGAATAACGCCATGTTTAAAAAAAATACTTGCCGACTGGCTTTCAATTTTATATGAAATTCTTTTAGGTACAGTTCTCTCGAATTATTCCGCCCGAAACGTGATACTTCAAGCCTGTTAGAACGCACGTTAGGACGACATTTCAGTGTTTTAATCCCATAAATTTATTTTAGATATTATATTTTCGACCCATACTAATTGCATGTTTGAGAAAAATATATAATTTTAAAATACATATTTTTATTTTTTCTAATTAGCTTTAAGCCATTGCACAATTTATAAAAAGAATTATCCTTTCTTTTATATTTATCTATAGTTTTTAGTATCGTAAATATATTGTATGAGTTTATTTTAAAATGAACTATTGGAACATCATATAATTTTAAAATGACAATTATGTAAGTAAGTTGAGAATAAGTCAGTAGGTATAAAATAAATGAAAATCAGGTAAGTCAAAATCTTAATCTGATGTTGATCTGATGTTGAAGTGGCGTACTCTCGTTTCGGAGGCTAAGATCCTGTTTGGGCCACTGAGCCAAAAAAGTTAGTTAGTTAGTTAGATGTTGATCTATCGAACCTAGGCACAGAAATTCATGAGAATACGGTATTTGATGACAGCTCAAATCAGTTACTCTTTATGAAATGTCAAAAACGATCTGTTAGGAGGCCTTATTCCTTTCAAAATTCTGATTGTTTTAGACATTTTTCTCTATGATCAAACATGTTTCTTAATATATTATTGATGTTATTACCTATAACAGGGCTATTGAGATTTATTGGTATATATTTGAAACCTACAATTAGAATTTTACATTGATAACTTTTGTTTCAAAAACTACTCGAAATTGACAAAATTCACGCGAAAAATTTGTATGTTCAACTTATTTTCGACTGCACGCAATGAAAGCATGAATTAGCTATGTTACTACCTAGAACTCGGGGAAAAGTATCATTGACTTCAAAAAGTTGGTGGAAATTATCAATATATTTGTCAAAATATGAAAAAAAAATATTTTAAAAAGAATAAGGCCTCTTAATATGAAGCTTCTGTGATGATACAGGCATGTGACTTCATAAAAAGCAGTAGTCAAAACACGTCTTCTTTTTAGTTATTGTACAATTAAAAATAATATATAACACACGCTGTGGCAAGTTATACAGAAAACCGAAGAGTATAATCTGCCACTCTGCTTAGCGTTTGTGGACTATGAGAAGGCCTTTGATTCCGTCGAGACATGGGCAGTACTACAGTCCCTCCAGCGATGCCGAATTGACCATCGGTATGTCGAGGTGCTCAGGAGTGTGTACAACAACGCCACTATGTCAGTCCGAGTACAAGACCAGTGTACGGAGGCGATTCCATTGCAGAGAGGTGTGAGACAAGGAGATGTAATATCTCCGAAGCTCTTCACCAACACAATGGAAGACGCCTTCAAGCTCTTGGAATGGCAAGGACTTGGCATCAACATAAATGGCGAGTACTTACATCACGCACCTTCGGTTTGCTGACGATATCGTGGTAATGGCGGAGACGCTGGAGGATCTCGGTATAATGCTGGATGATCTCAACCGAATATCCCAACAGGTAGGCCTTAAGATGAACATGGACAAGACGAAGATCATGTCGAATGTCCATGTAGCACCCACCCCAGTATTGGTTGGGAACTCGGTCCTCGGCGATGTTGTCGACGAATACGTCTATCTAGGTCAGACGATCCAATTAGGCACGTCCAACTTAGAGAAAGAGATCAATCGACGGATTCAACTCGGATGGGCAGCGTTCGGGAAACTGCGAAGTGTCTTCTCGTCCAAGATACCTCAGTGCTTGAAGACAAAAGTCTTCAACCAGTGCGTATTACCGGTGATGACCTACGGAGCCGAGACGTGGTCTCTAACTATGGGCCTCTTAAGGAAGCTCAGAGTCACTCAGCGAGCTATGGAAAGGGCTATGCTCGGGATCTCTCTACGTGATCGAATCAGAAATGATGAGATTCGTAGACGAACTAATGTCACCGACATAGCAAACAGGGTTAGCAAACTGAAGTGGCAGTGGGCAGGGCACATAGCTCGAAGAACCGATGGCCGTTGGGGCAGAAAGGTTCTCGAGTGGAGACCACGTACCGGCAAGCGCAGCGTAGGACGGCCACCCGCAAGGTGGTCGGACGACCTGGTCAGGGTTGCGGGGACTCGCTGGATGCGGGTCGCTTCTATCCGGCCCATGTGGAAGTCAATTGAGGAGGCCTGTGTCCAGCAGTGGACGTCCTATGGCTGAAATGATGATATAAAGTCCAAAAGTTAATATTGATAGTTTATTTGGTTCCACGTATTTTTTTATGTGTGTTTAGTGGTTTCAATGCCGCAATTTATATTCACTATATTCAAACACCGTATTGGTTGAGAAATGCGATCACCATGTGAGAACAGTCGGAAACCCGAACAATCAACGAAATAATTTTAGGCCAAGCTAAAACGGGCACGCTTCGCTCGCTCAGTTTACTAGATTTTAGATGAACTATTGCTTGAGTTAATACCGCGGTATTTAATTTGCAATATTAAGCCGTGCGGCGCATTTGAGCTGCCAGCTTGCAAATGCACCAGCATTTCGGTGTTCCATTAAATAAGGACTTAAGGCTGTATGTTTCACTTAAGAGGCTTTAAAATGTATGTTTTTCATATTACGACAAATATATTGATAAATTCAACCAACTTTTAAAAATGAATGATACTTTTCTCTGAGTAGATAGTAACATAGCTATTTCATGCTTTCATTGCTTGCAGTCGAAAATAAGTAAAAAAATACAGTTTTCTGAGTGAGTTTTATCAATTTCGAGTAGTTTTTAAAACAAAAATTAACAATGAATAATTCAAACTGTGCTTACAAATATACCATTAAATCGCAATAGCCCTTTTCTAACTAGTAACATTGATAATATACAGGATGGAACATTTCTAAAGACTGGGCTCACAGAATAGTGTCATATGAGTGATCTACAATCGACCTATTATAATTGCAAAGCTCGATTTAAATAGTATAAAAAGTCATCCAAATAACATATTTTAATATCAGTGACAACCCTACTAATTAACTACTAATTCAAAGGTTTTATTTACAATTTTGACACCTGTCTTTCTGGTTAAAGACATTTATTTTACTCAAAAGAAATATTACATTTCGCTTAATGAGTATTTCACTATTATAAAAACAATTATAGTCGCTATTCGTGAGCATCTAAAAACCTAATTGTTACTAATGTAAATAAATAAGTAAGCTTGTCTTTAACAGCTTTAACTTAGCGATGTTCAAAAGATGCTGGTTGACATGTGCAGAATTTTACACTAATGTTTAACAAACTGTATCTCAAATATACATAGAAATATTGATATAGTTCATGGTGAAAAATTAAGTACTCAGTCTGAAGAATTCCCTGTTTGCTTAAAAGTCCCTCGATCTGTTCCACACTGTATGTAAAGAAACATGTTTGATCATAGAGAAAGATGTCTAAAAAGATCAGCATTTTTGAACGGGTAAGGAATCTTAAAAACGTTTGTTTTGTACTCGAAGCCACAACGAAGCGTAAATTTCATCTCATACAATAGTGTTATCTCCTAGACAGTAAACAGACAACCTGACGTTTTCCTATTTCGCGTATGAAAATATCCGGTTTATGAATATTTGTTCGAATTTTAAATTACTACGATGTACGTCAGATGAGAAGATTATTCGCTATTCCTGTATATAAACTAGTGCTTTTGGCTTTGCGAGATCAGTTTTTATCTTTATTTGATTCAATATAGTTTTCATTGAAAGTACTTATTAGGCCTCATTTTCATGAATTTTTCCATAACTTTTTGACTCGTGGTTGAAAAGTTAGAGGGGGGGGACGCTATTTTTTTATTTTCGGAGCGAATATTTACAAAACTGCTGACTTTATGAAAAAATAATGTTCGGAGACCCCTATTAATTTTAAAAGACCTAATATTCAACGACACCCCACACACTAGTGTTGGAACGGTAAAAAAAAAATCACCCCCACTTTAGGTGTACGGGAGGAACCCGAAAATAAGTTTTTTTTAGTTTTACCGTTTTGTCGGCGTAATACATACACCATCTTCTTCTTAGTCGTTTCACTCTTTACAGAGCGGTCGTGATCAACTCGTAGTACTATTAGAGGCAGATATTGTTCGCTGTATGATTTTACACCATACTCATACCAAATTTCAGCTTTCTAGTACTAATGATCACGGAGCTAACACGCGGACGGACAGACAGACGGACTTGGTGAAACTATAAGGGTTCCTAGTTTACTACGGAACCCTAAAAATGTTTACATTACATAAATTGCTGTTTGTAGGTATAACCGGCGGCGTTAGACTAAAAAGCCATAAATTTAATAAATACAGTAAAAAGAGTGCTAGTGATTTCTCACATACACAAAAAGCTACCGTTCGTTTGTAGATCACTCAGATGACACTATCCTGTCAGCCCAGTCTTTAGAAATGTTCCACCCTGTATTGATTCCGCTTTATGTGAAGTGCCTACAGTTTGAACCTCGAATAAGTAATTTAAAGGTTGCTCTCCCCGATCAATAAAGAGAATAACGACCGCACAACAACCATCTGGTTAATTTACGAGCGGTATGCCAATAGCATCGAATTAATTACTCGAACATTCGTGGAAAAACAGTGAAATTGACGGGCGTTGGCATCAATTTCAGTTGTTCAAGGTAATGACTTCAATACTTATAACTATTATTTGAGCCAATTTGTACCAATTATAATTTTAACATCCTTTTTGGCTTTGGAGTGCACTTAAGTTTGAATTTTGTATTTATAAAGAAAAAGAAACGAAATATGTTTTTAAACTGTGTTTTATTTTGGAGTTTTTTTTTTAATATTATATGGAAAAAACGTATTAAGGACAGTACTTAATAGGAAAAAATAACACACTTTCTTTCAATTCTGATTATTATGAAATTTTGTACAAGGTTCCATAAGTTATTATGTCATTTTTCAAGTTTTTCAAAATGGCGTTGACATTTGGGTTAAAGATGTAAAAAAACATAAATTTCTGAAATTAGCCTTTTTAGTTAACGAATTTATATAGTTTGTAGTCAATTTTTTTTATGTGTATACAAAAATCAAAAATTAGAGAAAAAATGAAATGCGTAACCTGGTGGAAGACACCGGAAATCGAATTCGGTACCTCTGTATTACCGGTTCACCGTGTTAACCTTTCGACCACCCTAACGCCCAGATAACCATTCGATTTTTTATAACTGCTTTGTCTGTCGATCTTTGCATTGTTTATTTGATAGGCTTTACACCTAAGCGACCTCTTTGCTGCCGTGCCAAGATAAAAGGTGACCTTTTTGTATGGAGCGCCGTAACAAAAGGTCGCCTTTTACCTTAGCACGGCAGTATGTGAATACGTTAATATTCGCATCTTACCTTTTTCACTGCTTTAAAGTAATGACTTTAAAGTAGCGAACGAGCAAGCGAGAGAGGGGCGATTTATAAATTGACGTTACAAGCATATTTCACGATATTCGCAGAGCCACTACTGTAAATATATTTAACTATCCTTAAACGTAGTAAAAGGGGTGTGGATTCGCGCCATATTTTGCGCGTTCCGGACTAATGCCGCACTCAAATAAACTGTTTATTGGCAATAACGATGGTTTACGAGCCGCGCTTCGCTAAATGAACGCAGACAGGCAAATACGCGGGATATACCAAGCTCAAGCTCGAAAATAGCATGCAAACGAGCGCTTCCAACTTTGTTAGCGTCTGTATTATTGAGATATAAGTAACTTTTCTCAAACATGCAACGAAATTTCGTCATAACGTGCGTTATAACAGGCTTCGAAGTATCACGTTTCGGTCCGAACACCTCGAGAGAACTGTAAAGGAATTTCATAGAACATTGAAGCCAGGGATTATTTTTTTAGGGTTCCGTAGTCAACTAGGAACCCTTATAGTTTCGCCATGTCCGTCTGTCCGTCCGTCCGTCCGTCCGTCCGCGGCTTAGCTCCGTGATCATTCGTACTAGAAAGCTGAAATTTGGTATGAGTATGTGTATGTATAACGCCGATAGAACGGTAAAATAAAAATTAAAAAAAATTTTTTTTCGGGTACCTCTCGAACACCTAAAGTGGGGGTGTTTTTTTTTTCTTTTGAACACTAGTTTTTGGGATGTCGTTGAATAGGTCTTGTAAAAATAATAGGGGTCTCCTAACATTATTTTTTGATAAAGTCAGCAGTTTTGTAAATATTCACTCCGGAAACAAAAAAAATAGTGTCCCCCCCCCTCTAACTTTTCAACCACGAATCAAAAAAAATCGGAAAAATTCATGTAAATGAGGCCTTATAAGTACTTTCATGAAAACTATGAAAACTATATAGAACAAAATCGGTCGAGCCGTTTTTGAGTTATCGCCAAATTTCATATTTTTTCTTTTAAAGGACGTAAGTTGACTTCCAGAAGGTAATAAGTGATTACAGTTTCTAGGGCGTTTACGACCTTTTTATAGAGCTTAAAATCTTTCTTAACTTAAAACTCGGGCTTAAAACAGCAGTTTATTGTGAAGGATGAGCAACTACGGAACCCTACACTGAGCGTGGCCCGACATGCTCTTGGCCGGTTTTTAAGCATGGCGTCTGTGTTCGTAACACTTGAACAGGCTAAACAGCTGATTATTTTTTGTGTTTTATTATGCTTGAGAAAAACACTATACTCGTACATGCCTTGCCAGCCGCGAAAAGGGCTTGCCGGCTTCGTATCACTATCTCACCCGGCAAGCTATTCTTTCTTGGCGTCTGCAGTAATATATTATAAAGAGAAGTAATTTCAACAAATTCCGGCTGAGCGAATCCTTGAACGATTCCGTGATCTTCGTCAAAAAAATCACCTACCCAAATATCTGAGATAAACAAATGAAAAGTCGAAGGCAAGCGACCAAATGATAGGAGCCCGACACGCTCGACACACCAGCCCGTCTAGCACAACTATGATTCGCGACTCTTGTCGCGCGAGATAGCGCTACCCGTCACTCTCTCACATTACTGCACAGACAGAGACAGGTAATTATCTCGCACGAGAAATAGTCGCGTATGACAGTTATGCTAGAGGTGCAGATTCGCACAACCGTCGGCACTACATCACGATGCTCTTCACACGGCTACTGAATAGGAGCAAATGGCGGCGCATCATCCGGGATAGACTGTTCCTAGAAAATTACCACGACCCTCAGTTAATGAGGCAACCGACGCAAGTAGGAAGGAGGAAATCCATACTAATATTATAAATGCGAAAGTGTGTCTGTCTGTCTGTCTGTCTGTTACCTCTTCACGCATAAACCGCTGAACCGACTTAGATGAAATTTGGTATGGAGATAGTTTGAGACCCGGGAAAGGACATAGGATACTTTTCATCTCGAATAAATTTAGTGTTCCCGTGGGATGAGCGGGTAACACCGCGGGGCATAGCTAGTATCTGATAAATTGTCGTGTCGTCATCGTATCTGCGGATAAACGTCCAACTGCTGGACGAAAGCCTCCCCCAAAGTTCACCCGCAACGATCGGTCTTACGTCTTTCTGCCCCAACGGTCATCGGTTCTACGAGCAATTTGCCCCGCCTAATGCCACTTAAGTTTGGCATCTGTCTGAGCTATATCTACAATCTTGGTTCTCTGGCGTATCATCATTTCAGATTCGATCCCACAAGGAAACTTCGAGCATAGCATATTTAAGAAAGTGTACTAACAGTTTAATTTTGTATTTTTTTAAACCTAACCTAACTCAGCAGAAGTTACACACATTTATAAAAGTAACTGGTAAAGTTTTCATTTTGTCAGTCCTCCGATGTTAACCTAATCTTTTTTTTTTGTGTCGTTACATCTCAAACCAATATTGAAAAATATGACATCAATGTGCCTAAGAAATTCCATTTAAAAGACTCGCAGTAACATTCCAAAGCAGAAAATGAGACATGAATAAAATAGGTCCGAAGGCCGGGCGATTTCAGCCGAGATGGAAAAACAGATGCCTAAAGTTTTAATATTCACGGTCCCAATCTCCCGATTAACATAATAATTGCGCGAATCAGCCGGATAATATGAAACAAATCGTCAGTCATGAAATAACAATGGTTGAGGACCGATACAGATGAATAGAATATCAACTGCAAACCAGGTACTGCAGTATCTAACGTGAAGGATGCTTTGTCAATTATTTATCGCTGATATCTTAGGACTCCCTTACCCATTCAAAAATGCTGATTAGTTTAGACATTTTTTCTCTATGATCTAACATGTCTCTTAATGTATTATTTATTCATGTTGCTAGTTACAACAGTGCTATTCAGATATATTGGTATATATTTGAAACCTACAGTTTGATTTTTTCATTGATAATTTTTGTTTCAAAAACGACTCTTGCCCCGTCGCCAATCAAATCACCAATCAAATGGGTTACATCATCGCCGCACCTCGGCCCGGCGGTGCTGTTACGTTGATGCATAATGGTTGATGCGCCTGTTTGACGAGTAGCCGATGAACTATTAATACAAAGATCAAAGCTCAAAGAAAAACTGAAATGAGTTACTTAGTAGAAGAAAAATACTTGAGAAACATTTGCTGAAGACCAAGACGGATGGCGTAAACGCGTTTTCGATGGTCGCAAACCATGATGAAGCCTGGTTTGAGACTTTAGCCGATAAAATGATGTGGATGCAGCAAACCAGCACCAGAGCAACTACTGGAATAAATTATTTATGTCAAAAGTGTGGGCGATCATGCCGGTCTCGCATCGGACTGCACGGTCACCAAAAAAGGTGTCTCCACAGCACTGCATAAGATCGTCTGTAATAGCCGAAACGGCCTATGATGATGGTGGAAAAAACCAGGAATCAGTACCTCTGGATTGCCGGTCCAACACGTTAACGTTTCCGCCACCCTAACTCTTGGGAGCTACCTTTCAAATTTTTCCTTACGCTTTGTGTGTCGATCTTCACATTGTTTATTTAAAAGGCTTTTCACCTTAGCGACCTCTATGTGGATACGTTAATGAAGCTGACATTATTACAACTTCCGTGCTGCCGATTCAAATAACTGTAAGCCAAATGCATCAGAACTGCCCTAGATCTGCTAATTTGCACCTGGGTTGCAGTTTAAGTGCTGTATGTACCTATCGGCACATGGGACTATTACGTTCGTCCTCCCGGTACCGATTGTGTACTCACACATTGTAGACCCAAAGCTGTTATGATTGATTGCCTCACATGAACGTATTTTAACTAAAAATTTATAGAACCTTTTTTTGATGTGGAAATACCACATTATTTATAAAAAGTATTTTAACTAGTTTTGGTGCACAGATGGGGAATACACTTTTTGCCGTGGTCTCAGACGTACTGATGAAACAGCGAGTTGTTGGAGATGTCGGCAAAACGTAAAGATAAAGATAAAATAACATTTAATCAAATAGGATCACAAGTATCACTAAAAATTAAACTTCGCATTTAAAGCATTGTCTAAGTAAATAAAACTTGCTTAAAATAATATTAAAATAACATTCATAATATTAGTATTATTAAAAATTGTACACATTCAATTATTGGTTTATTTTATACATGAACGAACGTAGTTCTGCAAGTAGAATAATATTACTAATTATTTCTTTCTACAGAAACTGTGTCAAAAACTTAATTGATATAATAATAAAAATATTCATGTCATTGTAAATTATGTGTTTATTAGTTTTAATCATGTGTTCATTGTTCAAACCGCGAGAGTATAAAGTGTTATAATCAATTAGTGTCAACAAAGGCTTATTTTAGCACCTTATCAAGTAATCTACTATTTTTATCTCCATAATGCAACTTACATGTTTGCGATGCTTAATTTCTTTAAAATTTTATCCACGGTTCTACAAATAGTGCCTATCTGACGTGTTGCTGTCTCACGTGATCTGTTTTGTAATTAATAAAAAAGAAAGAACTTCTTAATTTCCTGTAACTTCTGAGAAGTTAATTAGAGTTTCGAGAAGTGGTCCAAAGTTCGTAATGTCTGTCTTGAATGCCTGACAGGCCCGGGTTATTTCCGGGCCCTTAATCATGTGAATGTTCTCGTGTCACAGACAATAGTGCTGCAGAGGATCTAAATTCCCATCAAAGTAGAGTGATAGGTACAAATTAAATATATTCATAAAATGTTCAGACTTATTAATAAAAAAAAATTGTGCGTGGAGTCCCTCCGCGCGGAAAAACTGAAACTTTGTAATGTGGAAATGAAAATAGGAAGGGGTAGAAATTGATTTTTAGTGAACTCATATTGTTTCTTTAAGACAAACTTCTTCACTCTCGCTCTGTCTCTTTCTATTCCCCCTCCCCGGGAGCGTTGAACGTTTAACGCAACAGTGCTTTCCTACCCTCTCCACGTTACCGTACGCAGAAGGTGAGAAATGTAAAAAGAAAAACAATCTTTTAAATTTTTAAATATAGCTCTTAATCTTTTTTGTTCAGCGGCTTTTTCTTTTTGCTGTCTTTAGCATGAGGTATAATATTTCGCCAATGAAGACGTGTAGATATATCACACGAGAGGAGAATCCATACTAATATTATACATGCGAAAGTGTGTCTGTCTGTCTATCTGTTACCTCTTCACGCTTAAACCGCTGAACTGACTTAGATGAAATTTGGTATGGAGATAGTTTGAGACCCGGGATGCATAATATAACCATTTATCAATAAGGTAACATAGATATATCGCTTGGCATTTGTCATTTAATCGGGGCTGAGTTCACGTGATTTAGTGGATTGGTTATTGCACATTAACTATGGCTCCTCTCAATAATATCACAATAAATGGGTTTGACGCATGTTTACTAGGGTGTTCATCTTTGTATGGAAGAAACAAACTGGGTATTTTTAGGGTTCCGTACCCAAAGGGTAAAAATGGAACCCTATTACTGAGGCTTTGCTGTCCGTCCGTCCGTCTGTCACCAGGCTGTATCTCAAGAACTGTAGCTACGCAAGGGTCGCAAGAACGGCTAGACAGTTGAAATTTACACAGGTCGGTATTTCTATTGCCGCTATAACAACAAATACTAAAAATAAAATAAAATAAATATTTAAGGGGGGCTCCCATACAACAAACTTGTTATAGATTATGGTACGGAACCCTTCATGCACGAGTCGGACTCGCACTTGCCCAAATTTTAAGTTAAAAAATGAACTATCGATACTTGGTTATGGAGAAGTTTAACTGAGGCGGTGTGGTTGGCAGTAGCGTAGCGAGGGTATGGCAGCTAGGGCACGCGCCCTGGGCGCCATTCAGCGGGGGGCGCAAAAAATTAAAAAGTATACCTACTAAAATACCTATTGAAAAAAGAATTGCAAAAATGTTTTTTTATTTTTATTTAGTATACATTTCTGCGAGAACTGAGTGTGGATGTTATTTATAGTCAGGGCATCCTAGGTGAGTCCTCTATTGTGTGACGCTCTAGGCGCCCTAGACTTGGTTAAAGAAATGCCGTTTAGGAGTCTGCAGCGCCCCGGACGGCCGCCCGCTTCGCCGCTCTCCTATTATCGCCCCACACAATTCTTAACGTTCCAAATATTTGCAAAATGTTTTGCACATGAAATTTTATCTTATTTACTTCTGGTAAACAAAACTTTATCAACTCTGGTAAAAAAATCTTCTCAAAAATCTGCGGGCCTATGATGGTTGCTTTTATCACGCGATAAATAAGTGACAAAGCATCCGCCACATTTTGACAACATGCGAGTGTGAGTGACAGATGCTTTGTCACTTATTTATCACGTGATAAACGCAACCATCATAGGCCCCCTGAAGTAGGTAATGTTAATCGGGCTTAAACCTCTATCAAACCATTGAAATTCATCCGCGATTCCCGCGCTTTATGTTTCGGCGCAATCGGCCTTCTCTAGTGGGAATGTCACGAGGTGAGCGCCGCGCCGGAAAAAAATCAGTCTCTTCTTCCCTTTGAATTGTTTGGATCATCCAACTCCACGGTACAAAACGTAGACGTACGAAAAAGCTATTAAGCATTACTTCTTTGGGTTTCGTACCTCCGAATGAAAAACGGAAATCTTATGGGATCGCTCGGTTGTCTGTATGTCTGTCCGTCTGTCACAGCCATTTGCTTGGATTCTACTGGGACCGATCAAGTTGAAATTTGGGACATACTTATATGCAGCTCTGTGACCCAAACAGGGACGTCCAAAGTAAATAAAGTAATGAAATTTAAGTGTTACCTACGGTCACGTTAATTTTAGAAAACTCAAAAATCCAATTTAGAATTTGCTTGTGTTGTGATATTTAAGTATATTAAATAAAAGGGCTTTATGTGGAGATCTGAAATAGGCAGGTAGGTACATTTTTTATTTACAAATGTGAAATAAAATAAATAAGTAAGTAGTCAAGAGTCATTTAATATAAATACATGAAAATTTACCTATCCACCTAGTATACTCATTTAGAAATCTCTCAAATTATCAGTCTTTCTCTATTATATTATGCAGGGACAGACAGACAGACAGCAGAAAGCGAATTTGTTTTGTACTATGTATTAGTGATAATTTATTTACGTATTTTTACATCATTGATTATACCTACTCGTCTGATGATAAATGCAGAGGCAGCCGATTCTTTATTATGGCTAATGTATAACACAGAAAAAAAATTTAAGCGACTCAAAAAAAACAATTTACAAATTTCGCACTCGCTACGTCGTGTTTTCATCTGGTTGTATTATGACCCCCACACCCCAGAAAAATTTTCGCGCTCGCTACGCTCGCGGTTTCAATATTGCCAGGCTCAATTCGATGATTAACAAGTCACTTAGAAAAAAAGTTAACGCTTTACAAACTTATATTTTTCAAAAAAACGTGTAATCATTCTTTCAATAGGTAATGCTCCTACCATTTGTACCTTGTACCTGTACTTGCATATTAGGAACTACCTTCATCTAGCTCCTGATACACACTGTGGATGCACAAGATAACAATTGCTCAGATACCCACTCACTACTGTGGCGCGAGCGCATTCCCGTTAGTGGGTTCGTATTCCCATTGAAAGTACGTCTTGTCTTACTGTGGTAGTGAGATCTAACCAGGTTTGATATAGTTCAAGTCATGTCTAAAGATAAAATAAAATAAAAAAACTGTGTAGGGTTTGTTTTTAGGTAAAATAATTTACCGAGGGGCGCAGTTTGAACGTGTGCCCTAGGCGCCATTTTACCTCGCTACGCCCCTGGTGGTTGGCGGCGCGTTCCCATCTCACCTCTTGTGATTTACAGCTTCCGAGACACGCAGCATACGTACCACTTATTAAAGCGTTTTTAGGGTTCCGTACCTAAAGGGTAAAAACGGGACCCTATTATTAAGACTCCGTCCGTCTGTCACCAGACCAGACAGTTGAAATTTTCACAGATGATGTATTTCTGTTGCCGCTATAACAAAAAATACTAAAAACAGAATAAAATAAATATTTGAGGGGGCTCCCATAGTACATACATGATCGGTTGCGTTAAATTTTCACCTCATTTATATCCGGCGCCATACATACCGGGTGCAAACTTAACTTAACCCGGTCAGTTAAGATGGGATAAGTGTTTTTTTTTTTTTATAAATAAATATCAGACAACCTCACACAAATCGATCTAGTCCCAAATTAAGCTTAAGAAGGCTTGTGTTAGGGGTACTAGACGACGATATATATACTTATATAGATAAATATATAGTTAAATACATAGAACAATCATGACCCAAGCACAAACATTCGAGTTCATCACACAAATATTTGCCCTGGCCGTGATTCGAACCCGGGACCGCCAGCTCAGTAGGCAGGTCTTTACGAACCCAGCCAACCGCATCGTCATCGTGTTTGTACGAAAACCTCGGTGCGCGAGCCCGATTTGCATTTGGCCGACTCGCATTTTTAACATTTCGTTTGAAATTTTTTTCGACTTACTTTTCAATAAATATTGGTATTGTAGCTCTGTGATGTGTAGATCTTGCGATAATTTCTTGTTATAGCTGAATTATGTATTTTTTACGATTAAAATATAATAATTATTATTAAAGAACCTCACATTATGACCCAGAAATCCAGACAAACAGACATCTGGACATAAGATTTTTTAAGCCAAGCTGAAACGACCACACTTCTCACACTTGGTCAATAAATTTCAGAGTATATCCTACATAAAATTTCCTTATTTTGTTCCAGTGTAAAAAGGTTGTTTTTAGGGTTCCGTACCCAAAGGGTAAAAAACGGGACCCTATTACTGAGAGTTCGCTGTCCGTACGTCCTTCTGTCACCAGGCTGTATCTCAAGAACGGTGATAGCTAAACAGTTGAAATTTTCACAGATGATGTATTTCTATTGCCGCTATAACAACACATACTAAAAATAAAATAAAATAAATATTTAAGGGGGGCTCCCATACAACAAACTTGTTATGGTACGGAACCCTTCATGCGCGAATTGGACTCGCACTTGCCCTATTTTTCTGTTTAACTCGTACTCAAAAAGTCTATTTAATATTTTTGTCCGTTTGAATTCCTCAGTCGTGCATAAATCTTCAAACTCGCCGCAGAAATTTTCCTTGTTGATGTCAATTTGGCGAAATTCAATGGTATTCATGCCTTAGAAAACGTACTCTTAAGCTTCAGGCTTTTTATGTAAGACCCTACCCATTTATAATAGCAGTCTTTTACAAGCTTAGGTGTCTTTTATTCAGACGTCATGTATTCCAACCGGAGGAGTCTTATGTTTAGTACCAATCAGACTTGAGTATGATATTTATAAATTAATAAATATCACACAACCTCACCCAAATCCATCTAGGCTCAAATTAAGCTCAAGAAGGCTTGTGTTATGGGTACTAAATAGACGACGATATACATACTTATATAGATAAATATATACTTAAATGAATATATACTTTAATAGAAATAAAAATAAATAAATGACAGACAACCTCACACAAATCGATCTATTCCCAAATTAAGCTCAAGAAGGCTTGTGTTATGGGAACTAGACGACGATATACTTAATTATATAGATAAATATATACTTAAATACGTAGAACAACTGACCCTTTGACCAAACACAAATATGCGAGTTCATCAAACAAATATTTTCCCCGGCCGGGCTTCGAACCCGGGACCGCCGGCTCAGTATGCAGGTGCTTTACAACAAACTACGCCAACCGCATCAATTTTTTTTCTTTGCAGTTAAATAAATTAGTACCACTAAAAATCCGCAAGATGGCGTGAGTTGGAAAACCGCCCTTAGGCAATAAGCAGTATTATATACTTCTTTTTTTATCGTTTCTCAGTTGTTCTTTGAGCTCTATAAACAAAGGCACCGCTCTCTTTCTTAAATTACTAAACAGATCTCGTACCAAAGACTCGCTTCCTTTTTTCTGTTACGGAATTTAGTTTACTGTATTTGAAGTGTACTCGTAAGCCGGTTTTAATGAGATGTAAATAAGCCTCGAGTTGCGTGTCGAGGTTTAAATGAGAAGTATAGTTTTGTGTATTCCTTTGCTGAAGATAATTAGAACCTAAATAAAGTAAAGATAGAATACCTAGTTATGTATGAGATGTACTTTATCCTAGTTGTTTTAGACATAAGCGCAGTGGAAGCGTGCTGGGCCCATAACCTAATGAAACTAAATGACTGGTTTTTATATAAGACTATTTAATTATAAAATATAAAACAACAAGATAACAAAATTTATTATCTATTTTTATTTATTTATTTCCACACTTACAACTATTTTTACAGGAAATTAGCAACGTCACAGTGCCAGTTGACAGTAGAAGAATGGTGTCCTAGTGCATCATGCGAACATCGCACACACAGGGTGAAATGTAACTATTACACTTCCTCCAGGCGCTCGTATGGTTTGTGTTTACTTGCAACATCTACTTATATTACCTATTATAAAATTCGAAATAGAATTTAATGTCAGGTTTATTTTGACAAAAAAAATCTTAACATCACGATGTAAGGGCACATCTCGCTAGCGCAACCTGCTGGTAAAAAAAAATCTTTGTCCTCACATCACGCTTAAAAAAAAAAAAACATCTGGACAAATTTTAATCGATTTCGGTACAGTTATAGAATTAGTTATAGGGTAATTTTTAAACGAACGAATTTAAAAAAAAATAGTTATTTGTCATGGAAGGCTGCAAAGTTATTACTTACTAGCTTTGGCCCGCGACTACGTACGCGTGGGACTTGATAAAAGGGATTATTAAAAGCGCCTAAGCAAATGTAAGAGCAATTGTGCTTTTGGTCTAATAATTACATTTCCTACAGGGTCACCGCACCCCAACAGAAATGTTCACTCACTTTTCAATCTTTTTAGGTTTAATTTCCAGGATGAAAAATATCCTATGTCCTTCCTCGGATCTTAAACTATCTTTATGCCAAATTTCATCAAAATCGATTCAGCGGTTTAAGCGTGAAGAGGTAACAGACAGACAGACACACTTTCGCATTTACAATATTAAGTACTAGCTGTGCCCCGCGGTGTTACCCGCTCATCCCAGGGGAACACTAAATTTATTCGGGATGAAAAGTATCCTATGTCCTTTCCCGGGTCTCAAACTATCTCCATACCAAATTTCATTTAAGTCGGCTCAGCGGTTTAATCGTGAAGAGGTAACAGACAGACAGACAGACAGACAGACACACTTTCGCATTTATAATATTAGTGTGGAAGTATGGATTTGGCGCGAGTGTTGAAATTGCAAACTGAGCGAGCGTAGGTATCTATAAGATTGAACCATGAGCGACGCGAAAGGTTCAAAGATAGATTGCTGAGTGGAGCCAGACTTTCAAGAAAAGCGAAGCCAAATAATTTTGCAGCCGGGCAGAACATATACAATATTTTACCTTATTACGGCGAGGAAAATGCGAGATACAAGAAAAACAATTGAAATATGAAAATAATCATATATAATTTTAAGACATAACACTCAAATCCAAACCAAATAAACAAGAAAAAAACACTAGTATTAGAAAAAAAAAACATGCGCTATAGAGAATCACAATCATCGTGTTCGAAATTCAAACGACTGTTGTACTGTCAACCAATTTGATTTCTAGACCACTATAGAACCTTGTCACAATGACAACGATATGAGATTTCAAGCGGCTTTCATATCGACGTTCACTGTGACAAGGTACGAAATGGCCTAGGAATGTACGCTAGCAGATACAATAGACTTTTGCACGCAGATTTCGCGATATAAACGGAGGTTTTCCGAGCGAGTGACGTGAAAAAAGTTTTACGCGCTTGACTTTATGAGAAACTAGCGGCCGCCCGCGACTTCGTCCGCGTAGATTTTTGATGATGACAAAGATATTAAAATCATCATCATCATCATCATCATCTCAGCCATAGGACGTCCACTGCTGAACATAGGCCTCCCCTTTGGACTTCCATATATACCGGTTGGAAGCGACCTGCATCCAGCGCCTTCCGGCGACCTTTATAAGGTCATCTGTCCACCTTGTAGGTGGACGTCCTACGCTGCGCTTGCTGGTCCGAGGTCTCCACTCGAGCACTTTTCGGCCCCATCGGCCATCTGCTCTGCGTGCTATGTGGCCTGCCCATTGCCACTTCAACTAAATATTATATTAAAATAGGTAAGTGAATTTTATTCTTAGTTAAAATGGTCTAGACGGTACTCCCCTACTTGACCTAATAACGCAAGTGCTAATATTATTATACCTATCAACGTTAGCTCTAATTTTCATTAGCCCTAATGTCATTTCACCTAATTTTTATACCCTAATTAGTTGTTAGACCTAATAATCCAATACTCTAATAATTATTTGTACTAATTGTTGACAATACTAATATGAAATAACCTAATAATTACCACACCTAATGATTATTAGACCTAATTATTACTGACACTAAATGTCAAGAGTACTAAAGATTATTAAACCTATTTTTACGTTAAAACAGAAAATACGGATTTGGACAAATATCGAATTGGCTGAACCCCGAAAACTGTAGGTTAGGTTAGGTTTCTATTGTGACAATGTATAGCGGAGCGAGCGAAGCGAGCGGAGCGTCAAAAGATTCCCATGTACATCCTGAGTCAATGGCAATTCCGACTCCACGTGGTCTTGCCTGTCCTACCCTAGTATTATTCCAAAACCGTAGGCGCGGAGGGAGAGCAGCCCTCGCCTTAGGTTTATAGATAAATAGGTTTAATAAAATTTAGGTTTTAGCATTATTAGGTATTATAATATTAGTAGTCTAAAAAAATCGGCTATGTGCAAATTAGGGCTAGTGAGAATTCGGTATGAAGTAATTAGGTATTATGAAAATTCGGAATCCTGAAATTAGGGCTATTCATTAATTAGGATGAATGAAAATTCGGGTTAGTGATTTTAGGGTTACCAAAATTAGGGCCAATGAAATTAGGATAAAAGTTTTTCGGGCTAACGGAGGGGAACCGGTCTAGACATATTACATTTCAAACAGTGGCAGACACTGATATGCAATTGTTAAAGAATTTTAGAAGATTTTCCAATTAGATTACGGGAATTGTTTGCAGGATGCTTAATATTTATTCCGTCAGTTACCTGATGCTTTTAATCTTTGGCAAAAATGACTCTGCAAGATATAGAGCGACGCATGGATTTGGAGTTAGAAAATAGGGATCTTAGTTATTATGAGTGAGATTTAAAAAAGATGTTAAATATCGTAAGGCTGTTAAAACAATCTTAAACTCAGCACTGGAAATCGAGAGATGGAGGCAGTTTAATGAAGAGTATCTCTTTCAACAATAATAAATAATAAACTTTATTTCAAAACAATAATAACTAATGACCTCTTTTCATAAGAAGGCAGCACTGGTATTTGTACACGCCGGCCTGGCTATTAAACGAAAAGAGTTGTGTGGCGGAGTTCCCGAGGCTGGCCAAAATGTTTCTAAATGGTCTAGCAGGTACCCCAGTTATTAAAAAGGTTAGTGTTCAAAGAAAGTGCTGAAATGTGACCATTAAAAACTAAATGCACATAAGTGAATTTAATGATGCGATTACTATTTTGGTCTACAGGCTAGTAGATTGTTTGAAGAGTGATTCAATATATTCTGGTGCTACAGTTCTCTATATTTCTCAAGAAGCTAAATAAAGTAAGAATAGGTATATAAAGTATAGATTATTCATGTGCTGATAGACAACTCACTAAATATAGGAACATATAAAGTTTGGAACACAATTAATAAGAGACAGCACTAAGAAAATATTGTTGACAGTCAACCATAGAAAAGGGGGTGCAAGTTCGTTTTAAAAAAGGACGTAGTCACTGGGTAGAAGACAGGAAATAAAAAAAATATAAACTATTAACCTTAACTTTTTTATAAACAACATTAGCGGTGTTCCCCATACAAACTTTGCACCCCTTTTTAACCCCCTTAGAGGTGAAATTTTCCAAAACGCTGAAATTACTTTTTTTGTATTTGATTAAGTAAGCTTTCTACAAAGTTTCAAGTCTCTAGTTCAAAAAATAAAGTTTCTCCCATAGAAACATTGCACCCCTTTTTAACCCCCTTAAGGGTGAAATTTTCCAAAACGCTGAAAATACTTTTTGTGTTTTTGATGAAGTAATCTTTCTACAAAGTTTCAAGTCTCTAGCTCCAAAAAAAAGTTTCCCCCATACAAACTTTGCACCCCTATTTAATCCTCTTAGGGGTGGTATTTCCAAAAATCCCTTCTTATCTCTAGCCCACGTTATAAAAGTAACCTACTGTGCAAAAATCAACTCTCTAACATTAGTAGTTTCGGCTGTGCGTTGATGAGTCATTAAGGACTTCTTCTTTTATATATATAGATCAACGAATTTAGGCGATATTCTGTACTTAGAGAGATAGAGAGAGAGACAGTTTATGATTATGATTTCCCACATAAAATATCGCGAAAACACCACATTAATATAAAACCCAAAAGCCACAATTCGCTCAGAAGTTACAATTGTTTATTAATCACATAATCACCAACCTTGACAAGGACGGTTGTACATTAACATTTTATTAATAAGCAGAGCGAGACCAAAGCTAATATATTCGAATTGCAATGTTCCGGTATGATTTAAGACTGTAGTATCCGATACGCGGGACGAGTTGACTGAAACCAAAAATTAAATTTGGTATTCGGCCAAAACTGAAACAATGTGTATATCCACTGTTCAATTATTATGGCAACAAATATTCTAAGAGGCCTTATTCCTTAAAAAAATTTTTTTTCATATTATGGCAAATATATTGATAATTCCAACCAACTTTTAAAAGTGAAGAATACTTTTCCCCGAGTTCTAGGTAGTAACATAGCTATTTTCATGCTTTCATTGCGTGCTGTCGGAAATAAGTTGAAAAAACAAATTTTCCGCGTGAATATTGTCAATTTCGAGTAGTTTTTGAAACGAAAATTATCAATGAAAATTTCAAACTGCAGGTTTCAAGTATATACCAATAAATCCAAATAGCCCTGTTCTAGGTAGTAAACTAATAAATAATATGTTAAGAAACAAGTTTGATCATAGAAAAAAATTGTCTAAAACAATCAGATTTTATTTTGTTTTATTTCTTATATTAGTTGTCCACTTTGTGTATGTTAACGAATAAATTATCATTCTATTCTATTCTTCTATTATAGATATTCAAAAGGAATAAGGCCTCTTAAACCCCAAAAAAAAAATTGGAACCCTAAACCGGTAGTTACATGAATCATATGAAACACCAAAAAAAAAAATGGGCAAGTGCGAGCCCGACTCGCGCATGAAGGGTTCCGTACCTATACATATAACTATATAATCTATAACAAGTTTGTTGTATGGGAGCCCCCCTTAAATATTTATTTTATTTTATTTTTAGTATTTGTTGTTATAGCGGCAATAGAAATACATCATCTGTGAAAATTTCAACTGTCTAGCTATCACCGTTGTTGAGATACAGCCTGGTGACAGACGGACGGACGGACGGACGGACGGACGGACAGCGAAGTCTCAGTAATAGGGTCCCGTTTTTACCCTTTGGGTACGGAACCCTAAAAACACTATCCGTCTATACCTACTCAGCCGGGAAGGCCTTCTTTCCCGCCGTTTGCAGTAATGTACAGTCGCCATCAGATATATCGCAGCATATAAGGCGTTCATAAATATCGGAACACGAATCTTATTGACTGGGCGTTGCAGTACATGTTCAGATATTTATGAACGCCTTATATGCTGCGATATATCTGATGGTGACTGTACTATGAACGCAAATTGTAAAATTTACTGGTATCGACTTGCAATCGGTATGAATGACTCACATCTCTAGCGCGGTCTGCAGATACAATTTTATCTAATAAATATTTTATACAGACCCATTGATATTCCTTGAAGATATGGCTTCTAGGTTAGTTTCCATATTTTCAATTACACTATTGCATAACTCATGGATCGGGGTTCTTCGGGGTTCTATAATGCTACTTCAACGGAGAAACTCATAAAACTATGGATGAAATTCTTTTTTATTTTGTGAATATAGATTGTTTGTAGCTATTTTTGCAACAAGATGTCTATTACTGAGTTTCTGTTAGACTTCATATAAGTATGTATACCTAATTATAGTCTAAAATCCCGATATAAAACGACCTTCACCGAGATGTTTATTTGATGAAATGTATTTTATATTTAATTTAATATGTCAATAAATATATTGCATATGGGTTGCCTAACAAATTTTAGTAACATAACATATTAAATTAAATATAAAATACATTTCATCAAATAAACATCTCGGTGAAGGTCGTTTTATATGGATCCTATACTAGTATATAACCTAAATTAAAACAGCCCCGATACAACTGGTCATCATGAGACCCTCATTCAATTAGTGTTATAGAAAATGCTACTAAAACTGAATATAAAAATTTTGAATTTTCAATATGGGTTGAAATCTTGTCACTTGTTCTAATTAAAGCTGAATATCTTGGAAACTGCTAGTCCTATTTCCACCAAACATAGCTAAAAACCATCTCGACAGGCAAGTTTTACGATTAAAACACACTCAAATTGATCCACCCATTTTGGGAGCTACGATTCCACAGACAGACACATAGATACACAGATACACATATGTTAAACTTATAACACCCCTCTTATTTTGTTGGGAGTTAAAAACGACTAGTTACGAGGATTTCAGGGACGGCAGGACACACAAAGATAGTTGTAGGGTACTAAATACTTACCCTTAAGTAAGGGTTTTTATTTACTTGTAGTATTACTTATTCTGGTTCCTTCTTTTCCCCGCGGACGAAATTGCGAGCACTTTGTCAATGTATTTGATCAAGATGGATGAATGAACTTCAAGATAAAAGAATATTAAATTTGATGGCCATTAATGCCTCAGTTGTTTACTTTTCTTTCACGTATAATCTAGTTTTCTCGTTTATATTCGATAAAAAACGCCAAATATGTCCCTAATAAGTGCAGATTAAACTTGCACAATGTCGGTCATAGCAAATTCATGTTGAACTTGGCAATGTTTCAAATTCGAAAAGGAAGTTTCTCAAGGGTCTCTTTTTATTTAGGATGATATCATCCTTCCATCTCTTTTGTGGTCTCCCTCTTAAATTAAATATCGACCTAATTTTTGGTTATATGCCAGGTAGCAGGAAAGATATCGCACCAGAGTCACACGCGACAAACATAAATGTATAAGGTTAAAAAAAATACATTTTATTTTAGAATTGAAATGCGCGGAATCCGTGAATAATCCACGGAGTTTCTTAATTGTTGGGGCCATTTTCATTTTAACACACACAAAAGAAAAGTTAGTCAAATAAGCTCAAAGATACTCAACGGGCAAAGAAATGAAATGAAATAGTTTATTCAGTAAGTATGCCACAAGGGCACTTTTACATGTCAGATTGTGAATCTACCGGCATTTCGCAAGAGGAGACCGCTGTTGAGAAGAAAGCCGAAAGAAACTCAACAGTAAGTCATTTTTTTATTATACAGCGGTAATAAAGCGGTGAGCTACGCTCAGACGGTGCCGTATTTACGCCGAGGCTCACAAGACCCGGGCTTCCCTGAGCCCGGTCCCTACCCAGCCAGCCTAGATGCCCCAGTCCCAGAATCAGGACTTGCACTATACTTATGTTATCTTAGGGGAGGGGACACCAAATGCCAAGTGGGCTCCGGACCTCTAAGTCCGAGCCTGCGCTCAGAGTATCCTTGCGTGATCGAATTAAAAATTAGGAGATCCACGAGAAAACCATGTAGATTTCGTTCAGACAGTCGGCAAACGTAAGTAGCAGGTAGCAGTGAGTGGTGCACATTGCTCGTAGAAACGATGGCTGGTGTGACAGAATGGTTGAGTGGCAACCGCGTCCCAGAAGACGCAGCCAACAAGTTGGACTGGCGATCTGGTTACGATAGGAGGAACTTGGGAATCAATTAGATAAGGGCGGCGCACGACCTTTCATTGTGGAGAACTTTGGGAAATGCCTTTGTCATCATCATCATCATCATTATCATTATCAGCCAAAAGACGTCCACTGCTGGACATAGGCCTCCCCCAGAGAACGCCACCATGACCGGTCCTGCGCCTCCCGCATCCAGCGGACTCCAGCGACCTTCACCAGGTCATCAGTCCACCTTGTTGGCTGCGTCTTCTGGGACGCGGTTGCCACTCAACCGGGGGCCTACCCACGCTGCGTCGTACGGTGCGTGGTCGCCACTCAAGAACTCGGTGGCCCCAGCGGCCGCCCGACCGCTGCGAGCGATGTGCCCTGCCCATTGCCACTTAAACCTTTACCGCATACGAAGCCATATATGGCAGATATGAACTTGGACCTTATTGGCACAGGTCAAGGTTCAAATTCAAACAACAATTTTTTTTCTATATGCGGTAAAGGGTTAAGTTTTGCTATCCTTCGGGCTATGTCGGTTACCCTGGTTCTTCTGCGGATCTCCTCATTTCTGATTCGATCTCGCAAAGAAACTCTGAGCATAGCCCTCTCCATTGCTCTCTGAGTGACTTTGAGCCTTCTTATAAGGCTCATCGTGAGCGACCATCGTGCCTTTGTAAAGCAGTAGATTTCAATCGGCTGACATGTCAATGATGATGATTATGATGATGATGATGGTGATGTTGATGATGATGAAAACGGAAAACGGTATTAATTTGATCCAAAAATAGTTATTTAAATCCTCGACTAAAGTAACTTGCAAATAAAATACGAGTGGCGAATACATAAAAGATTGTAAAAAATAAACCCGTCCGGGCGTCCGTGCGTGAACGCCTAAATCAGGAATTATCCGTGTCCGGAAAATCTCGCTATTCACAGAGAACCGGGTGCCTTTTGCCGTGACAAAGATTTAATTTAAATGGATAAAAATAACAAGAAAACTCAGAAAATTAATATATTTTTATTCTTCCCGTTCAGAGTAAGGGCTTCTCAAGCTATCTCAAGAACGGTGATAGCTAGACAGTTGAAATTTTCACAGATGATGTATTTATATTGCCGCTATAACAACAAATACTAAAAATAAAATAAAATAAATATTTAAGGGGGGCTCCCATACAACAAACGGTATTGCTTGCGTTAACTTTGCACCTCATTTGTATTTGAAAAATTCAAAATGTAGGTTTTAAATATCCATACTAATATTATAAACGCGAAAGTGTGTCTGTCTGTCTGTCTGTCTGTCTGTCTGTCTGTCTGTTACCTCTTCACGCTTAAACCGCTGAACCGATTTAGATGAAATTTGGTATATAGATAGTGTCAGTCCCGGGGAAGGACATAGGATACTTTTCATCCCGAATAAATTTAGTGTTCCCGTGGGATGAGCGGGTAACATCGCGGGGCACAGCTAGTATACCAATAAATAGCAATTACCCTGTTCTAAGTAGTAACATCGATAATATGTTAAGAAACATATTTGATCACAGAGAAATGTCTCAAACAATCGGCATTTTTGAAGGAATAAGGAACCTTAATAAGCAGGAAAACAGCGGCATGAAGACGGTTATTTGTGATAAAAGCGCCGAATTTTCCAAGCGTTTTAGACAAACACGAGTTAGATAGTATAAAGACACAATTTTCACACTTTGTACATTTTCTTCACGATATTTAAAAGAGCTGGCTTTTGTTAAATTTTTTTTCTTTATCTTCGTTGCCTGTTTTTTACTATTCGGGAGCATTTTTATAGAAATACGCTTTCACAACGAAAGCTTATATTTTGTATTTCAATACTCGTATTGCTAGATTTTGTCATCAAGTGGCTATGACAATGGTATTATTGCTTATGAATCCCAATGAGATATTTAACTGAACACCTTGTGGTCGTAATTAAGTCCCGTTTTCTCATAATAATGCAATTAGTGCTTTTTAGGGTTCCGTACCCAAAGGGTAAAAACGGGACCCTATTACTGAGACTTCGCTGTCCGTTCCGTCCATCCGTCCGTCACCAGGCTGCATCTCAAGAACAGTGATAGCTAGACAGTTGAAATTTTCACAGATGATGTATTTCTATTGCCGCTATAACAACAAATACTAAAATTAAATAAAATACATATTTAAGGGGGCTCCCTTACAACAAACTTACAGATAATGGTACGGAACCCTTCGTGCGCGAGTCCCACTCACACTTGTTTGTTATTAAAAATGTCAGGCGTCGTAGAACCTACATAATCACTTGAAATCCCAATTATCTCTTCAGCCGATCCCCAATATGGCTGGCTCAGCACTAGCCAAGATAGCGTTCTTTGGGGCAGGCATGTGCCTGCTAGTGTTGGATGGACGTAAGATCTTGGATGGAGCATGGTCCAAAATACGCGTAAATAAACCTGCCAAAAGACATCAGCTCGGCACTTACCACCCACAGGCTATTCTTACACCTGAATGAATGAATGAATGAATGAATAAGCCAAGTCAGTCAAGTACTCTTGAACTGAGTAATAACAATAACAATGAAACACTAAAAAATTCTTGATTTTTCTCTTAAATTCCCGTATATGTCACACTGCCTGTTAAACTTGTGGTCTCGTATGCAGTGTGCTCGTATTGGCTGTGGTGTGTAGCTTACTCTCCTTCCATATAACCCTGTGTATTTTTAGATTAAGACTCAGTAATAACTCATCAAGCTACGTGCCCCGCCCATTGCCACTTTAGCCTGCTTACCCGGTTTGCTATATCGATGGCCTTGGTTCGTCTACGAATCTCCTCATTTCTGATTCGATCTCCTATAGAAATCCCGAGCATAGCTCTTTCCATAGCTCGCTGAGTGACTCCGAGCTTCCTTAAAAGGCCCATAGTTAGAGACCACGTCTCGGCTCCGTAGGTCATCACCGGTAATACGCACTGATTGAAGTAAGTACCGATGGGCGTTGGAGCAGAAAGGTTATTGAGTGGAAACCGCGTACCGGCAAGCGCAGTGTAGGGCGGCCACCCGCAAGGTGGTCGGACGACCTGGTTGGAGTTGCGGAGACTCGCTGGATGCGGGTCGCTGCTATCCGGCCCATGTGGAAGTCTATTGATCCAGTAGTGGACGTCCTATGGCTGACATGATGATGAATAACTCATATTAAAGCCCTCACTTGTTTGCATCAACGCACATTATTAAATGGCGACCAAGCCAGTGCTCCTTAATAGGGGCAACTCATTGAATTGACAATATTAAACATTTTCAAAAAGTATTCATTTAAAGTAATTTCTTTAATTTGTTATCAATTATCATAGAACCCTTAACTATTATTTATATTTGGTTATACTGTCTAGTGTCGAAAATAAAATAAAAAATGTGAAAGCATTGTCGTCTAAGAATTAGCCCTCTGCACATGACATCACCTTGTGGCAAATTTGACAGTCACAGCACAGTGGCAACAGTGGTACAATTTTCACACCAAATCTGCCTGAGTAATGTGTGATTTTTATAATGAGGAACATTTCAAATGAAATCTTCAATCACAAATTGAATTGTTGCTTGAATTTACTTGGGGTGTAATTCAATATCAAGATATGACTTGTCTAGTTTTCACAAACTAACTAAATTTTATAAAAGTAACATAGTATTATTATCAAGCTAACAGTATAAGTAACAGGACGCACACTAACTTGCGTACTTACCTTTACGAAAATAGGTTAATGATTAGAAAAATATAATATAAACTTGTATGTGAGAACTAGCCAAGTCATATCTTGATATTGAATTACACTCGAAGTAAAATAAATGCATTGAGTATGTCGCATATCTAAAAATTTTAGGGAAAGAACTTGGTGCCCATATATTAGATCTCAATTCTTTTGTCGGCGAAGTCGACAACGTGGCACACGATATTGAACTTGGCTCTCATTTAACATGTATGTTTTTGATGGGATTACGAAGACAACATCAATCGAATAGTTACCCAGAAGTGTGAACTACCTGAATCCACATTTAAATAAAACAATTTAAACGGGTTTTATCGCGTATATTACCTAATTATTTGAGCCTCCCTGACGTTTCGGCAGCTTTACAGTTACTGTTGTCAAAGGTTGACTAAGAAAAACACTTTTTCTGTCAAATTGTTTTCTTTAAATGTGTGACAGTCGCGGAAACCGAAGAAAATATTCCCTGAGTCTAGTAATGTATACCAATTTTGGCCAAAAACACTTGAATCGAAAAAATAAACTTGAATAAATTCACTTAATGGATTACTTTTATAATCAGTGTACACTTATTTTCTTCTTTTGTACGTGCCTCGTTTTCTAAGGATTAAGGGAAACAATACTAACATTAGAAAATAAAAGAACTTCTTTCAATTGAATCCGCTATTTGTTCTACAAAAGCACTTTATTTTCCTAGATTCTTTGGATTCTTGCTTCTTTGAAAGTGTCCAGTTCCTCAAACGGATATAAGGATTGTTCTTTATAATTTAGAGACAATACGTGTCTTGAGAACTTTTAGTACAGTAAGCTATTATTTTCACACATTCTACGATAGATGTTTTCATTTCATTACATCGGGAACGAACGCGTTCCAGCAGAATTTTGGGCATGTGACCCTAATCTTTTCATACTTGTAAAGTAAATTTTTGGTATGTCCATAAATTATAACTTTGCTGTTGTATGGATAGCGAATTCTTGGACTTCTTATATGTTTTTAAAGTATGTCATCTGTTGTAAAATTCTAGATTCGTGTTAAAATCGGTTTTCCATGATTTCAGGAAAAATCTTAATAGCGCGATGCAAGATCGCCTTTTGTTGTATTATTATTTGTACTATTATTATTATTTATATGGGTGCGTGGCACCATACCAATTTGGTGCCACCTGTTTGTCATAATGTAATGTGATTGAGGAACAGAAACTCATCGTTACCCAATTATGGTAATTAACGATGTTATTAGGATCTCTGGATCCTAACATCACATCATCATCCCTGGTTCTGACCAGGGTTCGAAAAATGCGAGCAAAATCATTCAGGGGTCCTCACTGGTGCTCATGCGTTGTTTCAATCGATTTTGTTCGCAATATCTATATGCGTGAAAGAGGCTCGCATGATGACCCAGAAACAAACTCACCCCTATTTAAAATTTTGATTTTAGGTTATGATGTTAGGCCGTAAGTATGCTACTTATATTAAGACATTACTGGCGCAAGGTAGATATTATTTTGACCTAATTATGGAATGGATAAATAAAATAAACATACAGTTTTCTAATCCAGTTCTTCCTTAATCTTTATTATTCTCTATTTCATTATATATACAAACGTATTCATGTCATGACGTAAATTCTAAGTTACAAATCACATCTTCAATAACGGTACCCTCCTAAGTTGCTTCTCTATTTGCTTCGTTGTTTTGTTCTTCAGGTTAGGTATGTGAAACAGGCAGTACACTGCCCCAAACAGGTTTACACCCACAAATATATAGAATGCGGTGTAAACTCCCATGAATTCCTCGATGGCAGGGAAGGAGTGTACGTGGGCCATTTTGACAAGCTGGGAGTACACGTAGAGAAGGGCAAGCTGGTGTGCTCTTATCTGAAACAATTCGATACAGCATTTGTTAGTTTCTCTTAAAAAATGTTTTTGTAAAAGGTACCTACACTACAGAATCTTCTTGTCATTCTGGAGCTACAATATCACTAAATGAAATTCTAATTTTGTAAAAAAAACTTTTTTATTTTTTATTTAAAATGAGGCTGCGGAACTGGGATAAGGCCGCTTGTCCTAAAGCAGAGCGGAGCAAAGATGTGTAAATAAAATGAAATAATATATGCAGTATGTAGGCCACAAGGGCACTTTTACAAGTCAGATTGTGAATCTACCGGCATTTCGCAAGAGGAGACCGCTGTTGAGAAGAAAGCCGAAAGCAACAGTAAGTCATTTTTGTAAAATGGATCCATCACATTACTCTGATTTAAATGCACTTCTTTTTGGCCTCACAACGTCGCAACCTGGGGGGTAATTCAACCAATTTTAGAGAGATGATGGTGATCTCTCCATTTCATCGCCATCCATCACCTTTTGACGTGTCCCTACTTAACAAGTGGCGATATCCCTAGAACATCGCAAGTTCGTCAATCCGGTCACGCTTAATTTGCGTTTCGGCATAAAATATAACAGGCGCATACTTTAACTTGACCGTGTAGTGCGTAAAATTAGTCAGTTACGTTTGGTTCAACAGAAATTCATATGCATGAATAGCATTTTTGACAATCATTATCGCCTTCGTATTTCCAAAATTGAGATATGTCACGATATGAGAAATCCATACTAATATTATAAATGCGAAAGTGTGTCCGTCTGTCTGTTACCTCTTCACGCTTAAACCGCTGAATCGATTTTGATGAAATTTGGCATAGAGATAGTTTAATATCCGAGGAACCCGAAGGACATAGGATAGTTTTCATCCTGGAAATTATACCTAAAAAGATTGAAAAGTGAGTAAGTATTTCTGTTGGGGTGCGGTGACCCTGTAGGAAATGTAATTATTAGACCAAAAGCACTTGCTCTTACATTTGCTTAGGCGCTTTTAATAATCCCTTTATCAAGTTCCACGCGTACGTAGTCGCGGGAAAAAGCTAGTTTATTATAATTTAAAGTGTGTTTATTGTTGTGGTTAAACGAGGGCGCCGAGTAATAACGACTCAACAGTCTTGCTTTCCTAAAGAAGCTACTGCAAAGAATTTACTTCAGCACGAACAGGTCAATATCTACTAGCCTAATCAATGATTAATCAATGATTGCTGGATGATTAGTAATCATCCAGCAATTCCCTACAGGATCACTCTATCGAGCGTGTAAACGAGTAATCGGTTCCTTTGAACACACCGCGGCATCAATCTTTCTGTCGCAGCCAGGGAGCTCACATATGCCGTACATTATAACTGGGAATATTACACATTAGGAGCACAGCGATAGCACTTCGTAATCAGTATATTTTTGAGGGGTTTAAATCGACTTCAAAAAAGGAGGACGGTTCTCAATTCGACTGTATTTCTTTTTCTTTTTTTAGGGTTCCGTAGTCAACTAGGAACCCTTATAGTTTCGCCAAAGTGGGGATGTTTTTTTTTTTCGTTCTAATACTAGTGTGTGGGGTCTTTGAATAGGTCTTTAAAAAATAATAGGGGTCTCCAAATATTATTTTTTTATAAAGTCAGCAGTTTCGTAAATATTCGCTCCGGAAATCCACAAAATAGCGTTCCCCTCTTCAAAAAGTCATTCAAATGTAATCTGTACATGATGGGGTTATTTATGGCTTTTCAGGTTTTTTGAAGTCGGCTCTAGTTTTGTTAAAAAAAATTGTATGTAATTAATTTCGGTCGTCTATAAAGTCGGTTTGCGGACGATAATTTTACGTGATAACGTATGCCGGCTGATGGAGTGGAAGAGAGATAGATGCGTCACAAGCCGAACGCTTAGGCCGATCGTGCCTCTCTATCGCTTGTTCCGCGCTCTCGCTTGCACGCTCGGCTCAGGCGGAACGTGACAATGAGTCATACTTGTGACGTTACCACGTCAAAATCGGTTAAGTGCTAGTCAGACTCGCGCACTGAGGGTTCCGAACAAACACTTCGCATCTTAGCGGGCCGGGTTAAGTTAAGTAATGAGGTACAAAGTTAACGAAACTGATCACGTTTGTTGTATGGGAGCGCCACTTAAATGTTTATTTTATTCGGTTTTTTAATATTTTTTGTAATAGCGGCAATAGTTCATGAGATACAGCCGACAGACGGATAGACAGACAGACGAATAGCGGAGTCTTAGTAAAAGGATCCCGTTTTTACCCTATGGGTACGGAACCCTAAAAACACAAAAATTTTTAGTCACCCTGTATATATTTTTGTATTGAAATCACGTTTAGGTATGTATATTAGTAGATACATGGCAGTGATAATGCCAACTATATCATGAGAATATGCAGCCCAAAAATATTATCCCTCTGACTTGATGATAATTTGATACCAAGAAGTGCCCCATCTGTACTCTACTCTGGCACCGCTATTCAGCCAATCTTGCCGCATTATACGTAAACCCAAGAGACATTATAATGATTATTTAACGCAAATTTAATGGTGTTAATGCACTAGAGCCTAAGTCGCCATATTTGATTATAGAGGAATAATCTCAGCAGAACATTATCTTCCAAGACAGCTCTGTGTGTGTACGTGAGATTAGAAATGCCAAGCATCGCTATTTGAAGGGTTAAAGGCTTTGTGTATTACCTCTTTAAGTCTAAATGGCGAATGGGAATATGAAACGCATGGTCGGTTACATCGTTTTTGGAATTGGGAAGTGGTATGTCACAACAGTTGACGCACTAGTGAGGACTTGAGGAGGTACATGTTATGAC
This sequence comes from Apotomis betuletana, assembly GCA_932273695.1. Classification (NCBI taxonomy): domain Eukaryota; kingdom Metazoa; phylum Arthropoda; class Insecta; order Lepidoptera; family Tortricidae; genus Apotomis; species Apotomis betuletana. The sequence goes on along the minus strand of OW026318.1, from coordinate 1,024,764 downwards.
GATATATCACTGTTCTGTTTCCCAATACTATCAGTTTAGTTTAAGTTTGCAGCTGGTTCGTCGCGTCGCATACAGATGAGGTGCAAATTTAACGTAACCGGGTTATAAAAATTGGGCAAGTGCGAGTCCGACTCGCGTATAAGGGTTCCGTACAATAAAACATGTTTGTTGTATGTGAGCCCCCCTTAAATATTTATTTTATTTTATTTTTTGTTATAGCGGCAATAAAAATACATCATCTGGGAAAATTTCAACTGTCTAGCTATCACCGTTCTTGAGATACAGCCTGGTGACAGACGGACGGACAGTGAAGTCTCAGTAATAGGGTCCCATTTTTACCCTTTGGGTACGGAACCCTAAAAATCGAGGTTTCGTTCTCGTCGGTTTCCTCCTACAAAACTTAACTAAACTAAACTATTTTTTTCTGTGTTGAAGCATTTTACATTTTTGCGCTGATTCTAATAGAATCTGTTTACTAGGCGTCCATTTGCGGCGAAAATTTGGCCAAAAACAAACGCCTACTAACTACACAAGTTGGATAATAAAACGCAAAAATCTAAATGGTCCGACACAGAACATTTTCTTTTCATTCATTCAGTTCCTAAAATTTCGTAAAGATTGGTTAAACTTTTTCTGTATGGCAAAATGATTAGTGGTATTTCCTCTTAACCGAGTAATGAGATGGTATGTCGGCAGCACATCAGTGGTTCCTTGATAATATACAGGGTGGAACATTTCTAAAGACTGGGCTGACAGAATAGTGTCATCTGAGTGATTTACAATTGACCTATTATAATTGTAAAGCTAGATTTAAAAGTAAAAAAAGTCATCCAAATAAAATATTTTAATATCAGTGACAACCCTACTAATTCAAAGGGGTCTTTAACAACTTTAACTTAACGATGTTCAAAAGATGCTAGGGTTGATAATTATGTGCAGATTTTCACACTCATGTTAACAAACTGTATCTCAAAAATGGATAGAAATATTGACATAGTTCATTGGTGAAAAATGAAGTAGTCAGTCTGAACAATTCCCTGTTTGCTTAAAAGTCCCTCGATCTGTTCCATCCTGTATAATTTCCAACCAAAATAATTAACGTGGGACTAAAATTGCTATTTAGTTTTAAGTTCTTTGTATTGGTCATGCCTTTTTCGCTGTAATAAATAAGTTTTCTTTTTTTCTATAATCGAAAGTCAGTCAGTCTTATTGACATGTTCTTTGAGATACATACGAAAAGGGTTTACTCACGCCGTAGGAGTCGAATGTCGGTCGACATGTTTCGAATCGGTACGCGATTCATCATCAGGAGCTACGATCAGTCGTGGCGACGGCTAATCGAACACTGAGTATATATAAATGATGACACTAAGGTAAATTAAGAAAGAAAAATTGAATGCGATCTACTACAATCTAAGCAGGATTTGAGCCTGCGACCTCTGCGTTTCCGGCGCATTGCTCTTCCAACTGAGCTATCAGATCGCTAAGTCAATCACACCAAATCTTTCATCCCATAATTCGTTACGCTACTGGAGCGCCCTCTGCGTCATATGTGTTTGAAATGCTTATGCGCATTAGCCATACCCTAGGATGTGCGCTTTACAAGCACGATCCCCAATCCCATTGCTTTACAGCAAGTGTGAAGACTGCTAGAGAGATGGCGCTGTTCTAAATATTTGTATAGAATCTTTTTTTATCGATTCTTATTTTTATGTGGAAATACCTACCACATTTACCTTTAGAACCTTTGTGTCATTATTTATAAAAATAAAAATGTGGTATTTCCACATAAAAATAAGAATCTATAAAAAAAGATTCTATACAAATACTGACTATATATTTTAATATGTCTGAGACTCATGAGAGTTTTCTAAAATGTTCTTTGAGTTTCTTTATCCGTACTAAAGTTATTTAAACAAGTTTCAGTTGACTCAGCGGATTTAATAGGACCTCACCTCGCAGTTAAACAGCTCAGCGATGATAACAGTGGGCAGGCCCCACGCGACGCCATACCCGAACAGCAGAGCCCCGAGAGTCGCCACCGGCACCCAGCGGTACGTGTACACCGTCAGGTCGGCCTGGGTGTACACCGCTAGGATGCCCATCGACAGCACCATGAGCGCGTAGGCAGACGTGAGGAGGTACTGGAAAAAGTAGGATGTACATTATTAAATGACTAGCTGTGCCCCGCGGTGTTACCCGCTCATCCCACGGGAACACTAAATTTATTCGGGATGAAAAGTATCCTATGTCCTTCCCCGGGACTGAAACTATCTATATACCAAATTTCATCTAAATCGGTTCAGCGGTTTAAGCGTGAAGAGGTAACAGACAGACAGACAGACAGACAGACAGACAGACAGACAGACAGACAGACAGACAGACAGACACACTTTCGCATTTATAATATTAGTATGGATTAGTATGGATGGATTGTTATGGTAGTGGCCGCCACTCGACCACCCGCCACCCAAAAACTTCACAAGTCGTTGTTAGTTTTATTTTTCATCATCATAAACTTAAAGAATCAAACTCATGTGGGTGTAGCTGATGAAGTATGTAGTTTTCTCCATCTAACTCTATCCATAGCCACTCTCTTGACTTCCCTATTCGACATGAAGTCTATCTTCTCTTAAATTTGTTTAATGTAACTTATTCTTTGCCTTTCTCTTCCTTGTTTTTGCTCAACCTTTCCTTCTATGATGGTATTTTTAAAAGCATCATGTCGTATAAGGTGTCCTAACATTTTTTTTTTTATTTGAAGAATATTCTGTCTTCGAATCCAGCACTGGTTTCGGTGGACTAGATTAAATTATACCGATTTCGGTGGCACCGATTTAATTATACCAATTTCGGTGGAACTGATATAAATTATCCCGATTTCGATGGACGGATTAAAATATAGCGGATTCGGTTGACCGGATTGCCTCAAAATCGTGTTCACCCGAAAATATGCACTAATTTCAGTATTCTGTAATATACCTAATTAACAACAATTTTTAAAAACTTTACTCCCCAAATTTATTGGGGTCTAGATAATGGAGGATATTTTATTGGGGATCAATCGAGGTTCCACTGTACTCACATTCCTCTCCATCACTCGTATGATGACTGTACACGTCAAACTCCCAGCAAAGAAGCACACCAGCGTCAAAAGCTTGTCCGGGTCTTCAGGCAGCTGGAGCTGGGTCAAAGTCTTGTTTTGGTCCAGAAAAACAATGCTCCCGCACAAAATCATGACACTGTGTAGAACTAGACCAATTTTGGTGGCATCGCGCCATATTGGATTTTTAACTGGAAAAATAAAAATAATAAATACAAGCATGCTCCATCTTAAGCCTTATTGTTACTTAACATTATTCTGCAAAATATCATTTAATACTCGTTATTTTCAGAAGTTGCTTAACAAATGTTGTTCTGTTTCAAGGGAAGAATCTATGTTTTCATTTATTGCTCCTATCACAGGCCACACCGTGTATAGACCTTTTTATTATTAGAGCTGCGTAAGGGCTGTATAATCACTTATTAAGCATGTACGTTACTTGGAAATCAAACAGAACCTTATCAGATTTTTTTTTAAGTAACTTACGTATAGTTATTGTATGGATTTTTCCTGCCGCTTTCGCCCTGTCACTTTCATCTTTCAAACTGGCAATATTTTCCAAAACCGTGGGATGCTCCGAGGATAAACATTTCAGTCTGGACATGGCTATTTTTGCGCGCTGGAACAAAACAACGAATTGTCCTAAAGAACTTGGTAGTCCTAGAGGTGGTAAGCGTATAAACATCTTTCATATTGCTCGATTGATTCATATTTTTCCTAGAACTTTGTAGTGGAGACCGAGATGATTCTACATAATAATATTATGTTACATTTTATTTTGTTGGCCGAGTAGTAATAGATGGCCGAGTGACAACGAGGCCATCTAGAGATACGAGGCCGACAATCCCTGTTCGCGCCGAGGCTTGTATAGTGCTTTTCTCAAATAAATCCAAGGAAATAATACAAACGTTCAACTTATATAATATATTACATACGTGCCGACGATAAAGTCTAAATCTTTACGGTAGATGGCGCTACGATGCCACCCTAAGGCATGTTGAAGCAACTGGTTGAAAGATTCAATGGCTCTGACATCTGGTTCGGTGGTCCAGTTGGTAGGACGCCCGTGTTGGCCCGGAAAGCCGTTGGAAACCCAGGTTCGAATCCTGTCTGAACCATTAAATTTTTCGCTTCATTGTAAACATTTAAAACCATTTTGCTTAAACTTACCTCATAATTCCCAACCATCACCAAATAACTCGGCGATTCCTCCAAGCAAAACACCAGGATCATCTGCACCACAACAAGCGCAACCATCAGGAAGCTCAAGGCGTCCAGGTCCATCCCCAACTTCACCAGGTACCCTGCTGTCGTCATTGGCATCAGCAACGACAGCGCGAACCCTCTGTTCTGTATAGAGCTGATCTCTCTGATGTAGATGGGGAAGACGGTGAACAGCCCTCCTGTTGATACTCCAGCTAAAATATGGAGCACCATGATGTTGATCTCATTGATGTCCAGGAGTAGGGGTATGCAGGATATCTGAAAAGTTATCACACTAATATTATACGGGTAAAAGTTTGTGAGTTTGTGTATGAGTATGTTTTTAGGGTTCCGTACCCAAAGGGTAAAAACGGGACCCTATTACTGAGACTTCGCTGTCCGTCCGTCCGTCCGTCCGTCCGTCCGTCCGTCCGTCCGTCCGTCCGTCCGTCCGTCCGTCTGTCACCAGGCTGTATCTCAACAACGGTGATAGCTAGACAGTTGAAATTTTCACAGATGATGTATTTCTATTGCCGCTATAACAACAAATACTAAAAATAAAATAAAATAAATATCTAAGGGGGGCTCCCATACAACAAACTTGTTATAGATTATATATATGTATAGGTACGGAACCCTTCATGCGCGAGTCGGGCTCGCACTTGCCCAATTTTTTTTACTTCTTCGCGATCAAACGGCTGGACCAAATTTGATAAATTTTGGTATGAAGGTAGCTGACACCCTGGATTAACACATATGCTACTTTTTATCCCGAAAAAATGTAATGTTCCCGTTGGATGAGCGGGTAAAACCGCGCGACGCAGCTTGTGAAGATACAAGTTTCTGTCAAAAATTTCATTTTTGTGACAAGCTTTTATAGCTGACTGTATTTTTATTTGAACATCAATCAATTACTCACTGAGACGATTAAAAACCCCAAGCGTAGTTGGATTGCTTAATCTATTAAAGATAATCTTGGGCCAGAAGGTGGCCCAAGATCGTCAGAAGAGCCTCCATCATCAGACCAGCCCATAGTGCCATGATTATTATAATTGTCATCAAGGTTAAGAAGGTATGCAAAATTTTAGCTCAATAATATCTGCTTCAAAATTGAGTTGCATAATTCCACCCAACCACGCAATCCATCCACCCGAACAAAACATAGTTACATATGTATACAGCGTGTATATTTGATACCACCGCATAGGTATTGTAGCCAGATGGAGATTTTAGTGCTATAATCTGATATTTATAACAATTATTAACTTAGCGTTAACTACCATAGCGTCATTAATTAAAAAAAAAAACTGAGCAGCAATGTATGGCGTAGTTATTACTAGTGACAGTTGTGACATCACGATGTTATGTGTCAACAAACAACAACAAACAAGTACATTGCTTGCTGATTTATTTTATATGGAAAAAAAATGATCGTTTTTTTTATAATTTATGGATTAATCAGAATCAGAATCAGAATCAGAATATTATTTATTGCCTTAAAAAAACTTATCCTAAGAATTACATTGCTAGTAACTAAAAAAAACAATACAAAACAGAATAAAGTGAGGCAATGGGTCTCAGTCTCAGCATGTGCTAAGCTCAGTAAAGCCCAGCGCTGGTTTTCAGACTAAGCCCGGAGATTAAGTCGGCTGCTGACATGTTGACAGTTCAAAAAAAAATTAAATTAAATGTATAATATGACAAAAAAACAATAATAATAACAACGTGATGCAAACAACTATAATAATAAAAAATAAAAAAATAAAATAAAAAACTACTAAAATAATGAAAATTCAATTACAATAACACCAGCATGGAGGTTTGTGAGTGTGTGTGAATGTATGTATTAGTGGATGTGTTTGTCTTTGAGTTGTATATGTGTAAAATATTTGTGTGTGCAAAAAAAAAGGAAAGAAATGAAAAATTAAAAATTGAAAATGAAAAAGAGGGAGATTATTGCGACTTGCCTTGCATATCCAACAAGTGACTGTGCACTAACTTTTTGTACTTATACAATGACATGGGTTCTCGTAGGGGTGGTGGCAGATCATTCCAGATTTTCGATGCTGCGAATTTAAAACTCCCCCTAAAGAATGCCGTCTTGTGCTGTGGTACTCTAAGTTTAGTGCATGGCCTCAGTGACTTGCTGCGTGTATCTTTAACCCATTTTATTTTTTCATGCAAGTAGCTGGGTTTCTCAAACTCTATGAGTTTCCTTACTACGCATGCCAGGTGCAGTACTCTCCTGTTCTCCATATTCAGGGTCGCATTTTCGTTTAAAAATGGCGTTATATGCGCTCGCCTGGGAACGTTGTAACAAAACCGAACACATGCGTTTTGTACCCGTTGTATTGCCTTTTTTGTGTCAGCTAGGAGTCTTGGTCCATATACTATATCCGCGTAATTAAATTGTGACAGTATTAGGGATTCTACAAGAGTTTCCCTAACATTAGTTGAAAGATATTTTCGGATCCTGTAAAGCATTTTAAGGCGGTAGAAGGCGTTTCTAACTTTTAAATTTACATGTTCAATATATCTCAGTTCACCATCCATCATAAGGCCTAAATTTTTCGCAGTGTCCACTTGTGTTACAGAGTCGCTTCCTATAGTTACTATTGGGTGTTGTTCTTTAATTTTAGTGCGTTGCCATTTATTTCCTAGTATTAAAAACTGAGATTTCGTTGGATTTAAAATAAGATTATTTTTGAGAGACCAGTCAGCTATTGTGTCTAAATCTTTGTTTATTTTATTAAGAGATATCTCCAAATCATTCGGCGTAAAAGAATAATATATTTGGGTATCATCTGCATACAAGTGAGCATTACAATGTTTCAAGTTCTTCATCAGATCAGCTGTGTATAAAATGAATAGTAAAGGACTCAAAATTGAGCCTTGTGGTGTCCCTCGACTGATATTTTGTATTTTTGACCTGAGTACCTCGCCCTGATCTGTTTATATATTAATATATTAATAAGTGCCTATACTAAGCCCCCGTAAAGTATGCGCTTATATCAAATATACACACTGTATACATATGGCAAGTTAAATAAATGAAAGCTTTTAAAAATAAGAGAGCGTTTCAAAAATAAGTACTAGAAGTTCAAAATGCAGTCTATATTTCGAACGTATGATTTCTCTTAGTTGACCAAAAAAAAATCTTACTATAGCAAAATTCCGGATGTTTGGTTGCTTCGATGTCGATTCTCGTGAAATTTTGCGAGCAGGTTTGATAATTGGAAAGATTTTTTGCTGATTCAGGTATTCGAAATTTTTCACAAAGGCGGTGCTATTATTGGTTAATGAAAACGTAAAAAACATCCATTTCTACGTTCGCTGAGTCTACAACAGACTGAGGAACTAGTTTGACTCGATATATAGGTACATAGAAATATCAAAACGCAAAGAAAACTAAATTGTGATAGCCCAACAATATCCGGTCAGGATCCGGAAATGAATTAGGTATTTTTGGATTTCCAATCTGAGTGACCTCGACATAACTGTGACTACTGTGAGCATACATTCCTGTTACTACTATAATCGAATGGGAAATTGTTCCAACAAGTTTTGACAGGCAATCATGTCACGAATGCTGAAGCCTAGTGAAATCTATTGGGCGCTATTCTAGATAAGATTTAGACGGAGATTGATGAAAATAGACATGACGAACATTTTGAGGATGTCAATGTCAAAAAAATTTATTTTTTATTGGGATCAAATGTCTATATGGGACTACCTACACTTTGACTGCTTTAAAATTCAGAAATTACCGTCAAAGTTCAACATTCCTATGGAGCGTTAAAAACGCTCTATACAAATGGCCACCTAATCGTGACGCCCATATGTTATGGGACTTATGGGTATCAATGTTTGTATGGATACAATAACTAATTTGCCATTTACACCGTGAAAAGTGCGTTTACGTTTATCGTTGTCATACAAATTTTGTTTAGTTAAATTATGAGGATTATGAAATTAATACTTAGGTACAATATTTATTTTTTATTAATAAAATCATTATTTAAATCAGGTGAAAAAACGAACATCACAATTTTTCGCCCGATCTCTATTTTACCAGTCCTCAGCAAAGTGTTCGAAAAAATTATGTTAGATCAATTACTTCAGCATTTCAACAGAAATTGCTTGCTTCACTGTCAGCAATTTGGGTTCAGAAAAGGTCGATCGACCACCGATGCCGCTTCGGAACTCATTAAATGTATATATGAGATATGGGAAAGTTCTTGCGATGCTATAGGCATATTCTGTGATCTTTCGAAAGCGTTCGATTGTGTGGAGCACGGGACTTTATTATTGAAATTGAAACATTATGGGATATCTGAAAATGCCTTAAATTTGGTATCATCATATCTAAGCCACAGAATGCAATCTGTAGTCATAAATAGAACACAATCGGATGGAGCAGCTGTGAAACTAGGCGTGCCCCAGGGCTCGATTCTGGGACCCTTCCTTTTTTTAGTTTATATAAACGATTTGCCATATATCGTAGAAAATGATTGCAAGATTGTTCTTTTTGCAGATGATACATCCCTGATCTTTAAAATTAATCGAGCATTAGTGGACTACAATAGCATAAATAATACACTATCGAAAGTCTTAAATTGGTTCACTATTAATAATTTATTACTTAATTCTAAAAAAACTAAATGTATACGGTTCACATTACCTAACGTAAAATTAGATAGTCCGTCTTTGTATTTAAATGGGGAGCTCTTAGAATTGACCGATAAAACTACTTTTTTAGGCTTGATTCTAGACAAAAATCTTCAGTGGGGTCCCCACATATCATCATTGGCCAACAAATTGGGTTCAGCTGCTTACGCTGTCAAAAAAATCAGGCAACTGACGGACGTAGAGACAGCGCGTTTAGTCTATTTTAGCCAATTTCACAATGTCATGTCTTATGGAATTTTGCTATGGGGAAAGGCTGCAGACATACATACCATTTTTGTATTACAAAAAAGAGCAATTCGCTTTATTTATAACATGCGGTCACGTGGCTCGCTGAGAGATCGTTTTAAAGAATTTAATATTTTGACAGTGCCATCTCAATACATATATGAAAACATTATTTACGCGGTTAAAAATATAGATTCATTTAAAAAAATGCTTAGTTCTAGATACAAACACAAAATTGTTATCCCGAAATTTCGTGTGCGGAAAATATATAGGTCATTTATGGGTCAATGTATACTGTTTTACAATAAGTTACCTGCTGAAGCAATGGAACTACCCCTACCTACTTTAAAAAAATATTTGAAATCAGTTTTGCTGAAGAAAGCTTACTATAGTGTCGAGGATTATCTGAACGATAAAAAAGCTTGGCCTGATTTGGACAGTGCTAATGTTATGTGATGGATTTTTTTTTGTATAATTTTAATATATCTTAATGTTTTAAATATATTTAATTTGGAACGTACATTTATATTTTTAATAATTTGTTTACTTTTGTTGACATTAACTGTTAATTTTTTTTTATATACAAGATTTTATTTTAACTGTTAACTTAATGTATTTTAAAATGTTCTGACGTATTTTATAAAGTTCATTGATTTAATTTTTCACTTACTTTTAACGATGCGTTTGAGCTGAAATATTTGAATTTGTTTTCATAAATGTAAGTGCTATATTTGATTGTATTATATTGAGTGTAATTTATTGACGATGCAAAAGTGATTCCCATGAATCCTACTTGAATAAATGATTTTTATCTTATCTTATCTATTATTTGCGTATCTTCGAAGTCACATAATAAATACTATTCTTTTTTTTGTCTTATGTTTAATTGTGTTTCTGTGTTCCATGTGTTTACCGTGCAAATGTTTTGGTCATGTGAATTGTAAATTTGCATGTAATTATTAAATAAATAAATAAACGACGTATTGAGCTAATTTTATTCATTTAACTACAGTATGCTGTAGAATTTAATTCTACCTAAATACCTATAAACCTGTGTTCAAGGACGAGCAAATTTAACCTAAATGTTTGCAGACTTGTGTTGTAACAGTTGGGCCAGCATTACAAACCATGACTTCGCCTCTCACATGAATCAGCTGATTAAACGATATAATACGCACTACGATACGAGAGCACCTATCTAACTACAAGTACGTAAATAAACTTGAATACTACAATGCCACGGGCAGATCTAGTGTACAGGGCGTTAACCCCGACACCCGACTGCGATAGGGAAGGGTTATGAGTTTAAAGCACAATGCGAATGTATGAAATGGATGCTTATGTCTTTGAAACGCTTTGTAGCTAACATGACACGATTGATTCGTCTATAGATGTGACATCAGATGAATTATTTGGACTTGAAAAAAAAGCAAAGTCCGACTGCAAAAAGGCATAAATACTAAAAAGTTGAAAGAAGATGATAAATAGGATAATGTGGGAGAAAATATAAATGACTTGATACATTCAAAAATCAAAGGTATTGCTCCGACTGCATTTGATAATGTAGTTATTGCAGAAATAATGATCCCATAGCACAAGCTTTGCTTAGTTTGGGACTAGGTCGATTTGTATGATTGCCCCAGTTCATTCCCGGGTATCGGCACCATAAGGTTAAGGTAACAACTTTGTATGTATTTTAACTTTGTATGTATTAATACGGTGAATAGAGACTAAAGTACTATGTGTGACCTTACAAACGGTCCGGTAGTTTTGAATTTTTGATATGTTGTCTAGGATGGTTAGGCAGTGTTTAAAATACAAAATGCACAATTCCCCGCCCTCCGCGCCCGCCGCCATATTGAAAAAACCGGCACTTTCTTCATATTTTTGCTCATATCTTCCTTTAGGAGCATTTTAGCTAGAAGAAAGCTTCGACAATGTTATAGAGAGTTAAATTTACTACATTCTCTATTTTATATTTTTTTTTCTAGGACAGATAGTTACGGAGATATCCACATTTTCTTAAGTTTTCTTAAATGTGCATATCTCCGTAACTATCTGTCCTAGATACAAAATATAAATTGAATAATGAAGCTTTCTTCTAGCTAAAATGCTCCTAAAGGAAGATATGAGCAAAAATATGAAGAGAGTGCCGGTTTTTTCAATATGGCGGCGGGCGCGGAGGGGGGGGGAATTGTGCATTTTGCATTTTAAACACTGCCTAACCATCCTAGACAACATATCAAATCAAAAATTCAAAACTACCGCACCGTTTGTAAGGTCAAAATCCTTTATTCACTGAATTATATTGTATGTAAATAAGTAACTAAGATCAAAGCTCAAAGAAAAATTAAAATGAGTTACTGGTGGAAGATACCGGGAATCGAACCCGGTACCTCTGGATTGCCGATCCAGCGCGTTAACCATTTCGCCACCCTAACTCTCAAGCAACCTATCGAACTTTCCTTATGCTCTGTGTATTGATATTTTGCACTGTTTATTTGAAAGGCTTAAAACTAAGATTGTATTTAAGTAGTAAATATGATAGGTACAATATTATGCACTTAGATGTTCTGCCCTGGTCTACCAGAGCAGAACATCTAAGTGCATAATATTGTATCTGTCATATTTACTACTCGATCGCGATGGATCGCGTGGCAAAAATACTTGGGGCAACCAACCGGTCGACGGTGGTCCCAGGTACCGCTGGGGAGACGTGGTGGAGGTGGATCTGCGTAAGCTTCAAGCCGAAAATTGGCGAGATTGCGCAGGATCGGGATAAGTGGCGTACTTTCGTTCCGGAGGCTAAGATCCTGTTTGGGCTACTGAGCCAAAATAGTTAGTTAGTTAGATGGTCTGTTGAAATAATGGCTTACCGCTTGCACCAGACTGATGATGAATATCGCCACTTTCCGGCCGAACTTGTCGGCCACGCAACAGAGGATGGGCGCGGCGAGCATGCTGGCGAGCACGTTGGCGGTCGTGCTCCACGGCACGTGGTCCAGTGACGTGAAGTGTCCAGCGTGGACCGCTGACGTCAGCGCGTCCGACTCGATGCCTTGTGTGAAGAACGGCAGGCTGGCTGCAAGAAACGATGAGGGATTGTGACGTAGTGCTAAGCCCGTTAGGTCTATTACGGCGTAACGAGCCTGGCACCAGTACATATCCTTCGATCCAGACGGGATCTTGAAGGTTTCCAGAACTAGCTCTGTCGGGAGACAAGGGATCGGGGGCTAAATGAAACTAGGCGGTTTAAACACTAAATAACAGGTTTATTTAAACTAAGACTGAACCTAATCCTAATATCCTAATTTCCCTAATTCCCTATGCTATTCGGGGTGACGCGGTATCCCTATTGTGCGGGGGTAAACGGTTAGTATTCTGACGGGGGTAAACGGTTAGTTGTAAGGAACCTGATCGTTGTCCTTCAGGGTGAGGCGAGTCGTTCCAGATGCGTGGTCACCACACCGCGACAGGCTACCCAAGAGTGGTAGCACTAGGACCCCCTTAAGAGCGAGCCAGAAGCGTCAATACACTCCGCGCTAGGGATCCTAGGACTCCCGCCCTCAACAGGACAAAGACCAAACCTCTTACGTAGGTTCGGAGGGAGGCCCTACTATGTCTCAAGAAGCGTCAATACACTCCGAGCCACAGAGAGCGATTCCTTACACCACTCGCAGGGGTAACTCGACCTGCCTGCTTGAGCGACTGTAAGACACCGCTCCAGTTGCCCGGTCCGTGGCGGCTTATATAGCCATCCGCCTAACGGTATCCGCCGCCCCGCCGCTGTGGTGAACGACCGGTGCTGACGTCACGCGATGACGTTGGGCTCGGCGTGGCGGCTCGGCTCCAGGCTTGGTGGGTCGTTATATTCCCCTCTCTCCTCTGGAGATTTTTACCTGTAAAAATCACATGTGAGTTGTGGTCTACGACAGGGTTGCGTATCGGGTTATTTACGTATCGGGTTATGAATGTACTTGTAACTGGGTTGGTGGATGTACTTATAACGAGCCACTCCAATTATTAATTATTTACTTTTATTACCTGGTATATGCTTGATTTCTGTGGGGTTTTTCGGGACAGAATCTGTTTTCTTTGTTTATCTTTTACCGTTATTACTTTAATTGAGGAATAAAACTTTTAAACTCGAGTAATAGGGAATGTACTTTAAAAAAAAAACAAAACTTAACACAAAAATAGATATTTAAAAAGGATAATCGGGCATCTGCTCTCTATGGGCCCCTGGTGCCTGTCTCCTGTGGGCGAGGCGCGCGATCCCTTTCCCAATAAATCGGTAAAAAATATTTTCCGTTTTCCTGCAATCCGGTGGGAATCGCGTTCTTCCGGTGTTTTGTTCGGTATACTTCATAACAGTAAAAATGTATCTATACTTGATAACTGGTCTCCACAACATATTCAAAACTGGCTTTCTATTTATTAATTTTAAGTCAACACGGTTCTTATTTCTCGGCATTATATTTGATTATTCTCACTGCAACACCTTGTCTTCCAAATACGGGGTATATGTAAACACTTATGTTGTGAACGAAATGTTCTCTAAAATCGGCTAAGTCCCCAGCGCGGTAGTTCGAGCGGCGCGATATCCGTTGTCTGCGGGTATCCGTCGAAAATACCGCATTCCTGCGCCTACGCTACGCGCCTCTGTTTCTTGATATTTTAAATATCTCGTATCTTCGTAGCTCGAGGATTACTTCGTCTGCGTCATCCGATGCTATGTATCGGATTATGATCTTTGTCCCTACGCGGTTACGGCGTTTGTTCGGATGTCGTGGTCATATTTGCCTTAAATTTATTTATATTTTATATTGCCTTTTTGCCTATTTTTGGCATAATTCGCTTCCAAATGGTGAAGATATATCTTGTACCGTGTTGTTTATGTTCCCTGGCGGCTTTTAAAATTATTGAATTTTATATATATGCTGTAATTACGCTGTATTTTTAACTTTAAAAATTGGTTTTAAGACTTTGTTTACATTCTGTGTTTCTAGCGATATTGTTTGTATATTATTCTACGGGTTTCACCAAAAAAAGGACGTTTATAGTTCGGCGATATATTTAACCGACTTCTTCGAGGAGGTTCCTTTTCTGTTGGTGAACTCAATTTAACCGACTTCGTTGATGAGGACTTATTACCGTTCGTTGGGACGTTACGAACTCAAAGGCGCTGTCGTTCCGCTCGTTATCGGTTCGGTGGAACTGCTCCGGCTTTGTTCGACCCTTTGTTTGACGCGGAAAAGAAATATGTCGTTTTAATTCATTTTTTTTTCCTTCCTCGTGCTGTTTTGGTACTTATTTATTCAGTACATGGTTTTAGGTCTTTTATGTGTGCGGTACAGGTTTTTCTGCGGTTCCCCCTGTCTTGGAGTAAGTATATATATTACGGGTGACTTTCTGTCTGTTATGGTGAACGGTCCCGTATATTTTGGTGCCAGTTTCGCGCAAAATCCTTTGCTTGCGTCTGACAAGACATGGTTTTTTTCCCATACGGAGTCGCCTATCTTCGGGGTCCATTGCTTTCTTTTCCTATCGTAGTAACTTTTTTGCGTTTCGGACGCTTTTCTTTGGTGAACCTTGACAATGTTGTAAATATCGTTTAACTTCTTCATTTCTGTTAATTCTGGCGTTTTTGACTGCGACGGTTTATGGGTCTGGCATGCCTCGCATTTTTGTATGTACTTAGCCACTGTTTGATACATTCCGGGCCAGTAATACCTTTGCGCGACTCGTTGCAGTGTTTTGTTTGTTCCTAGGTGTCCCGCGCTCGGGATGTTATGATTTTGTACTAATATCTGTTGGCGTTCCTCCTCTGGTACGCACAGTTTCCACTCGGTTCCGGTTTTTACATGTGTGTTGTATGTTGGGTTTATTATTTTTTTATACAGTTTGCCTTCTTTCACGCAATATTCCTCCGGCGAGGCTTTGCCGGACTTAACTTCTTGTATCTTCCGTTCGTGCCAACCTTGATCGCGCGTCGCGCAGATCGGGTTCCGTGATACTTCGTTTGCGACCTGGTGGTGCACCCATGTATTCCCTTTTGGACTCTTATCGCAGAGTTCGAACTCGTGTTCGATTACTTCGGCCAATCGCTTTGCCTGTTGGTCGTCCATGTTTCTGACCGGGTGTGCCCCTTCGGATATCGCCATGGCGTTCTGCGCCTCTGGTTCTGGCTGAGTGTTCGTAATCAGTGATACATCCTGATTCGTCTCGACTTCCGGTGCGTTTTGCGGTTTTTGTTCGTGTTTCCATGAGACCGTCATTCCGGTTCTTCTTAGGACATCCATGCCTAGTATGGTACACGTTGCCGTTGGCAGCACTCTCACCCAATGCTTAACCTTCTCGCCCTTAATCTGCATGTCGACCAATATGCTCTTCTCTACGCGAGCTGTCGTTCCGTTCGCGAGCACTATGCCTCTCGGGTCATCTAATGTTTCTGTTACTTTTGTTATGCAGTCGCGATATACTTCGTAATTTACGTACGTGTTTGTGGAACCCGTGTCCACCAAGCACTTGTACGTTTTCCCCATTATGACTGCCTCTATGTGCATGCGGTTGTCTTTCCTCGTGCCCTCGTGCGCTGTCTCGAGATACTCCTTGTTCTTCCCTCGCCTTTTCTTGCAGCAATTCTTGCTTAGCATTCCCAGCCTCCCGCACTGGCTACAGAAGATCCTTGGATGCCCTCGGCATTCCCTCGTGTTGTGACCTGGTTTCCCGCACGACCAGCAGCACGTATTTGGGTCGTATTTCGGGTGGATTTTTGTGTTGCTATTCTCGGTTTTCGCAGGGATTCTTCCCCTATCCCGTGTCTCGTTGCTTGAGCTCGGTCGAACTTGCGGCTTCCATTCCTGTTGTGTGTAGGTTTCGGTCCTGTATGCTTTCTCTCGGTATCTCTCTCCGTCTGTTGAAGAGGATATTTTCTCATATTCGGCGGCTAATCTTAACAACCCCGGTAGGTTAGTGTACTCGTGTTTTTTGATGTACAATTTATATTCTTTCAGCATGTTCTCGTGTATGCGGTGTAGCTGTTCTGCTTCGGTTAATTTCTGATAACGCCGCATTAGTGTCTGCAGGTCTGTGACATAATCTGTGAACGTCTCTTGAAACCTTTGCTTCCTCGCAACTATCCTTCCGATGAGGTCCTCCTCATAGTTGCTCGGGAAGTAGTAAAGCTTGAAGAGTTCTATAAATCCGTCCCATGACTTCCAGGTCCGGGCGTTGTTTCTATACCATTGTAACGCCTTCCCCTGTAGGATCCATGGAAGCGCCCGTAGTATGTCGTCCCGCTCGACCCCGCTGGCCTCTATCAGTTCTTCGAGTCTCTCTAGGAATTCTACTGCGTTATCAGTCCCCCTGAACGACAGGTTCCAGTCCCTTATCTGCTTAAACAGGGTCTTCATCCTCCTGTCTTCCGGAAGCTCGTCTTCGGACATGGCGGTACGTTCGTCCCTGGACGTAACAGGCTGTTCCTGTTTCCCCGGTGTCCCGAATTCTTCGGTCTCTCTTACGGCCTCTACCAGGTTTCTCCGTATCTGTTCGACGGTCAACCCCTCTACTGGTAGGCCTCTGTTTTCGGCTTCTTCCGTTAACTCCGGTTTCTTTAATCGGTATATCCAGGCGGTGGGCATCGCCTAGGTACCCTAAGTTAAATCTTACCTCCCTATTGAACCTAACTCGTCAGTGTATTACTTTTAACGGACTCAAACGGCCTAGACCTAGCTCTATTGACTTTCATTTATTTAAACGGCGGATTCAAACGGTAGATTTTAACGGTTTGAGCTAGACCTAGGTAATCCCTTGCCTTTACTGAGCTAGAAAACTCCTGTGTGAGTTATTCCGTTGGGCGCCAAATGTGACGTAGTGCTAAGCCCGTTAGGTCTATTACGGCGTAACGAGCCTGGCACCAGTACATATCCTTCGATCCAGACGGGATCTTGAAGGTTTCCAGAACTAGCTCTGTCGGGAGACAAGGGATCGGGGGCTAAATGAAACTAGGCGGTTTAAACACTAAATAACAGGTTTATTTAAACTAAGACTGAACCTAATCCTAATATCCTAATTTCCCTAATTCCCTATGCTATTCGGGGTGACGCGGTATCCCTATTGTGCGGGGGTAAACGGTTAGTATTCTGACGGGGGTAAACGGTTAGTTGTAAGGAACCTGATCGTTGTCCTTCAGGGTGAGGCGAGTCGTTCCAGATGCGTGGTCACCACACCGCGACAGGCTACCCAAGAGTGGTAGCACTAGGACCCCCTTAAGAGCGAGCCAGAAGCGTCAATACACTCCGCGCTAGGGATCCTAGGACTCCCGCCCTCAACAGGACAAAGACCAAACCTCTTACGTAGGTTCGGAGGGAGGCCCTACTATGTCTCAAGAAGCGTCAATACACTCCGAGCCACAGAGAGCGATTCCTTACACCACTCGCAGGGGTAACTCGACCTGCCTGCTTGAGCGACTGTAAGACACCGCTCCAGTTGCCCGGTCCGTGGCGGCTTATATAGCCATCCGCCTAACGGTATCCGCCGCCCCGCCGCTGTGGTGAACGACCGGTGCTGACGTCACGCGATGACGTTGGGCTCGGCGTGGCGGCTCGGCTCCAGGCTTGGTGGGTCGTTATAGGATGTTCCATATTATAAAGGTAATCTAACGTACAAAATTACGCAATTGAGAAATGTAGCATGTAGGCGAGAACAGCCTGATAAGCAAACATTCTCCTTCGCTCGCCCGGTCAAAAATATTTTAAATGTACAACGAATACAAACATCTCTACCAGTTTGGTAGCACCGAATATTTCATTATTGCACAACTAAAAGCAGATATTTAAGCAATATTATTAAATAAATAAATAAATATCAGACAACATCACACAAATCGATCTAGTCCCAAATTAAGCTCAAGAAGGCTTGTGTTATGAGTACGAAACGACGATTATACGTACTTATATAGATAAATATGTACTTAAATACGTGGAACAACCATGACCCAAGCACAAATATTCAGTTCATCACACAAATATTTGCCCTAGCCGGGATTCGAACCCGGGACCGCCGGCTCACTGCAAACCGAGCCAACCGCGTCGTCAATGAGTGAATGTCTCGTAATGAGTGAATGAATTAAGTTAGTAGGTAATGGATTATCATGTCGTAAATGTCAAGAACTGGGCCTGTCTTTAATGGTTTCACAGGAAGAACTAATCAAGGGGCCTGAGAACTGGTTAAGTGTGTTCCGTTTAAGGTCATAGGTACTGGTCCCACCGCCGACGGTGAGCGAGAAGCGAATAGAACTTATAAATGAGTTGGCGAAAAGCGAGTGTGTAGTTCCGATAGTTTTGTCGCTCGACTATAAACGAGTACGACGGGCGATAGCTCGCACCACTCGCTCAGGCGGGGCGGCCGAGCATGCAGTCATGTATGCTATACGGACGTATTCAGCGGTATCAGATTTTTTTTTTTTTATATCGGACAACCTCACACAAATCGATCTAGTCCCAAATTAAGCTCAACAAGGCTTGTCTCGTCGTCTCGTACCCATAACGCAAGCCTTCATGAGCTGAATTTGGGACTAGATGGATTTGTGTGAGGTTATCCGATATTAATTATTATTATTGTATCACAATATACAAGATGACAGTAGAGGGCTAAAAGTAGTATTGAATATATTTTTATTATTTTTCTCGTACATCTGGCAGCCTAATGCAACGTTTTAGAGACGTTCTGAGTTGAATTTCTAAAAAAAAAAAATTCCTCCTCCCTCATGAGCATGCCTGTAATGTCATGGTATTTTCAAATCATGTTCTGCTACATTACAAGCGAATGGTCGCGGTGAACATGCTCCCTTATGATTGCGTAATAAACATTGATGTATTAAATGAATTATAATTGTCTTTGAAATGGAATTATACAATTTATACCTGTAGCAAAGTAAGTACACAAATAGTGACAGTTAATTATGATCGGCATGGATGTGTGATTTAAGGACTGTCAAAACATTACACCGCCATCCTACTATCTAAATAGAAAAGAACACGGAACTAGCGTAAATGGCGTTGTTGTGAGTCATTTATCAAGTAAGTACAATACTCGTATGTTATCAAATAGATTCGCAAGTTAAAATCTTGCTTACACCTCACACATCACATCACATTGCAATATCTTTCATAATTAAGTTTCGACATTCAAAACCCATCAAAAAAGATTCTAAAAAACTTAACTATTTTATCGTTTATCAAAAACTTTGTACTGTAAAATTGGTTTAAAAAAATATTGAATGGCTGTTAATAAAGAAACTCAATTTCCCAGTCTTAATAGATAGCATTTAAATTTCAATAGACGATTCGTGTCACTCAAGTAATTACCTACCTTATTTAACCTAATGTTCTATTATAAAATATCTATTATAAGCAAAAGACGATACCTGCAGTTAAACTGTGAATACAGTTTTGTAGAATAAATAAAAAAAAAAATTCATTGCATCTCCGTTTTGTAGTCACTTTCTTATCAATAAGTTTTTATACCCTGTATAATAATTACACTAATATCATAATGGCGAAAGTTTGTGTGTTTTTGTGTTCATGTGTATGTTTGTTACTTGGTGCTCAAACGGATGGACCGATTTTAATAAAATTTAAATTGAAGGCAGTTGACACTTTATTAACAAATAGACTACTTTTTACCCCGAAACAGTGTAGCGTTCCCGTAGGACGAGCGGGTAACACCACGCAGGTGCAGCTAGTAATAAATAAAAATAACATAGGAAATAGCAGTCCTTGTATCATTCGTCCATGTTACACTCTCGTGCAAATACAGCAAAGTCAACAATTAATATTTGGCTAGTCTCCATTCTCGGCGGTGCGATCTGGTTATATCATGACATCTGTTTTCATAATGAATACAGGTAAGTAACATTTGGAAGATCTACCATATTCCATATTCATTTATTAATACGCGACGACAACGCGACGCGGTTGGCGCAGTTTATAGAACTGCCCACTGAGCCGGCGGTCCTGGGTTCTAATCCCGGCCAGGGCAAATATTTGTGTGATGAACTCGAATATTTGTTCCTGGGTCATGGATGATATCTATATAAATGTATATACATATAATATTTATATAGTCGTCTAGTACCCATAGTACAAGCTTTGCTTAAGTTTTGGACTAGGTCGATTTGTGTATGATTGTCCCTTAATATTTATCTGTATATATAAATGCAAGTGTCCTGACTGACTGACTGACTCATCAACGCAGAGCCGAAACTACAAATGCTAGAGAGTTGAAATTTGCACACTAGATTGATTTTGTAGTGTACAAGAGATAAGAAGCGATTTTGAAAAATTCATCCCCTACGGGGGTTAAAAAGGGGATGAAAGGTTGTAATAGAGCACAAGTTTTTTTTTAAGACTGCACCGAGCGAAATTTAAAAAAAATAGTCAGTTGCCGTTAAGTAGATAACGTCAACACTAGTTGTTTAATCCATTTCTAAACTATATATTTAGCACTTCGAAGAATGTGTTAACAACTTCTCCGTGGAAAAATTATAAGATTATTCATATTTTACCCTAGAGAACTAAATAAAGTTGGACGAAAATTGTAAAATCGTAAGCAGTTAAGTGTTTTTTTATACTTTAACAATGGAAATTTATTCAGATTTTCAGTAAAAAAAAGAAGAATGTTTACATTACAATTTTTCCGCATCAAATATTTCAATTATTGTTTGGTATTAAAGGTCCAGATTTATCAAAAAGTGCTTTTAATACTCCATAAATTTTTACTATGGCGGCCGCGCGCCGATCTAAATACGCAATCCCCGCGCTCTATGGTTCAGTCGCTAACGCTCGGCGCCCTCTTAAGCTAGGAATTAGAAACTTCTTATACCGTGGTTATCACTTAAAATTATTTTCCGTAAACCGACTTTACAGTCAACCAATTTTTTTACAAGCTTTTATTTAACTTGCATTGTATGTATGTTGTAGGTATGTAAGTAGGTATGTTTGTTCGGGTGGAATCTTGCAACTCAATTTAGAAGCAGATATCGTCAACCGATTGAGCTGAAATTTTGCATACTTACATAACTTTGATGACAATACAATAATATGGGGCTGATCTGATGATGGAGACGGAAGGTGGCCATAGGAACTCAATAATAGAAAAAACAATACTACCGAGTTTGGGCTCTTTAGAATCGTCTCAGTGAGCATTTGATGGATATCCAAAGAAAAGTACAGTCGGCTACAAAAGCTTGTCACTAAAATGACATTTTTGACGGAAACTTATTTACCAGTGCCGTAGCTCAGTTCAGTTGACGCAAATGGCAGCTAGACACTCTACTTCCCGCGACC
Organism: Apotomis betuletana; assembly: GCA_932273695.1. Taxonomy (NCBI): domain Eukaryota; kingdom Metazoa; phylum Arthropoda; class Insecta; order Lepidoptera; family Tortricidae; genus Apotomis; species Apotomis betuletana. The sequence continues at coordinate 1,003,194 of OW026318.1, read as the reverse complement.
AATTTGTGGCAATTGCAAGCACTTAAAGACGTGCTGTGTCGATCCGGCAACCATGGTGCCGTCAGGTTAATTCGTTTATTGGATTCAATGCCACAAATATAGGACTAATGGCTTTGTCAGCTATTTACCTCGCGAACGTTTTTTGATTACTAGGACTAAAAACATGTTGTATTTATGTGAGAGCTAGAAAGCTAAATTTTATTAATTGAAAATAGAAATTTCATGAAAAGACAAAAAAGCCGCCTTGCATCTTTGTCTTTAGCTTATCTGTGGTGTGACGTAGGCGACCCCGTAAATAAAGATCAGTAATACACTCTTATCTATGACGCGAATGACGCTTTCAGTTTAAAGTTTTTTTTACTGGATTGATGACGTCACTATCAAGGGTGAAAATGGCGGACAACGTTTTAAGCATTTCAAAACACAATAAAAAAAATATTTTCAATTTCAATTTATTCAGTCACCTTCTACTTTTATGCACTAAATATATTAGGTTTCCTAATTGTCAAGTAGGTACTAAACGAAATAAACACTTGTTTAATACAATTTAACATGAGCAAACTAGCGTATTACGTCACTCTTACGTTATCATTTTTCCGCATTTTGAAAAAAAAAGAAAAAATCAAAGAGAAAAAAAGTCGAATTAATTATTGAACCTGCAGGCCTAGCATATTTGCGACTTCGCTTGTCATGTGACTCAGCGTCACCTGTCTTGTTCACTCGGTATAGAAAGGAAAGTGACAGGTAGTACTTGTTGCACAAAGAGTCGCATGTCATGACGCTGCTGCTCACAAAATTTCACGAAAATCGGTTAAGAAATGCGACCTATAGGCCACGACAACCGGACAACCGAATATCCAGAATACGGACATACGAAAGAATTTTTGGCCAAGCCGAAACGGAAACGCGTCGCTCGCTCGGCTAACAAGCGATGACGCAGCATCGGTGGAAGTAGGCCTGACGGTATTTTAAGACCGTTGATCAAGGTCTGGAGCATAATTCGGCTGTTCTTATGACGTATGCTCGAGCTATTGCCACTGTATTGTTAACCCCCATCGAAAAAAAGAGGGATGGTATAAGTTTAAAATGTGTGTCTGTATGTGGCATCATAGCTCCTAAACGGATCAAGCAATTTGAGTGTGTTTTTTTTAACGAAAGACTTGTCTGTCGATATGGTTCTTAGCTATGCTTGGTGGAAATAGAACCAGTAGTTTCCAAGATATTCAGCTTTAATTGGAAGTGACAAGATTTCAGTCAATATTCAAATTGAGAATTCCAAATTGTGTAGTTATGTTCAGTTTTAGTAGCATTTTATAAATTACCCATTGAATGAGGGTCTCATGATGACCCGCTTCTTGTGCCGGGCTGTTTTTAATCTTTTTTCCAATTACTAAGTAGGTACGTCATAAGTATGAATTGTGTATATTTTCTTCATATGAAGCATCATTCAAATGCATCACTCAACCAAATGAATGAAATGAGTATGATGATCTGATGGAACAGTATGAGTCTAAATATCCACTGAACGAACACATATACACACATAGAGGTCGCTAATGTATAAAGCATATCAAATAAACAATGCGAAGATCGACACACAAAGCATAAGGAAAAGTTCGAAAGTTTACCCGGGCGTTAGGGTGGCGGAAAGGTTGACGCGCTGTACCGGCAATCCAGAGGTACCGGGTTCGACTCCCGGTCTCTTACACCAGGTTACGCATTTAATTTTTTCCTTGAGCTTTGATCTTTGTGTCAATAGTTTAATCCACTGAACGAATTGAATGAAATGAGTTATTTATATCACGAGAGCTAAATACATACATCGTTCCTCTTCTGTGTATGTGTTCCTTACTTGTCTTGTATATGTTTATTTATGTAGGAATGTTTAGGTAGGTATATCTGTATATCTATTGATATGTTTACTTGCTTATCTGTTGATACTTATTTTGTTCTCCCATCCCCTTGTGCATCACCTACTAATTTTGTAGTTTATACTGATCAACTCCACTACCACAAGGTTGTCTGGAAGAGATCGCTCTTTAGCGACAAGGCCGCCTGTTGTCTACCGTTGTTAAAATCATTGTTTCTGTGTTTAATTTGTAAACTTGTATTGTATTCTTCGTTTGAGTGTCATGATTTGTGCATCTCTATAATAATTAACCTACTAACTAAATATAAAAACTCTTCCTCTTTCGTCGATTGAAAAAGATTAACGGCTAAATCGGATATAAAACATTCTCGTAAATAACCAGTCTTGTTTATGACGAATGTAAACAGACATGATCTATTTTTGGCGGCCGATTCGCAGCAAATGCCGTAGTTGCGCAGTTGTGGCATCGCCTTAAATTCAATACAAGTTCTTTTCAATTCATATTTTGACGCTGCTGAGCCGACGGTCCTGGGTTCGAATCAGGATCTGAACCCAGGACCCCGCTCAGCAGCAGGGGCAAATATTTTTGTTAACTCTGATATTTTGTGTGATGAACTCTGATAATGGGTGTGATGAACTCTGATATTTGTATGATAAACTCTGATATTTGTGTGATAAACTGATATTAATTGTGCCTCGGGGTTTACCCTTCTTTTATAGACACGATTCATCGAATTTTGAATAGAAATTTCATTTCATCGAAAGCATTTTTTTCTGAAACCTTAAAGTATTTCGGAAAGACAGTGATAATTACTAACCTAACCTAATCTAAAGATAGGTTGTCATTTTCAAAATTTCTGAAAAAATTATAACTTACGAGGAAAAAATTGTCTATGAAATGATTTTGTATAAAAGAAGAGGCTACCGTGCCTGGGTCAAGGATGTTATTTGTATTTAAGTATGTTTTTATCTATAAGTATGTTTATCGTCGTCCCGTAGCCATAACACAGGCCTACTAGACCTTACTGTGCTGTGGGACTTGATTGATTATGTGTTGTCCAATATTTATTTATAGTGCTGATAGGACGCCTGTGTTTACCACGTTGGGAGAGAGCTTGATTATATATGTATGTAATAAATAAATAAATAGTAATAATAATAATGTATGTAATATTGAACAGTATCATACCAATCAGCATATCAACATTTTAATATAATATGTAAACATTTTTAACCCCAGAATGACGAACTTAAGAGAAAAGTGGAGAAATTGGAGATTGATAAAAAGGAAGATAGAGAATATATAAATATACTGGAAGATAAGATAGAGGACCTGCAAAGAGAGGCCCGGAAGAAGAATATCGAAATAAAAAATGTACCTAAAGCGGAAAAAGAAACCCGGGCAGATCTCATAAGCATGGTTATAAAGCTAGCCAAAGAAATAAAATGTGAGGTTGCCGCTGCAAATATTTCTGATATCTATAGAGTTCGCGGCAAACAAGGAGGCAAGCAAAACTCGCCAGTTATAGTGGAGTTGTCGACAACCCTACTTAAGACAGACTTCCTGCAAAAGTGTAAACAGCACAACCTCAACAAAACGGACGATAAGCTCTGTGCCAAGCACCTGGGATTAACCACGAACGAGAATACTCCCGTCTACGTATCGGAGCATCTAACAGCTAAAGCGGCTCGCCTCCGCTTTTTAGCACAGGACCTGGCGAAGTCGAAGAATTATACATTCTGCTGGACGATGTTTGGAAGAGTCTTCATTCGAAAAAATGATACCTCGGGGTCAATTCTCATAAAAAGTGAGTCGCAGGTGCAAAGATTGTTTCAGGAAATATGACTAACCTTAATATTAGATATAACTAATTGGAATGTCCTATTGTCTCCCAGTTTACTGCTTTTTTGTATAAATATTTCTTCTCTATTTAATTTATGGATGGCAAATCTATTATTTGTAATCGACACTTATCACACACAGCCTACACTATTATACGACGATAGTAAAACAACTTACATTAATGTCACTAACACAAACAAAATGTTTAACTCAAAACCGAAGAATATTACACATACATCAAAACCTCACCACAACCAACTCTTGCATTCAGAAAAAACAGATATTTACCAACCCCTGGAGCCTACCCTCATAAAGTCTATATTATTAAATAATGGATAGTACCGTCACTACTCTAAATGAAATAGATGGAATCCAAATAGCGGAGTCTATAAGATGTAAAATAGATGAAATCACAAAGTATACAAAATTTTCCCAGTCAGATTTTACAATAGTGTCTCAAAATATAAGAAGTGTATATAGTAACATTAACGACTTACATACGACCTTAACCCAACTAAAATTTTGTGTAGATGTTATAATATTAAGTGAATGCAGATTGAATCCCGAAAAACCCGTACCCACGCTAAAAAATTATTTGACTTTTTATACAACTAATCATGTAAATCAAAACGATGGCGTTGTCGCATACGTTAAAGACATACATAAAATCAATGTTCGTGAAATACAACTAACACACGCTTCTTGTTTAGAGATAACAGTTCAAAACACAAAAATATTGGGTATATATAGATCGCCATCGAATATTAATGCTGAAAATTTTATAACTACCTTAAATTCTCACTTGGAAACAATTAAAACGTTTAAGAATATTATCATTACCGGTGACATTAATATTAACATTACACACAAAATTAATGAATCGACACATGAATATACAAACAGACTAAATTATTTAAACATACTTGCCTCACATGGATTATTTCCAGGCCACCAATTACCAACTAGGGACAAAACTTGTCTTGATCACTTTATGATCAAGACAAATAAAACTGATCAGAAGTTATATATATTTGTTCTAGATACAACTATTACAGACCACGCCATGATTTTATTAAAACTAAGTAATACCAAAATAACTTTTACCTCGCAAAAAACTAAATGCAAAACCGATTTTGCTAAAGCCATGAGTGACCTTTCAAATGATAACTTCTCTGATATATACAAAATTTCCGACCCTAATATTGTAGCACAAGAAATAATAAGCAAAATAAAGAAATGTCTAATTGAAAACACGGTGACCACGTTAGTTCCGAGAAATAATCGAATAATCAAGCCGTGGATAACCCCAGGAATACTCCGTTGTATCAGAAATCGAAATAGTATGCAGAAAAAGGTTCGCGCTGACCCTGATAACATAATATTACGGATCACCTATAGAAGGTACAGGAACTACTGTAATGGCCTAATCAAAAAATTAAAGCATAAATATGATAAGGAACAGTTAATTTTGGCAAGTAAAAACTCAAAAATGTTATGGAAAACCATTAACAATATAACAAATCGTAAAGTCAATAACAATAACAGTCTAGAGTTGCTGGATATTAAAAACTCACCTTTGGAGTCTGTTAACGAAGTAAACAATTATTTTTGTAACGTAGGTAAAGATTTGGCAGAAGCTATTACTTCCAATAACAACCAAGATGGCGTAAATCCTAGTAACTACTCTCAATCAACTACATCTTCCTTTGTTCTCTTTGAAACAGACCCTAATGAGGTACTTATCATTTTAGCCAACTTGAAAACCGGTAGTGCTCCTGGGTGGGATAATATACCGACTGAATTTCTAAAAATGGCTAGCTGTATAACCGTTCCTGTAATAACGTACCTGGCCAATCTTTGCTTTGAAAAAGGTATCTTTCCAGATGTATTTAAACAGGCAATAATTACTCCAGTATTTAAGGACGGAGATAGAGACAACGTATCCAATTATAGACCCATATCTGTACTGCCAGTAATTTCGAAAATCTTAGAGAAACTTATAAATAATAGACTAATCAATTACCTAAATAAATTCAGTATATTATCCAATGCTCAATACGGTTTCAGGCAGGGTCTTTCAACTGAAGATGCAATCACAGCCCTTTCATCTTTAATAGTAGACAAAATAGATAGGAAAAAGAAATGTCTCGCAGTATTCCTAGACCTTAAAAAGGCATTCGATACTGTCTCAGTCCCAATCCTTTTATGTGCCCTGGAAGACATCGGTATAAGAGGAATCCCTCTTCAATTACTAGACAGCTATCTTTTAAATAGAAAGCAAAGAGTTAGAATAGGGAACCACGTAAGTGAAGATTGTAGCATAAGTTTTGGGGTCCCCCAAGGTAGCGTCCTTGGACCGACCCTATTTCTTATCTACATAAATAGCCTATGTAATATGCAGATAGAAGAGGGAACAATCTTTGCCTATGCCGACGATACAGCTGTCGTTTTTTCGGGAGATACATGGGATGACGTCCGCAAATACACAGAACAAGGCCTAGCTAAGATAGCCCATTGGTTAAACACTAACTTGCTAACACTAAATACTAAGAAAACGAACTACATCTGCTTTACAAATTATAATAACACTCAACCAGGAGCCAATTTCAAGATTAAGATACATACCTGTCATAGTTATGTAGAACCTGACTGTTCTTGTACAATAATAAATAAGATAGATAGTACAAAATATCTCGGGATCATGGTGGATCAGCGTCTGACATGGCATGCGCATACAGAACTAATCATGAACAGAGTTCGTAAGCTAATGTGGATTTTTAAAAACATAAGGCATGTTGCCTCTAAAACTCTAATTAATCAGATGTACATATCACTAGCGCAATCCGTTCTTACATACTGTATCTCAGTTTGGGGGGGTACTACTAAAACAAAATTCTTACAACTGGAAAGAGCTCAAAGATCTCTAATAAAAGTTATGTACTCTAAACCACGAAGATTCGGTACAATGGAATTATACGAATTATGTGATCTTTTATCGGTACGAAAATTATATATATTAAATGTCATTCTAAGAAGACATAAAAACACTATTTATACACCTGAAAGAACACACAGAAGAAGGAAACGGGTAAATGTTATTGTAACACCGGTAGTGGGTACCGCTTTTGCGAGAAGACAATACGTATCACAGTCAGCTAAGTTATACAATAAGATAAACAAAGATATTGATATTTATTCATCTACATTACACGGTTGTAAAATAAAAGTTACTGAATGGCTAAAATCTAAATCTTACGATGAAACGGAAGACCTTTTAAAAAACTTGTGACACATAAATATTAAAGAATACTAAATGTACTAGATACACACATGCAGACGGACACACACACACACACACACACACACACACACACACACACACACACACACACACACACACACACACACACACACACACACACACACACACACACGCGCGCACGTATTATGAACATACCATCCTATTTTGTAAGGTTATCAAAATAACTGTATTACTAGTTTATTAGTTTAATTTATTGTTGTTCAGAATCCTAATCTAAGCTTAACTTGAAATTACCACTTCTGTACAAACTAGCTAATTTGCACATGGAAGAGCGGTGTCTCTTAACACAGGTATCTGGCATACTTAAAAAGAGACACCAACCTATGTTAACATTGTGTATGAATAAGGAAACGAATAAATCATTTTTTTTTTTTTTTTTTTTTTTTTTTTTAAATGTTGATTATATTTTTTGTGGGAATATTTCTCATTTTTGAATTGTATACATGTTGCGTCATGTAAATATTGACCTTCGTCAATTAGCACAATAGTCAATTATACTGTGCAGGAAAATCGACAGCGCTCTTTTTACGTGACGCGATCACTACAAAGGTCTATTGGTGTGACGTATTTGTGAGCAGATGGGCATTATTGTGTGATGAATGTTTGAAGTTCTGTGAGAGGATGGATGTCCGTCTGTCTTCAGTTTGAATTTGTAATGTATAATTGATTTCGTTAATGTATGTTTTTCAAATGTTTGTATATCATTGTTATATTATGGTAGTGGTAAAGACGAATTAACATTGCCCTTGCTACACATTTTTAATTTGGCCTTGCAGTCAGGTAATTACCCTGATCAGTGGAAAATCACTCGCGTGCGCCCCATTCCCAAATCAAAAGACACGGGCAAGGTTGAAAATTACAGACCAATTGCAATTCTGTCGGCTATGGCGAAGCTTTTTGAGTCCATCTTGATGAGTCACATATCTCCCCAAATAAAACCCTACCTTACCGACGCGCAGCATGGGTTCAGGCCTAATCGGTCGGTCGAAACGAATCTCCTGACTCTGGTTGACTCGATATCTGAACACTTAGATGAGGGAATGCAAGTTGATGTGTTGTATTTCGACTTTAAAAAAGCGTTTGATCGTGTGGATAATGACGTTCTCCTGAGGAAACTGACTCGTATAGGATTTTCTCCCAAGTTAGTGAAATTCTTCAGCGATTATCTACGCGACAGACGGCAGTACGTGCAACACGGATGCTTCATCTCCGAATCCTACCACACCCGTTCAGGAGTCAGCCAGGGTTCAATTCTGGGACCAATGCTGTTTGGTATAATGATTAATGACCTGGCTATGGTCCCGAACAATGCCAGATGTCTGCTCTATGCCGATGACTTGAAGCTGGTGTATGGAGTGCATCAGCTTTCGGATTGCGTATCACTTCAGGAGGATGTTGATCGTCTTTATAGGTGGAGCACTGACAATAAGCTTCTATTTAATATAGAAAAATGCTCAGTTATGACCTTTGGGCGTAGTCATAATCCCCTGCAGGTTGAATACACACTTGGGTCAGTACCCTTGACTCGCACGGATACTGTCAAGGACTTAGGAGTCACTTTTGATTCACGCCTCTCTTTTCATGACCATATAAAAGACCTAGCCAAAAATTGTTTCCGGAGGTTGGGGTTCGTGATCCGAAATACCCGTGACTTCTATAGTCCGACAGTCATACAACTGGTGTTCACTGCCCTAGTTAGAAGCAAGCTGGAAACAGCTTCCATTGTCTGGAATCCGCATGAGGCTTCATATATTTTGTTATTGGAGAAAATCCAAAAAGCCTTCTTGCGTTTTCTTTACAAGAAGAGATTCGGATATTATCCATTTTTATATCCGACAAAATTTTTATTAGGAGTATTAGGTTTTAATTCGCTTGAAGTTAGGCGTAATAACATCTTACTAAAAAACGCTTGCAAGATCATGCGAGGACAGTCAGACTGCCCAGAATTGATTGGTCAAGTGGTGCGTCTGTTCGTTCCGTCTGTGCCGAGGATCACTCTTCGCCCGCGCAGCCGGCTATTGTTTGCTGCTCCTGAAGCACGCACCGTTTCGCGGAAGCAGTCTCCTCTTGTTCGAGCTTTGCACAGGCTTAATGAGCTTCTCGCATCAGCACCAGATTTGGATGTTTTTGCAAGTGATTGGCGAACGGTGTGTCGTGAATGTTTAAGGTATTGTGAGGCGATGGATAGTAGTAAGTCTTCTATTGTCTATTAGTTTGTACCTACCTTATTTAAAAATTGTATCTGTAATGCACAGTGATTTAGTTTTAACTGTTATGCTGTGTTTTATGTGGAAATAAATAAATAAATAAATAAATAAATTATTATTATTTATAATTTCACAGTGCCTTGGTTATCTGTTATGCTGTGTAATTAAGTTTAATAAATAAATAAATAAATAAATTGGTAAGATCATTTTATGCAATACTCTGTAGTCCAAGTCAGGAACCCACGACCTCTACTTGGAGTGCAGTGGGTTGTGGAAATTTGAGAGAGAGAGAGAGAGAGAGAGAGAGAGAGAGAGAGAGAGAGAGGAAGAAAGACAATTAACCTTTACTGTATCAATAAGTATGTTACCTCCATTTCGAGGGGTATATTTTCCTTCTTTATTGGTCCCTTGATACTAATAATCTTGTCTCTCCCATAGAGTATAGTTTATTAAGAAATAAAAAAGCATTGAGATTATCCATGGATTCTAAGTGACAGTTGCCTTTAAATCGCCATTGGACGTTCCATGACTTCAACGGCCAGCGGCAGCGGCGCGCATGTCTCGCTCACTCGTATCGCCACCGCGCATGCACCTTTCACTCACCCGCTCGCCGAGGCTGGGCGTTAGGCTACCCGTCGACAAGCGGAGCGAGGAAATTTAACCAATCAGACTGCGTCTTTCTAAAGCCCAAAAGCAGGAAGAATGTGATTGGCTTAGTTTACACATCTTCGCTCCGCTTCTATGGACAGGCAGTCGTATTAGCGGAGCGGAGCGGAGACGTGCCTTGCATTGACCCATCACAAAAGTAAACAGAGCTGAGATACAGATTTTAACTAGAGATGCAACGGATAGTTGTTTGGCCGGATGCCGGATATTCGGCCTAACCACCGGCCGAATATTCGGTATCCGGCCACCGGATATTCGGCCCGCGAAACTATACCTACATTTTGAGTTTTACAGGTGCGCGTCGCGCAGGTTTTGACCTGTTTCTTAGTGAACGTTCGCGCGGACACATTTCTAGGTTCGAGACGAGTTTTATTATGTCATTACGAAGTAACTTCGTTCAATAGTACACGTGCAAATTGTAGTAGTAGTGCAGTACATTCCAGTTTTACCCCAAAATCAAGTAAGTTTACTATCCGGTATCCGGCCGGATAGCACGTTGTTATCCGGTATCCGGCCGGATATTAAAATAAGGGCCGGATAGGCCGGATACCGGATAGTAACCGAATATTCGGTGCATCTCTAATTTTAACTCAGGTGATCAGGTCTGTTCCACACGACTCCGCTCCGCCTAGCTTCCTTAGCTTCACTTGTAACTAAGTTAGTTAAGCAACTAACACTGCAAATGAATCCTAAAAGTCAATGTTAACTACTTCGAATTAAATCCTATTATTACACGATAAACTCAAAGTATTTGGGATTTGTACATTTATGAAACATTGTAATGTCTCATTATTTTCAATGTGGGTACACACCTCATTTGTTTTTTATTTGAACCATTGATACAAAGATCAAAGCACAAAAATACACGCTGGACCGGTAATCGTATCGTGGGTACCTACCGGGTTCGACTCCCGGTCTCTGCCGCCAGGTTTCGCATTTAAATTTTTCTTTGTGCTTTGGGCAAAAGCAAAAGGTTTTTATCGATGATTCAATATAAATTTGGGATTTGCTTTTTGTGTTTCTGACAATTTTAATTTAAAATGAAGACACACCAATCACTCTCTCATCACTGCAAATAAATGATACGATATTTGCAATAATGCGAAAAACTTTTTTTTTATGGTTGTGCCAGGTTCAGTAGTCCAATAGGTAGGAAGACCGAGTTGGCCCGGAAAGCCGTTGGAGACGCAGGTTTAAACCCCGCTTGATCCATTGAATTTTTCAATTTTTCGCTTCATTGTAAACATTTTTTGTTTACTCAAAGCAGACGATACTACTGGTGTAATAAAAAATATGATACAATTGTACGTACCTATGAAAGCAAATAACAATTCCTTCCAGACACTGCCTTTGCTTTGAATATTCGTTTTAGACTCATCATTTGTTTCAACACTGTTACCTCCTATCGTGTAAACCATTTTGTAAAAAATATCACAGAAGCACTTATTAAAATAAATTAACGAAAGAGCTATTTCTTCATTCCTACAGTCCTTTTATAACTATAATCACGACACTATTTACTTATTCTTATCAAGCGAAAAACCACTTAAAACCAATGCAAATGGAGTCCGAATCACAAGAACACACAGCACTTTTCTGTTTACAGTGGAAAACGACGTTTAACCAACAGGAAATACACTCCAAAATCCGCGACGCTTATATCTTTAATAGTTCTCAATGGATTCTTTAGTTTCAGCAGTTTCTTGGTTATTTTGAACTCAGTTTGTTGGTAATAAGACACGTCCGATGTTACTGAGATTGTAGCGAGATCTGTGTCAATAGTATATACGTGATGCATGCGGCGTGAGCGATAACAGTGAGAAGCGAGACTCGGGTTTATGTCTATTTGTAGTCTGCGAAGACGTACACTTTCATAAAACAATGCCTGTCATGACACTATCCGGAATAAACAATATCATATTTATCGTGACAAATGTTTGTATCATTGTTATTGGAACGTTATCTAGACACGCGGCAGCGTGTCAAGCCAAGTTCAAGCAAAGGAACTGGCTAGCCAGCGCAGAGTGTAATATTACACGAACCACTTGGTGCCACTTTTGACCCTTCTATAACTCAAAATCTCTTCAACGTAAACACATAAATCTACGTGTGTTTAATTATATCTATAAAGACATCTAGAAGCCCAAATTTCATGAAGCTAGCTCAAACGGTTATAAAGATATGAAGGTCAAAAAGTCGTACATTTTAGCACTGACTGACTGACATATAGTACCTAAACCTAACCTACTTCCAGATGACCTAGAAGGATGAAATTTGGAATCCAGCTCAGTAATTGTGTGTAAGCGTAGGAAAAAATCTAAAAATAAAAAAAAGTTAAAAAATAGTGGGGGGCCCTTACAATTTTTTTTATTGTAGCGTTGGAACCGTTACAAGCAGATGTTTGAAACTATCCCAATATATGTATTATTATATTTGCTATATAACAGAAATATAAAAATAAAGTAAAGTAAAAATAATAAGTGATGTCCCCATACAAAAAACTTGTAATACGCGCTAAACAACTGGCCAACGGTGTGTCGTCGGCGGCGCGCGGCGCTCTTCTCAACATAGGCACTTCCATATTTAGCAGAGGACAGGCCTACGTTGCGCTCTCCAGAGTTAAAACACTAGACGGAGTACACCTTATTAATCTAGACCCTAGTCAATTTAAGGCACTAGATAGTTCTATGGTAGAATATAACCGCCTGAGATCCTTATATCGCCCGGACTTGGCTAATTTAAGCATAAACAGGAAGCGTATTAAAAAGGTAGCAGATAATGAATGGGCAATGCGCATTATTATCTCTAACATTCAAGAGAATGTAGACAATAGCATAAAAAAGAAAACCACGCAGCGGAAACGCAAGAAAAAACATTAAATCTCAATACTTGCCTAGTATTCTTTACAAAAATGGCTTGGCCGTTTCATAGAGTAATGTAAATAAGTCCAACGGACCATCTGGCCCATACGGTATCAAGAAATTAAGTTTATATCTTCATGATAATATAATATATAAACTTATTTCTTAACCATATAGGCCGGACAGTACTTGTTCATAATGTTTTTTGTTCCTATAAATACATATTTGGATTTTGCATAGAACTTGGCACTCATTTAGGTCTCCATTCTTTTTGCGGCGAAGCCCCCAGCCAAGCATAATTTTTGCATTGAACTTGGCTCTCCTTTTTTACATTTATGTTTTTGGTGGGATAATAATATCCTAACTTACGACTGCATCCGGCGAGTTCTTATAACATCAAACGGTATCAAGTTTGGAATACTACGAAATTAATAACTTTTAACAATCCAAGGGGGTCACAGATTGTTGCGTTTATTGTATGACAGATCACTACATAGTATACAACAAAGTCGCTTCCTGTCTGTCTGTCCCTATGTATGCTTGGGATCTTTAAAACTACGCAACGGATTTTGATGCGGTGTCGCTAGTAAATTATAAAGCAATAGTCTTTCTCACATTCATACCGGGTGAGAACTGAAACAGGAGCAAGGAATTAAGGAGGAGAGTGAAAAACTAGTAGAGTGGCTGTGCTGCTGCGTGATGCCCGGATAGCTGCCCCTGATAAAGACAATATACGCCATTATACGCAACAGATCGGCGTCGCTAATGCGGAAACTGAGTGGTAGTGTCAATAGGGTCCTGAGAACGTTGGCTGGTAAGTTAGTTGCACCATTGTTCAAGCACTGGAATAGCCTACATGTGGCAGCGACAGATGTTGACAAATGGTGCATGTAGAATACCTATAAATGCGATTTAATTGTTACTGTGCCGATTGTTTAGTTTTTATTATTATAGAATTTTTTCTGTATTTTCTATGATTATTAATAATTATTATTATGTTCAATGTATGTATGACTGTTACTAACCTTAATTTACTTTTTGTTTTTTTTTTCTAACCATCTATGGATCACTGATCCGAAATAAATAATAATTTGAATTTGAATTTTTAAAGAGCTCCATATGTGTTCGAAACATTTTAGGCTATTTCTGACAATGTTTACGTGAGTTCAGACCGTTATTATAATTTTATAACTAAAAAATATTTTTGTATATTATAGACATAATATTATGTATAAATTCACTATAAATTGCGAAAATCATGGTGATAAAACATCATAATTTACGGAAACAAATATTCAATAATTAACGAAAGCAATGGTTAAGTTAAGTTTGCACCTGGTATGTATAGCGCCCCATACAAATGAAGTGCAAAATTAACGCAACCAACCCGTTTGTTGTATAGGAGCCCACATTAAATATTTATTTTATTTTATTTTTAGTATTTTTTGTTATATCGCCAATATAAATTCATCATCTGTGAAAATTTCAACTGTCTAGCTATCACCGTTCTTAAGATACAGCCTGGTGACAGACGGACGGACGGACAGCGAAGTCTCAGTAAATAATAGGGTCCCTTTTTACCCTTTGGGTACGGAACCCTAAAAAGACGTAGCTGAAATCTGTATACGTAATTAAGATACGTAAAATTGTATAAACCTATGTAACAGTAAGAGGCAATTGCGACTATTGATAATATAATTATATAGCCTTAATGCCTGCAGTTTGGGACTATATTTTGGAGCTACATCCTCGACCCCGTAGTCACTTTTCATCAGGTGATACTGAGGTCAATCGCCGGTCAGTTTGTAATTTTTTTATTATATTTTTCAGTAAAACGTGCATAACGCAATTACTGCATGTAACTGAAATTAACTCGCCAAACTACTAATAAGTTTGTTGGCAAGATCACGCTCCTATACATTATTTCTAGCTAAGTAGGTATATGCACTTTCTAGACAATGTAGAAAATTAATGCATAGTCTGTCAAATCTTTAATCAATTCATAAGGGAGAATAAGACCCCTGTTCCGAGTCGTTTCTGGTACAAAGGCTATATCGTGGAAATGCTGTGAGCGTTATGGGCACGAGCGTTTGGACTAGAAACGACAAGGAACAGTGTTTTTTGAACCTTGTTCTTTTTAGAATTCAGTTTTAATTAAGTATTATTATTTTACTGTACATCTATCTATTCCTGAATGCGTAGGTATGTCAATACGGAAACGCAGAGGTCGCAGGTTCGATTCCTGCTTAGATTGTAGTGGATCGCATTCAATTTTTCTTTCTTAATTTACCTTTGTGTCATTATCTATAAAAAAAAAAGTGGTATTTCCACATAAAGACATAGAATCAATAAAAAACATTCCATAAACATATTTAATACCTACCAATTTTAGACTCTAACTATTGGTACTCTAATGTACAGTCGAGTTCATTTACATCTACACACTTACGAGAGCAAAAATATCTGAACACAATTTTATGCTCCTGACAATAGGGTCGTGTTCAGATATTTTTGTTCTCGTAAGTGTGTCGATGTAAATGAACTCGACTGTACTGTATATTTCGTATAAGATTGGAGTCTTTCACGCCTCGGTTAACAGCGGTACAGCGAGACCTAACTTTTTAAACCATTTCACTCTGCTCTGTTGAACTAAATGCATTAAGAAACTTCAGCGCCGTTTCCATTTACGGAACTTTTCTAATTTGTCATTTAATCGATTCGTTTCGTTGCAAGTACAGTACGTGTTTGAAGTCAGAAATGTTTCAAACTTTTTGATCAAATCAAGCTTGTCTCAAAGCTATACCTCAGTTGGTAATTTCATTCAATCGAAGCTGTAAAGAGAATCGGATGGCCGTTGGGGCGGAAAGGTTCTCGAGTGGAGACCACGTACCCGCAGGCTGTAAACCACATCGCCCTTATCATTATTTAGATAGCGATGGTAACCTGTATTATTAAATAAAAACAGCTAAAGCAACTGGAATGATTTTGACAAACTTTTATGCAGTAGTATTGAGACCAGAATGATAATGATAGTACGATAATTATTACCAACTACACTGAAGCATAAAAAGAGGATCTTTTTTTTCTCCACGAACGAAGTTGCCTCACGTTCTAGTAATAATATTATAGATATCTTACTTTATGAATTTAATTTTATGTTCTATCGGCTATTATTTCCTCTCTTTTTAACGCTTTGTTATATATTTCATTTATTTCTTATTGTGCTTATAGTTTTGCATATATATTTTTTCTTTGATGATGCATGTAAGAAATACTGTATTATTATTTATTAATGTAGGTAAATTTTTACTCATCTCAGTTCATATTGTTTATCCTCGATCCATTCACCGATCTACAGAATAATCCTAGTTTATTCTGTTCGAGAATCCGATAAAGTCCCCTTTTTCATCTCAGCTCGCCATAAAGCACTCGAGTTGATTGGCGAATCGGAATTGTGACGAATTGAGAGCCAGTGCCGCTGCAGCAAACTTATTACCAACGATTTTCTGTCACGAAATTTTTCATTTAAGAGCACATGCGCCATAATATTAAGAAATCGGATCGAAGATACCTATATTTTTGGATAAGGTACCTACAAGTGAATACTTTCTAATCGAAAAAACATGTACAGTCGCCATCAGATATATCGCAGCATATGAGGCGTTCATAAATATGTGAACACGACCCTTATTGACTGGGCGATACAGTACATGTTCACATATTTATGAACGCCTTATATGCTCCGATATATCTGATGGCGACTGTACTTGATGCCCATCAATCGAAATTATCCCTATCATTAAAATGTTTTTTTTTTTTAACTAAATATATTTTTTTATTTGGTGCATTATTTCGACATATGTAATTATGTATGTAATATAATATTGGTAAGTCGCACTTATTTTGCCGCTGACGCGAGATGTAATTTTTTCAATTGCTTACATACTACGAGACACTATTGATAAAGTACAACAAATATTCGAAATTACTTAAATAAATATAAATAATATAATTTAGTAACAATGTAATTAAATGACAAAGTATAGAAACTAAATTTTAATCAAAAAAATGACTTATTAACACATTCAATACAGAAAGGTAAATAATTTGAACTGTGTTGCAAAAGTACTGTTTATACAAACAGTAGACAAAACGAGTATTTAGGCTTAGCCTATACATGTAAATTACAAGTATGAGTTCTTTTTTTGTGAAAAATTAACCGGTTCAATTGAATTATTAGCGTAACCCTCTTAACGTTTTACGTCAGTAGACAAAATAAAAACGAGTATTTCGGCTTAACCTATATGTACATTTACATTACAAATATGATTATTTGTTTTGTGAAAAATTAACCGATTAAATTGAATTCTTAGCGTAACCCTCTTAACGTTTTACTGGAATCAGAGTTGAAGTACGGTTCCACAAATCAAGGAATAGGTTGACCTGCCTGTGACAGGTAGGTAACTATTATTTACGGCGCAATTTTAAAGTAAGACGACGCGGTTGGCGCAGGTTGTAGTGCACCTGCCTACTGAGCCGGCGGTCCCGGGTTTGAATTCCGGCAAGGGCAAATCTTTGTGTGATGAACTCGAATATTTGTTCCTGGGTCATGGATGCTATGTATATAATTATGGATCAGGTGGGCCCTGTAACAGAAGCAATAAATTGAAACATAGATTCTACCCCTCAAACAGAACAACATTTATTAAACAACTTTTAAAAATAACTCAGTTTGTAAACCTGTAAAATAAAGTTTATTCAAAGAAGCAATGTATTGCGAAACATTTGATATTTAGTAAAATTACAGCTATGTCATTGCTAAGGCGATGTTGGACGGCGTACATTTATTATTTATTTAATGGCATATACAGTGGCATCAGACAACTCGAGTGCTTAAAATTACAAATCAATATTAAGGCGGCGTACATTGAAAATGCTTTTTACTTTGTTTGAAATAATGAACATATGAAAACAGTATAAAAAAAAAGTTTCTGAACAGATGTTGTTCAGTTTGACGAGTAAAATCTGTGTTTTAATTTTTTGCTCCTGTTACAGGACCCACATAGTATATCATCGTCTAATACCCATAGTAGAGCTTAGTTTATGGGACTATGTCGATTTGTGTAAGTGTCCTTTTTTTTTTTCGGACCAACACTAGTCTGTGGGCTATCGTTGAATAGGTCTTTTAGAAATAATAGGGGTCTTCTAACAGCATTTTTTTATAAAGTCAGCAGTTTTGTAAATATTCGCTCCAGAAATCCAAAAAATAGCTTTTCAACCACGAGTCATAAAGTCAACCACGAGTCAAAAAATATTGAAAAATTCATAAAAATAAGGCCTTATAAGCACTTTCAATGTAAACTACCTACATTGAATAAAATCGGTAGAGTCGTTTTTGAGTCATCGCAAAAATTCATAATTTTCTTTAAAATGACGTAAGTGCCGCGCGGTGTCCTTATACTTCGAACGTTACACATATTTGTTAAGTGCCATACTGTATTAAAACATTTCGCTCAATCTGGCGCGAATAATCGATAACTTTCAGAAGGTAATAAGTAATTACAGTTACTTTGGCGTTTACGACCTTTTTATGGAGGTTGAAATCTTTTCCGTAATTTAAACCTCGGGCTTAAAACCGCTGTTTTAAACCCGTCTATTGTGAAGGATGGGCAACTACGGAACCCTACACTGAGCGTGGCCCGACATGCTCTTAACCGGTTTTTACCCTTTAAGTAAGTACGGAACCCTAAAAAGTTAGATGATGTACTCTTCCAAGGTTGAAGACATCACTTAGCATGCGTTTTAGAGTACTTAGCTAGTATCCAAATGACGGTTTTCTACGATAGTAAAAATTATTTATCATGCATTCGGGCGCCTGTCATTTGCCGTTGTAAAGTGAAGTGGCTCATTTATGTACAGGCGCTTAATCATGAAATTTTCTTTTATTTCAGAACTAGCTCCGCCGTGCGGTGTTACCCACTCATCCCACGGGAACACTACATTTTTACGGGATCAAAAGTAGCCTATATGTTAATCCAGTGTCAGCTACCTTCATATTAAAATTTATCAAAATCGTTTCAGCCGTTTGAGCGTGAAGAAGTAACAAACACACTCACAAACTTTCGCCTTTATTTTGCTACCATAAAGCGGCAACTGATCAGTGTCGTAGAAAGTCTCACTAGTCGGCGTGCCATACCTCGTTAGGGTTCCGTAGTCAACTAGGAACCCTTATATGTAGTTTCGCCATGTCCGTCTGTCCGTTTGGCCGTCTGTCCGTCTGTCCGTCTGTCCGTCTGTCCGTCTGTCCGTCTGTCCGTATGTCCGTCTGTCCGTCTGTCCGTCTGTCCGTCTGTCCGTCTGTCCGTCTGTCCGTCTGTCCGTCTGTCCGTCTGTCCGTATGTCCGTCTGTCCGTCTGTCCGTCTGTCCGTCTGTCCGTCTGTCCATCTGTCCGTCTGTCCGTCTGTCCGTCTGTCCGTCTGTCCGTCTGTCCGTATGTCCGTCTGTCCGTCTGTCCGTCTGTCCGTCTGTCCGTCTGTCCGTCTGTCCGTCTGTCCGTCTGTCCGTCTGTCCGTCTGTCCGTCTGTCCGTCTGTCCGTCTGTCCGTCTGTCCGTCTGTCCGTCTGTCCGTCTGTCCGTCTGTCCGTCTGTCCGTCTGTCCGTCTGTCCGTCTGTCCGTCTGTCCGTCTGTCCGTCTGTCCGTCTGTCCGTCTGTCCGTCTGTCTGTCTGCCCGTCTGTCCGCCTCTCCGTCTGTCCGTCTGTCCGTCTGTCCGTCTGTCCGTCTGTCCGTCTGTCCGTCTGTCCGTCTGTCCGTCTGTCCGTCTGTCCGTCTGTCCGTCTGTCCGTCTGTCCGTCTGTCCGTCTGTCCGTCTGGCCGTCTATAGTAAATTCCCACGTTAAATCACGGCATTACTACCCTATTTTCCGAGGGTTAAACAAAGACTTTTTGAAATAAGAAAGTTTCGGGCAAAGTTTAGTCATCTTTAACCGTAAACTTCGACCCGCAAATATTAGCAGGGGCCCGATTTATGGGACCGTTATCAGTCAAATTCGGTTCCCCCTGTTTTGGCATAATATTTTTAGTCATAATTTTGCATGGCATAATCTATGTAGGCAGAATTGACTTTCCGCATAAACTGTTTTGGCATAATCAAGATTCGCATATTTTGATTACGCAGATATTCATTTGTCATAAATTTCTTTCGCATATTTTTGTTTGTCCGAATCATGTCTACGCATAAAATAACTAGGCATAATTTCATTTGTCATATTTTATTTGCGCATATTTTTGTTTGTCCGAATCATGTCTACGCATAAAATAAATAGGCATATTCATCACACCGAAAATTTTATGGCCGCAGACATGCAACAACGATGCTTTTTGCATTTGCTGAGTAATTATGTCTAGGCCTGTATTTAATGTTAAAAATAAAACCTTGTTATTCATGTCTTCATATTTTTTATTCATCAATTTACTAATGTACTAACCTAACGTAGCCTACTTTTCTGCTAGCAGTTCGTTTTTTTGAGGGACGCAATTCTAACCTAACCTAACCTACTTTTCTGCTAGCTGATCTTTTTTGCGAGGGACGCAGTTCTACCCTAACCTACTTTTCTGCTAGCAGTTTGTTTTTTTGAGCGACAAAGTTCTAACCTAACCTAACCTACTTTTCTGCTAGCAGTTTGTTTTTGAGGGACGAAATTCTAACCTAACCTAACCTACTTTTCTGCTAGCAGTTCGTTTTTGCGAGGGACGTAGTTCTAACCTAACCTAACCTACTTTTCTGCTAGCAGTTCGTTTTTTTGAGGGACGCAATTCTAACCTAACCTAACCCACTTTTCTGCTAGCTGATCGTATTTGCGAGGGACGCAGTTCTAACCTAACTGTAGACGACAACCGCGTCCGTCGGCTATCGGCTACAAGGGCACTCCGAAACTCAGCGATGAGTAAGGAGCGAATGGACTGTAATGAAAACTAGGTAACGAAAACGGACGAATATGAAACGCAAAGTAAATCAAACGATATATATTTACACACAAATTAACAAAACACAACAAGGATCGGAAAACACTTAAATTTACTCTTAACTAATATAGTCTCTGTCTAAAATGAATTTAACACTGATCGCGGACCGATGGTACTACGCTAACACTGATAAACTAAATTCGCGGACCGATGGTACTACGCTACTGTATACAAAGATGGTTAATACTCGGAAGTAAAGTGGAGAAGTGAAAACTGTGGCGGATCGTTGATCAACGCGCGGACTACGGAGTGGTACTCTACGTAGGATACAAGATGACTGTCGATGAACTGTGTTACATAGAAAATTGGCCGTCCTTTTATACAAAATCGACTAGAGGCCAGGGGGACGCCCGCCCTGTATGTTTACATCAAATTACAAGAGTTACATATTACTTAGCCTAAATATGACTTATATTATAGATTGACGTCTATACAATGCACAAAATGTAAGCGTGTTTACGCTGTGGGAGCTCCCGTCCGACTGTGAGGCGTGAAAATACCTAACGATTCTTTGTCCCCGGCAAGAGGCCGTCTCGCTCGCACCGTCCGAGATATGCACTCGCGCGGTCACTCTTAACGCGCTGCGCGCCGCGAGACTAGTTTAGTCTTTGATTTATCGTGTTCTCGGACGGTTGCGGCCGGGACAATGTTCTACAAAATTACTCTATTTATTGAAATCTACATTCTTACAAAGTTTCAAATTAATCTATAATTTTCCTCAATTTTTACATCGAACGTAAACAAAGATGGCTCCTTTGTCTCGCGCTGCGAGTGGAAATTACCACGATGAGTCATCTTTGTTTTGTCGTGGTCTTTTTACTAAGACATGACGGGAGCTCTACATGAATAAATGATTATACAGGGAAATTTAATTAATTTCAGCCGCTTATACGGGCAAACGATCTTATATCTAAGTTATTTAAAATATTTATTTATTATTTCTCTTAAAATTAAGCGCTCTGCAAAGCTGTCCGTAACAATCTCCCCCCGTCGAGCTGCCGCGTAGACTCGGGTTGCATGGGGAGGACAGCCAGCTTCCTCACGGGGCGCCGAAACACGCCGCCCTTGGTGCGCACGTCCGCGTTCCGCACCTCGCCGTCAGGACCCGGATGCGTTGCCTCGACGATCCCTCGTGGCCAGACGTTGCGTGGCAGCGTGTGATCGGCGATGACCACGCAGTCGCCTGGCTGGATCCGTCGCTCTGCTCCCGACGGCGACGATTGCCTGGGCGCGAGTGTGGGCAGATACTCCCGTATCCACCGCGCCCAGAATTGATCGGCGAGCGCCTGGCTGGCCCGCCAAGTGCGGCGGTCGGCCTCCAGGCACGGCCCGATGATGGGTGTCGCCGTCGGTCCGCCCAACAAGAAGTGGTTGGGCGTAAGCGCCTCCTCGTCCCGTGGGTCCACAGAGACGTGCGTGAGTGGCCGGGCGTTGACGGTCGCCTCGGCCTCGGCGAGCAGCGTCATCAGCACCTCTTCTTTAGGCGCCTTGGTATGCAGCGTTGTCGTCAGTGCGGTTTTGATGGACCGCACTAGCCGCTCCCAGGCGCCTCCCTGGTTCGGCGCGCCGGGCGCGATGAAGCGCCACTCCAGGCCGCGCTGTAGTCCGTAGCTTTGGAGTGCGGGCAGCCATTCTTCGTAGGCCGCCCGTAGCTCGATGTCTGCGGCCCGGAAGCATGTAGCGTTGTCGCTCCAGATTTGTCGCGGCCAGCCGCGCCTCGCCGCCAGCCGTCGTAGCGCCATGATTGCAGAGTCCGTCGACAGCGTGTGCACTATCTCTAAGTGCACGGCGCGGGTGGTCAGGCAGGTGAATAGCGCCACCCAGCGTTTCTCGTGGCGTCGGCCGATGGTGACCCACACGGGACCGAAATAGTCGGTCGCCGCGTAGGTAAACGGCCGATGGTGTGGCTCGACGCGGGCTGGCGGCAGGTCCCCCAGTGCAGGTACTCGGGGTTGTGTGCGGCGCAGGATGCACGTCCGGCAGGCGTTTGCGACGGCTCGTACTGTTGGCCGCAGCTTCAGCACCCAGTGTTGTTGCCGGACGTCGTTCACGACGCGCTCGTTGTTGGCGTGTGCGGCCCTCTCGTGCTCGCGCTGTAGCCACAGCCGCACGAACGGGTTGCGGCCGTCGAGTATGGCCGGCGTCTTGTTGATGTAGGCGGGCGCGGCGTTGATTCGCCCGCGCATTTTCAGCAGGCCGTCTGCGTCGATGAAGGGATCGAGCTTGTACAGACGGCTGCGTCGAGTGATGGGCTCGCCTCGGGATAGCGCCCGTAGCTCCTCCGGGAAGGCTTCGCGTTGCGACTGCTGAAGCCACATGTGCTCGGCTTGCTGCATGTGTTTCAGCTGTAGTCCCGTGGGCCGCTTTGTTTTCAGGCGCTCCGCAAACTGGAGCAGTCGCGCCGTCGTGCCTATCAGCCGGTTGTATTTGGAAAACCGGCTGATGTCAGGCAGCGGTGATGTCCACACGCTTGTAGCTGCGATTTGATGCGGCTGGGCTTCCATCGCTTCTTCTGTGGGCGGCGTCGGCGTCTCCTGTGGCCACTCCGCTTCAGGTTGCCACAGGAATTCGGGGCCGCTGTACCATCGGGCGCTTATGTCCAGGCGACGCGTGCTGTCTGCTCTCGTAGCGTCGTCGGCGGGATTTTTCTTCGTAGGCACCCATCTCCACTGCTCCGTTTCAGTGATTTCAGCGATTTCACCGAGTCGGTGCGCGACGTAGGCGCTGTAGCGGCGTGCGTCGTCGCGCACCCAGTGTAGGACGGTCCGACTGTCTGTCCATAGGACCGTCGCGTCGATGGTGACTCGGTGTTCGTGCGCGATGCTTTTTGCCAGCCTCGCTCCAATAAGCGCCGATTGTAGCTCGAGTCGTGGGATGCTCTGCTGTCGGGTCGGCGCCACTTTCGCCTTGGCTGCTACGAGGCTGACGTGTGTCTCGCCGTCGACTTCTTGGCGCCAGTAGGCGACGGCTGCGTAGGCTTGCGAGCTGGCGTCTACGAAGATGTGTAGCTCGCGTCTCGTAGCTCCCCCCGTTAGAGTGTACGGGCGGGGTAGGCGTAGCGCTGCTACGGACTCCAGTCCGCGTAGCCACGTAGCGAACTCGGCAGCTTCTTCAGGCGGCAGCGTAGAGTCCCAGTCGAGTTTGAGCTCCCACAGCCTCTGAAGTTGTATTTTCGCCGTCACGGTGTAGTGCGCCAAGAGTCCGATCGGGTCGTAGATACTCATGACGGCGCTCAGCATTTCTCGCTTCGTCGGAGTGCGGCGTAGCTCACGCACCTCCGTCGGGACCCGAATCATTCTCGTGTTGAAGCCGAGTGTGTCTGTGTTCGGGTCCCACATCAGCCCGAGTATCTTCTGGCTCTTGTCGCCGCCCAGCTGCGCGGGCGTTGTGGCTCGGAGCTCCGTAGGTAGCGACTGTATGAGTTTAGTCGCGTTGGAGCTCCACCCGCGCAGCAAGAATCCGCCCAGTCTGTGTGAGGCGGCGACTTCTAGGGATGTTTCGCAGGCCTCCTCTTCAGTTTGAAAGCTCGAGACGAAATCATCCATGTAGTGGTTTTCAGTGATCTCTCGTACAGCCATCGGGTGTGTCTGCGCGTTCTCTTCGGCGTTATGATCCCGCACGCTGTGGGCCAGGAACGGACTGCTCGCCGCACCGAAGAAAATCGACGTCAGCTGGTACACGGTCGGAGGTCGCGATCTGTCGGCGCCTCTCCACAAAAACATCTGTGACGGCCGGTCCTCTTCTCTCAGTTTGATCTGTAGAAACATCTCCGCGATGTCGGCCGTCACGGCGTAGGCTCCTTCTCTGAAGCGGTACAGTATGCCCAGTATTGAGCGCAGCTTGTCGGGTCCCTCCAGTATGTAGTCATTCAAGCTGCGGCCTTGTGAGGTGGCCGCAGCGTCGAATACAAGCCGGATGCGTCCAGGCTTATTCGGGTTCGTAACCGCGAAATGGGGCAGGAACCATGTAGCGCTGCTTGTCGCCGGCACCGTCCGCTCGGCGTATTTCTTCTCAATTAGATTTTCAATCTCTTTGGTGTAGGCCTCAGCAAACTGCGGGTCGCGGTCCATCTTCTTCTCGATGCCTTGTAACCGCTGCAGGGCCATGTTGTACGTCGGCGGCATGTTAGGGTTGTCGTCGCGCCATAGCTGCCCGACTTCATAACGTGGGCCGTCGATTTGTCGTACTGTGTTGTTGAAGATTGTGATAGCCCGCTCGCCTCGCGGGGTAGTCTTCTTTGCTGCCGTTATCCCCAATGAGTCGATGTCGAAGTAGTTTTTCAGTTGTGCATTGAGGTCGTCGTCTCGAACGGCGTAGCAATGTTGAACGGCCTCTTCTTGATTTCGTCGAATGATTTTCGGCGCCGTTCCGAACACCACCCAGCCCAATGGAGATAGGAGGGCGGCGGGTTCGTTGATTCTGCCCACGCGGATCTCGTACGGCAGCATCAGATGCCAATTGTCGGCTCCGATGAGTATGCGTGGGCGGGCTTCGTCGTAGCAGGCGGCACCCATGTCAGCGAGATGCGGGAACTGCGTGACGTATCTTCTATCGGCTCGTTGTGCGCGGAGGCTCAGATCATCCACGGTACGCAGCATTATAGGGTGTGCTGGACCGCCTGTCTGGCTGCGCACGTGAGCGTGTACTCGACGACTCCTCTGCTCGGTAGCCATCGATCCCACGCCTTGTATGTGTAGGCGTGTGGTGGCGCCGTCGGCGCCGATCTCGCTCGCGAGGCTCTCTTCAACGAGCGAGATTGTGGAGCCCTGGTCCATCAGAGCGTAGGCCAGTGTCTCGCCGCGGGGCCCGCCGATGATGATTGGGATAATCTTCAGAAGCACGGTCGAAGTGGCACGACCGAACTCCGCAGTGCTCGCCGTAACTTCGTGTGTGCACGCCGTCGTCTCGGGTGCGTCCGTAGTTGCGTGCGTAGCAGGTTGGCGCCGCGACGCCATTGTATGATGCGTAGCGGCTTGATATGGCGGAGCGGTGGGCCCAGCTCTCGGCGTCGCGACGACTTGCTCAGTCGCGTATGGGGCCGGCGCGTACGGATAGGGCGCGTACGGGACGGCGTGTTGCATCGGGATATACGGCGCTGGGGCGTTCGGCGTATATGATTGCTTCGTCGTTGGCGGGCCCGCTTCTGAGTGTAGCAGGCGGTGATGCGGGTAAGTGCACCCGGGAACACCGCAGCCGCGGGCTCGGCACTGGTCGCGGCGATGCCGGCGGTCCAGGCATTTGAAGCAGATTTTGTTGTTGCGGACCCAATCCCATCGGGCTCCGACTGTCATGTTGAGTATCTTGCGGCATTCTGTAGTGCGATGAGCGCCGCCGCAGCATAGACAGGCGTCGGCGTGCTCAGTTGTGTAGGTCTGCGCTCGATCTTTGAGAGGGCGTCGTACGGCTCCTCTTCCGGCGCCGCTGCTGATTGCTCGATTGTCTGGGACGCGCTGCGATCCCCGTAGCTCGGCGGCGGGCGTCGGTCTTCTTGTCGGCGCCTTGGCGTGGGAAAATTCCATTTCCGCATCGCTCTCCTCCAGCAGGAATTCCGCCATGAGCATGAGTTCGCTCTCGGCGGAATGTAGGCGCTCCTTGGCGTAGGAGCACCATCGGCTGCGTAAGTGCGGGCTTAGGCGCTCCGTCACTTCTCTGATTAGCAGCGGGTTGGCGCCGTAGCTACGGCGATCGAGGTCCACCAGCGTCGAGACGATGTTCATAACTTTGATTGCGAAGTTGTTGAGATCGATGGCGCTCGGTCCCAATGGCGGCATCCTCTTCAGCTCTTCAATGGCTCGGTCGATGAGAAGGTCAGTCCGCCCGAAGTTTTTCTTCAGTACTCGTATGATGAGTTCGGGGCGGGTCGACGAGGCAAGCATGTGTTGTACGCATTGCCTCGCCTCTCCCTTCAGGCTGTGGCGCAGGCGCGCGACGTTCTCGAATGGCGAGAATTTGTAGCGCGTAGTGCTCTCGGTGTAGCCGTTGTAAAATGTGAGCCACTCGCTCGGCTCTCCGGAGAATGGCGGCAACTCGTAGACTTGACGTGGAGGTGGCCGCATCATCGTTTCGATTGTGTCCGTCAGGCGGTCGATAGCTCGTCCTCTGCTCGTCGATCGCTCCCGCTGGCTATGTGGCGTCTGTGGCTCGTGCTGTTGCCGCTCGCGTGTCTCGCGTTGCGGCGTCCGTGCTCGAGTATGCTTCGCATTGTCCGCGTCAGCATCTTGTACGCCTGTCAGCCAGTCGTCGACTCGACGTTGAGAGTCAGCTTGAGAACCGCCGGCTCGGGATTGTTCATCGATGCGCTCCATTTCGACCGCGAGCCTCTTCTCGACGAGCTCGCGTTCCAGTCGAATTTCCTCGCAGCGTAGTTGCTTGAGCCGCTCCATAGCGGCGAGCTCCGCCTCGCGGCGGAGCACGTCCGTCGTGTTCGACGCTCGAGAGTGAAGTGATGATGGTCGGCGCGGCGCGTGGGCTTTATGTGCGAAAGTCACGTTGAACTCGCGCCGCTGCGCGCGGGCCTCTGATTGGTCGGCCGGCGCGGAGTGCTGTGATTGGCCGGCGTGCGCGGCCGGCGCGGTGCGCTGTGATTGGTCGAAGCGCTCGGCGTTCTTCGACAGTCGTTGTTCCAGTTCGCTGCGCCCAGCCGTAGTGTCGGTTGGTGGCGAAACTGGAGCTTCTTCGGCGGGGGACTCTGGTGAATCCGTTTGAAATTGCAGCCCCGAATGGCCCGGCCGGGCCTGGGGAGCGGGCGGTGAATGTGCGACTGCAACATTTGACACCGCGAACCGTTGTAGGTCGACTGTGGCTTGTGTGCGCTCACGCCGCGAGCGCGCAGCACTCTCCTCACTCTTATTTCCTCGCGTCAAAACCATCTTTGATGACGTTTGGAAAACCGCACTTTTCCAACTACACACAACGAACCTAAACTAAAATAACTAATTCCGATCCGGCTACTCGAAGGACCAAACAATGTAGACGACAACCGCGTCCGTCGGCTATCGGCTACAAGGGCACTCCGAAACTCAGCGATGAGTAAGGAGCGAATGGACTGTAATGAAAACTAGGTAACGAAAACGGACGAATATGAAACGCAAAGTAAATCAAACGATATATATTTACACACAAATTAACAAAACACAACAAGGATCGGAAAACACTTAAATTTACTCTTAACTAATATAGTCTCTGTCTAAAATGAATTTAACACTGATCGCGGACCGATGGTACTACGCTAACACTGATAAACTAAATTTGCGGACCGATGGTACTACGCTACTGTATACAAAGATGGTTAATACTCGGAAGTAAAGTGGAGAAGTGAAAACTGTGGCGGATCGTTGATCAACGCGCGGACTACGGAGTGGTACTCTACGTAGGATACAAGATGACTGTCGATGAACTGTGTTACATAGAAAATTGGCCGTCCTTTTATACAAAATCGACTAGAGGCCAGGGGGACGCCCGCCCTGTATGTTTACATCAAATTACAAGAGTTACATATTACTTAGCCTAAATATGACTTATATTATAGATTGACGTCTATACAATGCACAAAATGTAAGCGTGTTTACGCTGTGGGAGCTCCCGTCCGACTGTGAGGCGTGAAAATACCTAACGATTCTTTGTCCCCGGCAAGAGGCCGTCTCGCTCGCACCGTCCGAGATATGCACTCGCGCGGTCACTCTTAACGCGCTGCGCGCCGCGAGACTAGTTTAGTCTTTGATTTATCGTGTTCTCGGACGGTTGCGGCCGGGACAATGTTCTACAAAATTACTCTATTTATTGAAATCTACATTCTTACAAAGTTTCAAATTAATCTATAATTTTCCTCAATTTTTACATCGAACGTAAACAAAGATGGCTCCTTTGTCTCGCGCTGCGAGTGGAAATTACCACGATGAGTCATCTTTGTTTTGTCGTGGTCTTTTTACTAAGACATGACGGGAGCTCTACATGAATAAATGATTATACAGGGAAATTTAATTAATTTCAGCCGCTTATACGGGCAAACGATCTTATATCTAAGTTATTTAAAATATTTATTTATTATTTCTCTTAAAATTAAGCGCTCTGCAAAGCTGTCCGTAACACTAACCTAACCTACTTTTCTGCTAGCAGTTTGTTTTTTTGAGCGACGAAGTTCTAACCTAACCTAACCTACTTTTCTGCTAGCAGTTCGTTTTTGCGAGGGACGTAATTCTAACCTAAGCTAACCTACTTTTCTGCTAGCAGTTCGTTTTTTTGAGGGACGCAATTCTAACCTAACCTAACCTACTTTTCTGCTAGCTGATCGTTTTTGCGAGGGATTCAGTTATAACCTAACCTAATGCTGCTTTTCTTGTAGCAATTTAAGTATGCCAAGATAGATTCGGACAAAAGATAATATGCCAAATACCACTATGCTAAACCAAATTATTCGTAAATATAATCGGCCTAAACAATAGTATGCGAATACAATTTCGGGCAAACACATTTTCGGTAAGTTAGAACTTATGCCAAATAAGGTTTCTGCCACATTACCATTCGTCGAAAACTTAATATGCCAAGTCTGTTATGCTAAAACATTTTCGGACAAACAAAAGTATGCGACATAGAGGGAACCCGTCAAATTCAAATTCAAATTCAAATTCCTTTATTGTACACGACTATCATATTAATGTTACACAAAAAACAAATTTCCACATAACAACATAACAACTAAATGACAATGACTTAACTTTGCCCGAAACTTTCTTCTTTCATAAAGTCTTTTTTTAACCCTCGGAAAATAGGGCAGTAATGCCGTGATTCAACGTGGGAATTTACATATCTGCAAAGTATAAGAAAACGAGGTATGGCACTCCGACTAGTGAGACTTTATACGTCACTGATCAGTTGCCAGTGGTAATGCTTTATGGTAGCAAAATAAAGGCGAAGGTTTGTGAGTGTGTTTGTTACTTCTTCACGCTCAAACGGCTGAAACGATTTTGATATGAAGATAGCTGACATGCATGCACCTAAAAATTAACAATTTGAGGTTACACCTGGCCCCTACACTAGGCGCAGCCTGTCTCGTAGGAAGCCAATTCAGACATGAGTTTACAAAATTGATGCGAAAAGCTAATAAGATGCCACCATTAGGGAAATGAAGTAAAATAATAAAATAATCAGTATAATGACAGGAGTCGTATACGTGACAATTATAGTGTTTACAGTCGATTACTAGTTACAGAAGTTTGCATTCACACAGAAAAAAAACGTAGCTGATGAAATCCCCATACGACATTGAGGTACATACAATCGTATATACAGTCGAGTTCATTTACATCTATACACACTTACGAGAACAAAAATATCTGAACACGACTTTATGCTCCTGACAATAGGGTCGTGTTCAGATATTTTTGTTCTCGTAAGTGTGTAGATGTAAATGAACTCGACTACCTGAGGAAAAGTATTTTGAGGCAATTGCGACTATTGATGATATATGACTTAATGCCTGAAGTTTGGGACTATATTTTAATGAAAAGGTGCATAACGCAATAAATGCATGGTATAACTACCCTAAAAAACCTACAAACACAAAACCAAAAACAAATTTTGCCCTCGACTTTCCCTTGCACCACCAATCGTTCCATGTAGTCCTAATCTAATCTAAAACTCTGAAAATACCATGAATGAAAGCATTGTTTGCACACTTTACACTCTGTGTTTATAGTATTTGAACGATATCACAGAGGCGTACATGGAACTTAAACAACACCTTGTGAGATCCAGCCTAGTTCACAAGATAAAACCTAATGTTGTTACAAATGTTACAATAGGGTAGGTAAAGTTTTATGAAGACGATGGAATTATATTTTTTCCCGATAGTCCTTGCAAATAAGGATCTACAAATTGCAGCTCTTTAATTTTTCCTCACTATGGTTTTGCCGAAATATATATTTTTTTTCGACATGACAGTTCGCAATTCCATTGGCTGAATGGGTAGGCCCCTCTTGAAAAAACATAAAAAAAAAAAAAAAATTAGGTAACCATTTCTTTTTAAATTACGTTTTAAAGGCAGATTACCCTTCAACCAATAAAACGAAATATCACGTCGAAAAATATATTTCTTTTACCTGATACCTACGAAAGAAAAAATTCAAGAGCTGCAGTTTGTTGTAGATCCTTTTAGCAAGGACTTTCAGAAAAAATATGATTCAGCCACCTGGGTACGCTGCTAACAGACAGCGATTAAGGCCAAGTTTTCTATATACAGTTTATGTTTAAGTCTAGTTTTAAATTTTACTAAGGTTTTATTTTAAGTTCTAGTCGTACTTTTATTTTCTACTGTCCTATTATATACTACTAGCTTTTGCCCGCGACTACGTCCGCGTGGAACTTGGAAGTATGGAAGCAACCTCGTACAACACGATAGATATCCACCTACTTAATCACCTTAATTAATAAAAGGGATAATTATTAAAAGCGCCTAAGCCAATGTAAGAGCAATTGTGCTTTTGGTCTAATCATTACATTTCCTACAGGATCATCAATGTTATCATGAATTACTTACTCACTTTTCAATCTCTTGGGATAATTTCCAGGATAAAAACTATCCTGTCCTTCCTCGGATCTTAAACTATCTCCATGCCAAATTTCATCAAATTCGATTCCGCGGTTTAAGCGTGAAGAGGTAACAGACAGACAGACAGACACACTTTCGCATTTATAATATTAGTATGGATTTAAACAAGTGCACCGATTTCACACCTTATGTATTCAAGTTTATATTTTCCAGTCAATAAAAGCCTTATACATATACATTGCCCAAAACAACGTGCAAATATTTCTGCATAGTATACGATTTATGTTCTTCCTAACATTAAATCAATTACTTATCCTTCATTCAATTGTCTTCAAAAAACTCAACATACCCTATTCAACCAACAGACAAACGGCGTAAGCTTCAAACGAACTAACACTAGTGTTCTCCAGTTTCTTACGGTACTTCTTTATTATTTAGTTTGTATTTTTGTAGCATCACCGTTGCTTGTACGAAACACTTCTTCTTCTAAACGAGAAACAATATTAAATTACATTATTTTATATTTATATAGCAAGAACTGCAGAATGCTATGACGTCATGATATCATTAAGAGTGGCATTTACCTTTTGCAGCAAAATTATACGACTGCACACCGACAGAACATAGACTTGATGACTTCCAGCCTCCCGAACAAGCCGGTTTCCGAAGAAGCTATAGTACCATAGACGACATACATACGCTGCGGCAAGTTATACAGAAGACTGAAGAGTATAACTTGCCATTATGCTTAGCGTTTGTGGACTATGAGAAAGCCTTCGATTCGGTGGAAACATGGGCGGTGCTCGAGTCACTTCAGCGATGCCATATTGACTATCGGTACATTGAAGTGTTGAAGTGTTTGTATAGTAACGCCACCATGTCGGTCCGAGTTCAGGAGCAGAGCACAAAGGCCATTCCATTGAGAAGAGGCGTGAGACAGGGGGACGTTGTGTCCCCGAAACTGTTTACGGCCGTTATGGAAGACGCCTTCAAGCTCCTGGAATGGCAAGGACTTGGCATCAACATCAATGGCGAATACATCACTCACCTTCGGTTTGCCGACGACATCGTAGTCATGGCAAAGTCGATGGAGGAACTCAGCATGATGCTCGATGACCTCAATCGAGTTTCTCAACGGGTGGGCTTAAAAATGAACATGGACAAGACGAAACTCATGTCAAATGCCAAGGTTGTGCCCATCCCAGTCTCTGTTGAAAACTCGGTACTCGAAGTTGTTGACTCATACATCTACCTAGGACAAGTGGTCCAATTAGGTAGGTCCAACTTCGAGAAAGAGGTCAACCGCCGAATCCAACTCGGCTGGGCAGCGTTCGGGAAACTACGCAATGTCTTTTCGTCCGACATACCTCAGTGCCTCAAGACGAAAGTCTTCAACCAATGTGTGTTACCAGTGATGACTTACGGCACCGAAACGTGGTCTTTCACTATCGGCCTCATCTCAAAGCTCAAAGTCGCTCAACGAGCAATGGAGAGGGCTATGCTCGGGGTGTCTCTACGTGATCGAATCAGGAATGAGGAAATCCGTAGACGAACTAAAGTGACCGATATAGCTCACCGGATTAGCAAGTTGAAGTGGCAATGGGCAGGCCACATAGCACGCAGAGCAGATGGCCGATGGGGCCGTAAAGTGCTCGAGTGGAGACCTCGGACCAGCAAGCGCAGCGTAGGACGTCCACCTACGAGATGGACAGATGACCTTGTAAAGGTCGCCGGAAGGCGCTGGATGCAGGTCGCTTCCAACCGGTATATATGGAAGTCCAAAGGGGAGGCCTATGTTCAGCAGTGGACGTCCTATGGCTGAGATGATGATGATGATGATGACACCGACAGTCAACTTGTAAATAAGAAAATATTAATATTGGCCGTTACCCAAATTCATGTATTTCTCTGGTTTTTGGTTAGGTTTGGTTAGGTTATCTTAGAATATAGGCTGTGGAATAGGGTAAGTTGGTTATTGCCGGTTTTACTTGTTTATCGTTCAAAAAAAGTTTATAGCTTTTTTTTAGGTCATATAGGTGGCAAACGAGCAAACGGATCGCCTGATGGAAAGCAAATACCGTCGCACATAGACACCTGCAACACCAGAAGAGTCACAACCGCGTTGCCGGCCACACAGGGTACCTACACTCTATTCTTGAAGGTTTGAAGGTATCGGTCCGGAAACACCGCAAGCGACAATTCATTCCACAATGCAGTCGTGCGAAGCAGAAAATCTCTAGAAAACCGCACAGTCTGCCACTTATCTAAATGGTGAGGATGAAAGGATTGTCGAGTAGAACGATGGCGGAAAGATGACTTCAAAAAGTTGGTTGAAATTTTCAATATACTAGCTATGCCCGCGGCTCCGCCCGCGTGGAATTCGGTATATAAGCTGCTAATACTTCACCGCTTATACCTTTCCTGGACTACAACAAACATTACAAAAACAAAATCAGCTAAATCGGCCCAGTCGTTCAAGTTTTACCGAGACAAAAGTAGAGCTAAATTTCTGTTGTTCTATATGTATACTATTATAAAAAATAATAGTATATAGAACTATACCTATAATATGAAAAAACATATTTTATAAGGAATAAGGCCTTTAAAAGGAATACTTTGCGATGTTACCATCTCCATGTCATGTCCGTAGTTCTATTCCTTGAAAGCGTCGTAACGAGCGCGAGCAACAAATTCTCGGTGCAACTGAAAATAACGGAACATGAAATTCTAAATTTGAACAGAAATTCAAACGGTATTTCGGACAGGTTTGAAAACGAAACGGATATAATGTTTCTAGAGTAAGAGAATAAAAAGAGGTTTGTTTTGCAAGTTTTTATTTAATTTGTCGTTTTAAATTTTGCTAACCATTTTCTCAATTTCAACCACTTCCTGGTATCCGATTGAGCTATGTACTTAGTTAATTCCAATGCCAATATTATAACTTGTATTACTACTTGTAACTAATTAAGTAATTGTATTTTATTGTATGTTGTGACAACCTCCAACAAGGCCTCCAACA
Organism: Apotomis betuletana; assembly: GCA_932273695.1. Lineage (NCBI taxonomy): Eukaryota > Metazoa > Arthropoda > Insecta > Lepidoptera > Tortricidae > Apotomis > Apotomis betuletana. The sequence continues at coordinate 968,835 of OW026318.1, read as the reverse complement.
AGGTGGACCGACGACCTGGTTAAGATCGCGGGTAGAAATTGGATGAGGGCGGCGCAAGATCGATCGTTGTGGAGAACTTTGGGGGAGGCCTTTGTCCAGCAGTGGACGTCTATAGGCTGATATGATGATGATGATGATGATGATGATGTATGTTGTGACACCTAGAGAGTGTATACATCTCTGGGTATATTAAATATTTTAAATTGATCGTTTAAATTTTATTTTGACGTTCCTACTTAACATTTATTTGGAGTATCTATACTTCTCCTTTACGTGTACCCATGTAATTATAACACAAATGTAATGTAATTGTTTTAAATATTATTTACGAAAAATATACTTACTGTTGAGTTTCTTTCGGCTTTCTTCTCAACAGCGGTCTCCTCTTGCGAAAAACATTGTTTTCCATCTGTAACGTTTTGTCAAATTATATAAACAATTAATCATTTATCCGAAAGCTACTTTTTCCTGAAACCCATTATATTTTCAGGGTTTTTATAAACATCGTTTTAAAGAAACCTTAAGTTTGGTTTTATAATTATTCTGAAATATGAACAGTTTCGGAATAAAATAGCTTTCTGACAAATGAAAATTTGGTGAAACGGAAACAGGCGGGAAACGAAAATTCGACTAACCTAACCTAACCTAATCTTAATGAGAGAATAATCAATTAAGTGCCTACAACTTTGCGCTGTCCGGTCAGCGTCGCGTGCTCAAACAAATCCTGTATTGCACTTTTGGAATTTTCCCGAACCCTATCCATAGAAAACTGATTTTAATATTATTTTTTTTCTTTCATAATTTACTTAGTTTATTCTGTGCCTTAGTGTCAATATTTATGAAAATAAAAATGTGGTATTTCCACATTAAAACAGAATCGATAAAAATATTCTAAAAACGTCTACACCTCTTCTATACTATTAAATCCAGTGGTTTCATAATACAGTCCTAACTTGGAACAAATTGCCTGCAAAGTAATGCAATAAACTGAAGCTAAGGATCCTGATTCTGCTCCCTCGGGTATTATAGAATTACTGGCTCGTTGGAAAAATACTTGACAAAAGAACCCGATGCTTATTAGATAAAATCCTGCTTTGGTATTTGAAGCAGTGAATGGAGTCATATAAGATCTTGTTAAATATGAAAACAGGAGTATACAGCGAGCCTCTGACTATGGGGCTTTAAATATGAAGTTCGATACTCACTTAACTAATCTAATTTTAAACCATTTATACAAAAATCAAAGCACAAAGAAAAATTTAAATGTGTAACCGTGTGCGTATGCTTGTGCTTTGATCTTTGTATCAATGGTTTAATATAAAAATTGAGGCGTGTACCCAGATTAAAAATAATTAGACATTCATAAATTTATGATCTAATTTTGTTTCGTGATAATCATGAAATATATAATTAATTACATAATTTATTAGACCTCAAAGTTTAATCGTTTGTTAGTGTATCGTAGAGTGCGATTATTAATTTGACATTTCACGTCTCTTAAAGATAAGCATTAAATACCGGAATTAAACGGATTGCGTACATTGAAAATAACATTTACTTAACTTGTATGAAAAAATTCAAATTCAGACTGGAGATGTTTTCAAAAAGATGCAGAAGAAAAGATGCTCAGTTTGAAGAGCAGACCCGAGACACCCTGTACTTAGTGTATACTCGTATTATTAGTTTAAACACGTTCACGGAGCCAGGACAAAATGGTTCTAGCCAAAAACGACACAATTCATTTACAAGGTAAAAATATACCAAATTCAATAATTGTATGTATGTATGTAAACACTTTATTGCACATAAAACAATATTGACAAAACTCAAAAACAATACATATGTACAAGGGCGAACTTATCCCAAAAAAAAGTGTCTCTTATTAAGTATCAAATATAAGTGCAAATTACAAGTACAATTGGAATGAACAGCTGTATATTATCAAGACCACATTTGTAATGCAAACTTATGTTCAGCACCAAATAAATAATATTTCATAGGCGTAATTATATAACACAAAAGAGGTAAGTATACAAAAGTAAAGTAAAGTTTTACTATATCAAAATATAATTTAACACTATAAAATTTAATAAATAATAATATAAATAGCATGAAGAATTTTAATAAATAACTGGAAGACATCTTTCTTTATGCATATTACTTACATTACATCGAATTAGAGTTGCATTTAATAATATACTTTGGAAATTAAGGTGTCTCTTGAGCATTAGAAGAACCATTATAAGCCATATTTTTGCGATAGCAAATGTCCAATTCAAAGCTAATTCTGATCTAAAATTACGGTTAAAGATCGCTTGAGTGACAAAGGGTCGAGATCTTATTGTCACGGACTCGCCACAAAAGAGGCACCTTAATTCAATTCCTATAATAATTGGCCTGGAAGCTTAAGGGCGCACCGTTATAGGTTTGAATCTATTGTAAAAAAACCGTGGAGAATCCACACGTACCAAAAAATTGAACTCTTTGCCGGCTCATGTGTTTCCTCCTACTTATAATATCAGGGTCTGACTTACCGCCCGTAGTTTGTCTAATGTTTTACGTCTTGCCTTGGCCAGGAATCGAGATTTTCTGTCCACGGAGCGGGCAGAAAATCCCACTTACAGCCTAGGGTGACGTAAACTATACACACATAAAATCACGCCTTTTTCCCAACGGGGTAGGCAGAGACCACATCTTTCCACCTGCTACGGTCCTGACACACATCTTTCGCTTCATCAACATTCATTACTCTTCTCATGCATGCTCGTCGGTTTAAAGTACCTACTCTTGACTCGCCCTTTTTTCAGAACGTCTCCAATCTGATTAAAGAAACATTCGTCTAGGCCTTCCTTTAGTAAACGATACGTAAAGGAAGGACTTAAACTATCTTACAGTAATTTTGACAATGAGTTACGACGAAGAGCGAAAACTCACAACGCAATTTTTAGTTAGAGCGAAGCTACTGGTCGAAACTAGTAATTTATGAAAATGGGAACAAGAATGAGAGTAGAAATATTTACTTGTCAAAAGTGGGTATACATAAATGATCTTATAGTAGCAAAGATATTATATAATTTGACCGTTGGTATATCAACCTGCTTCCTTTCTGATCCCTTACAGAGATGCTACGACTGCACGACGCGACGACGAGCGAGACACACATAGACCGAGTTCGTGGCATTTGCGCCCTTTTCCCCTAACCACGTCCAATTAACGCGTAAGTGTATCATGGCGTCGCTCATTATCGTATACCCGGTTATGCTTTTAGCTTAACCATTGGTAATTATTAATAAGACGATGCGGTTGGCTCGGTTTGTAGTGCAGCCTACTGAGCCGGCGGTCCTGGGTTCGAATCCCGGCCAGGGCAAATATTTGTGTGATGAACTTGAATATTTGTTCCTGGGTCATTAATGTTATCAACATAATATGTATTTATATATTATGTAAATCGTCGTCGTCCCAAAGTACAAGCTTTGCTTAGTTTGGGACTAGGTCGAGTTGTGTAAGATTGTCTCTTAATAGTTATTTTTCATTTTCATTTTCTTCTAAAACAGATTTCCAAAAATCGTTTGTCCTATCTTAATCACAAAACTCCAATTTGCAACTATTATTATAAATTAGAAGGTACTTTCGTATGCGTAGTCGGGTAAAAGTATCCTAGATAACCATCTTGGAATGTCTGCTGTCCCTGTTACAAAAAATGGGTTAAAATCTGTCCTGACTTTTTGAAATGATAAGCGGACAAATATTTGTTTACCAACAGATGGCGCCAGGCTGGCATGGTGCCGCGCGCCCATACAAAACAAATGACGACTGTGCATCACGCTATTGAGATTTTTCCTGAAATCATGACCAATCTCCAAAGAGGACTGAATTTCAATACAAACTAAGAAGTAAGAATTTTATAATACTATAGATGAATATGCTTTGAAAACTCTCAACATGTAGGATTACGTGAATTTGGCACACATCCTCAAAGTGATATTAGTTTAAATCTTAATTACTCCACAATATCTAATGATCTAGAACAATAATAAAGCAACAATGTGAACAAGTAGTAAATCATGCTACTGAATTGTATAATAGTATAAGCAAATCCCCCTTGCTTACACTCCGCGCCGTGGGTAATGAAACATACCTACAAACTTTGGGTCACAATTGTGGCCCTGCCCGAAAATGCCTACTGGATCTCAGGATTGGCACAACGCAGAAATGTCCGGCTTTCACATTTCAACTCACTTCAATGAAAACTTAGACTTCGTATCAGAAAATTGACCTGTTGATGGGTCTAAATTTTCAAATATGTCTGCGTTGAATCAATCCCAAGTAAATCGGAATGCAAAAACTACATTTACCTACCTTGACCGAATCCTAAAATCCAGTAGGCACTTTCAGGGTCCATAATCATAAAGATTGGATCAGGATAGGAGCCTGAATATTTAATAAAAGTAGCGTGTAAAACAAGTACAATTACCGAGACGTAATTTTGTTTGTGTAGGCAACCCTAGGAGTATGACACGCCCCACAACGTGCTTCAACCAACGACGTTGCACATCATTCAAAACTACCAATCAGATTTACTATTCTAGGCTAATTCATTTGCAAAAGCGAGCGGCAAAGGATCAAAAGAGCGCGGCTTCTGTTAGTGTCCTTATTCTGTGCTATAAGTAGATATACCTATACCAGTTATGTATAAGTAGGTATCGCATCTGAAATAAAATATCACATTATTACCAAACCATCTCGGTTCGACCCCTTAACAAACCCCCAGGCGGCATTCAAGTTCAAAATCACCTTTTAATTCGATCAAGCAACTCAATTTCTTGCCAGCATCGACAAAGGCCGAGATTAGGTATCTTGACGTGAATCGGAAATCGACTCTGCTTGTAATTATTACGGATTTCATACAGGGGAGTCTTTTTGAAATGCCAAACATGGTAATAAGATAAAAATACTCCAATATGCTTATTTATCTACTTTTATTTTCGGATGAGGAAAATGAGAAGATTTATACAAGTTCTTTCATCTCAGGAAATTATAGAATTGTGCCAGAGTTAAAACGTACTCGAAATCGAACGGTCGTTTGCTCTTTATTTAACTTTAGTTATAACTTATAAGGAATACTAAATTGAAAGCAAATTGCATTTTCTTAGAAAATGCTCGTCTAGTTTCAATCGACTCCAAAAAATGAAGTTTCTAGGCGATTACGGGTTTGTATGCAGTCAGAGGTTCAACTTTTTAAAACGTTCATGGATACAGGAGCATTTTGAAAATTGCTGTGACGCAGACAAAATTCATACAAAAAGGTAACCAATAACGGTACAAGGCATTTGCCTTTATATAAAAACTTTTTGAATTGTTCGGCTGTGGACGGAGTGAGTTTTGCGGAGATAAAAGTCGCTGTCCACAGACGTGGTGCCGAATCAAGTGGTGGCGTACTGTCCGTGAAAATATTGATGTAATTTTATTATTTTCTCAAACATACAATGAAATGTCATCAACGTGCGTTATAATATGTGGAGGAGACAACAGGCTTCAAAGTATCACGTTTCGGGCGGAACAACTCGAGAGAACTGTAAAGGAATTTCATACAAAATTAAAGGCCTAAGGCGGGAAGTATTTTTAGGGTTCCGTACCCAAAGGGACCCTATTACTGAGACTTTGCTGTCCGTCCGTCCGTCCGTCCGTCTGTCACCAGGCTGTATCTCAAGAACTGTGATAGCTAGACAGTTGACATTTTCACGGATGATGTATTTCTATTGCCGCTATAACAACATAAACTAAAAATAAAATTAAATTTTAAGGGGGGCTCCCATACAACAAACGGGATTGGTTGCGTTCACTTTGCACCTCATCTGTATGGAGCGCTATACATACCAGGTGCAAACTTAACTTAACCACCTAAGGATGGAGTGTTTGTACGGAACCCTCGGCGCGAGTCCAACTCGCACTTGACCGGTTTTTTAAACAATGACGTCTGTGTTTATGAACAGGCTAAACAGCTGAATTATATTTTTTTTAGTGGTGTATTTTTTTATTTCTTTATGACATGTTTGAGAAAAGCACTATACATGCCTTAGCCGTGAAAAGGGCTTGCCGGCTTCGTATCACTAACCTGTACCTACTCACCCGGCAATCCTTTTTTCCCAGCGTCTCCAGTAATTTACTATTACTTTAACTGTTTTCCGTATTTATTAAATGACTCATGCATTCGCTCATGTTATTATTTATAGAATGTGTTTATTCTTGCACTTTCTATACTACTTACTTAACTAATGTTAGTATAATATGATATAATATACTTAATCAATACTTCTCGCAACTGCGACACAATAGTTCAGCCGGTGGCCGTTAGATGGCGCCGGCAATCTGTTTTACCGACGGAGCAATACGTCGATAAAACAGATCGATCAAGGCCCGCTCTCTTTCCTCTGAACCACCGAACGCGCTACCACGCACGAATTATATCTTATTACGTTTAAGTTGGGATTTGGTCCTAGAAATAAAATAATTGTACAGACTGCATATATCTTTACTTCGTACAATACTTATTAAACCGTGTCTATCGCCATATTTTTTTATTTACCTTTATTGCCTGACGTTTTGACACGGTTTTACGTGCCGTGGTCTCAGACGGAAACATAAATAAGTTTTAATTATGTGTACAAACCGCGACATTATATAGTGAGTATAATAAAATAAGTACTACGAAGACGCAATAGTGAGTAAGGAAGGAAAACATGTTTCATAGGTATATCCTCATAAAAGATTAGTCATAAAATGTCTGTTGAGTTTCTTTCATCGTTTTCTTCAACAGTGGTCTCCTGACAATGACCCATCTCCAGACATGTAAAAGGTAACCTTGTAGGCATTTATAGCCTATCAGTGTCGGTCCGGCCCAGGGATACTGGCTCTACAAACAGCTTTCATATGGCAATAAATGTGTATACGTCATATATTTGCATTATTCACGACGTCAGTAGTAATTTGTCAAAGACTTGTCCATAACCAAATTCTAAACCTTGTTTACCGAAATGCTGTTCTATCCTTCGTTCTTCTTGCGAAGTAAATACAGAGTCCTATAGAAAAAAAACTTGAGTTTCATCACTGTGGGTAGTTTTGGCTTTATTATGCAAACTTGAAATTTGCGGAATATTTGCGCCACTATCCCTGGGGCGGACCGACGCTTTTATTTGTCATTAACCAAATTCAAAACATTGTTTACCAGAAATGCTGCTCAATCCTTCGTTCTTCTTGCGAAATAAATACTGAATCCTATCGAAAAAACTTCACTTTCATCACTGTGGATAATATTGGCTTTATTAAGCAAGAATTACTTGAAATTTGCGGAATATTTAGTCCTGTTTCCTCTTTGTTTACATCAGTGACATTGACCGACTTTCAACATCAGTTACCAAAAGTTCGGCTGCCCTATATCAAAACCTAGTAAGGGCTCCAGACCAAATTTTACAGGAGAGCCTAAAAACATAAAACGTGGCAGCCTCAAAAGAACTCTTAATTAATAATAAAAAAAGTACATGAATAAGTAGAGTACTAACAAGTGTATGTATCAATAACTTCATTTTATAATATATACTATATATGCACGTTTTATACCCCTTACTAACTTTGAAAATGTATTTACCCGCGTTAGTTTCTTACATTAAACCAGCTTCAATACCTAGTAAGGGAGCCCTTACTAGGTCTTGACTGGTATTCCTGTCGTCGACATCGAAGATATTTAAAACAAAACCTTTTAAATAAAATAGTAAGTGCCTTTTTGGCACATGTGTAGGTACCTTACCTAACTGTCTTTGCACATTAGGCCCATCTGGCATGTAGGTATATTACCTTTATTTTAAATTAATATTTATAAAATGGGTAGTTTGCACAAATGTAACTTTGACAGAGAAAAATTGTGTTATTTTCAGTCAACCTTTGACAACGGTATCTGTAAAGGTACCGAAACGTCAGGGAGGCTCAAATAATTTATATACGCGATATAATCCGTTTAAAATGTTTTATTCAAATGTAAACCTAGTATACAAGTGTTAGGAATACACAACAAATCAACCATTAAACTCCAGCTGAAATTCCGATTGAACTTATCCGAATGTACGTATGAACATTTTCAATGCTATATATGCAAGTAAAATAATTTATTACATGAGTAGGTAGGTAAAGTTATTATAAAAAATATCATGCTTGTAACTCGTATTCTTAACCAGCTAAAACACTGAAACCTATATATAGACGTGTTTGTTACTATGTAGGTATTTAATAAGAAAAGAGAAAAATATAAGTTCTTTACAAGCCAATTTATTTTATTAAACAACTCACCAAGTTGGAAATCTTTCTATGTCTTCTTGAATGTGTGCAAAAAACGTTGGTAACTCACTATTCTGAACATTAACTCTATAAACACAACAATGGTCTCGTTGTACTTTAGTAGGTATTACGAGTATATGTTAATAGCGAAGACACAGACACTTCGCATATGTTTGTAGTAGCGAAGTTTTATAATTATGTATTTAAGGGATGATGTAGGGGTTCCTACGTAACAAAAAATTATAAATAAAAGTGTTGGAAATTAAAGTTGGTATTTAAATACATTTACCTGACATATTCGGAGATTTGACTCTTATTTTTATTAATAGCTGCCTCTAACAACTGCTTCGATCTATGAAATTGTAAATGACGCTTCATATTGCACGCAATACTTCAAAACCATCCAGACGACAGTTAATTTAAACAGCACGCGATGTGGCTGCGCCGGCGCCTTGCCGTGGACTGACCTAACACAGTGATACTAGGTGCCCCGCGCGCCCTTGCCGGCGCATTGATTCCCAGATCAGAAACCTAGTAAGGCCCTTTGACCAGCCCAAAACCTAGTATGTCTCACGCCCTTACTATGTTTTGATATGGGATATGTGACTTACTGGGTTTGACAACGGTAAACAGTTACTAGACATGTTACTTACTAGGTTTCGACGCATTGAAAACTCTGGTTATTATAACGATTTTTGAGCTGGTGTCTCTGTCACCAGCTGAGGACTTACTAGGTTGGTGCAAAAAACTTAAAAAACAAAAATCCAAAAATTTGTCCCTTACTAGGTTTTGATATAGGGCAGCCGAGTTATAGATGCGAAATAAAAATTAGTGTTTCTGATAGGTAGGATTCACTCTTACCTTGAAGAGACCCAAAATATAATTTTCTGGAAATACAGACAGACGTGTTTAATCTTAGAGAAGGGCTAAACTCAGGATTAGCAGTGTCCACGAACACCCATACAAGAAGTAAGATAAAACAAGTCGCACAGAAAACGAAATAATCCTCGCTGGCCACGATTAATACATTTTCCTCTCGTATTGAAGCAGGATTTCGTCGCAGCCGGGAAATGGTCGATTCACTGGCTATAATAAATTTTATTAGGGTTATCATTTTTGTATTCCTTTTTCAACGTTATAAAGGAGGAAAAAGATAAAAGATAGTCCGCGTTGAAGAGAAATAACTTTATACACAGTCTAAGTCATAGGCGGACGGCGATCATAGAAAATACTAATGATTGAAAACTTTCGCAAACAGTACAGTCGAGTTTATAAATATATGAGCATTCCCAGGGTTTTAAAAATAAATGAACATAGTACTTACACCACCTTATACATCGAACCATATCTACCAATCTTACAATATGACAAGTGTCACTTCATCTGAGCAGGCCTCCCAATAATATGTAGTAGGCATCGGACATTCGTAAGCACGGTAGGACTATAGAGAGCTATGGAGCCGATATAAACATTGTATTTTAACAATTCATACTCATACTCATTCATCTGTTTCATTCCAAACTGCATTTTTGGTTATTGTGCTTAATATTCCCAAGCGTTAAATGACTAAGATTATAAGTAGCACGTTTTTTTTGCAATATAACAAACGCCTAGATTTAACTATATTAATTGTTAACACGGGCTAACGAAAGTCTGATGCCTAATAATAATTATGTAAAAAACTGCAACATACTAAATATCTATACTAAGATTTTTCTAAATTATTGAAACAAGTGGAAGTATGTATGTGTCAGTTTATATTGCACTTCGAAATGTGATCGTTAAACTGAAATTATAATTGTAATAATAATACAATAAACTACTGAAAATTACTAAATAATAAAATAAAATTTAAGTACTTACACAATAATGAAGTTACTAACAAATATAATCAGTACCTACAATAATAGTACCTTAACATTCCTAGGGCGGTTCCTGTGGCGGCATTCGTTAATATTCCGGATCACAGGCGTTTGTGGCCCAATCCGAAGATGAGAGCCATACATAGAGATTTTTTCTTTAAAAAAACCGCCGAATGCCGATATTTAGCACTGTATTTACCCATAAACCAATATAAAATTAGTAAGCGAGATCACAAAAGCAACGTCTAGTCTCTCATCTGTCATTCGTCCATCTCCCAGTCCTTCATTCATTCGTCCCATACGTCATATTCACTCTTACATTCAATCAGCTGTCACTCAGTAATCAATACTCATTCCTACATACATATGCGATCTGCGGTTTTACAAATTCACCGCCCTAGGTATGTTAATGTACTATTGGAAAAAAATTGTGGTTTGTCCAAAGTTTTGTCTTTCCTCGGCCAGGAAATAAGATTTTCTTCCCCAGATTCCACTTACGACCTAGGGTGACGTAAATAACCTAAACATACATCGGTCGGTAGGTGATTACTATTCGTTCCCGCTGTATTCCTGTAACTTGCGCTCCGCAAAGAGTTATCGCCGAAGTGGCCACAGTTGGCACGCCGCACATTAATAAGGACTTATCTGCGTTGTAGCTCATTCTTATTTATTTCAGTTACATCTTTATTTCGCTAAACAGTTTAACAATTCTTTATAGTGGTTCGTGGTGTTCTCGTTTTCAGCTAAAAGAGTCTGTTTAAGGCTTCTTATTTATTCAATAAAGCTGATTGTTTTAGAAAATGTTCTCTATGATCAAACATGTTTCTTAATAAATTATCAATGACTAGCTTTTGCCCGCGACTACGTACGCGTGGAACTTGATAAAAGGGATTATTAAAAGCGCCTAAGCAAATGTAAGAGCGATTGTGCTTTTGGTCTAATAATTACATTTCCTGCAGTGTCACCGCACACCAACAGAAATGTTCACTCACTTTTCAATCTTTTTAGGTATAATTTCCAGGATGAAAACTAACTATCCTATGTCCTTCCTCGGATCTTAAACTATCTCTATGCCAAATTTCATCAAAATCGATTCAGCATTTTAAGCGTGAAGAGGTAACAGACAGACAGACACACTTTCGCATTTATAATATTAGTATGGATAATACTTAGAACAGGGTAATTTGGGTACTATTTAAACAGGCTTCTTTTTAATAGCATTATTCGCCTCAGAAAATATAAGTTACCTTCTAAATTACTAAGTCAGCCACAACCAACGCGCGTCTGAATAATAATATCTCAGCCACTAGTTATCTTCTTTGTAAGCCACTGTAATTGTAACTTAGCATGGTGATTATTTTTTAGCATCTAAATTTGAGGCATGCATTCGAATAGCAAACTTTTTTTTTTTTTTTTTATGTCGCAGTTGAACCTAACACTCCTCCTCGCTTCGCTCGTCGTTGTACCTAACCGAAGCCAAGTCGGACCTGCCTTAGAACTAGATTAGAGAGAACGCAGATGAACCTATTGCAATATGAACGAACGAATGACAATAAACAAACACGGGCGGGTCGGTCGGTACAAGAATCGAATGGCGCTCTCTGATTGGTGCCAATGGCCGTGGCTGTCATGGCGCGCACTCGCGCCAAATCGTTCCTACAGTGGCTATTTTCGGGTACCCCTTATCTTGCACAATCTCTATTGTCCGAAATACATTTCGCATAACCGTTTTCGCACAATAATTTTTAGCCGAATGATACTATCGCATAAATATATACTTACCACAATTGTTATGTCGCATAGTATTCATTTGGCACAATTTTGAATAGCAGAATACTAATATCGCCAACTTTTATTTCGCAGAATTTTATGTAGCACAATATAAGTTCCGCCGAATTTATTTCGGCATAATTGTTGTAGCATACCCACAGAACCGAATCGCTGCCAGAAAATTAGGTTAGGTTAGGTTGAAACTGCGTGCCTCACAGAAACGAATCGCTGCCAGAAAACTAGGTTAGTTTAGGTTGAAACTGCGTGCCTCACAGAAACGAATCGCTGCCAGAAAACTAGGTTAGGTTAGGTTGAAACTGCGTGCCTCACAGAAACGAATCGCTGCCAGAAAACTAGGTTAGGTTAGGTTGAAACTGTGTGCCTCACAGAAACGAATCGCTGCCAGAAAACTAGGTTAGGTTAGGTTGAAACTGCGTGCCTCACAGAAACGAATCGCTGCCAGAAAACTAGGTTAGGTTAGGTTGAAACTGCGTCCCCCACAAAACCGAAACGCTGCCAGAAAACTAGGTTAGGTTAGGTTGAAACTGCGTGCCTCACAGAAACGAATCGCTGCCAGAAAACTAGGTTAGGTTGAAACTGCGTGCCTCACAGAAACGAATCGCTGCCAGAAAACTAGGTTAGGTTAGGTTGAAACTGCGTGCCTCACAGAAACGAATCGCTGCCAGAAAACTAGGTTAGGTTAGGTTGAAACTGCGTGCCTCACAGAAACGAATCGCTGCCAGAAAACTAGGTTAGGTTAGGTTGAAACTGCGTCCCCCACAAAACCGAAACGCTGCCAGAAAACTAGGTTAGGTTAGGTTGAAACTGCGTCCCCCACAAAACCGAAACGCTGCCAGAAAACTAGGTTAGGTTAGGTTGAAACTGCGTATCTCACAGAAACGAATCGCTGCCAGAAAACTAGGTTAGGTTGAAACTGCGTGCCTCACAGAAACGAATCGCTGCCAGAAAACTAGGTTAGGTTAGGTTGAAACTGCGTGCCTCACAGAAACGAATCGCTGCCAGAAAACTAGGTTAGGTTAGGTTGAAACTGCGTCCCCCACAAAAACGAATCGCTGCCAGAAAACTAGGTTAGGTTAGGTTGAAATTGCGTGCCTCACAGAAACGAATCGCTGCCAGAAAACTAGGTTAGGTTAGGTTGAAACTGCGTGCCTCACAGAAACGAATCGCTGCCAGAAAACTAGGTTAGGTTAGGTTGAAACTGCGTCCCCCACAAAAACGAATCGCTGCCAGAAAACTAGGTTAGGTTAGGTTGAAACTGCGTCCCCCACAAAACCGAAACGCTACCAGAAAACTGATGGAGTAGGACAGTTAAAAAAACACAGAACTTGTCATTTTTATTTTATATACATCTACGAAATATTGTGACACATCAATAAAAATATTATTGTGGTAAACGGAATATTATGCCATATAAGTTTCGGCGACACAATTATTCGACCATAGGAGTATTGTTCTAATCGACATTATGCCAATGTACTATTCTGCAAAATAAACGTGTGCGAAGTGATAGTATGCCAAGAAATTTAGGCAAAAAGCAATTGTGCGAAATGATGATTGTGCCAATGGTTGCTATGCGAAACGAAAATATGCCAATAAATTTTGTGCAACACATTAGTAACCCGCTATTTTCATGATAAAAGAATATGAAGTATTATTTTAGATGTTAAGTTATAATATATGATGCTGTCTATTGAAGCTCGAATATATAATTTTTGAGGAGCTTGTATTGAAGCTGTAAAACGAAAAATGATGATGAGTTGCAAATTCCGTGGTTGAGTTAGTAAATTAGATGGCAATGTATAAATCAGAAGGACAAGTAATAATAATTGTTGATTATGACTTGATGCTTTCTTTAACATTTTTAGATGGCGTTGTAAAGAAGATGAATTAGTTTATTAGAGGCTATCTCATATTCCCGATGCTTAGTTATTAAATGAGAAGTTCGACCAAGTGGCCAAAAAATAAAATTGCGGCCGGATTTATTATTTCTCATTTTAAATTATTGGTATTTGAATTTTTCATAATTTATGTGTCAAAAACTACTCGAAATTTACAAAGTTCACGCAGAAAACTATTTTTTTCAACATATTTTCGACTGCACGCAATGAAAGCATGAAATAGCTATGTTACTTTCTAGAACTAATGAAAGAGTATTTATTCACTTTAAAATTTTGGTTAAAATTATCAATATCTTCGTCAATATACGATAAAAAAAATGGTAAAGGGAATAATGCCTCTTAATCTTGACTTTTTTTCTCTACACTTTTTTATTAAACTAGTGTCATATTACAATTCAGTTTTTCGATTTTTTTTCTCAAAATTGTGGAGTTATTAGGTTTGAAAACGAAGAGGAAGTAATATATCAGCCATTTTAAATATCGTTTGTAAAATCTACAGAGCCACTTTAAAAAATTCGTAATCAAACAAACCGTTCAATATGTTTTACAAGTTAAAGAATATCATCAAATTATATTATCCTGTGAAAGAAACTTCCGGCATTTTGCAAACTTTGTATTGCAACATAAATATAAGTAGGTATATTCTAAGGAATAGGGTTGAATATTTCTTGTTGTTAACTGAATTGGGAATGGTTAAGGGGTTTCGTTAAAAGTTAGTGTTGTTCTTGTCCAGTTCGGTGAATGTCAATAAGGCTTCTAAAACAATGTTGTTGTTTAAAACATTTCAAGGTAAAAGACGCTTTCAGTTCGAACTTCAAACTTTGCTCTGTATTAAGATATTTTACAGAAAAATAATGTTCTTTTTTATTAATTTGCCATTGCCAGCGCAGAGATGGGCATTATTAATCGTAAAAAAATAATTAATAGTCTTCGATTAACGATTAACTAATCGTCATTTTAATGTGCATTTTACAAAAATACAGTATGTCTTGTCATGTGTAAACTAGAAAAACCTTTCTAGTGTGCTGTGTGAAAAAACTTGTTACAGTAATTCGAGGTGGTTTTTATAGTGCAGCACTCTAAAAGACTTAGACTTACAAAAAATATGTTATTTCTTCCTAATATTAATCAAAAGAAAATTAATCTTATTAACTAATCGATTAAAAATTTAATCGATGGATATAAATCTACGATTAACTTAATCGGGATTAAATTAATCGGAAATCGTACGATTAGATTAACTAATCGTCATTTTTAATCGTTAATCGCGACTAAGTAGTTTAATATTAATCGTTAATCGTTAATCGATTAACCTTTGCCCATCTCTGGTTGCCAGTGAAGACATACGGCACTGAAACGCGGTCGCTCACAACACACTTCTCTCTTTTCTTTCTTTCTAAAACTAATAAATACACCTACATTACTACCTAGTACTTATAATAATAAATATATTCTTGTTTGTTGTTAATTATTGTATAATCAAGACAATGTAGCCCGGAGCGACTTTATATCTAAAACGTCAAACACTGAGTTGGCGTAAAGTTTTGTTCAATATAATTATTAATGAATTCCCTCCATCTTATACACCCTCACACCCTCAACCATAAGAAAGTTTTCATTAACATTACAACACAAACACAAAAGAAGCTTTTGTCATATCATTAACTAAATTAAGTACCTCTCTGTACCACGAAAACCAGATGTGAATTGGATATTTAAATGAATGAATGAAATCTTTTTATTTTGGATATTATAGAATCCATAGTAGGGCCCTAATCTAGGGTTAGTATGTACTTACAATTAAATTCTCCTCCTCGCGTCGATTTCCTCATTACTGAGGGTCGTGATTAAATGCAATTAAATGCAAGACATCATATATTTACGTTATAAATAAAGCTATGCCTTTTACCTGCTCTGTCCACCATCCTTGTATAATAATAAATAAAACTCCTTATTCAGATGACCAGGATCAATTATTGTTAGTATTACATTAACTTACACATCTATTGTTAGTATAAATATATTTAACACAACATAACTACACAATTACACATAAGTATACCTATACCTATACATTTCACATAATCATAGCCGATTCATATGTATGTGCATGGGTGAATCCGGCTTGCCCGCAAACATCTTAACGATGTTGTTGGAGCTGGTTTGCATTCTGAGCATCAGCGATGCTGCTCTTTTTCGCAATATCGCGTGGAAGCCATCCGTGCGGGCCTCTGCGATGCGCTGCAAAAGCGGGCATAGGGTGGGTATAGGGCAGTCACATTTCCCTGCAACTGCTTTTAGAATGCTGTTGGGATTTTGCCTCAGCTGGCTCCATGTTGAGACTATTCGTTTCTTCAGGATAGCTGGAAACTATCAGTTCGGGCTTCGGCAAACATGCCTGAGGCACTACACCGACTAAGGAGTCCCATCAGCATTCTAAACGCATTGTTATATTAGACACGCAGAGCGCAGAAAGTCCGCTTCGTATACGTAACCCACAGACTGCTCGTGTAGAAAGATTGGCTATAAGCTTTAACCTTTTGACCGCCACAGTCGGCTGTGGCCGTCAACAAAAAATCGTGCCCCTGACCCCACGTCGGCCACAGCCGTCCAAATTTCAATGATCAAAAACTTTGTAATTCTAACCGCTACAAGTATTTTTCAATCCCTGTTGATTTTGGGGCACATCTTTTTTAGGGTTCCGTACCCAAAGGGTAAAAACGGGACCCTATTACTGGGACTTCGCCGTCCGTCCGTCCGTCCGTCCGTCCGTCTGTCACCAGGCTGTATCTCAACAACGGTGATAGCTAGACAGTTGAAATTTTCACAGATGATGTATTTCTATTGCCGCTATAACAACAAATACTAAAAATAAAATAAAATACGTATTTAAGGGGGGCTCCCATACAACAAACTTGTTATAGATTATATATATGTATAGGTACGGAACCCTTCATGCGCGAGTCGGGCTCGCACTTGCCCAATTTTTTTTTTACTCTGGCGTCAGTGGCACGGTAAATTGCTAGACCGCTTGGCGGTCAATAGGTTAAAGAGCGTTATCTTAACTTCATATGTACATCGAGCAAATCTGCGGACAAGCATATTACTGCAAACTGCCAACGCTCTGCGCTCCCTCTCTATACCTATCCATATCGTCTTTTAGATCCCTTATGAGGATGTGGCCAAGATATTTAACTCTATCCACGACTTTCAGCGAAGTATTTTTAAGTAAAAAAGGGAGGTACATAGTAGGGCTTGATCTTTCCCGCATTTAATATCATGACCTCACTTTTAATCGGATTGTACTCTTGTCCGTGGGTTAAGGCATATTTCTCACAAGTTTCAAGCAGCATCTCCAACCAAAAAGAAAGAATACCTACTAATATCAGACGCAAATATCTAACTAATAAAACACATGAAAAACATTGCTAATATTTATAAAATTTGAGGGTTCCCCTCGATTTCCCTAGGATTCCATCATCAGATCCCGACATTGTGACCATGAGACCACCTCAGGAGATAAAAAAAAATTTAGTATCGATCCACAATTGGGGGAGGAGAAATTAATCGATCAACATGCATAAAAAAATACATGCAGAGAAACATAGAACCACCTTCCTCCTTTTTTTTAAGTCGGTTAAAAAGTTGAATATCGCAATCGATTGGACGCCGCCGCCGCGACTGATCGGCGTTCATGATGATGAATAGTGAACAGATTCGAAAAATGTCGAGCGACATTCGCTAGCGTTTTAATATATCTTAGACTCACTGGAGTTAACTAAAATTCTCTTTATTTTGCTTACGTTGTTCATTATTTACACTTGTATGTCTAATCTTTAAGCCGTATGTAGCATGAAGGCTATCTTCACGGCTCGTCGTTACTTCTACTAACAAGCAAAGCCTGGGACGGCATCAGGTTACATTGAATTTATGTCTACACCTTACTAACCTTAACTTAATTGCTGTGAAAATGCGCGCATAGAGTTACGAGCTTCCAGGGTACAGCATTTTTCATTAAAATATAGTTATAAAACAGTTTTATTATTATATAATCTTACCTAGAGTCTACGGTCTTTAGACGGATAGAAAACAAGTCATTTCTGACTTTTAGATCTGTCTAAGTGTAGGTAGTCCCATATAGACATTTGACAGCTCCAATTGAATTTGACGACGCGGTTGGCAATTTGTAGTACACTGGCCTACTGAGCTGAATTTGTAGTACGCTGGCCCGGGTTCGAATCCCGGCCAGGGCAAATATTTGTGTGATGGACTCGAATATTTGTTCGTGGGTCTTGGGTTTTATCTGTATACATATGTATTTATTTATTTTGTATATCGTCGTCTAGTACCTATAGGAGCTATCACTATAGTTTATTAAATGAAACGGCAAGAGTCTTAATTATCCCGATGTATTCACACAGAAGAAAGTTACAATAGTCGGAAGTTGCGAAGGCGTAGAAAGTTCGGAAACGGAAAGATAGACGATAGGAAAGAATACAGAACAACGATTATTAATATTAAAAGCGTAAGCTAGCGCGAGAAGCGTGATGTGTGTGCGCGGCGCAAAGCGACATGCGTTGTGCTCGGAGTACGGTTGGGCACTGTCGTGCGCGGGCGCTGGACGACTGGGGGCCGGTTCACTACCGCGCCGCCCTCCGCGTCGCGCCTCGTCCCGCTGTGGTCCGCGCTAGTGATGGGAGCAGCTTGCGCTAGTGATGTGCTCCCACACCACCCCTCCCGGAGAATCAGCGTCCTGCCGAAAAATAATTGGGAAATCTTACACGTCGGCCAGACCGAGTAGTTTTAACCGGTGATGGAACAGTTGTTTTAAGATCGGTGTCGCCAGCAGATGTATCGCTTAAAGTGAAAGCGGGCTTGACCCGATCGATTGAGACAGTTACTGGTCCTCTAGCTAATTCTACAGTAAATGTCTTATCTGTTCTGTCAAGAACACGAAATGGGCCGGTGTATGGCGGCTCAAGCGCTCCTCGGAGGGCATCTTTGCGTAGAAAAATATGTGTGCACATTTTGAGATCTTTATGGACAAATATGGATTTAGTAGCATGGTTGCTTGAAGGTACTGGTTTAATGTTGGAAATGTGTTCTCTCAGCTGCTTCAGAAAATCCAGAGGTTGTAGGGTGCTAGGTTTCTTATAGTTTAAAAACTCACCAGGAATCCGTAGAGGCTCACCATACACCAGTTCAGCGGAAGAGCACTGAAGATCCTCCTTCCAGGCGCTCCGTAGCCCAAGCAGTACGATAGGCAGCACGTCGGTCCAACGAGCGTCATTATGAGCCATGATCGCAGACTTAAGCGTACGGTGCAATCTCTCAACCATGCCGTTGGCTGCTGGGTGGTAGGCCGTTGTATGATTCAGCCTGGCGCCGCAAAAGTCTGTAATGGCATTAAAAAGGCGTGAGGTGAATTGACGACCTTGATCCGTGGTGACTGTTTGGGGACAACCGAATCGTGATATCCATGTCTCCACGAATGCTTGAGCAACTGATTCGGCTGTGATGTCACGAAGTGGTTTTACCTCTGGCCAACGAGTGAAGCGATCCACTGCCGTGAAACAGTACCGGTATTCAGCAGACGTAGGTAGTGGACCAATGAGGTCAATATGCACATGACCAAACCTTTCTCCAGGTGTTTTGAAGGTGCCCAATGGTGAAGAAGTATGACGATGAACCTTAGCACGCTGGCAGTCTTCACACGCTTGAACCCAGGTGCGACAGTCTTTTCGTACTGATGGCCAAACGAACCTGTCTGTGACCATCTTCGTTGTTGCCTTAGCGCCTGCGTGACTCAATCCATGTGTGGCGTTAAAAATCTGCTTCCGCAATGTTGAGACAATAAAAGGCCGGGGTTTCTGCAGTGAGGTATCACAATATAAATAAATGTCAGTACCTGGCACTGGAACTTTTTCTAACCGCAGAGATGATGAGGGTTTTGTGATGAGGTCTTGGAGCTCAGCATCGTCTCGTTGAGCCCGAGCAAGGGTCTCGAAGTCAGGTGGGGATGTGAGAGCTTCAATCCTCGAGAGAGTATCTGCGGTGACGTTGGCTTTCCCCGAGATGTGACGTATATCGCTGGTAAACTGTGAAATATAGTCTAAATAATTGAACTGTCTCGGGGAGCATTTTCGGTCTTTCTGTTGGAAAGCAAATGTGATAGGTTTGTGATCTGTGTAAATTACAAAATGCCTACCCTCGATCATGTACCTAAAATGCTTTACGCTCTCATAAATTGCCAACAACTCTCGATCGTACGCGCTGTACTGCTGTTGCGTCCGGGTCATCTTCTTCGAAAAGAATGCTAATGGCTGCCAATTATCTCCAACCAACTGTTGCAAGACCGCGCCCAGGGCTGTACTTGAAGCGTCAGTAACAAGGGCGAGCGGTGCATTCACTACAGGGTGAGCCAATAGAGTAGCTTTTCCTAAGTCGGACTTACACTTTTCAAAAGCATCGAGTTGTTCGGGGGCCCAGATGAGTGGTGTTGAACTTTTGATCTTGGGGCCTGCTAACATCGAATTCAGCGACGACTGGTTCTCTGCAGCATGAGGGATGAACCGTCTATAAAAGTTCAACATACCAAGGAATCTGCGGAGTCCCCCTACAGTCTTGGGTGCTGGAAATGTTGAGATAGCCTGTACCTTTTCATCAACTGGACGGGTGCCTGCTTCGGAGATGATGAATCCAAGGAAATTTACTTCCTGCTGTCCCCAGGAACACTTAGCTTCGTTGATGAGGATGCCATAAGCTTGGAATCTGTCAAATACACGTCGTAAGTGCTCCAGGTGCTCCTGTTGGCTGTGCGAAAAAATTAAAACATCGTCAATGTACGAGTACACGAAATCCAGGCCTCTGAGCACCTCGTCCAGGAAACGCTGGAATGTCTGAGCTGAGTTTCGGAGTCCGTAAGACATTAAAGGAAACTCGAACATCCCAAATGGCGTGGTTATGGCAGTCTTGCACACATCTTCATGAAAAACTGGTATCTGATTATAGGCTTTAACTAGATCAATTTTTGAAAATACCTTACAACCAGCCAATCGGTGTAAATAGTCTTCAATGTGATGCACAGGATATCTATCAGGTATAGTTCGCGCGTTGAGGGCACGATAATCCCCACACGGCCTCCAACCGTTCCCTTTTTTAGGAACCAGGTGGAGAGCTGAGGCCCAAGGAGAGTCTGAGGGGCGTGCAACGCCTTCTCCCAGCATTTCGTCGAACTGAGCTTTGGCTATCTTGAGCCGGTCTGGAGCTAATCGTCGTGGCCTGCAAAATGTTGGTGGGCCAGGCGTCGTGCGTATGTAGTGCACCGTCGAGTGTTTGATCTCACGTGCTACGCCTGAAGGCTTCGACAAACAAGGGTACTGAGCTAATAATTTGTGGTACTCACTACTGCCAGAGATTGCCTTAATGCTCGCCTGCTCGCACCGTCTGAGTTCGCCTGCCGCCGTTAACGTCGTGAGGCTGTCAATGAGCTTCCTGCTTCTGAAATCGATAAGGAGTCCATAATGAGCCAAAAAGTCTGCACCAATAATAGGTCTGTCCACGTTAGCGATTACAAAATTCCAGGTGAAGTTCCGTCTCAATCCTAGATCCAAGTGCTGTGTTAAAATTCCATACGTGTGTATAATAGTACCATTTGCTGCAGTTAAGACATAATTTTCAGGAGCCTTGCTACTAAATCTGTATTTCTTAGGTAAAACGCAGAGGTCGGAACCAGTATCTATGAGGTATTGTATTTTACTAATTTTGTCGGTAATAAATAGGCGACTAGTATCAATACGACAGCCAGTAGTCGCCTCGATGGACTGTCGCATTAGTTTTCCGCCACAAAATTACAAGGGGGTACGCATTTCCGTGCATTTTTATCATAATTACTATGGTACCAACACATACCTGGCTTCCTTGATTGGCTCCGACCCCGCGACTTCGACCTGTTCCGTGATCTCGACCTGTTATTAAAACGAGAACGTCGTCCGTTACCATCCAAACTTAACTGCGCGATCTGTTGAGTCAGCTCTTGTTGTATGCGTGACGTAATAGAATGTTCCAGACGTTTAAACATTTCTTCAAAAGAACCGCTACAAGCGCTGGCCACCTGCGATGAACCAGGAACGACATCCATAATTTGATCTGCGAGTATTGCAATATCCTCTAAGGTAGCCGATTTCGGTGACGCAATAATCGCTTGAACCTGTGGAGGTAACCTACTTGACCACATGGTACGTAAAAGATCGTCGCTTACTTCACCCTTGGCTAACGATCTAAGATGGCGGAGAAACTGCGATGGCGTCCGATCACCTAATTCTTCATGTGTAAGCAATTGCCGCTTACGGCTCTCGTGCGAAATCGATAGGCGATCGATTAATTCCTTTTTCAATTTCTCGTACTTCCCAGTTTCTGGAGGGTTAGTTAAAATGTCCCGTACTTCACGCGCAGTCTTGTGATCCAATTCCCTGATGACTTGAAAATATTTGGTCGCATCCGTTTTAATTCCGGCGATCTCGAATTGTGCTTCAACTTGTGCGAACCAAACTTCTGGATCCTCCGCCCAAAACTGTGGTAGCCGGACGGCCACACGATCCACCGACGCTCCGTTTTGAGAAACTTCTCGAACATTCTCGACTCCGGCAGGTGCCGGTACCGGTTGCCCGAAAACCGGACTATCAGGCATCTTGCCGCGGCGCGTGCAAAGTTCAGTAACACGTTAATAACATTCACGTCGCGGTCACCAGCTATAGGAGCTATCACTATAGTTTATTAAATGAAACGGCAAGAGTCTTAATTATCCCGATGTATTCACACAGAAGAAAGTTACAATAGTCGGAAGTTGCGAAGGCGTAGAAAGTTCGGAAACGGAAAGATAGACGATAGGAAAGAATACAGAACAACGATTATTAATATTAAAAGCGTAAGCTAGCGCGAGAAGCGTGATGTGTGTGCGCGGCGCAAAGCGACATGCGTTGTGCTCGGAGTACGGTTGGGCACTGTCGTGCGCGGGCGCTGGACGACTGGGGGCCGGTTCACTACCGCGCCGCCCTCCGCGTCGCGCCTCGTCCCGCTGTGGTCCGCGCTAGTGATGGGAGCAGCTTGCGCTAGTGATGTGCTCCCACATACCTATAGTAAAAGCTTTACTTAGTTTGGGACTAGGTCGATTTGTGTAAGATTGATTCTTAATATTTTTTTACCTATAGTCTTTGGACGAATTGTAAACAAGTCACTTCTGACTTTTAGAGTAGTTTAGTTAGTCCCATATAGACAATATCCCAATAAAACAACATCAATTTGACATCGTCTAAAAAATATGGTCTAGTACAGTCGAGTTCATTTACATCTACACACTTACGAGAACAAAAATATCTGAACACGACCCTATTGTTAGGAGCATAAAATCGTGTTCAGATATTTTTGTTCTCGTAAGTGTGTAGATGTAAATGAACTCGACTGTACTCCAGAGCTGGCGTATGGTTGCGTTTATCACGTGATAAACAATTGACAAACCATCTGTCACTCACACTCGCATTTTGTCAAAAAAGACAAAAGCAACCATCTCAATAGAGACATAGACATAGATAGGCGTAATGCGACCGATACAATACCTGGGCCATTTTTTCTAAAGTTTTCTAAATTTTCGATTTTTTCGGTATTTCGGTTCTACTCAGAATCACGGGCTCTTTCGATCTAATTAGGATAAAAGAACTAACTCAATGTTTTCCATTCCGTTAGCATTTCCATAATTATAACCTACTACAGTGGTAACGGAATGTAAAAACAAAAATTTATGAATATTATTTATGGACATTTTTTTCTCCTAATTAGATCGAAAGAGCTCGTGATTCTAAGTAGAAAATACTCGAAATATCGAAAATAAAAAAAATGTGGGGTGTACACTGTACAACTTTAGTATAAATAGCCCACGTGCTTAAATAACCTCCCTCGGTTATCAGCAAAATGTATCGCTAACTTGAAATGCTTGAAAATCAATTATAATTTAATCAGTTCTCAATAAAACGGTTTTTGTTCTTCCCAAGTCTGTCATACTAAAAATTACTTAGGTATGAAGGTAAGTACTACTAAGAGATATGCCGTTCTCAAAAAAAAAAAAAAAAACGATTTATATAGAATGAGAACGTCCAAAAATCATCTCTATCTGGAAAGGAACGGCACATTACTTTTACTTACAAAATACATGTACACTCAGCAAAAACAGTTATTAGAAAACAAGAGCTCGAGAAGAGAAGAGAATGAGAATTTCCAAATCAAGTTAGAAATTAAGTATAATCCAAGACAAAAAGTTTATAAATAAAATGATTTCGAAACATTTGAAATAAGAATACGACTATATTTTTTCACTACCACCGGCAGATAAAGTCATATGTAAGTATGGTATTTATCGATTATTTTCAATTCATATTTGGCCATAATAATGTAAGAAATCACCTTTTCAGTTACCTATATTAACTACATTTAATTCCAAAATGCGAGATTTCACTCAAAAGGCCCAAGCACATCTAATTTCCCGAATGAAACATGTTTTTATAATTCTCTCCACCGAAAAACATTCAGCATACAATAATGAAATTTAATGAAACCATGTTCAGTTCTAACCCATTAGTTCCACTTTTACTATTACGACGTTCAGAAAACGTCAATATTCAGCAGCGACAACAATTATGATTCTACTGTTGATAATATTCCCTATAATATTTCCAATGAATTCAGGCCAAGAAAATTATAAAGGAGAAAATTTCCCCGATAAATACTTGCATGCAGAGGATGTGGTTCCAGAAAGTTCCGATGTGGAGTATTACCTTGAGGGCCTGAGTAGGATGCTTGGCCGCATGGAGGAGTATGCAAACGACACAGATGTAAATCGAGCATTAGGAACATTTTATATGACAAGTGAGTTGTTTTTTGTATTGACTTTATCTGTAAAAAACCGGCCAAGTGCGAGTCTGACTCGCGCACCGAGGGTTCCGTATAATCTTATACTTATCCCATCTTAATTAACCTGGTTTATTTAAGTTTGGACCTGAAATGTATAGCGCCACATACAAACGAGGTGCAAGTGAACGCAAACGATTTCTCCAAATATGATGTTTGAAAAGGACTATATTATTTATAATTTTATTACAAATGTATAGTTTTCAGATTTATATAAGTATTTGTAGTATTTGACGATATTACTTGCCAAATTTCATAATTCTAGATCATCGGGAAGTACCCTATCATTTTGATTCCCTTGAGAGTGTCGAAATGTACGTTTTTTGCGACATAAACGGCCGTAGGTATCTTTTTTTCACGTTAACGTAGACGTTTGATTTCACAGCTTCAAGGGGCCGTAGACTTAAGTATATGGTGTTAATTTCGATACCTCCATGCGTTTTCAAGATAAAGGGTCTTGACAGACAGCCAGACGGACGGACAAAAAAGTGATCCTGTAAGAGTTCCGTTATATATTTTTTACATTATATTTTTTTTCTTTGTTTCATGACATTTTGAGCTAATATTGTTAGTCATATTTTAACTACAGTATGTTGTACAATTCACAATCAGTCTACACCCCTATTGATGTATGTACATTGTAGTGTCCCTATTCAACATAAAATAATGCATACAACCAAAACTTACTAAAAATTCTGTCACTAATCCTCAAAACCTCGTATCTAAGAAGTACATTGGCATTGAGATACGAGCTTTGTTTGAAGTAGGTATTTGTTACTTAGTTTGTCAACAGACGATATAGTGTGAATGTGGACAGGTTGGAAAATTTACAAGATGGAAATGTGATCTATATTTTGATCATATTCCCATTTCGTCAATTTACCTAAATGAAATAACCATTATAAATGTACGTTTGCTATGTGGGACCAGGATCAACATGCCGATCTAGAGTCATATCATAAGTCATTCGGTCGACTCTTTTGCTCGCACTCGTCGCTTCTTCTTTAGAGTGAGTGAGACGTCTGCCGTAATGTCTATAACTCCACTGGCGCGTTAATTTTTGGCCTGGCAACATAACATGACTTTTCAGCTATTCTCAAGAGAACGATTAAAGAAAATAAAAAGAAGATGAATATAGAACAAGTAAAGTTAATGAATGAAGTCTTATCGCAAGCGGATAATATTTTGACTCACTATTTTTACGCCCTGAAAGATGATGAGTGGGATAACCTTGAAAAAAGAGGTAAGTGGCAAAATAAGGGCAATTTTTTATTTTGTTGTTGTTTTTTTTTTCACAGAGATCAATGAAATTTGATGAGTTGGTAAAGTTGCTTCTTCTGACCATGGTAAGCCCAATTTCACGATATGTCTTACAATTTTTTCTCCATTGAGTTACACAAAATGTATTACAGAAATTGGTCCATGGGCTAATTTTAATTTTGCTGTCGAATTATTTATTTTTCATTGCGAGCTCCTCATTTTGTACAAAATACAAGTACAAAATACAAAATTTAGTTAAAAAAAAAACATAATTTTTTTGTAGGACATATATCGTGAAATGGGGCTTACCTTGTTCAGAATAAGCAACTTTACCAACTCACGAAATTTTATTGAAATCTGAGATAAAAACGAAATCAACAACAAAATAAAAATTTGCCCATAAAGGAAACAATTTGGTTGGTGGTCGAGCAACATCTCTAGCCATATAGCTATTATTGATTGATGATATTATTACTATTGTCATTGATGATGCCTCGGACTTACAGTGTTTTTTGTGATTATGTGATTTTATGATTAAGCCGATAGACGTCCACTGCTGGACAAAAGCCAACCTCAAAATTCTCCACAACGATCGGTCTTGCACCGCTCTTATCCAATTTCTACCTACGATCCTAACCAGGTTGGCAGGTCGTATGAGCAATGTTTTTGTGATGTGTAATGTATTTGCTTTTCTTTTCTGTATATTAAATGCGTGGATGCCAGAAAAAATACAGAAGTAAATATAACGATTGGGACGTTATTGTATCATGGATTAGCAAAGATTCTACTTAACTTATCAGTTGTTATGAAAACGGGACAACACATTCACGTGGCATCATTGCTTTCTTTGTATAACCGTACCCTTACTTACTTTACAGTGACAGTAATCGCCATCGACTGCGTAAACGATTTGTATGGAGAATTTAGTTCAACAAAGTAACCGTTGCGGGCGCTGCACTATTCTCCATACAAATAGTTTACGATGTCGCTAGCAAATACGGTCACGTTAACTCATAAACTCACTCGTAAGGGTACTGAATCTCATTCTCAGTGGTCACGGACTGTACTTGAATTACCATTTATGGTGCTGCCACAGTTCGTGCACGATCCCTATAATATATTTTAACCTTCATCATCATTTATTTAAAAGCTAGGCTCTTATCGGTGATGTAATTTGCAGCTCATGCTACACTCCACTTTTTCTTATACTTCTTTATATTATGATGAAGCATTTTTTTATTGGGTCTGGGTATTCCTCTTTTCCCTTCTACTTTTCCTTCCACCTTGATGTAGTTATCCTGACGTATGACAGGACCTAACATCTTCCCTCTCCTATATTCTCAATCACGTTCAACAAAGTTATTTTTTCGTTTACTTTATTTAAGACCTCCTCGTTACTTTTCTTTGCCGTCCAACTGATTTTTTCCATCCTCCCCCAACACCACATTTCAAATGCTGCCAATATCACTCAGTCTCTTTGGGCCATGATCCACGTTTCACAGCCTAGTCTATGTAATATTTTTTTCTTAGTGTCGGAGCTCTTTAAAGACCAAGATCTTCAAATAGAAGGAATCGGAGAATTGAATAGGAACCGTTTGCAAAAATGGTTATTCACCAACACTACAATCAACGAGTTCGCTCGGGATATGGATGAGCTCAAATTGCAGAGGCTGGAATATATAAAATATACAGAAGAATCTATATTAAATGAGAATTACACCATAGTCATACCCGCTTCAGGTAAACATTTTATTATCATTAGGTTTATGTACCTACCCAAAGGGTCCCAGCCTTCAAAAAAAAAAAAGCGATCAAGTCTCTACCTATTTAAACGTATTACTATGGCCGCTATAACAACAAATGCTGGAAATTAAACTAGTTTCACAAGATTTTATGATCACGATCACTTTCTGATATGGAAAACATTTCAAAATATTTTTGAAAAAAAATATCTGTATCAAAGGTAGCTTTTACAAGATCAGCGTTAAATTTTATTTTGTCATTTCACTAAACTGGCTTAGAGATTTGACCAAACCACCGACTTTGTACAGGGAAATGGCAAAGCAAGATCAGCTTACAATGATATTTTGTCATTTCACTAAACTGGTGTAGAGATTTGACCAAGTCGCCTTTGCCTAGGGAAATGGCAATGCAAGTTGAAACTAAGTACCAACTTAATATTTACAATGAAGCGATTTATTTTATTTTATTTAATGGTTGAGGCAGGGTTCGAACCTTCATCTCTAACGGCTTTTCGGGCCAACACGGGCGTCCTACCTATTGGACCATAGAACCTGATGAGAGAGCCATTGAATTTTTCAACCAGTTGCTTCTGCATGCCTTAGGGTTGTATCGTAGCGCCATCTACCGTAAAGATTCAGATTTATAATCGGCACCAATTTTGTTATCTGCCGTGGATTTATCAAATCCCTACACATTCTTGTCTGACCTCCAGATTTCTGCCTCGGCGCAGTAATATACAACCCGAAGCCACTGGATACGAAGCGGGATTTCGAACCTTGTGTCGCAGAAGAATTTTGCGCAGCTGTCGTGTATGAGAATTTGACTTCCATTTCATACACGCTCAGCCATCGGTGAGTGCTCATCAGTAAGTATACACTTAGAATAGAACAATGCAGATTTTGTTACCTTTTGAATTGAAGCCAAGCGATGGAGCAATTCACCGTACCACCGCCGCCACAGCAAAAAAAAAATGAAACGCTCCAAAAGGTCAGAGTATACAGAAGGGAGGCCGTATAGAGACTTAGATTTTGATATTTCAAAATACGCTAAAATAAGTATATTTTATTAGAAAAACTTTTCTCTAAAATCAAAAATGACCGAGATATTCGCCCTCAAAGATTGATGTTTTTCAAGGGAACTGGGGCTTGGCCGAGACATTCAATATCCATCGATTTTTTTTACGAAAGTCCCAGCCGGTTAGGCTCCAGAAATCAACAGGGATTGGATAATAATTGCAGGAGTTTAAATTACAAAATTTCATTTGTACTGTTTTATACAGAGTGATTCAGGATTCGTGATTAGGAGTAACAGGGAGGTGCTGCAATGGCGCCAACCAACTCCTTAAGCCAATTTTTTTATGATAGGTACAAATTAAGTTAAGTTCATATTACTGTATTCGTTAGGTAAGTTTTTGAAAAAAGAAGAAACGACTGACTGTTGAATTTCGGCATTTCTTCTCAACAGTGGTCTCTTCTTGCGAAATGCCGGTAGACTCAGATATCTAAAAGAGCCCTTGTGGCCTACTTGCAGAATAAAGTTCATTATTCCAAGGCCACAAGCATTTGAACTGCAACCCAGTTGCATAGTAACTGCATCAGAACTGCCATTATCCTGGGCTGTCCGTTTGTATTAACCCTCTGTCACTATTCACTCTCGCAAGACTTGTCACAAGAATGCAAAACTGTCATAATTTGGCTGGTCTACTTTTTCTCGTGTACAATTTAAGTATTGGCATTTGGCACAGGATGTTAAACGTCATGGTCCCCCGCCAGCTCCGCCGCTGTTACATGAGGAGTCCCGCGGAGGACGCCCAGCTCATGGACGTGTTGTGCTCCTCCATGTATCGGGAGACGGTGTACCTCGCGCGACTCGGGTACTTCTACAGGGACATGTGGATGGAACATAGTATGTATTGAAATGTTTATTTGTTACATTCGGTTTATTTAACATAAGTATGCTTTCATCGTCTTTATTGAACTGCATCTATTGCTATCTCTGTAAAGCACGTCAATTTTCCGCAAGATAAAACTAGATGACAGTATATTTGTCAGTTACGTCTTTAAAAAAAATTTACAAGCCCATGTGTCAAATTTTTCGTTGTAGTGATGCCCGAATACATTTATCGATATCGATACGATATCGATAAAATTACTACATTATTTCAGCAGCGTCCATAAAGCGTATTAAGCTATTTAGGCAGAAACAATATTTGGACCGATAGACGGCGTTATTGTTTTACATTCCCCCTCTCTATCTCCCTCTTTCTGGTCTGTTTTCTCGAATTCTGTAAGTATATTATAGTATTGGTTATATTCCCTTATGACTTACGTGTAATGAATAGTAGATTTATGAGAAAAATAAGATGAAATGAAATAATTTATTCAGTAAGTAGGCCACAAGGGCACTTTTACAAGTCATATTGTGAATTTACCGACATTTCGCAAGAGGAGACCGCTGTCGAGAAGAAAGCCGAAAGAAACTCAACAGATAAATTGGAAGTTGTATGCTTCTCAAGACACATGCATACGTACGGACATACGGGTGCAACGGAAAGGACGATTTCTGGGAAGTACTCGCTGATGCGCAACATCTGATGAATCTGTGCGAGGAATTAATCTAAATGCGGTGCTAAGCTTCGCTCATAAGACTAACTGACTTAATTTTTTCAACATTCTTTATTAATTTCAATTCATTTCAGTTGGTCTCTGCGGACTGCTCGGGTACGAGGAATTTTTCCGACGACACTGGTTCCGAAAACTCGTGAGCTGGATAGACGACGATGGCTGTCTTGCAGAGAACTTCAACTTGCATATCCACCGCTCAAGGTTTACTCTGGCTCGTACATCAGACCCAGATGAGCACGAAGAGGTCAAGAATAAACTCGAGGACTTGCTGACGGACCCGTGTCATTGGCATCCAATGTCGGTTGGACTGGTCGCACTGGCGCATGGAGTCAGGCATGCTGTGCATTTAAGTCAGGATAGGCCATTAAAAGACGAGCTTTGAGAGGTTCGTAAATTTTGTTGCGTATTTTATTCACCCCTCAGACGTCACACACAAGTATTACTGACAGTCTTCTTTGCAGAGCCTGCGTGGAGGCCGAAAAGACAGCCGCCCACATTATTCTCGAATGCCCTGATGTGGCCAAATACTGGGCACAGCACCTTGGGTCTCCAGGGCCACTCCCAGAAGACGGGAACGTCTGCTAGGAACTGCTAGGCTTTCTGGTAGAGTTTGGTTGGCAAGTAGTGCCAGCCACCCTTCACGCAAAATAGGCGCATTGAAAGGCGTCGAGTTGCGAAAAACCAGTCCACGATAACCTATAACCTATCACCCCTTGTTTTATGAGGTGGCGTCAAGCTGGAAGAGACTCGAGGAGGCAGCGCAGGATCAACAATAGTGGGGAATCCTCTAAGAGCCCTATGTGCCTGATGAGGGACAACAGGATACCTATTAGAACCAATAGAAATCACCTTGACTTACCACAACTATAACCTATAACTTCTCTTTATTCCTCTCTTGAATATATCCCTAGTAGATATATGTAGGCAGCCTAAATGTTGCTTGTACTAGCATTGTGCCTTGACGTGTTTATAGAAACCAATGCTCTGCATGAAATCTGGTTTGATTGAATTTGCATCTTACCATCTTTTGCGCTAAATTGGTTTGAAACGGTGCGTTTAGAGATTGGTGTTTTAATCGCAGTTGAATATTTCCATCAAAAGATAAGATTATTTTATTAATGTCACACACAGTTTGTATTGGTAAATCATTTAAGGCTTGATATTCAGATGTATTGTATGCACTTAAAAACAATTTAATAATATATGTCATAGAAAACTCCCGTGAGTCGTAGATATATAAAAATACATATGAAACGGATTTACTCAAAGAGCGTTGGCCGGATAGCTGTTGGAAATGCGGGTTCGAACCTCGCTTGTACCATTTTTTTTATTTCAATTTTTCGCTTCAATGTATACATTAGGCAGAGATGTAATAAATAGAAACTTCAACAGCAAAAAAATACATATAGAAAATCTTATTTTTTTTATTTTTCGTTTGCCCGCTCACCTACAGATAATGGAAGGTGATAACGCAACAAAATGGGTATTCTTGTGGCAACTAGCAGTCAGTTGACCGTCTGAGACGTGATCAAAGTAGATCTACGTAAGCTTAAGCTACGTAAGATATGTAGAAGGAAAGCATCTGGTTGAAAAAATCGATAACTTACTGACTTAGAGTCCTAATTTATGTCCCCTGGATGGGGCAGAGGGCGTCCACAATACGTCGCCATCTCGAACGGTCTTGAGCATCGCGCATCACTTCGCCCCAACTCTAGCACAACTATTCTTCGCGCCTCTTGTCACACCTCATAGCGCTACCCATCACCCTCTCAAAGTACTGCAGAGAAAGGGACAGGCAATTATCGCGAGAAATAGGCGCTTGTGATCGTTTTGTCAGAGGTGCTGGTCATTCGGCCTTCGCTTCAGCAATGATCGTCCGCCGCTAAGTCTGCTTAGGGCGGCCATGTTTGCGCTTTCCTTGAGGCTTCCATTCCAGTCTAGCGCTTGCCTCGGAATGTGTTCTGGGTCCCTTCAGAGCGTGTCCAATCCAGCTCCATTTCCGGAAAATTCGGTAACTTTGCTATAGTGGCTTTGATAGCATAATTGGTAATGCACCCGTATGGCCCGCAAAGCAGTGGGGACAAAGGATCAAATATAAATAATGACACAAAGGTAAATTAAGAAAGAAAAATTGAATGCGATCTACTACAATCGAAGCGGGGTCTGAACCCGCGACCTCTGCGTTTCCGGCGCATTGCTCTCCCAACTGAGCTATTCGACCGCTACGTCAGTCACACCAAATCTTTCATCCCTTAATCCTTTACGCTACTGGAGCGCCCTCTGTGTCATATGTTTTTTGAAATGCTTATTGCGCATTAGCCATACCCTAGGATGTGCGTTTTACACGCACGATCCCCAAATCCCCATTGCTTTACAGCAAGTGTGAAGACTGCGAGAGAGATGGCGCTGTTCTAAATATTTGTATAGAATCTTTTTATCGATTCATATTTTTATGTGGTAATACCACATTTTTATTTTTATAAATAATGACACAAAGGTAAATTAAGAAAGAAAAATTGAATGCGATCTACTACAATCGAAGCGGGGTATGAACCCGCGACCTCTGCGTTTCCGGCGCATTGCTCTCCCAACTGAGCTATTCGACCGCGAGTCGCGAAGCAAAGTTGTGCTAGGCCGGTAGGCTGTATCTCATGGACCATGATAGAAAGACAGTTGAAATCTTCACAGATGATGTGTTTCTGTTGCCGCTATAACAACGAAATGCCAAAAAACCGGTGAAGTGCGAGTCGGACTCGCGCACTGAGGGTTCCGTACAAACACTTTCCATCCTTAAGTGGTTAAGTTAAGTTTGCACCTGGTATGTATAGCGCTCCATACAAATGAGGAGAAACCAATCCCGTTTGTTGTATGGGAGCCCCGCTTAAATATTTATTTTATTTCATTTTTAGTATTTGTTGTTATAGCGGCAATAGAAATACATTATCTGTGAAAATTTCAACTGTCTAGCAATCACCGTTCTTGAGATACAGCCTGGTGACAGACGGACGGACGGACGAACGGACGGACGGACAGCGAAGTATCAGTAATAGGGTCCCGTTTTTACCCTTTGGGTACGGAACGCTAAAAACAGAATAAAATAAATATTAAAGGGGGCCCCTATACAACAAACGTCATCGGTTGCGTTAACTTTGCACTTCATTTTTATGCGGCGCTATACGTAACATTTTCGCCGGTTTTTTTTTTAATTTTCGCTTCTATGTATATAAACATATATTGTGATAGACATTTGATTCGCCTAAAGCATATTTTCCTCAACCGATACTTGGCTGGCCCGCACTGAATCGAGTTAGGTTAACCTGAACTCAATTTACCGGTAACCTCATTTGTAGCGAGTCTTCCCCGGTAAGTTATCGGGTACCGTACCGAAAGAATACATACGATACCCATATTAGCCCATATACTAGCTACGCCCCACTGTGTTACCCGCTCAGTCTACGGGAACACTACCTTTTTCGGGATAAAAAGTAGCCTATGTGTTAATCCAAGTTGTTACCGTCATACCAAATCCAATTTTATCAAAATTGGTCCAGCCATTTGAGCTTGAAGAAGTAACAAACATACGCACAAACATACGCACAAACATACGCACAAACACGCTCACAAACTTTCGCCTTTATATTAGTGTGACTAAACCTGTCTGTCCGGGTCCGGGCTTATTTACAGCATCGATAATAAATAAATAAATATCAGACAACCTCACACAAATCAACCTAGTCCCAAATTAAGCTCAAGAAGGCTTGTGTTATGGGTACTAGGCGACGATATACATACTTATATAGATAAATAAATACTTAAATACATAGAACATCCATGACCCAGGCACAAATATTCGTGTTCATCACACAAATATTTGCCCTTGCCGGGATTCGAACCCGGGACCGTCGGCTCAGTAGGCAGTTGCTTAACCACTGCGCCAACCGCGTCATCGATGAACTTCTTAATGACAAATCACTGACCAGCGCATCACGTAAACACCAAAAAGAATTTAAAATTTAATCTAATAATGAAATATATTTATATTATGAATATCTAATGTATGACTTGTAAAATGTAATTGTGATTTTTACCAATAAATTCTGTATTCTTTACGTACAGGTCTTAACTCTTTAACTAGCATTAGATGGAGGGGCCAATTTGCAAAAAAAATGTACATAGTTAAGGGCTTTAATTAAAACATAACTTAATTGATTATTTATCGAAAGTTAGTCATACAAAATGTGTGGGTAACTTTCGTCACACAAAGGAAGCGATCGTGATTTTTTGTTAACTAAGCTTTTAACTATGTACATTTTTTTGGCAATCATCCCAGGTATATTATTAATGTGTTACTGAGCATAATAGTTAACAACATTTTTTTAACCAGGCTTTTTATTATATAAAATAAAGCGTAGCCGACCAGTAATTAATATAGACACGGTCTATTTATAAATCAGAAATATCGCGACAGACCCGTCATATTGACCGCGAGAGCATAAAGTAAGAAGTATATATTTAAGAATAATTTATGTACAAGAAAACATTTAAAAAAATCATGTAAACTTATTCTAAAAGGTGGCTAAAACTATAAGAAATTATTATAAAACTTGGCCATTGTTTGTGTTTTCTTAATAAGAAATTGTTATAAAAACATGGCCGTTATTTGTGTTTTCTTAATAATCTACACTCTGAGCCCTGAGCCCTTTGCTGGCTGATCAAAGGGTCGACGCCCAGATTGGCGTTAAAAGCTTCCGTTTTCACTTAAACAGAGTGATTGGCAGGAAATTGAGTCCACCCGAGAGTTATAAACATAATCATACTTTCTTTGGAAGATTAATAGTACATTACGTAACAAGGGTGGTAAACTAGGAATTACAAACGAGTGTCTATTAGAAGCCCGAAGCCGAAGGCGAGGGCTTTAATGACACGAGTTTGGAATTCCTTTACCACCAGAGTCCCGTACGACGTTTTTCATCACTCTTTGGAGGAAATAAAACAATAGTAGTAGTAGTCAATACCAAAATTACTTACCGCCCTAGGGCGTAATATCCGACTTACCGCCCTAGGGCGTAATATACGATTTACCGCCCGGTTTTCTAGCATGTAAACCCTTAAAGTGTGACAAAAAATTTATTTCTTACCGCCCTAGGGCGTAATTTACGACATAACCGCCCGCGTTTCTAGCATGTAAACCCTTGTTTACGAACAAGTGTGATGAAAAGAAGAATATTTTGTCAGGCATAAAACAAACTTATGAAATTACAATGAATAATAACACTAATATTATAAAGAAAGTTTGTGAGTGTGTATGTTTGTTACTTCTTCACGCCCAAACGGCTGGACCAATTTTGAGGTATGAAGATAGCTGGCAGTCCTTAACATATAGGCTACTTTTTATCCCGAAAAATATAGTGTTCCCGTGGGATAGGCGGGTAGCATCGCGCGACGCAGCTAGTACTACGTTATTAAGATTTTCTTTGTTATTAGATGAAGTTAATATTAAAGGAGACAGTTTTTTTTATCCGATAGCGTTAGTAGGAGGGTTATATATATTTTTCGATGGTATACGGCTATCTTCTATGTGCAATCAGTATTAAAAAACTGTCAATTTTACTACCAGTATAATATGTTAAGTTACAAAAATTACATAAATTATAATTATATATCGCGTTACCTAGTGAAACTGCGATCACTATAATAATAGACTATAGATTTATGGAAAAATTAATTTCATTCTATTCAAATGCTTAACAATGTAACAACTTAAATCATGACATCTAATATTGTTTGATTTTCCAATTCTATTAGCTATGTGTCTACAACATTAGTTTTGTTGAATTTATTTCATTAGCTAATAGATACCTTAACACTATATTACATATATTTACAGTACTTTACTAAAGTATTGTATTGTACGCATGGTACCTACTTAATCACTATCACTACATAGTATAAAACAAAGTCGCTTTCTCTGTCCCTATGTCCCTTTGTATGCTTAAATCTTGAAAACTACGCCACGGATTTTGATGCGGTTTTTTTTTTATAGATAGTGATTCAAGAGGAAGGTTTATATGTATAATACATGCATAATTTATCAGCATTGTACCCGTGCGAAGCCGGGGCGGGTCGCTAGTTATATATAATAGCCATAGAACATAGCAATACTGCCAGCCTTCTGCCAATAGACGGTCATTCGGGCCAAATACTCTATTTTTATTTTAAGTTTTAATTTTAGTTTGAAATTTTTACCTTATGGTTTATTTCCAGGTTTTGCTGTATTTTTTTTTTTCGACTATAGTAAATATCGACCATTTATATCCTAAAAGCACATAGTTTTAACTATTATATTTATTAAACTATTTTATTTTGGTGATAACAAGTGCGTGACCGTACAACGTTCGGGATGCGGGAATCGAACGAGTAAATACCTATATTGTAATTTGTAACACTTAAATTTTAGTTCTCATTTTGAGTGAATGCTTTATTAATGTTCTTTTATGAGAATAAATGACGTGAACCATATAATTAACCTTGACGTGAATGTACCTTGCCATATTATACGCTACGCCTCGTCTCGCGAATATTATTGGCATAATTAGGTATTTTTTATTTGATCAGCTTGGAACTATCATAACATTATATTCTGAAAAACATTTTCAAGTAAATTACTGTATTATAACTATAAAATGTTACTCAACTTCGCATCTATAATATAGTTCCTTTAGCACAGTGGTGAAAGCAATGCTCCGGTCAAGCAGAGGTCGTGGGTTCGATTCAGTGGATTGCGTAGCATTTTGGCTTCTTATTTATTCTTTGTATTTATATAAATAAATAAGAAATGTGGTACCACATTTCTAGAAATACTGTTAATTAAATTATACGACATACAAAAATATCCTTTGAAAAAAATAACTACCTATTCATCAGGGTAGCTGTCCCTGATGAATAGGTAGGTATTTGTTCGTGCTGCTCGCGACTCACGGACCAAGTGAGTCATGTGTTTACGTGAGTTTAAAGCGTTTTTTAGGGTTCCGTACCCAAAGGGTAAAAACGGGACCCTATTACTGAGACTTCGCTGTCCGTCCGTCCGTCCGTCCGTCCGTCCGTCTGTCACCAGGCTGTATCTCAACAACGGTGATAGCTAGACAGTTGAAATTTTCACAGATGATGTATTTCTATTGCCGCTATAACAACAAATACTAAAAATAAAATAAAATAAATATCTAAGATGGGCTCCCATACAACAAACGAATTGGTTGCGTTAACTTTGCACCTCGTTTGTATGGGGCGCTATACATACCAGGTGCAAACTTAACTTAACCACTTAAGGGTGGAGTGTTTGTACGGAACCCTCGGTGCGCGAGTCCAACTCGCACTTGACCGGTTTTTATAATTATTAAAGATGTCTCACGATAGTTTTAATAATATCAATGAACATTTCTCTGACAAAAGGTCAAAATCAAAGATTTGATGGGATTGACGTAATGATGTGACCTCGGTTGTGAGGCATTCCGCTAAAACGTGGATTCGCAGGCTTGAATCCTGCTTACATTGCAGTGGATCACATTAATCTTACATAATTACAATTAAGTCTTTTTTAATATTAAATTTAATCTGTTTTATATAGTCTTTTATTTTAGTTTATTACAATTTGTGTTAATCTTTATTAATTGGCGGTTGAAACATTTGGCCCGTGGTCGTCAGATGCAAAAAAAATCTAAAAGATATTTCACAAAAACGAATCGGAATATCTGGTAATATCAGAGCGAGCTCCTTTTTCGCTCAAAGACTGAGCCTCGCCATTCAAAGAGGAAACGCGGCGAGCGTGCTGGGGTTGATGCCTCAGACGGCCTCGCCTCAGTACTGGGAGTTTCTTTTTTATTCAAAATAGCATGCATTTTAATCTCGATTGCACCTGATGTTAAGTAACAATAAGGCCTAAGATGGAGCATGCTTGGCTAGACGATGCCTATTCACCCTCGACTTGAAGAAATCCAATTCAGATTCTTTTTAATTAAGTTTTATCATGTATAGTGTTAATCTTTTAAATAAAACAATTTAAACGGATTATATTTATATCGCGTATATTATTTGAGCCTCCCTGACTTTGAATGTGAATCCGAATTGTTTTATTTAAATGTGTGACAGTCGCAGCAACCGAGGAAAATATTTGTATCAATGTTTATAAATAATTCTGTTTTCTTTTCACATTATAAAGAGAATCCGTGAAAATCATCGAAATACAGTAATAGGTACACTTCTTTGCCAAAGGCATGTGAATAAAATAAAACGTCAATGCAAGCTGAATTCGAGGCAAATAAACTTGTTTATTTGCTTTTTTAGGGTTCCTTGCCCAAGGGGTGCTACGGAATCCTGTTATTAAGCCTCCGCCGTAGGGTTCCGTATTTGCCCATCCTTCACAATAGACGGGCTTCGAGGCTTAAATTACGAGAAAGATTTCAAGCTCTATAAAAAAGGTCGTAAGCGCCAAAGTAACTGTAATTACTTATTACCTTCTGGAACTTATCGATTATACGCGCCAGATTGAGCGAAATGTTTTAATACAGTATGGCACTTAACTAATATATGTAACGTTCGAAGTATAAGGACACTGCGAGGCACTTACGTCATTTTAAAGAGAATTTTGAAATTTTGCAATAACTCAAAAACGGCTCGACCGATTTTGTTCAATATAGTTTTCATTGAAAGTACTTATAAGGCCTCATTTTCATGACTTTTTCCATAATTTTTTGACCCGTGGTTGAAAAGTTAGGGGGGGGGCACTATTTTTTTATTTTCGGAGCGAATATTTACAAAACTGCTGACTTTATCAAAAAATTATGTTTGTAGACCCCTATTATTTTTGAAAGACCTATTCAACGACACCCCACACACTAGTGTTGAAATGAAAAAAAATCACCTGTACTTTAGGTGTTCGAGAGGTCCCCAAAAAAGTTTTTTTTTTATTCTGTTTTTTATTTATTTGTTGTTAAAGCCGCAACAGAAATACATCATCTGTGAAAATTTCAACTGAGACACAGCCTTGGTGACAGACAGACAGACAGATAGATAGACAGACAGACCGACGGACAGACAGACAGACAGACGGACAGACAGCGGAGTCTTAGTAATAGGGTCCCGTTTTTTACAATTTATACGGAACCCTAATAAAAAGTATTTTTCTTACAATACGGTACCCGTTGCGCGTGTTCGACTCGCCCTTGGCTGGTTTTTATTTTTCTATTTACAATACAGTATGCGTGTTATTACGCATTCTGTACACTGTACAGTGTACAGTCTTAAGCCCGCTATGGCGTTGAGCGCTGTCTTCCAGTCCACAGACTGGGCAGCTAGAATTGTTAAGCTGCTAGCAGACACTTCCACACTGGTCAATAATAGTGAGCTTATTATAGGTGCGTATGTCTGTATTTCTTAGTACCTATTTCCAGCCAGGGGATGACTAAAAAATACCGAAGTTTCATTTATCCGAATTTTCAAAATTCCGAAAGTGAAATAACGCGAAACGGTCTTTTTCGCCATGGATTGGATTATCCCTGGCCCAATATTACAGGGTTCTGTGTTACATTTTCAGAGTAAATTAGACTTCATGCCATTTATGAGAATGTATATCATAGTTTCGAATACGTACTCTCGGAATATCATGCTATCGAATGCTCGTTGGCTCGACTGTTACTGAATCGAATATTCGCTAGATCGAAATACTTGTGGCCGAAATATGTACAATCGACAAAACGTAATCTAGAATTATACGGTTTCGATCAGTAGTGTATCGAAAGTTCATTGGCTCGATTGTTATTGTATCGAATATTCGCTAGATCGAAATACTTGTGGCCGAAATATGTACAATCGTCAAAACGTAATCTAGAATTATACGGTTTCGATCAGTAGTGTATCGAAAGTTCATTGGCGCGATTGTCATTGTATCGAATATTCGCTAGATCGAAATACTTGTAGCCAAATAGTATGTACAATTGAGTAGGTAAGTATCTTTTTTTTTTTTTTTTTATCTAGCCTGTTTTTGTGTGTCCCACTGCTGGGCAAAGGCCTCCCCTCTTTCTCTCCAGTCGTCTCGCTGAAGAGCAAGTTGCTCCCAAACGTTCTCAAATGCATACAGGTCATCCCGCCATCTTCGTTTCGGTCTGCCTCTGCACCGGAACCCATCCTGCGGTAAGTATCTACTCTAAGCTATTAAAATGTCCTCAGAATTTATACTATACAAAAGTTATTGTAAGAGCTCTTGAAGTCTTGAGCTGTAGGCAGATAAAGTAACGTTTGCAGCAGTTCATACGAAATTATTTGAGTCCGTCAGTTAGATTATCAAAAAATTATTGGACACGTATGTTTTCTTTTGCTAATAATAATAAAACAAAAAAATTACAAAGAGAAAGCGTATCAAAGTTCGGGAGTGAGGCTCGTGACGTCACTTCTAAGTAAAAATTGTACATAGAAGTGACGTCACGCGACATTTCAAGTCAATATCTCCGTTATTTTTTAACAACGTGAAAAAAGCTAAAATACATGTCCAATATTTTGTTTTAATCTACATGATGTCTATCAAAGAAAGACAAATTTAATTAGCTATCACGCCTATTATCAATAAAACGTCCATTTTATTGTTGGTGAATAACGCATTTTATCTTAGGTCTTACTATACTTCCTGCAATTTGGTAACTCTTTATTTCAAGTACTGGCACTTTGTAATAATGAGTTCATATTCTATCAATAAACTTCTGTCAGTCGTTCGTCATAGACTGTCATACTCGTATTACCTAATATAATAATATTCATCGGATTAATAAAAATAATAATAGTGATATTATCTCATGATTAAAAAATGAATGAACGTCGTATATGCAGTGTAGGCAAGTCTAAGTATGGAAAAGATGTGTTGTTTATAGACGGGTATATCTACAACATTAATAAAAAAAATGGTGGTACATTTTATTGGAGTTGTTCAAAGAAAAAAAGGTGGCAGGTGCGGTGTAAACTTGAAAACGACTCTGGAGAATAATGATAATGTTTTTAATAACATTTCCGGTGAACACCTACATGGACCCGAAAAAGAAAGTATAGAAGAAATTAATTTACGAACTTCGCTCAAAAGAAAAGCTATTGATAGTTTAGAAGCACCAGGGCAAATAATACAAAGATGCAAGACATAGCAACCACAAATGCACCCTACATGCCCTCTGACAACGCTATGCGGTCGATCATACAACGAACTCGCAACAAGGGGTTCCCCAAAATTCCCAATAGTTTGATTGATGTGGAGATACCCGAAAAGTACACCAAATTTAATGGTCAAGATTTCCTGATCGGCCATTATAAGCAGGACAGTGACAGTGTAATTTAAATTATATTAGGCACACAAGAAAATATAAAAATGTTGAACAGATCTCGTGTCTGGTCGATGGATGGAACCTTCAAATGTTGTCCATCGCCATTCATGCAGATTTATTCTATTCATGGCATTGTGGACAACCAAATCAGTAGCAGCGAACAAAAGTTTGTCCCATTAGTGTACGGTTTACTGAGCAAAAAGTCTACGAACATCTATGTTGTTTTTCTTGAGCTTCTTAAGTCTCATGCGAGGTATAAATATAATATATTTTTAGCCCCAGAAATTATATTAACTGATTTTGAGAATGCTGCCTTGAAGGCTTCAAAGATAAGCTTTCCTAACTGTCGTTCAAAATGTTGTTTCTTTCATTTGACGCAAAATATATGGAAACACATTAAAAAGTCTGGCCTCAAACAAAAATATGCGGAAGACAGCGAATTTGCTCACAAAATGAGACAATTGTCTACGTTAGCGTACCTCGAACCGGATGAAATTCCAGCCGTGTTTGATTTACTCTGATTCGAAACTCTGCCACTAGAAGCCCATGAAGTAACAGATTGGTTTTCTCGCAATTACGTGCATGGGCGAAACGCCCCTCCTCAATATCCTCCAACATTATGGTCAGTTAGCGGATTCATGTATTCCACGAACTCAAAACGCAATAGAAAGCTGGCACGCTCGCTGGAACTCTCTGCTAGGAAGAAAAAAATGGAAAAAATTCTAAAAAGGAACAAAAAAACACAGAGATGACTATTCTAAAGATTATTAAACGCTTTTCGACCCAGCGAATATCCGATTCAGTATCAGTCGAGCTAACGAACATTCGTGTCTGAGATCTTCTGTAGGGTGAGAATCGAAACCTGAATTTCGATTTGACGGTTTATAGTTTCAACGCTTTTCGACCCAGCGAATATTCGATTCAGTAACAGTCGAGCCAACGAGCATTCGATAGCATGATATTCCGAGAGTACGTATTCGAAACTATGATATACAGTCCATTTATGATTATGACAATGTTGAAAATTTGAACTTGTCAAAAGTGAAACATAGAAATGTAATATTAAGCCAGTGATATGTTACAGACTATAGTTAGGTTAGTTAGGGTTATATTTATGGGCGCACACCAAAACAATAAATAATTCAACTATATATATTATATCCCAAATATAAATATTTTATCAAAACATGGTTTTCGGAATTATAATAATTCGGAATAATGGTGCATTCGGAGAAATTAAACTTCGGAGTATGGTACTCGTAGTATACAGTCGAGTTCATTTACATGTACACACTTACGAGAACAAAAATATCTGAACATGACCCTATTGTTAGGAGCATAAAATCGTGTTCAGATATATTTGTCCTCGTAAGTATGTAGATGTAAATGAACTCGACTGTACCCTTCAGCGAGTTGCTATTTAGTTCTCATCTTAAACCGCTAAACCTGTGTAATAGGCTCAAACGAACAAAATATGGTGAAGACGTGGTGAAGACGGAATACGAGTAGTGTTTGATGTCGGTTCGTGCGTATACGGCTTTATCTTCAAGTCTGCAAATAGCGCATATGCGAAATACGTATTCGAAGTATTATTTCTTTATCATTATTTCTTTTTCATTGGGCCTATGATGCTTGCTTTTATCACGTGATAAATAAGTGACAAAGCATCCGTCACGTTTTTTTGACAAAATGCGAGTGTGAGCGACAGATGCTTTGTCACTTATTTATCACGTGATAAACGCAACATGCTTGCTTTTATCACGTGATAAATAAGTGACAAAGCAACCGTCACGTTTTGACAAAATGCGAGTGTGAGCGACAGATGCTTTGTCACTTATTTATCACGTGATAAACGCAACATGCTTATCGCGATATCGCAACCATCGTAGGCCCTTGGCTTAAAAAGGAAGGAAACTTTTTAACGGTAAAATGCGTGGTGTCTTTGACTAAATGTTTTTTTTCAGGAGCTATACAGCAGGTACTTGAGGTTTTCGTCAGCATAATCCGGCACTACGACCCGGTTGGACTGGTGTCTAAGATCATTAAGATCGCCCTCGCGGTGCTGGCGTACCTCGGCGTTTCAAGATCTGGAGAGTGGCCAGAACACAGTGATGTACGTGGTGAGTATTGAGTATTAAGGTTCTTCCAATATCCTCGTTCGGCCCAATATTAACTCTCAATGCACAAAGTAACACTTATAACTCGGACCCAGACAGTTTGTGCTCGCGTAAATGTCCAGTATACATTACGATGCACAAGATTCATTAGTTCTTGAAAAAAATATAGAAAGATTCTAGTTGATATCTTCACAAGAAGTCTTGGGCCGCAGGTACATGTATAGAAATTGTACATTGGGCGTCTAGGCCTTATGGTTTTCACACAAATCGATCTTGTCCCACAGTAGTAGTAAGCTTGTGTTATA
The DNA here is from genome assembly GCA_932273695.1 of Apotomis betuletana. NCBI lineage: Eukaryota > Metazoa > Arthropoda > Insecta > Lepidoptera > Tortricidae > Apotomis > Apotomis betuletana. The sequence goes on along the minus strand of OW026318.1, from coordinate 924,591 downwards.
GCCACTAGACGACGATATACATACTTATAGGTTATTGAAATACATTGAAAACATCCATGACACAAGAACAGATGTCCGGGTTCATCTCACAAATATTTGCCTATGCCAGGATTCCCCCAGGCACTGCCACTGCACCAACCGCGTAGTCCTTAGTATAATTTTACCTCCTACAAAAATCTTTCAAGGATTTCACGCGCATCCTGCCATCACAAAAAGATTTCTGACACATTATACTTCTTACACATAATATTCCTTATTGAAGAATCATTAAACTGACCATCACCAACTAGATGGACTAACCAGGTTAAAGAAGACATTTCCTCAAGCAAATGCCATCAAGCGCTGAGGGCAACAATGAATCGAGACCGGTGGAGACAACTGATCAAGGATATATCAAACCTTGTGATTACGATTCTCAGGGATTAGGGGCAGACTAAAAAAGAAGCTGATCATAAGCAGACTTCGTTTTTTTTCTTTTTTTAATGTCCATGCTTTGAGCAAGGAAGGAGCGAGCTCTAAGGTCCCATGTATGGTGATGTCTTATCTTAGACTTCTTATAACTAACATCTCTAATTAGTTGATTAGCGTTTGGTTCCTCTGCCTGCCGCCCCACCTCCTCTCAACGGAGTTGTGACTTCGGCCGATACAAGAGTCCCATGCCACCGTAGAAGCAGGTGCGTAGGAGCTGGGACCCTAGAAAAATCTTGATTTATCTGAATGATACTGAACTTTTTTCAGATGGGCAGCATTTTGATTTCATCATCGTGGGCGGAGGCACGGCGGGCTGTGTGCTGGCCAATCGGCTGACGGAGGTGCCTGACTGGAGGGTTCTGCTGATCGAGGCTGGTGGGGATCCTCCAATTCTCAGCGTTGTAAGGATATGTTACATACCTACTGTTAAATACAGCTCGCTTAGTTTATCATACTTATTTTCATAGTGTCATGTCGTATGGTTATTCTGGTTTGGGGAAAAGCAGCTGACATTCAGATTATATTTGTGCTACAAAAAAGAGCGATTCGTTCTATATATAACCTGAATTCTCGTGACTCCTTAACACTTTGCACGCTGATCACGAGAACCACTCGGTACGCATTTTTTCTCTAATTCGCCGGCCATTTTAATAACTGCCATGTCTAGCTCGCCGATGACGAGTACCACTCGTGACACTTTTTTTCTTAGAGTCGCGGATAACGAATAGTACTCGTGATCAGATTTCATACTGTTTGTATTAAAATATCGAACACAGTTCGTGATCCGCTTAATAGCAACGTGTAGAAGAACGTTTAAGCTACCCGCACACATACAATTTATTAACGTGAGGGTTGGGGGAACGGCATGACGATGCGTCGCCCGCGCTGCCTCGTCAGTGCGCTGCGCGGGCTACCTAACAAATCCATGTTAGAGTTTTTATTTTTTCGTAAAACGAGTTCTTTTCAGCGACAGTTTTAAAATAAAATGAATATTTTAAACACATTGTTTTATTTTTATCATTGTAAAATACTAAAAAAATAAAAAAGAAATTATTCCTGTATCTACGCTAATTATTATTTTATAAATCTTACAATATCACCGAAAATCGCCGGCGAACCATAGGTGGCGGCTTAAAAAATGCGCGGCGTTCTTGGGAAAAAGAGCATCACGAGTGGTGCTCGTGATCAGCTGTTGGAGCGCGGTACCGATTATAACTTACGGCGTGCAAAGTATTAAGAGACATTTTTAAAGATATTAACATATTAACTGTAGCGTACATAAATTGTGATAAACCGTCATACTTTCTTGTAGTTTCTATATTTTATTCTTACACTTTTCCTCATTTATATCTTAGAATACACTTTTAATATGTTTTCTTCGAGAACTACGTATAGTTAAGTTCATATTACTGTAATAGTTACCTAAGTACTTATCCTTTATGAAAACATGACTGACTGTTGAGTTTCTTTCGGCGTTTCTTCTCAACAGTAGTCTCCTCTTGTGAAATGCCGGTAGACTCAGACATGTAAAAGTGCTCTTGTGGCCTACTTGCAGAATAAAGTTCATTATTTCATTATTTCATTAACTCCGTTAAATACAAATGATTAAATCAATATTAAGGGACAATCATTACACAAATCGACCTAGTCCCAAACTAAGCAAAGCTTATAACACTTTATACTCTCGCGGTTTGAACACAAAACTTAATTAAGTAAAGCTTGTACTATGGCTACTAGACGACGATTTATATACATAATATATAAATACATATATAGATAACATCCATGACCCACGAACAAATATTCGAGTTTCATTGAACCCGCCAACGTTGCAAGTAACATTAATATAATATCTAAATTGTGTTGATCACGATGAAAATTATAATCTTACAGTTTAGTCAATGTCTATAAGGAGAGACTATCATACGCCTTAAAACAAATTGTTTGATATGCAACAGTTGGCAATCTTTGCCATAAAAATTGTATAGGCGTTTGGCGTCTATACGTTTCGTACCCCATTGTTCTAACTTAATAATTGTAGTCTACATTATACACCCGTTAACTATAAGATTGGACCTAATTTATGCATCGTCATAGATATCAAGTCCAAAATTCTAATCAAAGAGTTGTACAATCTTTCTGATGATGGGGTTTACTAATAATTCGCAGAAAATTGTTTTACTGAACCTTATGTTACGCATAACGCTCATTTCGCATAATTGTTATTCTAATGCAATAAGAAGAAAAAGTTGTAAGTATAATAAACCTAATCTAGCCTATCTTAATCTACCAGAATGCACTTAATGAGTCGTTTTCAAAAAAACATGTAAGGGCTGTAAGGGCTATATTGAAAACAAAACTTAATTGATTCCTTTGTGTAACGACAATTACCCATATCTTTTGTATGATTAACAACTTTCATTACAAAAAAGACGCGATCGTAACTTCGTTTTTATTAAGCCTGTAACCATGTACATGTCTTCTGAAAACGACTCTTATACATTTAAAAATTATGCGAGACATTACGTTCGGTGAAACAATTTTCTGCCAAATGAGGGGAGCTCTAATTAAATTCTTACAGATACCCGGACTCTGGCCATTCTTGAGTCACTCTCCATGGGACTGGAACTACTACGCAGAAGATGACGGATACTCCTCCCAAGCAGTCAGTTTCCGTAAAGTAGCACACGCCGGGGGGAAAATGCTGGGTGGAAGCTCGTCACTGGATCATCTTGTGTATGAACGGTACGTTTTTAATGGTCTTTGAGGATAAATAAAATAATATCAGACAACCTCACACAAATCGATCTAGTCTCAAATTAAGCTCAGAAAGGCCGGTGTTATGGGTACTAGACGACGATATACATACTTATATAGATAAATATATACTTAAATACATAGAACAACCTCATGGTTGTTCTATGTATGTATATGTACTCGAATATTTGTGTTTGGGTCATCCCAAACACAAATATTCGAGTTCATCAATTCACACAAATATTTGCCCTGGCCGGGATTCAAACCCGGGACCGTCGGCTCAGTAGGCAAGTGCTTACAAACCGAGCCAACCGGGTCATCAAAGCCTATCCTAGCGCACCGAGTTGAAATATTATACAAACACATACGAACGGTTATAATTTATAACTATACCTAAGATATTATAGAGGTTATACATTTACCTACGGGATGTAATCGTTAACTACATATATATGTGTCGATAGCTCCGTAACTATAACAAATATTCATGAAAATGGAAACTGATATAGAAAACACATTACTCGCTCCAACGAGTACCTAAAACAACCAAAAATACTTTACAGTACAGATAAAAGGTTTTTTTATGTTTGTTATTAAAAAAAACGACGCGGTTGGCGCAGTTTGTAATGCGCTTGCCTACTGAAGCGGCGGTTCCAGGTTCGAATCCCGGCCAGGGCAAATATTTGTGTGATGAATTCGAATATACGTGCTTCAGTCATGGTTTTTCAATGTATTAAAGTATATATTTATCTATATAAGTATCGTTGTCCATTACCAATAACACAAGCTCAAGAAGGAGCTTAATTTGGGACTAGATCGATTTTTGTGAGGTTGACTGATTTATTTGATGGTTGCTTTTATCACGCGATAAATAAGTGACAGAGAATCCGTCACGTTTTGACAAAATGGGATTGTGCTACTAGCGGCATCTTATAACAGGTAAATAAACAATAATTTGGCAAAAACACAGGTAACTTTAGCAATCTACCATGGCTAGGGGGCCATGATGGTTGCGTTTATCACGTTTTTTTTTTTTTTTTTTTTATGTCATAGGGGGCAAACGAGCAAACGTATCGCCTGATGGAAAGCGATTACCGTCGCCCATAAACACCTGCAACACCAGAGGAGTCACAAGTGCTTGCCTACCCGGAGGACGAAGATAGAATGCCTCTATGCTAGTAATTTCACCGGCTATCTTACCCCCACACCGGAACACAACAATGCGAACATTGCTGTTTGGCGGTGGGTTAGCAGGCAAGACGGTAGTAACAATCCGGACGGACCCTGCACGAGGCCCTACTACTCCAAAAACGTGATAAATAACTGACAAAGCACCTGTCACTCACACTCGCATTTTGTCAAAACGTGACGGATGCTTTGTCACTTATGTATCGCATGATAAAATTAACCATCATAACCCCCCAGGTGTAATTATAACTTTAGAAACAAAACATGTAAAGTCGGTTATACAATATTGCAATATGTACCTCATATTATTACAGGGGCACAAAATACGATTATGAGGAGTGGGTCAACGCTACAGGTGACGCGGGTTGGGGCTGGGACTCCGTGCTCAAATACTTCAAGAAATCGGAAAACATGCTAGACGATTCACTCCTGTATGGCCCAACGGCCAGCTTCCATAACGACAAGGGGCCACTCAGCGTCAAAAACCACACTGTCAATAGTTTATTTTTGAAAAAGAATAAAATAATGATTGGCGCCTTTAATGAAGCCATCGGCACGAAAACTTTAAAAGATCCGTATACATCGAATAATCTCGGAAACTATGAATGGCATTATAAAATAACGAAAAACTCAAGGCGATCAAGTACTGCTGAAGGATATTTGAGGCCTATTAAGAAACGACCAAATTTCTTTTTAATGAAGCATACTTTAGTAACCAAAATATTAATTAATGATAAGAAGGAAGCTATAGGAGTGACAGCGCGAACCAAGGATGGTGACATCAATATTTACGCAGATAAAGAGGTCATCATTTCAGCCGGGACGTTTAATTCTCCACAACTGCTAATGCTGTCAGGAATAGGCCCCCAAAAACATTTGGAGAGTCTTAATATCCATGTCATAAAAGACTTGCCGGTAGGCCAGGAGTTACAAGATCAAATAAAAGTTCCTTTGTTTATAAGTGGAAAGAAGAACATTGCGTCGGCTCTGGATTCAATTATCTCACTGACCGAACTGGATTCAATGCCTTTACCTGTTATTGGAGGAGCATTTCCTTTAGATGAAAATGCTCAACATGGAAGTGCTCAACATCTCACTGCATTGCACGGTGCTCTATCACCGCTCCTTGTATATGTTATTCTTGTTTCCCTGAACTGGAACATACAAGTAACCTTGTCTTATTTACTAACAGAACCTACCAGAGAAAAGCTACAGGTTTTATTATTTATGCCTAAGCTAAAATCTACAGGGTCCGTAACTTTACGAAGCACTGATATTACTGATCCACCTGTTATTAATACGGGATATTTCAGTAATGCCGAGGATTTGGCAAGATTATCGTCCGCTGTACAGATGGTTTACAGATTGAAAGACTCTCAATACTTTTCAGAAGCTGGTGGAAGTTTTATCAGACCTCCTTTACAGGAATGTGATGAACTGGATTTTGGGAGTGGTGCGTATTGGAAATGTTATGCGAGGGTGCTCGCTAATACCGCATATCAACCAGGCGGGACGTGCGCGATGGGGAAAGTGGTGGATCCCAGGCTGAAGGTGGAAGGTGTAGACCGACTGCGGACGGCAGACGGCAGTGTTATGCCCTCGTTACCTTCTGCTAAACTAGGAGCGGTGACCATCATGGTTGCTGAAAGAGCTGCTGATATCATTAAAGAAGATCATTGCAAGATTAAACGTTAAGATACTACTTGGATAGTTTCACACGTAATAACATGTACTTGTACAATGGTGAATTTATCCATATTATAAAGAATTTCTTCCAAATAAGAGGTAAATAAGATAAATAATCGAATTAGTGCACAGACAAACTAAAGACTAATTTAGCCTAAATATAATACATTATGTATTAGTTTTACTGTTTCTTTGCTTTGCCTTTTACTTGGCTTAGAGTAAACTAGAACTTCCGGCAAAACCTAGTCTGACTGTTGACATGTGTATTATTTTGAGTTATTATGGTTCAAAGAATGATCTGAGGATATTTTTTTAGGGTTCCGTATCCAAAGGGTAAAAACGGGACCCTATTACTGAGACTTCGCTGTCCGTCCGTCTGTCACCAGGCTGTATCTCGAGGACGGTGATAGCTAGACAGTTGAAATTTTCACAGATGATGTATTTCTATTGCTACTATAACAACAAATACTAAAAATTAATAAAATAAATATTTAAGGGGGGCTACCATACAATACACTTGTTGAAGATTATGGTACGGAACCCTTCATGCGCGAGTCCCACTCGCACTTGTCCAATTTTTATTTTATTTGACGACCGGTTGGCGTTCCCATCCCTATGAACGGGGGTACAAGTCTGTATACAAAAATAGTAAAACTAAGGTGCTTCCCGATGTCCAAAAAGTTTAAGTTTAAAATGGAGCCTAGGATTTACGTACAAAAAGTCTGTTACTTCCACCCTGTTACCTTTAAAAGGGGGATCGTTTTTACAGCGAAAATTTGGCCGCCTATTTTACAAATCTCATGTTTTCCACACCCTAGGGGTGAATTTGATGAAAACGCTTTGTTGCTAATTTATAAATAAAGAACGTATATACGAATCGTAAGGGTATATCCCTCGGTCAGGAATGAAACCACATGATGCACGCATATGCATAAAAATTCCATTTGTATTGGCTCCCATCAATTACACTTTTCATAAAAACCAGCATATTACATTAAATACAATAAATCCCATCCTCTATCCTTCACGCCGCGCAAAATCTGACGTTGACGTCTGTCATCGTCCCCGCCATCAGTTCAAATACCAGTGCACCGCATGCATACAGCCTGTCTATGGCTATTATAAATTATGTTTTATATTTTATGACATTATAATGGTGAGGATTATTAAAACAAATACAACAATCAGGGACCTAATTCGAGGTTGACATTTGAGTGATCGCCAAACGTCAAATCTCTGTTAGATAACAGTTATATCGCCATTGAACTGTCATTAAAATGCGATGAGCTTTAAATTGACATATCTCATCTCAATTTTGGAAATACGAAGGCGATAATGATTGTCAAAAATGTTATTCATGCATATGAATTTCTGTTTTGAATGAAACGTAACGGACTAATTTCACGCACTATGCGGTCAATTTAAACTATGCGCCTGTTATTTATGCCGTCACATACAAAGGAAACGAAAATTTAGCGCGTCCGAATTGACGAAGTTGCGATATTCTAGGGATATCGCCACTTGTCAAGTAGGCACACGTCAAAAGTGACGGATGGCGATGAAAAGGAGAGATCTCCATTATATCTCTAAAATTGGTCGAATACCCCCCCCAGGTTTGACTATCCATACTTAACGGACCTTACAGAACTATCAAATTTCTAAGTTTTTAAATGAACGTCTTCTATACAACGGCTTAACTTCTATTTCACCCCTTTAGGGGGCTAGTTTTGAAAAAATATTTTTGGATACATAGATCTACAGATTATAAAAGAGACCTGCTGTCCTGCCATTAAAAATCACAAACTACTTATGTGAATTTTCATCCCCCATCTGGACCTCTTTAAGGGATGAATTACAAAAAATGCCCTTATCAATGTTTATAACTGTACTTAGGAGCTTGTGGCCTAAGTTTCATACGTCTAACTTTAAAAAGGACATGTTTCTCATACAAACTTACTACTCAATCAATAGTTTCAACTTACAACTCTTTTATATCCCCCTTAGGGGATGATTTTTTCTAACAATGCTAAATGATTTATTTTGCTTTTAGTAACAAACCTTTGTACAAATATTGTAGCCTATAACTTTCCAGATGAATACGGTTCCATTCAACCCCTATTTCACCCCTTTAAGGAAGAATTTCCAAAAATCGCAAAGCGGTTTAGGCTGAGTCTGTCAATCGGTCAGTAACGCAAGCGTTTTATAATATACTAACTAGGCCCACAACTTCGTCCGCGTATTTTTTTTCTTTATCGTAGATGGGTAAAAAGTATCCTATGACCATGTTTGGATGTCCAGCTATCCCTGTACCTAAATTGGTTACAATCCATCCAGTTGTTTCCGCGTGATGCGAGCACAAAGGAAATTATGAAAATAGATGGCGCCAGGTTGGCATTAGATAAATAGTTCATAGAATAGATATTATCTCATTATCAGCCAAAAGACGTCCACTGCTGGACATAGGCCTCCCCCAGAGAACGCCACCATGACCGGTCCTGCGCCTCCCGCATCCAGCGGACTCCAGCGACCTTCACCAGGTCATCAGTCTACCTTGTGGGGGCCTACCACGCTGCGTCGTCCGGTGCGTGGTCGCCACTCAAGAACTCGATGGCCCCAGCGGCCGTCGGTTTTACGAGCGATGTGCCCTGCCCATTGCCACTTAAGTTTTGCTATCCTTCGGGCTACATAGCGGTATAGAATAGATACCTATACCTAATTATTATTTATTTATTTATTAATTTATTGAAAAAAACAGGTTACATAACATATTACAGTGTAGACACCATGCGTCATGAACCGAACAAGTTTATTTAGACGGCGAAACGGCGTGGCCCCGTTGTTCTGACATCTCGGGTGTTGGATTTGGTAGGTTGCCCCGGAACCGACGAAACACGACACCTTTCGGCCAGAAATCAGCACACGCGATGGTGTCCTGGAGTGGCCGCGGCACGCGCACTACAAACGAGCTGAAGTGCACGTAGTGGCGTGAATGCAACTGGAACACCCTCAGTAGGGTGTTGCTTATTTTCTAACCCCGTACTCTCACCCCCTCATTCTGTTCTAGGACCCGATTTTTTTTTTTAAATTCAGTTTTAGGGGTCGCTACCGGCAAGTAAAAAATCTGAAAAAGATATGAGAAAAAAAAAGTTTTTTCTTTGTATCATAATATTTACAGAACGTACATAATTGTATTAAAAAAATATATAGAAAAAAAATATCTAGGTCAATATGAACTACCAAAATTTTTTTCTGATACACAGAATAATTCACTTGATATATAACTAGATTGATACATTAGGTTATTCAAACAATATCATTGCAAAAAACTTAAAAATAAAACTGTGTGAACCGAGTTTTATTAACATTTATCTCGAATTTTAAATGGGCGGTAGCGACCCCTAAAACTGAAGTATATAATAAAAATCAGTGACGTTTTTTCGGGTCCTAGAACAGAATGAGGGGGTGAGAGTACGGGGTTAGAAAATAAGCAACACCCTAACCCTCAGCGAATAGCCGGTTTTCTGGCGAACATACTGCGTCACTTCTTCAGCGGTGGCAGTGTGATGCAGGCGCGACACGTACAGAATATAATGGTTTATTAGGAGATCTCCTTTTTTTATAGAAAAACACTTCACCGCATGCTTCAATTTATAGAAATTTCATAGACAAATTTTTCATCGGGAGTCATGTATTTTTGAGAAATCTTGAAAATGTCAACCTTTAGATTAGGTTAAGTTAAAACATTCCAAAATATTTTTATGATTTCAGAAAAAAAATCCTTTCGATTAAATTAAATTTCTATAAAACTTCTGTTTGTTTAAAAATCTGAAATAAAAATAAAATTAAAAATTTAAAAAACCCCCGACATAACAACCAATAAAAAGAAAGAAATAAAATCTACGAAATGTGCCTATACAATGAACAGTAGAAAAAGAATCCAAGCTTCGTTGCGTTCGGGGGACCGCTAAGTACCTAAATGAAATGAAATATATTTTTCAACGCAGAATTGCATGTATGCATTTGGGCTTCCCACTTTACGATTTTCAGTACATTGCATTTCATTTACTTAGCGGTCCCCCGACGCAACGAAGCTTGGATTCTTTTTCTACTGTTCATTGTATAGGCACATTTCGTAGATTTTATTTCTTTCTTTTTATTGGTTGTTATGTCGGGGGTTTTTTAAATTTTTAATTTTATTTTTATTTCATATTTTTAAACAAACAGAAGTTTCGTCCCAGAATTTTCTTTTTTTGACACTATTTTTGTTTTACACCGTTTACGGTCCAGGGTTTCCAATCTTTTGTCGAGCTTGATCCTTGACAATATGTAGGTACAACAGGATCCCAAGCCAGTGGTAATGAATGCCGTCTTCTCTAAGATTGAAGTTAGGATATATTTTGTTTTCAATTGCCTTAAGCAACATTCGGGGAAAAATCGTTAAAGTCAGACTAGTTAATGCTTATAATGTCAAAATGGCGAAGTTATTAGCCAAGACAATCAAAATATATACTTTAAATGCACTGCATGAGTCGCATGACCCTGCTACTTATGGCCTAAAACAGAACCAGGTTTCTATTCTACAGGATCCAAATACGGTACGGGTGGCTTACTTAGCTCCATAAAAATTGCAGTTGGTGCTAGGTAACTTGACTTACTTTTGAGTGACCTAATCATCGATACCGCACACCATGTGATAAACATCCCCACTTTTGTTATGTGTAGGGAAGGTAACCAAAAAATTGTTTTAAAAAATGTATTCAACCACTATGTCTCTGAGCTAAGCTGTGGACAGACTGACACAAACTACAAAATCCTAAAAAGCTGTTATTCACTTAGGCAAGAGTACTTTTGCTAAAGCTTACATGGCTTTTAGTCGCGTTAAAATCTTGCAGGGTGTTGCTATTTGTGACCTCAATCTAAGGAACGTGTTCAATAGTCCTAATAACAATTCAGCTTTAGAAGAATTCCGAAAGTAAAAAATAGTGACCCAGTATTGTGACAGAAATTATATTGAGTTTTTTTGACAAAAAAGTTTTTTTGAGACTCTGTTTTATTATTGACTGTACTTTCTTACACAAATGTTAATTGCTCATCAATAACAATCAGACGAGCCCAAACACCATGGGTTTATCTTGTGCTGTTTAGGAGTTCCTACGGCCATCTTCAGCTCCAAGGTACCAAATTATTGTACTGTCAAAAATTTATTAATCTGTTGATTACGCTAATAAAACTTAACATTTAACCAACATTAGAAATTCTTGGCTTAGATAGATATTGAGTGATATAGAAAATGCTAATAATACATAACATTTAACAAAAACTTTGGAATCCTTGGCTTCAATATTGGCTGAAATCCATTAATAACTAGCTGGTCATTATGAGACCTTCATTTATTGAGTGAAATAGAAAATGCTAATAAAACTTATCATTTATCCAAAATTTGGAATTTTGGCATCAATATTGGCGGAGATCCATTAACAACTAGCTGACCATCATGAGACCTTCATTTATTAAGTAATATAGAAAATGCTAATACAACTTAAGATTTAACCAAAATTTGGAACCATTAGCTTCAATATTGGCTGAGATCTATTAACAACTACATGGTCATCATGAGACCCTCAATTAGTAGTCATATAGAAAATGCTAATAAAACTTAACATTTAGCCAATATTTCGAATGATTGACTTCATTATTGGCTGAGATCTCGTCACTTGTTCCAATTAAAGCTGAATATCTTGGAAACTACTGATCCTATTTCCACCAAACATAGCTAAGAACCATCTCGACGGAAAAGTCTTTCGATTAAAAAAAACCGCACTTAAATTGGTCCATCCGCTTGGGCGCTACGATGCCACAGACAGATACACAGATACACAGATACACATGTTAAACTTATAACACCCCTCTTTTTTCGTCGGGGGTTAAAAATGAAAAGTCGACGAAACGTTTATATCTATAAAACAAGGGTATAGTAGAGTTGCTAAGCCGCGAAATTGTGCGCATCGGGTTACAAGCATGAAATTTCTACCACACATAGAGCGTACCACGGTGATTATATTCAGATGTGGAGGGAAGTCAGATTTGTCCCCTGTGTGGTGGAAGAGCGGGGTGAAGAGGACCAAGTACTGCTCTTTTTCTTTTTTAGGGTTCCGTACCCAAAGGGTAAAAACGGGACCCTATTACTAAGACTTCGCTGTCCGTCCGTCCGTCCGTCCGTCCATCCGTCCGTCCGTCCGTCCGTCCGTCCGTCCGTCTGTCACCAGGCTGTATCTCAAGAACGGTGATAGCTAGACACTTGAAATTTTCACAGATGATGTATTTCTATTGCCGCTATAACAACAAATACTAAAAATGAAATAAAATAAATATTTAAGGGGGGCTCCCATACAACAAACTTGTTATACCTATATATACATATATATAGGTACGGAACCCTTCATGCGCGAGTCGGACTCGCACTTGCCCAATTTTTTTATTACTGATCAGTAAAGGTTATTAGGGCTTGTGCGACATCGTTTTCGTGTAAAATAGATATCAGCTATTAATTTTTCATGTTATTTAAGAATAGTTTTATATAAAAATATGGGTTTATTGCCGAAAAGGTAAAAATCACAACAAGTTTTTTTTTATTCAGAACGATAAATTAGTTATCTATCCTGAATATTTACAATTAAAAAAAAATTGCTAAACAGCAAATTTATTCTTGTTTTTAAAAATGTATACTTATTGGGCACATCTGATACAAAAAGTACCTTGAAAAAAATGTTGATGTTAAGCTTAGCCTGCGTGTTCTAGTACATTTTGCTAAGTCGCGAAATTGTGTACATCGGGATACAACCACGAAATTTCTATCACAGATAGAGTATTTTGCTATGATTGTTTTCAGATGTGGAGGGAAGTCAGATTCGTCCCCTGTGCGGCGGGAAAGCGGGGTGAATAGGACAAAGGAGTCCTCTTTTTCTTTTTATATTACTGATCAGATAACGCTACTAGGACTTGTGTGGTGTCGTTTTTATGTAAAAGAGATATCAGCAATTCATTTTTCATGTTATTTATTCATAGTATTATATAAAAATATGATTGTATTTCCGAAATTGTAAAAATCACAACAAGTTTTTTTCATTCAGGGTGATAAATTAGTTATATTTCCTGAATATTTACAACGAGTAAGTTGGCATTTAAAAAGGCCGTGCGAAGTTTCTTTGCTGGCAGAACTGAAATCTCATAGTATATCTGCTTGGTTTGTTTCATCGTCGTATATATTTATGTATGTATCTATTTATATATATGTATGTTTATTATCTATATGTATGTAGCTATAATAGTATGAGTATTTTAATTATGTGTAATTATGTTGTTTGATGCACCGCCTACAATTTTTCTGCTTTGCCCTAAGGTTGACTGGTAGAGAATGCCGCATGGCATTAAGTTCGCCTTTTGTACGTTAAGTTTTTCTTTTGTGCAATAAAGTTTAAATAAATAAATAAAATAAACTAAGAAAAATATTGCAAAATATCAAATTTAATCTAGTTTCTAAAAATATATACATATTGGGCACTCTTCATACAAACAGTAACTTAAATAAATTGTTGATGTTGAGATTAGCCCGTGTGCTCGTGATACATTAGCAAAAAAATATTTTGTTTTAATTACATTAATTTGTTTTTCTAGGACGTATATAGTAAAAATTATATGTAAAAGCATGTTAATAATCACTATTTAATGTATTTAATGAAGCGAAATAGGATGCGTTCGGAGATTTACGTTGGTTACGCCGACGTAAAGATATATTTTAAGCTACTGTTTGTATGAGAAGTCCCCAACATGCATAATATATTTTAGAAACCAGATTAAATTAGCTTTTTGAAATAATAATAGTAAGTTGAAAATGTTCACGAAATTGAACTAATTTACCTCACTGAATAAAAAAACTTGTTGTGATTTTTACCTTTTCGGCCATTACACCCATATTTTTGTATGGAACTATACAAAACTAACATAAAAAAATAATTTCTAATATTTGTTTTACACGGAAACGATACCAAACACGTCCAGGGGGCCTATGATGGTTGCGTTTATCACGTGATAAATAAGTGACAAAGCATCTGTCACTCACACTCGCGTTATGTCAAAACGTGACGGATGCTATATCACTTATTTATCGCGTGATAAAAGCAATCATCATAGGGCCCCTGGTAGACTTAACTGACCACCAATAAAGAAAGAAAAGAGGGATACTTGGCCGTATTCACTCCGCTCTCCTGCCTCACAGGGGACGAATCTGACTTCCCTCCACATCTGAAAATAATCACCGTGGAACACTCTATCTGTGGTAAAAATTTCATGCTTGTAACTCGATGCGCACAATTATGTTAGAAAACAGCGGACTAACAACTCTACTAGTAGACCTATAATTAAGGTTGCGTTTTATTGAAATATTTGAAATTTATCTATAAATGGTAGAATAGGTAGGCTTTAGCCTGCACCTTACCCTAACTTGCAATACTGTTAGGTATATGTGTAGAAACAATATCAACATGTCAAGGTAAAACATTTGGACGGCGACACCAGTTTGTAGCACCTCACCCATTCCAGCGAAACCGCCTTAGATACTAATTTTACACGACGTCAATTTGCCTAATTGACATTGAATAAAAATTACATGTGTATTATTCAAGTGTAACTAATTTAGCTACGAAGGTTCGTCTAATTTATTTCATTATTCAGCTGTTTCTTAAAATGTGACGACGATATAACACAGGTCGCGGGAATAACATAGGGTACCTATTGGTATAAGTATATCAATTGATATAAAGTTATAATTTTATTAAAACTTTCGTGAGACATATTTAATTATTGTAGTTATATAAAGCGGTTTACACTGACGTGAAATTGTCAGGAACGGCCCGACATGTTTCGAACTCGTATGGAGCTCTTCATCAGGGACGGCTGCCCGTACACCGCCGCGGCAACCTCGTCACTGCTGATACTTTGATCGACGTTCCGCTCTGAGCGCGCGCGCCGATGGCGCGGGGGCGCCACTAACACAACATGTCGGGCCGTTCCTGACAATTTCACGTGAGTGTGAACCGCTTAATACAATAATTGATATAAAGTTATTTCATTTAAGTAATGTAACGTTTCATATAACGGCTTTTTGCTATATTTTGCTTTACTTTTATTATCAATTGATATAATAGGCAAAATGACATAATTTACAATATGCATAATTATATTTTCGTATAACGCATTTATAACATAAATATGTTTAACATACATATTATTTAGAATAATAGCGTTTTCATATAACAACAAAATCTGCATAAATAGCGTCGCAGTTCAACCTAACACTCCTCCTCGCTTCACTCGTCGTCGTACTTAACCTAAGCCAAGTCGGACCTGCCTTAAGGTGAAATTTGACATACACAGTTATCTATGGCATTGCTCGCTCGCTTCGCTCGCTCGTTAGGGTCGCAGTTCAACCTAACACTCCTCCTCGCTTCGCTCGTCGTCGTACCTAACCTAAGCCAAGTTGGACCTGCCTAAAGGTGATATAGGGGGTGTCAGCCTAATATATCTTGTTGGAACCATCTTTTTTGGTTATTGTAAAATCAACTTATGTCTTCTGAAGTTTATAGCATTGACGAATTATGTCAAGTAAGTCATTATGATAAACGTTTTATACCAAGTAATAAATATAGTAAATGTATATTATACTAAATGTAATTATAGCCTTAAATCATTATATCACTTGTTAGTTGTTACATTAGATAATTTGGAAATTATCTAAAACAATAATGTTATACCATCCGTTACATTATACAAAGCAATGGTATATCAAACCAAAAGAGATTAAGTAAAATTATAAAAAACGTCGCGCACCCCCTTAGTAAGCCAGGAAGATGTTTTACTTTAATGGAACGAACTGATTACACGCGAGTTGCGAGCGTAGTTAGTTAGTTAGTTGCGCTGGGCATTTTCCGCAAGTCGACATCCAACGTGCCTATTTTGCGTGAAAAGGGGGTAGCGCTACTCCAACCACCCCAACTCCTCCACGAACCTAAGCAAAGCCTTGATGTTGCTTATGGCTTCGTGTACGGTACTTGGAGATCCTAGGTATTTCATCCTGTATCCTTCTACCTGTTTGCAATGTAGTAGAATATGATTGGTGGTTTCTTCTGCCTCCATGCATGCTCTGCATACTGGGCTGTCTGTTATACCTAAATTGAAAAGGTGTTTGTTCAGAGTGTTATGTCCCGTTATTAATCCTACTATCTTGCGTAGTTGGTTCCTGTGGATTCTCAGTAAGATGGTGGTGAGTTTGTGGTTCCTATTCGGAAGTATTTCTATAGTTTTTCTACACGTTCCTATGTCTTCCCAGTATTTTTGGTGTTAGTATAATATGTGTTGGTTCATTATGTTGTATATGTAAGATTGTGGTAGGGGTATTATTGGCTCTGGCCCACATGGCGGTGTCTCCGATCCCTTACGGGCCAATTCATCCGCTGCGTCATTGCCTCTCGAGCCGCTGTGTCCCTTTATCCATTGTAATGTTACCGTATTTTTGTCATCGCACACGTCTGTGATGCTGCGATGACATTCGTATATTAGAGCAGAGGTACACATTTCACTGTTTAGTGCTTGTAGTACGGATTTGCTGTCTGAAAGTATTCATATGTTTGTGTTCTGAACCTGGCGTTGCGAGCGTAATTATCTAAGCAAATATCCGTCGCGATGAATTCGCTGCGTGATCGCCTTAATACATAATTCGCTTGCAGATCGCAAGTGTGATAATGAAATGAAATGAAATGAAATAATTTATTCAGTAAGTAGGCCACAGGGGCACTTTTACAAGTCAGATTGTGAATCTACCGGCATTTCGCAAGAGGAGACCGCTGTTGAGAAGAAAGCCGAAAGAAACTCAGCAGTAAGTATTTTTTTCGTAAATAATACTTAAAACAATTACATAATACATTTGTGTTATAACGAATTACACTGGTACACGTAAAGGAGATTGTATAGATACTCCAAATCAATGTTAATTAGGAACATTAAAATGAAAATTTAACGATAAATTAAAAATATTAAATATACCCAGAGATGTATAAAGTCTCTGGGTGTCACAACATGCAATAAAATATAATTACTTAATTTATGGAATTCCATAGAGATGTATAAGGTCTCTAGGCGTCAACGTGAATAATTTACAATAGAAAATAATTATTAAACCTAAATTTCTTTGAGATGTATATTATGGTCTCTAGGCGTCATAACATGCAATAAAATATTTTAAAATTATTAAATTTCCTCAGAGATGTATAAAGTCTCTGAGTTTCATACTATACTAAGCTGTTTCTTAGAGATGTATACAGTCTAAGAGTTCAAAAAGTTAAAATCAACATAGAATAACTTCAATCGAGTACAGGATGAAGTTTCTCACGTTTGCTTAATTTAGGTAACACTAATATGCGGTTGCTACAAATTTAATTTGGCCCTTGCTAGCATGAACAGACCGGACCCCACAAACGGCACCCGTTCACGAGTATGACGCATATCTCAGCCATCGCCTCCCTCAACCATATTATAGGGAAGGCTGGGACCCGATCAACGACGCCACCGTAAGCAAAGACCTTTGACTCTTATCGCGCGATTTAGCATCACCCGACTCTCCCTCACAGTATTGTACAGAAAAAGACAGGTAATATATCTCGCGCAAGAAAGAGTCGCGTGTCACAGTTATAAAAAAAAAACGTTTATTTCAGAAATTCAGATGCCATATACATATTGTTAGTAAATTAACTTACTATGTTAGATACATTATTAATACTTTAAAACATGAACACACACATACTTTTACACAATGAAATTAGATTAACGGAGACCCGATGGCTACCCCCTCCTCCTCTGCCGCCTCATTGCCCTTCCCATCCCTTCTCCTCACATGCAGATCTACGAAGCGACCGAGTACGGGCGTGTCCAGTCTGTCCGCTATCATTTGCAGAATACTGTTGCTGCTCCCCCGCAAACGCCGTATCACGGACGGCGACTATTTACGCATTACAGCAAAAAAGTCGTCGACGGCCGCGTCTGCGAACATTCCCGACGCACTGCAATAGCGAGGGAGCCGCCACAGTGCCCTGAATGCATTATTATATTGCACTCTTAGTGCATTGTACCTACGCTCGTTGCGTAAAACTGACCCATAGACCACTCGTGTAGAAACTTTGGCAGTATGCTTTAAAGAGCGATAGTTTTACCGGTACTGTACAGCGAGCGAATCTATGTCTCAGCATAACGACAATGGCCTCCGCTCACTCTCTAAGTCCTTATCATCTTTAAGTTAGTTATGCTAGAGGTGCACCTTGACGCAACTTGGCAACTCGCGGGACTCAGCGTCACTTGTCTTGAGGTCCCGGTGTGGACTACGTATGAGCACAATTTAATTTTCATCACACTTGCTCGTAAAGAAAGGTTTACATGCTGCAAAAGCGGGTGGTAAATCGTATATTACGCCCTAGGGCGGTAAGTAATTTTGTTATTAACTATTACTACTTTTGTTTTATTTCCTCCAAAGTGTGATGAAAAACGTCGTACGTGACTCTGGTGGAAAGGAATTCCAAACTCGTGTCATTAAAGCCCTCACCTTCGGCTTCGTGCTTCTAATAGACACGTTTGTAATTCCTCGCTTACCACCCTTGTCGTAATGTACTATTTTCTTTACGTGTTGATCTTTGTATCTATATAACAATTAAAAACGTGGTGTTAATTTAACCACTCAAACAATCGCCTGGACGCGAGTCGCCGCCGACCGAGACGAGTGGCACAGGATGGAGGAGGCCTATGTCCAGAAATAGACAGCCCAATAGAATGTATAATTTATTGATGAACAAAAATATTCAATAGAATCCATAATGCATAATAATTAATTTATTTCAATATTATTATAATTGTGCAATATTTAATTTAATTTTAAATCACTTATGAATTGTTAATGTTAAATATTATGTAAGATTACTAAATATCGATTAATTAAATTAAGTTAGGAAATACATAGTAATATATTTCTTCTACTAAGTTAGGTGTTAGATAAGAAATGGCACCATTTTCTGCAGGAAAATGAAGTTATGCTCCTAATCTTCATTGTCAAATATATTAAATTAAATTACTACTATTTTTTTTATCATGCATGTTGAATGTTAAAAACAAATTTAAAAATCTATCGAAAATAAAAAGGCTTTATTATTATTATTATTACTAATTTAACCACATCAAAAATCATTTTCGAAAAACAATTGAAACAAAAATAAAATATTAGAAACAACAAGTTTAAGCTGTCGTAAAAGGTAAAATTGGTAAGCTTGATGCTTGAAAGGCACCAGTTAAAGCTTCAGCCAGAACGTAGGTATATGTCTAAAGGTGCAAGCGTCTCTGAGAAAAGCCTAATGGATGTTTTGCAGAAAACCTTATTTCCAGCTATGCCAGCAACATATTTAAGTACATACGCACGGAAAAGTTGACACAGTTAGCGGTGTTTACTTAGCGGTTTCATATAAATAGCACATGTTCGCTCGAATTGGATCAAAGTCATTTCAGTAGTATCAGTTCCGAGATGGCCAACCTTCTGGGTGGGGTGACGAACCTGCTGTCAGCAGTGCCTGAGGTGCCGGGCCATGCTCTGCCAACACTAGGCAGCTTTGGGTCACCAGTTGATATTCTAACGGGGACCTTAAATGCAACACTCAGCTCTACCCTCGGGAACGGCAATGTTCTTGGTAAGAATATTTAAATGTGTTGTTTTTTTTTGCCTTTCTTTCTTCTTTTTAGGGTTCCGTAGCCAAATGGCAAAAAACGGAACCCTTATAGATTCGTCATGTCTGTCTGTCCGTCTGTCCGTCTGTCTGTCCGTCCGTATGTCACAGCCATTTTTTTCCGAAACTATAAGAGCTATACTGTTGAAACTTGGTAGGTAGATGTATTCTGTGAACCGCATTAAGATTTTGATGCAAAAATAAAAAAATAATAATAAATATTGGGGGCTCCCCATACTTAGAACTGAAACTCAATTTTTTTTTTTTTATCAAACGCATACGTGTGGTGTATCTATGGTTAGGTCTTCAAAAATGATATCGAGGTTTCTAAAATATTTTTTTTCTAAACCGATAGTTTGCGTGACAGACGCTTCCAAAGTGGAAAAAAGTTGGTCTCCCCCCCCTCTAACTTCTAAAATAAGAAAATGAAGAATCTAAAAAAAACATATGATGTACATTACTATAAAAACTACCCACGAAAATTGTTTTGAACGAGATCTAGTAAGTAGTTTTTTTAATACCTAACTTTGCACCTAATTTATATGGGGCGCTATACATACCAGGTGCAAACTTAACTTAACCACTTAGGGATGGAGTGTTTATACGGAACCCTCGGTGCGCGAGTCCGACTCGCACTTGGCCGGTTTTTTCTTTAAAGATTTTATGCGTACACTGATAAAATAAAAAACATATATTGCATTATGTCGTAAAAATTAGACCATTTAAATAAAAAATATACAAATCTTATAAAATTTAGGTCATGAATAAAAGGTATTTTCACATTAAACCCTAATGGATACCAAGATTAATTTCAAAAACGATAAAAAAAATAAGTTATCTTGCCCGACATTACAAGATACGATTAGTCACCTAGAAAATTGCCCATTTAAAAAAAAGGCCTGCAAAAAATATAAATTATGGGATAAATGGTAAGTATTTTTAAAGGCCTCTAATTATGACAATTTGCATTTACATATTATTATTTTTTTATATGTTATTAAAGTATAATTTTTTTCCGGTGGCCTGGGAGAGAAGGATAAATTAATAAACGGCAGCGATTTTATAAAACAGTAGATTAGCTGAAATAGAGCATTCCCTATTTTTACGATGTCCCATTAACAAACTACAAAGAAGGCACACTTAAGCGTTTAAAATGGCTCTTAGGTGTTTCGTAATACTCTGTTAGACGCTATCTTCCAAATACATTTTTCAATATCCGTGCAGTATTACAAATATCCGGCATAATTTCTCTCTGGATCCTTACGGTTTTCCACAGAATATTAAATTTAGATAATGTTCTAGTAAAACGGATCGTGACCAAGAAGAGCGATCTAATCTCACAAACAATCCTTTGGTAAGGTTTGGTTTGATTTAATTTTTTATCATTTTTTTCCATCATTCTCTATCTCCCGTCGCGTCGCTCATTTCAGATTAATAAAACTGAAAAAAAACTTAAATTTGTTTATCTAGTTCTTCTTGAATCTTATTATCGATTTATCATGTTATTTTTGTAATTTTGTAAGGTCCTAGCAGAATACCAGCGAAGTGGCTCGCTGCTTGATTATGCTAAGTCAGCGCCTTTTCTCTGCCACGACACATGATTTCTTAAATGTTCTGTAATTGTTTTATACCTGTACTAGTTCTAAGTAGCATGTTTTGACTGTAATCTTCAATTTTTATTGTGTCTACCCATGTAAGTTGTGGATAAAAGTGTTTATCTATCTATATCTTTACAGGTACCGTAGAAGATCTGATCGACGGGTTCCCAGGGTCCCTCACCAAACTCGCCACCCCGGAAGCCCTGATCGGCCTGCTGTTACCGCTCATCCAAGTCCTTGTCGTGGTTGTCAGCGACTTCCTCGTTCAATGGCCAGCCCAGAGCCATGTGTCTGGTACGTTTATGTTACTTAACCTACTACTTTTTGATAATTTATAAAAACGGTTTAAACTCACGTAAAAAATGACAGGAACAGCCTGACATGTTTCGAACTCATATGGAGCTACTCATCAGGGGCAGCTATCCGTGCTGCTACGCGACTTGCGGCCCAATATGAGTTCGAAACATGTTGCGCCGTTCCTGACACTTTCAAGTGAGTTTAAATTGTTTTTATAAACATTAAACATGTCTCCCGATAGTTTTATTAATATTATGTCAACTTTTTATTTTATAATGTTTATGAGTAGAAAAAGTTGGAACCTATTTTATGTTCAGAATACAAAGGTTAGTCCTCATCTTATAACAGATGACAGCAGAACACAACATAATACATACTTGACAACTATATATGTATTTATGGAGTCATAATACCTTTCCCACTAAATCTATATTTTGTGTTCTGGAACTGCTCTTTTTTCATGGCTTCGCCAGCTCAACGCGTTTATTTGGTTTTGATTTCGGGAACGATATCCTGTCACAAATCCGAAACATTGTTTCCCATCTGCAACATTTCACCAAATTTTCATTTAGCCGAAAGTATTTTATTCATGAAATTCCGTAAAATTTTAGGTTAGGCATTAGGTTAGGTTTGTTTTTTATTATTCTGAAAAATTAACAGTTTTGGACAGAAATTGCTTTAAGACAAATGAAAATTTGACGAACCGTTACAGATGGGAAACAAATTGGACTTGCAATAGGTAACCTTTGGGAACCATGGATATTCCTGAGAGAATAAGTAGCCGATGGTAAATCAAGACGACCATTTTCTATAGAAGTATTCTTTACAGACGGCGACCATTTTGACATCATCATCGCGGGCGCCGGCACCTCTGGCTGCGTGTTGGCCAACCGTCTATCCGAAGTGCATGGCTGGAAGGTCCTGCTGATCGAGGCTGGGGGAGATCCACCCCTTTTCAGTGCGGTACGGCCATTTTGTAATCCCATTACTTTTAATTTTTGTGGGAATGATGGGTGAAGACAAAGATTATCATCTTAATTTAAATTTCTGGTAAAATTTCCGCCGTGCGACGACAATAATTAAGCATCAATTAATACCATTAACCACTATATGGCTTTAGGTAACTACGGCTACTTAAAACCTGTATTATATTCTCAGTCAGTTTGAATTATATCATCTAGCAGTTAACAACCATAGCAATCGAGAGCATAACTCAATACTAATAGAACATATGCATGGTAGGTACAAGGTTGGTGACTGCGGGTTTTGAGGTACCAAGGGTCAGGAATTGCTATGGAGATAGAACTTTAAGCAAAAATACTACCATACATACTCAATAGATTTCCCGAGACACAGGCCACAGACCAAGTAACTCTAAATAAATAAAAAAGTATTTAAAAAAGCATCTATTGCAGACACGTGAATGAATAAACAATTTTATCATTCAATCATCAAATTCAAAGGTGTTTAGCAATAAAAATACCTACCTTTTTAACTCATTCTATAGAGACTTGCACCAGCACCTGCAGATAAATAAAATAATAAATATTCTATTTTTATAGGTTCTTTACTGTATCTTTTAACTTTTTTCGCATAACGGAATTCTTTCCAATCGTTTTTAGTTTTTGTTTTGTACAGCTATCTACACCAAAATTGCGCCCAAATTTTTGGTCCTTACTTGTATCAAAAATAATAACTCATCATCACTGTGCAGTTGCTTTAGCCATGATCCTTTTGCTGTATAAACTTGACCATCTGTCAGTCAGTCTCAACTTCCTCCTCTACAAGACAAAATGTAATATTCATTACAGATACCTGGAATATGGCAAGTGTTCACCCACTCTCCATGGGACTGGGATTATCGTTCAGAGGATGACCATTACTCTTCCCAAGCTCTAAACGGTAAATCCATAGCTCATACGAGGGGCAAAATGTTAGGCGGTTGTTCGTCGTTGGATCATCTTTTATATGAAAGGTATGAGATATTTATATTATGATATATTTGCTTGCTCTATCTTAGACTTCATTCGTCGTATGTGTTGTCAAGAGAATTTTTTATAATTTTTGACGACGCGTTTGGCTTGGTTTGTAGACCCTGTTTGTAATCCCGGCCAGGGCAAATATTTGTGTGATGAACTCGAATATTTGTTCTTGGGTCATGGTTGTTCTATGTATTTAAGTATATATTTATCTATATAAGTACGTATATCGTCGTCCAGTACCCATAACACAAGCGTTCTTGAGCTTTATTTGGGACTAGATCTATTTGTGTGAGGTGGTCCGATATTTATTTATTTATTTTTATATATTATATCGAAATCAATTTAAAATTTATAGATGACATGATAATCTCTAATAATGAATTTGCTGTTTCAGAGGGTCAAAATGGGACTACGATGAATGGGTTGAGGAAACGGGTTCTGACAATTGGAAACGGGAGACTGTTCTCAAATATTTCAAGAAAGCGGAAAATATGCTTGATCAAAAAATTCTCAACGGTCCTACTAATAGCAGCCATTGCAACAAAGGGCCTCTCAGCGTTAAACCTCATGCTGTCAACAGTAATTTCTTGGAGAAGAACGACATCATGCTCAAAGCATATGAAGAAATTGGTTTCAAAATCCTTCACGATCCTCTTACAGCAGATACCAGAGGCACTGCACCATTCCATATGAAGATCAAGCAAAATCCTTCACGGCGTGCGAGCACTGCCGAGGAATATTTGATACCGATTCAGCACAGGAAAAATTTCTATCTGCTTAAGAACACTCTAGTTACCAAGGTCCTTATTAACAATGAAAATGTAGCTAAGGGTGTAACTGTTCAAACGGACAGTGGAAAGAAAATGACTTTTTATGCTGACGTTGAAGTGATTCTGTCTGCTGGAGCGTTCGGCTCACCAAAATTGCTTTTACTATCGGGAATTGGACCTAAACAAGACTTGGAGAAGCTAGGCATAGATGTTGTAGCTGATTTACCTGTGGGTCAAAATCTGATGGATCATATTCTTACTCCTTTCTGTGTCAGTGGAAAGTCAGATGTTGGAGCCTCCTTGGACACCGTCAGGTCTCTGACTGCATTGGGCTCATTCCCTGCACCCATCATTGGGGGTTCATTCGGTGTAGGTCAAGAGATACCTAACGTTCAGCACGCGACTATACTCTTTGGCTCCGTGTCGCCTATTTTCTTGTACTTCATGTTCGTCAATTTCAACTGGAATATTCAAGTGGCTCTGACCTATTTCCTAACAGGACCATCAAGAGAAAAAATATACGGTCTAATTTTCCTCACGCCAAAATCTAGAGGTTCTGTTACTCTGGCTAGCACAGACCCTACCGTTCCACCGATCATCAGAACTGGATATTTCAATCATCCTGAAGATGCAAAGACGCTTTCGGCCGCAGTACAGAAACTTAAGAAAATAGAACATGGTTCATACGTCACTAAACACGGAGGTAGCTTCATCAGACCACCACTACCTGAATGCGATGCCTTGGAGTACGAAAGTGAAGAATACTGGCAGTGCTACGCCAGAACAATGGCTACTACTGGAACGCATCCTGCTGGAACTTGCGCTATGGGTAAGGTGGTTGATGGCGATGCGAGAGTCAAGGGTGTGTCTCGCCTACGTGTGGTGGACGACAGTATCTTCCCCGCGATGCCAACTGGCAAGACTGGTGCAGTCAGCATCATGATCGCTGAGAGAGTCGCCGACCTTATCAAGGGAAGTCACGGGAAAACTGAAGGCTACAACCATTTCCCTTGCGAAGACGAATGCGACGAGTAGGCGTAGAGAACATGGATGATTCACTTGAATCTATTCATTTGTTTTGAACAGGGTATACCATTTTAGTTATTAGTCGCGATTTCTTATGATTACTGTAAGTATAAACATTTATAGAATAATTTTTAAATTGTTATAATTTTTACGAAAGTTAATTAATTGTTAGTTTGTTGTTACAAGTTAAGGGCTAAAGAGGAAGAACTGGTTAAGCGTGACCAAATTTAGAGTACAAACAATACAATTTCTGAAACCAGCAAATCACCTTACGAAATTTAAATTCTTACTTATAGCTAAAGTTTTACCCGTTTTAGACAGTCATAATTATTAATTACCTATAATGAGCAGAAAAATCATGTCGCCGTTGACTAAAAAACATCAATTTGAAAAAAAAACGCCTGCGTCAGTTTTTTCACTAGCTTCTTAAAATGTTATTAATTGAACAGGGTATTTTTAAATGTTAATATCATGTCATATATGGCATATATCTTTGAAATAATTAATATATTCGTATAAATAATGTAATTTTACAAATGTTACTTATTGTTTATTTTGTATGTTAATAAATTGTGTGTCATATTTTCTGTTTTATTTTTATCCATGAATAAATTGGTATCCTGAGAAATATGTGTAGCTTAAGGCTGTCCGTCCACAGAAGAGGGGTGGAGCGGAGATATCTAAAATAGGCCAATCACATTCCTCAGATTTAAATGCTCTTCTTTTGGGCTTCAGAAAGACGCAGTCTGATTGGTTCAATTTCCTCCGCTTCAGTGAACAGTTAGTCTTAGAGCGCAAACGTCAATTGCACAATATAAAGCCCTAGGCCATATAAATCTTTCAGTTTAGTCCTGTTTTGACAACGCGGTTGGCTCAGTTTGTAGTGCAGCTGCCTACTGAGCCGGCGGTCCCGGGTTCGTATCCCGGCCAGGGCAAATATTTGTGTGATGAACTCGAATATTCGTTCTTGGGTCATAGATGTTATCTATATACGTATTTATATATTATATATAATATCGTCGTCTAGTACCCATAGTACAAGCTTTGCTTAGTTTGGGACTAGTCCGATTTGTGTATGATTGTCCCATAATATTTATTTATTTATGACGTAGAGAATGCCTTATGGCATTAAGCCGCCATTCGTAGTTTTAATATTTGTATTTTATGAAATAAAGTTAGTGGTAGACGCAACGATGCGTATGGAAACTAGTGTAACTACTTATTGCTTAATTCGTCTTTATTAACAATTTACGTTAGCGTAAAAAAATGTTGATAAAAACTTGTTGATATTTCGTATCAGACAACTATTTTGGACCAAAACATTCCAAGCTACGTTCTGGTGAGTTGGTAACCTACATACATACGTTCACGACGTGTTCACGACGTTCCAATGATGAAGTGGTATACGAGTACTGACCAACACCCTTTACCATGAGTTTACAGTGACTGTTCTCGCTAGCGACTGCGTAAAGGATTTTTTTTTTTTTTTTTTTTATGCTGATTCGAAAAGCCCTTGGCTGTTATCGTGAGTCACTGTGTTGTGGTGGTAGGTTAGCCGCAGCATAAACCTCGGCACCACGTCTGGGAAGCTGTCGCGCGCGGGCGCTCGGAACAGCGGATGAGTACCTAGCTGAGGCAACTGGTCTCTTGTCCTGTCAGTTTGTAAAACATTATCTAGCTGGGCTTTACATTTTGTGGAAGGCAAGTGTGAGTGTTAACGCGGCGGCCGCCCCCGCCGGCGAAGGCGACGTCTCTGTAGAGTGTGCCTGTCATGTCGCTGTCGTCTTCTCTCGTCTCTATCTAGGTAATAGTCCGCGTCATGGTTGACTGTGAGGTCGCCCTCTGATTCGGTATCCGAGATGACGTCATCAGGGTACCATCTTTTTATGGTGGCGGTGATGACATCATCTGGGTCTGTCAATATGTGTCGTGGCCTACGTACTAGTAGTTTCCTAGCTAGCCGTAAGCCTGTCCAGTCTGTTACTGTCTGTGCTATGTCCTGTAGTTGTCCTGTAAGTGCTTCTACATTTGAAGGGGGGAGTAAACGATTTGTATGGAGAATTGTACTTCTACAAAGTAACCGCTAGGGGGCGCTGTAACTATTCTGCATACAAATCCTTTACGCAGTCGCTAGCGAGTGCGGTCACATTAAATCATGGTACAGTACGATTAAAATCAGTTAACACTTCGGCCAACCTCGGTAAATTGTCGTGAATCCCTCATCTCTCACATAGAGTTATCAATTTACAGATATGACCGATTTAAAAAATTCTTTTCGTATTTGATAGGGTATACTTCCGAGATGGTCCCATGTAAATTTTATCAAAATCAGTCAAGCAGTTTATCAAATATCAACAAAAATCGGTTGAAATCGGTTTTTTAATTTTTTTGATTTGGTGATTATTATTAATTATTAATCCGACGTAATATCGTAGGTACTACTTACATCAAACAGTAAAATATTGATTTATATATGTTTTTATATATTGTATACCTACAAAGAATGTTAAAATTCATGTCGCTTCTGCATAATAAATTTCTTAGGTCTACCGGTTAGTAATGTCATCTTGGCAGGTGCTATACATTGCGTTTATGATACTTCAAATTGAATGCTACCTAAAAGAAATCGCGGTAATGTATTTCGTGTCATTTCCATCTCCGGATTTAGGCGATGATACCCGAGAAAAGCCGAAGTGTTAACTGATTTTAATCGTATTGTAAAGGTAATGGATCGTCGTGACAATGACGTCACGTAGAAGTGATGGGTCGATATATCAATGAAAAACCGGCCAAGTGCGAGTCTGACTCGCGCACCGAGGGTTCCTTACAAACTTTCACTTATCCCATCTTAATTGGCCCCACCTGAAATGTATGGCGCCGCATTCAAACGAGGAAACTTAACGCAACCGAGTTCTCCAAATATGATGTTTGAAAAGGACTACATTTTTTATGATTTTATTACAAATGTATAGTTTTCAGATTATTATAAGTATTTGTAGTATGTGACGATAATATTACTTGCCAAATTTGCGCGCGAGATATTTGCCTGTCTCTTTCTGTACAGTAATGTGTGAGGGTGACGGGACTATGTCGCGCGACAAGTCGCGAAGCATAGTTGTGCTGGACAGGCTGATTATAAAATATATCGCAGAAGGTACCAAAGCAAGCTTCCGAATATACTATAACGGTATAATGCAAGTGGCTTGGTACCATTTTTCGCTGCAATACGTCTTTTTAGGGTTCCGTAGTCAACTAGGAACCCGTATAGTTTCGCCATGTCCGTCTGTCCGTCCGTCCGTCCGTCCGTCCGCGGCTTAGCGCCGTGATCATTAGTACTAGAAAGCTGAAATTTGGTATGAGTATGTGTATGTATCACGCCGACAAAACGGTAAAATAAAAACTAAAAAAAAATTTTTTTTTCGGGTACCTCGAACACTTAAAAGTGGGGGTGATTTTTTTTTTTCATTTCAACCCTAGTGATAGTGATAGTGATAGTTATTTATTCATAAACAATGTACATTGTGTTTGAAATATAATATAAGTCTTACAATACAATATTTGAGAAAGAACACGATTAAAAATAATACTAAGTACACATAATAAAACATTAACTAATTTTCAACGCATTACAAATGATACAATATTCATTCCAACTTATTTACATTCATTGCGCAAAAATAAAAAATAAAAACATATTCTTCCAAAGTCCCATTGCTAAAATTAGAATAGTGTGGGGGGTGTCGTTGAATAGGTATGTTAAAAATAATAGGGGTCTCCAAACATTACTTTTTGATATAGTCAGCAGTTTTGTAAATATTCGCTCTGAGAATAAAAAAAAATGTGTTCCCCCTCTAACTATTTAACCACGGGTCAAAAATATATGAAAAAATTCATGAAAATGAGGCTGTACGGTCCACATACCGCACATTGCCATCTCAGCGAAATAACCAACAATCGCGTAAAGCATTGAATACGCGTCAGTACACGTTTACATTTGACAACCAACACACGTGTCCTCATTAGCATTATCATTCATAATATCGCGCTTTTATAGTTTACTTTGACATTATAATTAAAGTGTGTATTTTCGACTATATTAGTGAGTTATTATTACATCCAGCAAATAACATTTCATAATTGGTGTATGTGACACTAGCAGCCCGTACATCAATTTGGTCCTTCGAGCAGAAAAGTAGTGTTCTTGAGTGTCCAAAGTGCAGTATCGCATCGGTTTGACTGGCCTCCCACAAGCGGGTCTCACCAGTCAGATTGAGAAGGCGTCTACACTGTACATAGGAAACAGGAACATTGCTTTACCAGCATCGCAGCACTAGCAGCTGCATCACAGAGCATATCAGCAACTATACAGCAGATCATCAGCAACTTGTGCAGTTAAGTATATTTTTACTATCAAAATGGGATCTATTCAGGAGATATTGGATACCCAATCTCAGCTTATGGAAGCTATGAGAAAGTTTCTTGAAAACTTTAAGAAAGATGGAGCAGACCGCAAGACGCCCGAAAGGATCCCAAGAAGGTTACAAATTCTTGACCAGTATTGGGCCGAATTTCAAGCAAACCACGAGAAGCTTTGTGAAGAGGAACACTTTGATCATCCTTACTTCTCCGAAAATCAATACGGCGTCACGGAGCAATTTTACCTGGCCACAAGGCAGCATGTTAACGCCTTTACGAAGGCGGAACGTAAGCCAGTAGTTACACTAGCCGACCCAACAACATCAAAAATAGGACTATCGCCCCAGCCTAGTCCTCGCGACCGTGCGGATCCACCCCGCCAAGATCAACCCCCAGTACAACCAACAGAAACGCTTTTGTCGGGAACTACAAGCAATGATGATGTTGCCCCTACCAACACAGGAGCAATAGAAACAGCAACCCGCGGATCGCTCAGCAAAACTGACGAGATGTTACGTAAGCAAGCCAGCAACTTTAGAGCATTCGTCAGAACTGTATCTAACATAACCTTGGAACATATCAACGAAAAGTGGGAGTTTGAGGATGCCCTCAAAGCTCTACAAGCACGATGGACTGCCATAGATGCCCTTCACTGGGAAATCGACAGCATTCTAGAAACAAAAAACGTAACGTACGAGATGAACTACAATACTTACGAAATGCAGTTTAACAAAATCAAAAAAGAAATCAATACCAAGATGTGGTCGATCACCCACAGAGAAAAATCAACCCCTAAAATGGATATTCCCATTTTTAGCGGCAGTTATCAGCATTGGACGTCCTTCAAGGACTTATTTACAGAAGCAATCCACGCTAACCCATCTCTCCCAAACGCTCAGAAAATGCAATTTCTCAAGAGCAAACTAAAAGGAGAAGCAGAAAAACTGATCCAGCATTTACTTATCAGTTCAGAAAACTATCAGACATGTTGGGATATTTTAAATCATAGATACAACAACAAAAAGATGATTTTTTCATCTCATATCAACATCTTACTAAGCCTTCCCAACACACAGCAACATTCAGCAGCATCTATCAAAAAAATTCACGACACAACCAATGAATGTCTACACGCCATCAAAAATCTTGGAGTAGACACAGCGACGTGGGATCCAATCATAGTGCATCTGCTCACTCAAAAACTGGACGCGGAAACGCACAACGATTACGTGGAGTCCTTGAAAACACCACGTGAATTACCAACTCTCGAAGACTTTTTAGAGTTCTTAGAAAACAAATTTACATCATTGGAATCATCCCGTCGCAGACCAGATTTATCAAAATCATATCAGAATCATCAGCATCAAAATGAACCTTCAACAAGCAACAAGAAGTTTCATTCTTACAAAGCATATAGCACTAATCAGAACATGAATGCCAAATCATATTCATTTACAAAAACATCAAACAATTATAATGAACATTATAAATGTCCACATTGTCAGAATGACCATAAGTTATTTGTCTGTAAGGCATTTCTCGGATTACAAAATCGCAACAAGCGGGAAGTAATTGCGAAATACAATTTATGTAAAAATTGCTTATACGATCATAAAGACAAAGAGTGTCATTCGCTCAAACGATGCCGCGTTTGTAACGGAAATCACAACACGTTACTTCACGATGCCTACGGTTACCCGAGCCCGAGCACATCAAATCACAAAGCAATTGCCGTCGAAAACAAGAAACCTTACAATAGCAATAGCAACCACGTGTCTCAAGAAGAATTACCAGAAATACTTCTAGCAACAACATTAATCAAGGTCAAAGCAATGGACCAATCAATGGTGACTTTGAGAGCTCTAATTGATCAAGGTTCTCAAACAAGTTTGATTTCTGAAAAAGCAGCACAAATTTTGAGATTACCACGTGAACAATGCAAAGGTGTAATTTTCGGCATCGGCTCAAAAGAAAACAATTGCAAAGGCATCATTAACATAACTTGTACATCACTACACAATGAGTATACTTTCAACACAGATGTATGTATTATGCGAAACCTCATCAATAATTTGCCCAACAAATCATTCAAAAAACCATCATGGGATTTCTTAGAAAACATTAATCTAGCTGACCCAGAGTTTTACACAAGCCGCCCGGTAGACATCTTATTTGGAGCCGACATTTATTCTGATATTATACAAGAAGGTATCATCAGACACGGAAAAAGCCATCCTCTGGTTCAAAAAACACGCCTTGGTTGGATTTTGACTGGAAATGTGCAGACGCTGCAATGTAACGTTGTTCTCAACAACGTAGAAGATATTCACAAATTTTGGTCGGTGGAAGATATATCAGAAACATCAAACATGTCACAAGAAGACCTTGACTGTTTACATCATTATCAGAAAACAACAACTCGCAACGAAGAAGGCCGTTATATCGTGAGCATGCCTTTTAAAACAGATTTTGAAGAAAAACTAGGAGCTACGAAACCCATGGCCGTGGCACAATTTCGTCAACTCG
The DNA here is from genome assembly GCA_932273695.1 of Apotomis betuletana. Classification (NCBI taxonomy): domain Eukaryota; kingdom Metazoa; phylum Arthropoda; class Insecta; order Lepidoptera; family Tortricidae; genus Apotomis; species Apotomis betuletana. The sequence continues at coordinate 892,063 of OW026318.1, read as the reverse complement.
AAAACAAATTTATCAGACAGCCGAAATTAGCAGAAGCATACAAAGAATTTATCACTGAATATCAATCACTAAATCATATGGTTGAGTGTACTAGCAACGAGATACCCAGTTGCTACTTGCCTCACCATAGCGTCGAGCGCGCGGAATCAACGACGTCGGCATTACGCGTTGTTTTCAACGCATCGGCAAAAATGACAACTGGCTACACTTTGAACGATTTAATGCACCGAGGCCCGAATTTACAACAGGACCTTATGAGCCTCATCCTGCGATGGCGACAATATCAATACGCATATACCGCCGACATAGCAAAAATGTTCAGACAAATATTGATGACCCCTGAACATCAGCAATTCCAAAAAATAGTATGGAGATTATCACCAAATGAGCCGTTGCAGGAGTTCAAATTAGCAACTATCACATATGGGACCAAGGCAGCTCCCTTCCTCGCCATGATGACCTTGAGGCAGCTAGCCATAGACGAAGGTCATAATTACCCAAATAGCAGAGCAGCACAAGCATTACAAGAAGAATTTTATATGGACGACCTTGTTAGTGGAAGTTTCACTTTAGAATCAGCAAAACAGCTACAATCAGATTTAATACAGCTTCTTAAATCAGGAGGCTTTCATCTACGAAAATGGTCATCGAATAAGGCCGACCTCCTACAAGATGTCAGCATAACACAAAACAAAGAAGAAGAATTCAACTTCAAGCATTTAGAATCAACAACAAAAACACTCGGTATCAAGTGGAACCCAATCGAAGATCAGTTTACATTTCAGTTGAAAAGCAACTGTACAGGGACACCGAAGACATTGACCAAAAGGTCACTATTATCAGAAATTTCAAAAATATTTGACCCCGTTGGCTGGTATACGCCTTTAACCACCAAATGCAAACTCCTGTTTAAGCAAGTCTGGCTATCTAACATACAATGGGATGATGAACTTCCCGAAAGCATCAGAACAGAATGGGAGAAAATTCGATGTGTACTGAAGGTTCAGTACATCAACGACTTCAAAATTCCAAGATGGTACCAGACCGCCGAGTCCGACAACATTGAATTGCATGGATTTTGCGATTCGTCAATGAAAGCATTTGCCTGTGTTGTATACTGTAAAGTTAACGACAAGATAACACTGGTAGCAGGAAAATCAAGATTAATTCCCGAAAACAAAAATCTAAGCCTACCGAAATTAGAATTATCAGGGGGCCTATTATTGGCCAAACTAATGAACAAAATACAGCAAGCATTGACAGGTCATCATATCAAGGTCTTTGGGTGGACCGACTCGACCGCTGTCCTTGGATGGCTTCAAGGAGATAGCGGAAGATGGAAACCATTTGTAGCCAATCGAGTTGAGCAAATAAAGCAAGTTATCCCGTCGAGCAACTGGCAATATATCAAATCAGGTGATAACCCAGCCGAAAGCGCAAGCCGTGGCATGTCCGGAGCGCAGTTAAAGCAGCATTTGTTATGGTGGAATGGACCCGCTTTCCTACCATCATTCAACGAAAAACATGAAATAGATCACCCGGCCTACGTCACAGATCAAGAAGTACGCAAAACAAAGCTTACAAACGTCACGACTGCACGTCACAGCGATGACGACATAATACAATACATATTAAACAAATTCAGCACAATGACGCGAGCAGTACGCGTACTCGCTTGGATACTACGAGCGATAACACCGAACACAGAGCAAACCGCTTACTTGACTGTAACAGAGCTAGATCGAGCCAGAATAAAAATCATTAAATATGTGCAGGAGCGTGACTATCAAGACGAAATCAGTAAACTTAAATCATATAAACAAATACACAAAAGCAGCAAGATTTTGGAACTCAACCCATTTCTCGACGATCAAGGACTACTACGAGTTGGAGGCAGACTTAAGCATGCAAATTTAAGCAAAAATAAAAAACATCCGTACATCATTCCGCATCAAGGCCGTCTGACCGAGCTTATCATAGATCATGCGCACCGCACTATGTTGCACGGGGGCGCACGCCTAACATTATCAGAAATCCGTAACACATTCTGGATAATAGGCGGAAACAGAGCAGTAAAAAAAAGGTTACAGCCTTGCGTAAAATGCAAGAAGATCAAAGCAAAACGCCTGCACCAACTTATGGGAGATTTACCCGAGGCCAGAATCAACCCCTCGCGACCCTTTGAGCATACAGGCCTTATCAAACGCCCCATAGTTAAATTGTCGCTACTCTCAACCGATACGTCATTAAACTCAGCATACAAATCATTGAAGACATCACAATCAGAAGCAAGCACTGACAACGTAGCCGGCGAACAGAAGACACAGCAATCAAACGTCGGAACTACGGGACAAAAGAAATTTTCGAAAAAAGGCTCAAGGACATCAATTTTCACATCAATGGCCTTACTCGTATCATTATTTTTATTCATGGTCGTCTCAACCGGGCACTGCTACTATAACATCACTAAACTGAGCAAATCACTTTATTTGGACCGAGTATCAAGCATGCAAGTCATACATGACGAATGGAAGCTGGTCGTATATTACGACATGGACCCATATTGGGACGGCTCAGCAACATTTGAAAAATACCTGAAGCAAATCGAAAATGTTTGTTCTAAAACAAATATCAAACATCTTTGTGACATTATAATGTTACAATTACATCACAGCGATAGCGAGCTACGATACTATAATAGCATGCTACTGAGTCAGCGTTTTGAGTCACACATACGTGAACGCCGCGGCCTTGTGGATGGCGTAGGCTACATCGCTAATAGCCTCTTCGGGGTCCTAGATCAACGATTTGCTGACCAGTACGAAAAAGATATCACTATTATCAACAACAACCAGAAACACCTGGCTCTGCTATGGAAAAATCAAACATCGGTAGTCGAAGCAGAGTACAATTTGCTCAAACGAACAGAAGCGGCAATCAATAAACAACACAAAGTCATCAACCAACATTTGAACAATTTAATAAACGCCACCAATACGCTGAACACAGAAGTTCAAAATACAGAAATAATGAATGAATTAGCACTGTCAACAATCATCGCCAACAATATGCTTATCAAACTAAAATCAATTCAAGATACATTATTAGATACAATAACGGATATTCACCACGGCATGTTTAACATTCACCTACTGTCACCCGAGCAACTACGCAGCGAACTAAGCATTATCTCAGGACAGTTATCTCAAGACTTATCCTTGCCCATCAACAACATACAAACAGGGATGGCGAACATTTATCATTTACTAAAAGTTAAAGCAAGAGTTACGCAGCGATATGTAATTTTCGAAATTAAAATCCCACTGGTCAATAGAGAGAGCTTTGACTTATACAAGATTATATTGATCCCGCAACAATACAAGAATAAATCAATCAGCGTGGTACCAGTGTCCAGCCACGTAGCTATCAATTTACGCAAGGATACCTATCTCATTATGTCAGAAAAAGACATACAACAGTGTCTCCAATATGAAGAATCTATTCGACTTTGCCGCACAAAAAAGCCAGTCTTTCATTTCAAGTCAGATGAAAGTCTTTGCATCAAGGATCAGATGACAAACCAATGTCTTACTACTATCGCAACATGCCGAAATAGTTGGACGGAATTAAACAATATAAACACGTACCTATACTACTGTTGTGATAAATGCACACTAGGAATCATATGCGAGGATCGAGTTACGGCAACGCAGACAGAGAGTGCCGGGGTTATCGTACTCGGTCAGAGCTGCGTCATCAAGGGCGAAGACTTCACGGTATTCTCCCATAAGGATCACTGGAGTGAAATTAAAACTACATCGGACATTTACACACCAGAAATCGCGCAGATAAATCACATAATAAATATTTCACTCCCACTATCAGAAATCAACATCACTGATAACAGAGTTGAACTCGAACAAATTAAAAATCAAATTCAACAAATGAAGACTGAGACACCTTTAAAAGAAAACATTTCATATCACGACGTACACCAGTACTCCATCATTTACATCTTACTTATTGGTGCGCTCATATCAATTGGAGCAGCCATCCTTCGCCGCTTGCGCAGTCGCTGCAGCGGGAGCGCCGACATTCGTTCGGAACTACAGGAACAGCAGCTATCATCTGTCGCAGCCCACGCTCCACAAATTCAACCTAGAATCCTGGGGCATTCGTCAAGACAAACTTCGATCGTTCAATTGGAATTAGAAACATTACCCAGCAATCCTAATATTCGCAAGACGACGAAGCAAAACAAAGCTACCTCACCTATTTTGCACTAAGACTAGTTTCCAGGACAGCGGCAGTTTATAATTTAGAAATTTATAAGTTTTAATGTTTTATTTTGTATCAATTGCTTTTATCATAAAACTTGTATCATTTTTCATCTCACGCTTCTCTCGCGGGGCAGCATGTACGGTCCACATACCGCACATTGCCATCTCAGCGAAATAACCAACAATCGCGTAAAGCATTGAATACGCGTCAGTACACGTTTACATTTGACAACCAACACACGTGTCCTCATTAGCATTATCATTCATAATATCGCGCTTTTATAGTTTACTTTGACATTATAATTAAAGTGTGTATTTTCGACTATATTAGTGAGTTATTATTACATCCAGCAAATAACATTTTATAATTGGTGTATGTGACACTAGCAGCCCGTACAGAGGCCTTATAAGTACTTTCAATGAAAACTATATTGATCAAAATCGGTCGAGCCGTCTTTGAGTTATCGCAAAATTTCATAATTTTCTTTAAAAGGACGTAAGTTGACTTCCAGAAGGTAATAAGTAATTAATAATAATAATAATAATAGGTTAGGTTTTTTTATAATGTATCTATATTTTGTAATTACGTTGTTGTATTTTACTTTTTATATAAATTTATTGTAAAAAAACTTAACCTAAGAAATTAAATAAATATACGAAATAATAATAATAATTCTTTATTACTTTCAGAGTTACACAACACATGTAGTACAACATAAGATAGGACAAGATTTATCTTGCCGCCAGCATAAACGCTGTAGACAAATTTTGTCTTGTGATATAAGAGAGAAACCACTACGCTGCTGGAGGCTAGCTTTATAAATTTATGACAATTGAGAAATGCACTGCAGCAGTGCAGTGCATTTCTCAATTGCTTCAAAACAGTGTATTGTAGAACGAAATTACAGAGGCCCCCAAACTAGGCTATGCCTGTAATTTGGGGTGTCATTGTGTGTATTACTTTGCATCAAACTTATTAAAATATATAACTTTTTAAAATATTAAAATATTTAACATTAACCATAAATCTATTTGTGTATCGGCATGTAACATTTTCACTTTACACTAGACAGCTAGACACTAGACTTACACTAGAATTACAGTTACTTTGGCGTTTACGACCTTTTTATAGAGCTTGAAATCTTTCTCGTAATTTGAACCTCAGGCTTTAAGCCCGCCCGTATTGTGAAGGATGAGCAACTCGCCCCCTGCCTGCTATACGGCCACATCTCAAAAAACCATTTTTTCGAGAAATCGCTTGTTAAAGTTTTGGCAGCGTAGTGCGTGGTAGTAAAACGGGGATTACTCCCTGAGTTTTGGGTCAATTCATTTTTGATTTAGCTCTATATAAAACATGTATATTTTTTAAGATAAGAGGCCCTTAAGTCAGGTACTTAGAGTGTTGTGGCCGAATTGCAGACACATTTTGTTGAAATTTTGAGATGCGTCCAAAACCGCACAAGAAAATTATGGGTAAATGGTTACATGAAAATATAAATACACCCACCAAAATAGTTAAAATACCTTTGAATCAACTTTTGTTGCAGTAAGAACATCACTGTAAGCGATAATCAGTGCATCCAGCTTTTCTACTTTTAGGTTCAGGAATACCGGACGAAGACTGGTTCGATTCAGAGTAGCAATTTATGTGAGTCGGTATTTACTCACAGTTCTATTCTGACATAGTCTCGAATAATAGAATTCTACTTAAGTTCAACCGCTCCAAAATAATAGCCATACTGAAACCAGGTAAGCCAGGCGACTACCCAAAGAGTTACCGACCAATTCCTTTACTTAGTTATGTCTACAAACGCTTGGAGAGGCTAATCTACATCGAATCGATTCTATTGCCGACAAAATAATTCCTGTGGAACAGGCTGGATTCCTTAGTGGCCGGAACTGCGTGCATTAGGTAATGGCTCACAGCACACATAAAGGCTGGGTTTAAGAGGAAAGAGAAAACCGTGGCAGTCGTTATCGACCTCTCAGCTGCATTCGATACCGTATGGAGACAGCGACTTTTCTATAAACTCACGACCCTGGTGCCCTGTAGAAAGATTGTGAGACTAAATAAACTCTATGCTCAGCAATAAGGGAATTTATCATCTACCTTGAAGCACTCCAAGCAAAGTCAGGAAGCTGAACAATAGACTACCGCAGGGATCGGTCCTGGCCCTGCTCCTGTTCAACCTACAACTCGCGATCTGGAATATCTTGGGAAATACTTTAAAAAATGTCGACTGCAGTCCGTTGCTTGTAAAACAAAAGTTGCGACATTCCATCTCTGCAACTAAGAAGCAAATTATGGGCCAAAAATCGGCTTCGGACAGACGGCGATGAAACTAAATCCTACACCAAAGTACTTGGGTGTAACTCTAGACCGCAGTTTCACCTATACGCGCCACATATTAGTTAGGAAAAAAGCTACAGACGCGGAATAATATACTCCACAGACTAGCGGGAACTACTTGGGGAGCAACAGCTGATGTGCTACGCACTATCGGTTTTAGCCAAGTTTACTCCACGGCAGAGTATTGCGCGCCAGTTTGGCTCAACAGCGCACATGTGCATCGGATAGACGTATAGCTAAACCAAACCATGCGATGTATATCGGGAACCATCAAAATGTAATCCTCTGGTTTGGCTGTGTTGAGTCATATAGCTCGCGCCGAACTAAGAAGACATCAGGCACTGGTCCACGAAGCACAAAAAGTCGTGGATCGTCCCGATTTGCCCATTCATGCAGAGATCGCAAACCCGCCTCATCGGTTGAAGTCGAGGCACCCACCGTACCATACTGCTCAAGACCTGCTGCAATCAAATTCTAACCTACTTGCAACTCAAATCACCCGACTTAGTCAGAGATGCAAGTATAAATCCCACGGCAAAACCTCCTGGCTTCATTCTGCCTCGAAAACAATGGTGGCAGATCAACAGGCTCAGAACTGGGAGTGGGCGATCCCGAGACTTCCTCTACAGATGTGGTTGGAGAGGGAGAGACTCACAGTATAACGGCGACCCTGCAGACTTGTTTGTCCTCAGTAACGACGCAATTCGTTGGATAAAAGATCTTGAATTTAACTTATAATTGTATATAAATGACTATACATAATGGGAAAAAATGGTTGCCTGTAAAGTCGGTTTTACGGGCGAAGGAAGATTTTACGTGACAACGTCTTATTCTCGGTAGAATATTTATTGATATGAATATTATTAAATTGCACAATAGGAACAATGAATGAAAATAAGAATTGCACAAATTTTAACTATAGAAATATATTTTGTTCCTCTTCCCTCTTCCCTCTTCCCTCTTCCCTCTTCCCTCTTCCCTCTTCCCTCTTCCCTCTTCCCTCTTCCCTCTTCCCTCTTCCCTCTTCCCTCTTCCCTCTTCCCTCTTCCCTCTTCCCTCTTCCCTCTTCCCTCTTCCCTCTTCCCTCTTCCCTCTTCCCTCTTCCCTCTTCCCTCTTCCCTCTTCCCTCTTCCCTCTTCCCTCTTCCCTCTTCCCTCTTCCCTCTTCCCTCTTCCCTCTTCCCTCTTCCCTCTTCCCTCTTCCCTCTTCCCTCTTCCCTCTTCCCTCTTCCCTCTTCCCTCTTCCCTCTTCCCTCTTCCCTCTTCCCTCTTCCCTCTTCCCTCTTCCCTCTTCCCTCTTCCCTCTTCCCTCTTCCCTCTTCCCTCTTCCCTCTTCCCTCTTCCCTCTTCCCTCTTCCCTCTTCCCTCTTCCCTCTTCCCTCTTCCCTCTTCCCTCTTCCCTCTTCCCTCTTCCCTCTTCCCTCTTCCCTCTTCCCTCTTCCCTCTTCCCTCTTCCCTCTTCCCTCTTCCCTCTTCCCTCTTCCCTCTTCCCTCTTCCCTCTTCCCTCTTCCCTCTTCCCTCTTCCGCCCTCTTCCCTCTTGTTACAGTAATGCTCGATGAATGAAAATAAGAATTGCACAAATTTTAACTATAGAAATATATTTTGTCTCTCTCACTCATCAACCGTGAGCGGCGGGCGTTACATTTTTTCATGAGTGACTCCGAGCGCAACCTAAATTAAGACGTTGTCACGTCAAAAAATTATTACAAAAAAACATAAAAAAAACAAATAAACTTATACAAAAAGGCAGCTAAAATTAATAGAAAGTATAATGCTATACGAATAAATAAAAAAATAATAATAAGTACTATAGGTACTTACTGTTGTGACACAATCCAATGCCCTTTAATTTGCTTATATTTAAAGGGATTCATCGGAATAACACTCGAATAATCTTTATGCATAAATGCTGCATGCATAAGACGCAACTCAAAAAAATATTATAAATTAATGTTATACAGCCATAACTCCAAAGTGGCTGTCTTGCAGGGAGTCAACTGACAATTTTTGGTCAAATTCGTAAGGCCACTTGTGCAAAAAAGGCTTTTAAGGACACCTTTTCTTATATCTATCGAAATAAGGTCGTAAATTAGACAAATCTGAATACGAATCAGCAATAATCCAAAAAAAATTTTTTTTTGAGATGTGGCCGTATAGCAGGCAAGGGGCGAACTACGGAACCCTACACTGAGCGTGGCCCGACACGCTCTTGGCCGGTTTTTTTCGTTACACCTGTGTGTGGGGTGTCGTTGATAAGGTCTTTTAAAAATAATAGGGGTGTTCAAACATCATTTTTGATAAGTCAGCAGTATTGTAAATATTCGCTTTTGCAGAAATCGCTACCGTTTGGTGGAAATCGAAAAAATTATATGTAGGTACCTAAGTAGTTACTGCGTAAAATTTGTTAGTTTGTATTTTATGCAATAGTTGTATAAAAGGGGTCAAAATTATGCGAGTAGCATGGGTTTAGATGCCACGAGTATTTTTTGACGTACTTGCACAAACAAGGTTGGATAGTATTTTATTGTACGACTAAGGTGTTTTAAATAAAATGCTAATAAACCACAAAGACAATAATTATGTAATACATTTATTAAGCGGTTTACACTCACGTGAAATTGTCAGGAACGGCCATACATGTTTCGAACTCGTATCGTGCTCTTCATCAGGGAATGCTACCCGTTAGTTAGATTAAAAAAAGTGTTTTATGTTCCCGCTCGGAACCAAGAAGATAAAAAAACATCTAGTCTATGGTAAACATTTTTTTTTAATTGACATTGTTCTGCTTGTAAATTAAAGCCTGACCAGAAATATATGAGGATTGTCAAGAGGGCGCTATTTATAACATTTATATGGCAACAATTTTGCAACCAATCGCAACCGCACTATAATGACATTAGTTTAAATGCCTGTCAGTTCCTATGGTAACCTCGTAATATCATTTAATCGAATGCACTCTTTTCCCGACTGTTTTTCGTGTAGTAAACACGTGTATACTTTATTTATAATATTACGTTCACGACTATGTATGGTTTTCGGGATTTTCTTTGGATATTTTTCTATTCTATTCTATTTTTTTTTTAAATGGCAACCGGTCACAGTTAAGCGACCATTATGCCAATGTCTCGTTGCCAATCGCACTAGGCGACTAGATAGAGGATTGATACCACGTTGTACGGTGAGTTGAGAAAATCGTGCTTTTTGTAAAGTGATAGCGATTTACAAAAAACCACACGGACTATCGGGCCTTGACCCAGGAAGGGCTATGAACGCTTCAAGTTGAATTCTTCATTAGCTATTCACTCATACGTTAGATCACTGCACAATACGCTATATAATACTACACATTGAACAACGAAAATGAATAAATAATGAACAACGAAACTTAAACGCATGCGGCCATCTTGAGTCACGAACCGGAAGCCCCTGGATATTTTTAAATATTTGTCTTTTATCAGAAACCATCACGAATGGCATTGCCATTGTTGACAACCATCGTAAAATCATTGCCATTGTTGACAACCATCGTAAAATCATTGCCAGTGTAAGAAATTAGTTCCAGTGAAATTCCGCAATATGGCGCATCCTCATATATTTCTGGTCAGGCTTTATTATAAAACCCGCTCCAGACCTTCCGGTCCGATCCGATTTATCGGAAACAATCGGACAATGTGTAGTACAAATTTTCCGATTTATCGGAATAAATCGGAAAATGTGTAGTGCAATTGTAGGACATTTATTTTTGATTTATCGGAAGAAATTTAATATCCTAACAAATTGTAGTTATTTTATTATTTGTGCCATTAAAGTTTTACTGAAGTTATTTTATTATTGTTCCCATACAATATAACATGCATTTAAAACGAATGCCTCACCGTCAACAATGAGCACTGGAAAAACGGGAGAATTATTAGAACCTGGTAACCCGGTGTTATTTTGCTCCTGTCCTTTTCGGGTATACGCGTATACCAAATCCATAGCTACTTGGAAGGTCTGGAGCGGGTTTATGAACGTATACGTAAAGGTATACGTCCATTGCACAGCCATGAGTGAAGATATATTTTTTTACTTAAGTTGGTAGCAATGCATTGAGTGTTGTTATTTATGTTTTTTTATTATTCAAATATTTATGAATGCAGCTGTCTGTTAACACTTTGCACGCCGTAAGTTATAATCGGTACCGCTCTCCAACAGCTGATCACGGGCACCACTCGTGATGCTCTTTTTCCCAAGAACGCCGCGCATTTTTTACGGCGCCACCTATGGTTCGCCGGCGATTTTCGGTGATATTCTAAGATTTATAAAATAATAATTAGCGTAGATACAGGGATAATTTATTTTTTATTTAAGAGGTGTTTTAGTATTTTATAATGATAAAAATAAAACAATGTGTTTATAATATTTATTTTATTTTAAAACTGTCGCTGAAAAGAACTCGTTTTATGAAAAAATAAAAACTCTAACATGGATTTGTTAGGTAGCCCGCGCAGCGCACTGACGAGACAGCGCGGGCGACGCATCGTCATGCCGTTCCCCCAACCCTCACGTTAATAAATTGTATGTGTGCGGGTAGCTTAAACGTTCTTCTACACGTTGCTATTAAGCGGATCACGAACTGTGTTCGATATTTTAATACAAACAGTATGAAATCTGATCACGAGTACTATTCGTTATCCGCGACTCTAAGAAAAAAAGTGTCACGAGTGGTACTCGTCATCGGCGAGCTAGACATGGCAGTTATTAAAATGGCCGGCGAATTAGAGAAAAAATGCGTACCGAGTGGTTCTCGTGATCGGCGTGCAAAGTGTTAAGTTGGTTATACAAAGTATTTAAATTGACGTCTACGTTCGTATAGAACATGCTAAATAATTACACACTACTTAACTGAAGTTTTGTATGGTTATATTATGTTATCACGGGCTAGTTTTCCGCAACTCGACGTCTTGTAATGCGCCTATTTTGCGTAAAGGGTTGCTGAAGTTTTGTAATTGGCGAAATAATAACACCGTTTCGCAGTGCTTTTTGAAATAGACTACAGACCTTTACAGGGCTTGCAATGTAATTAGAATAAGCAACAAGAATGTTTGGTCGAGCTGCTCTGCTGCAGCACAGTGCGCGCTTACCTTAATATTGAACCATAGATAGACGTTCAACAACCGCTTATAGCTGTCAATAAATTTTGTAGGTTATGTTTAAAACCGAAAAACGCTTTAACGCTAACATTTTGTTGTTTGCATACAACTTAAGAATTAGAATAGAGTGATGTTTTACAGTAAATACTGCTTGTCTTTAATTAAATACCTTTCGGCTTAAACTATTATGCATCTGTCTTGTGGTGAAATATGGCAGATCTCAAAATATGCCGGATTTGTTTACGAACGGAGTGTAAAGTGTTCCAGTTGGATCGATTTCAACTCAAGTCGTATTATGAAGAAGTTATGGCATTAAAAGTAAGTATTTCTTAACTGGCGTCTGTAATACTTACCTAGTAACAATATGGTTCATTACCTCCGACATCAACGGAGTAAAAATACTGAATTTCACATGGATTTTTGATACTTTCTGCGACTTAGCATTTTCATGTTTGATTTAGAAAATAACATCATTTATTATTTATCCTCGTATATAATATAAAATTCAAATTGAAACACATCTTTTAAAAGTATCATTGATTCCTAAAATACCACTGAATTGGAAAAGAATCCATCTTAGAGCAGTGAAACAATATATTATGTATTTGTTGAAGCATATCATGTCAGTTGTAATGCCTGTTAGGTCCTAGTTTTACATTGAATAGTCTGTTCAGAAACTTGCCTGGATCCAGTGTGTTTGTGTGTGGCCATTTTGTTAATTTCATTTAATAATTCTCATTCCGCAAGTCTATAACTTAATGTCATCCATATTATACTGTTTACATCCTCTTTACAGTTATTTTCCTTGTTTACTATTAACATAGGAACATGTATAGTGGCTGAAAAGCTGCGTGAGAGGTAAATACATAGATCATGCAAAATAAAATGGCTCAAATGAAATGGATGTCTATGTAATATAACCAGGAGATTTAATCATTACGGGCTTAACAATGGGATAAATTGTTCAAGATGCCTTACATAATATAAGTAAAAAAAGTTTGTTTCATAGTAATCAGGAATCTGATATTTGGATGCTTTAGTACCTACACTTAGGTGGTGTCAAATGTTGAATTGTATAGAGACGCCGTCTCCATACAGCTCCAGCAACTTCACCATGGGTACCAAAGGTTTAGGTATAAAAGCATCGGAATATCTGAAGCCTGGTAGTGTTTGTTGACTTTATGTTATGTGCATACCTAGGATAACTCGGGGCACGTTCTAGGGATAGGATATCGATAAAAAAGATGTCGATATAATTAAATGAATATATGTGCTCAATGAACATTCTGGATTACTATAAAGAGGTTCGATGTCATATCTGATCTGATATCTAGCCTCTTAAATTAAGATAATAAAAGTATGAGGATGTCATTTCAATCATAATGACAATTTACGTATATTATGAAAATTATTTTAAAATAAACATGTAAATACACGTTTTAATATCTTTATTTTTTCATTTGAAAATGTGGAAAAATAAAGTAATATTTATTTATGTCGATGACATTAAATGTTGACAGTAACATCGATATATTTTTTTGTCGATAAAATATTTTGCTACGTCACTTTCGTATAGGTGCCCCGAGTTATCCTAGGTATGGTTATGTGAGTCATTTTGTAATCTGTCTGTAGTTAACATGTTGATGGTCATTACTTTCGATATATCGTTGTTAAGCCTTTACAATGAATTCCTATAGATACTGTCTTGCAATGTGTAAGTAAGATTTTTAATTTGTCCTACAGGTAAATGATAATGACGTCCTACCTCATTACTTCTGTTATGAGTGTGCGACGATGTTGCACAAATTCCATAAGTTTAAAGAAAAATGCTACTGTGGTCAAAAAGCCCTCCGGGAAGTTTTGTGGAGAGGCCCTGTAAGTATCTATCATTTAATTCATTAAAATACACAGTAGTTCTTTTAATGTCAACTACAAAGTAACATTATTATCTCTTATGGATTACTTATTACATATATGTATGAAAAATATTTTTCTCTAACCGCAATAATTTTGGCCAACATTATGTTGCAAAGAATTTTGCAGCAAATCAGAGTCAAATTCAACTTTCAACTCAGCTTGTACTTTCTTTTAAAAATAATTTGTTGTTATTTCCAGATAACTTATGAGTCCATATACAAAATTGACAGAAACACCCGAAACTTACAATCACCTCTAGAAATAATGACCGTAACTGACCAAGTCCAATTCTACACTGTCGCAGAACTTGAGCCTAACCCAGAAAGCCAAAGAGAAGACATTGACAACAACCAAATGACGGTAGATAATGTCAGTAGTCCGAATAGTCCCACTACAGTATTCGTAGATGTTAAGAAAGAAGTTGTAAAGTTAGAAAGTAAGAAGATTGTAGACCGAAGGAAAAGCAAAAGCAAGGATTTTGATGTGAATGTACAACAGAACAAAAGGAGACGAACAAGATTCTTAGATGCGCGTAATTGGAAAAAATGCAGTTTGACCGAAGACCAGGCTGTGTCACACTTTAGGAAGCGAGCAGATGATCCTAAGTATTTGAAGGCTGCTCATAAATGCAAGGACTGCTTTAAAGGATTTTCCAAAAGAGACATGCTGAGTAGACATCTGCAGTTGAGGCATAGTGAGGTAACATTTCTGATTTCTTAATTGTGTGCGAGCTTTTTGAGAAATGATTTAATATGTTACTTATATTGTTAATAATTTTATTTCCTTAGCACACACTCTTCAAATTTAAGATTAGCTAAGCAGAAAACGTTAAACTATAGTTTACTTATACGATAGCTTTCCTGAAATAAACACCTTTAAAAAAAATTTGATGACTGTTTTAGGTTAAGTGTTAGCGTGGGTATAGTCTTGTATTTCTTGGGTCATATATTTTTTGCTATTTACTTATCTTTTATTATGTATTAAGGACCATGAGCGAATTAACTTTTTTACTTTAAATAGTGACTTCTCTAGTGTCCGTCTGTCCGTCCGAGGCTTAGCTCCGTGATCATTAGTACTAGAAAACTGAAATTTGGTATGAGTATGTGTATGTATCACGCCGACAAAACGGTAAAATTAAAACAAAAAAAAAATTTTTTTTCGGGTACCTCTCGAACAACTAAAGTGGAGGTGAATTTTTTTTTTTGTTTCAAAACTAGTGTGGGGTGTCGTTGAATAGGCCATTTGAAAATAATAGGGGTCTTCAAACATTATTTTTTGATAAAGTCAGCAGTTTTGTACATATTCGCTCCGAAAAAAAAAGCGTCCCCCCTCTAACTTTTTAACCACGGGTCAAAAAATTATGGAAAAATTCATGAAAAAGAGGCCTTATAAGTACTTTCAATGAAAACTATATTGAACAAAATCGGTCGAGCCGTTTTTGAGTTATCGCAAAATTTCATAATTTTCTTAAAAGGACGTAAGTTGACTTCCAGAAGGTAATAAGTAATTACAGTTACTTTGGCGTTAACGACCTTTATATAGAACTTGAAATCTTTCTGGTAACTTAAGTCTATTGTGAAGGATGAGCAACTACGGAACCCTACACTGAGCGTGGCCCGACATGCTCTTGGCCGGTTTTTATTTATAGTTTAAATTAAACTGCTCCATATTTCAACCTGATAAACAAAATATGCAGGTATATTAGGAATCCGATTTCTTGGTAACTCCAGTGATATTTTGAGTAACACCAGACAGTCAAATGTGTCAGTCAAAAAACTGATTCGACCATGCGACACCTTAGATGAAGTACCTATGGATTTGGCATTCGCGTATACCCGAAAGGGACAGGAGCAAATAACACTGGGTTACCAGGTTCTAAATAATTCTCCACCAATAATAAAATAACTTCAGTAAAACTTTAATGGGACAAATAATAAAATAACTACGATAAAACTATACGAAAAAAAACTGTCAAAATGTAATGAAAAAGTATATTTACTTATTTGCGGTGACAAATATATACACACTTTGTCTTTACTTTACATAATTACGATTCAGCTCTTTTGATACGAACAAATATTAACTTTAATTTTGTTGAGTTCGTATATCGATGAAGATTTATATTGGCCGCTTAGACTTCTTAGATTTATGTTTCATAATCCAAGTATGTCAATGTAGAACATATCGTCGTCTTGTCAAGTTACTATGTGTAAACAATAAAATATATATTATAATAAATGTGCATTTAAAACAAAGTCTTTCGTCTATAAACTATCATGGTAGCAGATCGCTAGGTGTGAAAAACGTGTGGAAAACCAAGTAAGTGGAAATAATAATTAAAAATGAATAATATCGTAATTCCAATTTTTGACGGAACAGATTATTCGAATTGGAAAATCCGATTAATGAAATTTCTTCAATTTAAAAAATGTAAAGATGTTGCTATACGATTAAAATTGGAAACTGAGGATGCAGCAGCATGGAATGAGATGGATATTCATGCGACAAACTATATATACAGCGCGATTACGAATCAGCAGCTTGAATACATCAGCGACTTAGATTCGACATATAAAATAATTGCGAAATTCGACGAAATGTATTTAAAACAATCCACAGCGCTACAAATCGTGTGTAGAAACAATTTAGAAAATATTAAACTAGCGAAATATACAGACGTCAACATATTTTTTGACGAATTCGAACGATGTGTCAACGATTTAAAAAAGGCAGGCGCTACGATTACAGAAAGCGAGAAATTAAATTATATGCTAAAAGCATTACCAGGCGAATATAGTTATATCGGCGACTTAATAGATGTTTTACCGGAAACTGAAAGGACAGTCGAATATTTAAAAAGTAAAATTCGTATGAAAAATATAATGAAAAAAGAAGAAGATATACCGGATAATACAAACGCATTCAAAGCAAATTTTGAGAATAAACCAACGTGTTTTACTTGTGGTAAACCTGGACACGTGCAAAGAGATTGTTGGCACGGAAGCCGTGGTCGTGGACACGGATATCAAGGATCAAGTCGTGGTCGTGGACGTGGCCGCTATAATTTCGGACAAACTAGAGGCAGAGGAAACTATGTTCAAAGAAATAATAATAATGATTACGGCAGAAACAGCTTCCACACATCAATTGTAAATAATTCGACAGTAGCAAAAGATGAGAATGAAGTAAAACCGGGACAGATAAATTGGTTACTCGACAGTGGATGTACTGACCACATAATTAATACCGATGAATATTTTGACAGATTTGTAACATTAAAGGAACCAATAAAAGTTAAAGTCGGAGATGGAAGAATACTGAAAGCGACGAAGGTGGGAACTATTACCACATACTTTCCGGTCTATGCAAATAAACAAAAAGTAGAAATAAATAATGTATTCTATGTTAAAGAAATGAAAGCAAACTTATTGAGTTACTCGAAGATTACCGACAATCATACAATAATTTCTAAAGGATATTTAACGAAGATCTACAATTTCAACAATGAATTGATTGCTATTGCAAAAAAGGATGAAAGACTTTATAAAATAACGAGTTTTGTTTCAAAAGGGATTTATGCAAATATAATAAACAGCAAAATGACGAATAAAGAAAGACTTCACAGAATATTTGGACATGTAAACTTTAACTATCTTGACTTTATGTGTAAAAAACGACTATTAGAGGGAATGCCTGAAGAATTAGAAGAAGATTACATGAGATGTGCCATATGTATAGAAAACAAGATGCACAACGTACCATTTGAGAATAACAGAACAAAAGCAGAGGATATATTGGAAATTGTACACACTGATATTAACGGGCCGCACAGGACAACAGGACACGCAGGAGAAAAATACTTTCTGACATTTATCGATGATTACAGCAAGTTAGCAAAAGTTTACTGCATTCAATCTAAGGAACAAGTGTATGAATGCTTCGAAGAATATGTAAATGAATTACAAAACATAACAGGCAAAGTAATAAAAGAATTAAAATGTGACAATGGAAAAGAATATATAAACCATCGTATTTTAAGATTTGCGAGACAAAAGGGCATAATGATTAAACCATGCCCAGCCTACGTACATGAATTAAATGGTACAGCTGAGAGGTACAACAGATCGATAATGGATATGGCACGATGCTTGTTAGCAGAAGCAAAAGTTGATAGACGTTTTTGGCCAGAAGCTATAAAAACGGCTGCTTATTTAAAAAACCGAATATTGACGAATACACCAGAGAGAAAGACACTGTATGAATTATTCTTTCAAAAGAAACCATCAGCCAAATATTTGAGAATGTATGGTAGTAAAGTTTATGTTAGAGTACCTGAAGCAAGAAGACATTCGAAGTGGGATAGAAAGGCAGAAATGGGCATCTTGTTGGGATATACAGATGTCGGATACAGAGTACTTATCAATAATAGAATAGTTGTGGCGAGACACGTTGATATAATTGAAAAGGATGTTAAGCTTATAGCATTTGAAAATGACGACGAAGAAATTAGAGCTGATGAAGAAAAGTGGGAAGATGGTGTAGATGAAATGGATATGGAAGAAAAACTGAATAATGAAATTGCACATGAAATTAATGATGATGAAGATGAAATAAATGATGGAACGAGAAAGTCCAAGAGACAGATAAAAGCACCAGTTCGATTTGATGAAGAATTTAGCTACTACTGTATAAGTGTTAATTACTGTGATGCCATGATTCCAGATACATTCCAGGAGGCGACTACTAGCGATGAGGCTGATCATTGGAAAGAGGCAATGGATAGAGAGATGAATAGTCTGGTGAAGAATAATACTTGGACGCTAGTGAGTGC
This sequence comes from Apotomis betuletana, assembly GCA_932273695.1. NCBI lineage: Eukaryota > Metazoa > Arthropoda > Insecta > Lepidoptera > Tortricidae > Apotomis > Apotomis betuletana. Next base: position 873,552 of record OW026318.1, on the reverse strand, counting down.
ACCACAGGATAAAAAGGTACTTGATGTTAAATGGGTGTACAAGAAGAAATCTGCAGAACTTTATAAAGCCAGGTTAGTGGTTAGAGGTTTTCAACAAACGGACAATGTTGATGACACTTATTCACCAGTAGCGAGTATGCAAACTTTAAAGCTACTTCTATCATATTGTTGTCAATTCAAATTAAGCATACATCAAATGGATGTAGAAACAGCTTTTTTAAATGGCAAAGTTTTATCAGAAGTGTATGTCAAACAACCACTTGGCTATGAAGATGGTACTGATAAAGTGTATAAATTATATAAATCTTTATATGGTTTAAAAGAAAGCCCGCGAGCTTGGTACGAATGTTTTAATGAATTTGTAACGACTATAGGATTTAGAAGAAGCAAATACGACTATTGTTTGTATGTTAATAGTGATGATAACTGTCCAACATATATACTAGTTTATGTTGATGATTTGTTAAATGCTTGCAAAATGTTCTTTAGTTAATTTATGTGTTTGTGCTTATACAATATAAATCTTAGGAGGCGTGTTGAGTTCGTATATCGATGAAGATTTATATTGGCCGCTTAGACTTCTTAGATTTATGTTTCATAATCCAAGTATGTCAATGTAGAACATATCGTCGTCTTGTCAAGTTACTATGTGTAAACAATAAAATATATATTATAATAAATGTGCATTTAAAACAAAGTCTTTCGTCTATAAACTATCAAATTTAATTTAATAATAATTTAATTTTATAATTTAATTGACATGTTTACTAGCAATACTATAATAACATTTCTACGCCAATACTGGCCGAATATGTAGCACTAAGACACTTTATAATAACCAAATGTACCATATTCTTGGAAATAAATAATTATGAATTATGAAAAAAAATAGTAAATAGCAATATTACCAATATTCATAAAATAAAACAAAATCGCTAAACAATAATGCCATTAAAAAAGAAGAATTTATTATTCATTTTACTTCATTCTTGGCCCTGCCCACTCTTCCTGATGCACGTATCCATAATTGACGTACTGCAGAATCTTGTTTTGGAACTCTAAAACAAAAATCTATGATTACCATAACTCCCTGAGTTAAAGGTAATTTACTAATTATTGTGCCGGTATCCCTTACAATCGTATAAAGCAGCCAAATTAAAAAGCAGTAAAGACTACTGACACTAACAAGAAGTAAAGCGACTACTGAATTTGGAGGGGTCGGCGGCAGCGGAGCTCTGTCAATTTGACAATCATCCGCTTATCGAAAAAAAGTGGAACTCTGATAAGGACAAAACATCTTGTCTATGTCTCTGTCGCTCTTAACGGTTTCTGTAAATAGTTGTCCCGTTCCCTCCTGGTATTATTATTCCCTTGTCATGTCCAGAGATACTTCGTCCATGATGCGACACATATCTATGGAGTGTAAAGGGAAGGAGCACAATATTCGTATATCCAAAAGTGTGCTGAAAGGTGTTAAATTAGTCGCGCTACTGTGACTGAATGTAGTTCCGTTATTTAAAAAGTGCCACTCCTTGCCTTCTATACTCCTTAGTGCAGACGCCTCTAGATATACTATAAGAGCAAACTTCAGTGTATCTCTGTGACTGGTTTGCTTAGTTTATTTTGAGTTTTTAGGGCCAGGGCCCCTAGGCTAGGGTGTCCCTTATTTTTCGACCTTATTTTTTTTTGACGCATACCCTCTAAGTTTGTTCGACATGTACTAAAATGCTCCCAACATGAAAATTAGCTTCATCTACGAACGGGAACCCGTGCCGACTTGCAGGTGAATCTTGTCCATACAAACTGCTTGGACCGCTCGGCGCGTACCGCGTTATTACTTAGTGTAGTGACAGTTCATTTTATGTGAGACGTATAAGTTTGGTTTTCTAAAAATAGATAATGAATTAAAAAGTTCCAACAAGGATATTTTCTTAGTAGGTTATATAAAACATCAGATAACAGGTTCGAAATTGCCTTTAAATTGGCAGGTATGAGCAGTTTTGTTTCATAATAGAATAGAATATACTCTTTATTGCACACCTCAAGAAGAAAGAAATACAAATACAGATAGCACTTATCACTAAAATACAGGTATACAATATGATCTTATCGCTAAAAAGCGATCTCTTCTAGAGAACCTATAATATTCACGAGATGAAATTAAAAGTAAACGAAGGTACTAATTTTGCAATTCGCCAGGGTAGTATCTTTTAGCACAAAGCTAGAAATTAACTGGCACGTTATTATATCGTGCATTAGCAAAGCAACATTATTATTTTTGAACCTTGTTATTTTTATAACTAATTTAGTTTTAATTGAGATTTTAGTACCTAACTGTGTTAAGAGGCTTGTAGACCCTTACCAAGTTAGGCGTGACCTACAAAAAAAATGCAAGAAGAGCAATGACGTTCACAAATGTCGGGAGCAAAATTTTCAAAACAACTTGGACAACTTGTTTCATATTGCACATGCCGATGCTCTCAGACGATAAATATAGAAGAAGATAGAGTATTTTCAGAGCAACAGAGAGAACCGGAGCGTCAGGGGTGCTTAGCAGCAGTCGACCAAAAATTGGCAGAAAAGGAAGAGCGAGCCCGCCAACGGAAGATAGATAAAGAGAAAAGAAGACTAAAAAACACATCCATCGCTGAACCTTCCTCGTCACTGACTCAGAGATTGATGATTTTGTGTCCACAAAGAGCAAAAATTTGTTTACACGCTTGAAAATTGACACTAGTTTTTTGCGTGTTCCTGTTTTATTGACGCCCGAAAATGATGCCTATTTGAATGCTAAATCTTAAATCTCAACCCTTAGAGCTGTAAACGATACAGCAGAAAGGGCAGTTCAGCTGATGCAAGACTTTTACGGATTGATAACGGCGAACGAAGAACAGAAACAATACTACGTTGTGTTAGGAACACTTAAGAGGCCTTATTCCTTTTAAAATTTATTTTTTTCATATTATGACAAATATATTGATAATTTCAACCAACTTTTTGAAGTGAATAATACTTTTCCCCGAGTTCTAGGAAGTAACATAGCTATTTCACGCTTTCATTGCGTACAGTCGAAAATAAGTTAAAAAAACTAATTTTCCGCGTGAATTTTGTCAATTTCGAGTAGTTTTTGAAACAAAAATTATCAATGAAAAATTCAAACTGTAGGTTTCAAATATATACCAATAAATCCCAATAGCCCTGTTCTAGAAAGTAAAATCAATAGTATGTTAAGAAACATGTTTGATCATAGAGAAAAATGACTAAACAATCAGCATTTTAAAAGGAATAAGGCCTCTTAACACATAACTTTATCCTGATTGTAAAAAAGCTACTCTGCGAATTAAGTATCTCAAGTGAGATAGTAATAACATAATACAGTATATTATGATGATTAATAAGTTGATTTCTGCTTATTTTCCTATTTCTTTCGGTCGTTGGGGAATAAATTCGAATTATTAGTATATTTGCCTACTAAAATAACATACAAAACTTTGAAGCTAAGTCGGCACGGGTTCCCGTTATCACAGAGTGCTGAAATTTTGCAAGTATGTTTGTTTTAGCATTTCTAAAAAAATTGAGGGGTATGCGTTTCAAAAAAATACAAAAATTTTTTTTTGCTCTTATAAGGGACACCCTACCCTAGGCACTTGGCATTTAGGCCCCCCTATCTCAAAACGGTTTTTAGCAAATTAAATAGTAGTATTTTAAGTGATAAATAAGGAGAACATACGTATGTTGCAAGTCCTACTTCTGGGACTGGAGCCCCTAGACAGTCTAGGGTCACTAAATTTACTTTGCTACGAGAAATTCGTGTTGATAACCTATATGGGTAGGTATTTTATTCCTCAATTCAAGAAGGTACAAACGCCGCACTTAATAAATACATCATCACTATGAGCTGGACAAATATTAAATAGTATTAAATATAGTATTAGTTACACAGTTTTCTTTTATAAATATTTTGGTATTGAACTGCTATTTATTACTTCTGTTTTATTTCCTCGCAAGTGTGATGCAAAACGTCGTACGTGACTCTGGTAAAGTAAGTATAAACTCGTGTCATTAAAGCCCTCGGCGTTTTGGCTTTGAGCTTCTAATAGACACTCGTTTTGCATTGCGACTACATTTATAAAAGTTGAAGAATTTTACAAATATGAATTCACTTTTACAATGTCAGCCTAGGTTTAAAAAGCCCCTTAAAAGGCTACATAAAATACCGATAGGCTTTTTTTAAGACTAAGGCCTTATTAAAATCACTAGCTCTTCAAAACTCTTTTCATCAAGCCAGCTCTAAAAAGAGCTCGTGAGGTTTAAAATTCGGGCTAAAAGGGCTCTATGAAGTCTTATGGAAGACTACCTAGATTTGCTGGGCCCCTAGGCCTGAGCCTTGTGGGCCTAGAGGTAAATACGGCTCTGGGTTTGTGACATAGTCCCCTAAAGTTATTTAACTTGCTTTAGTCGCTGGGAGCGTTCTCGTGCCGGCTGTGCCGCGCGCGATTCCGCTGGGACAGCCACCTGCGCGTGCACATGCGGCAACACTACACCGAGTACCGCTGTCTGCGCTGCCCCTTCGTGTGCAGCCTGGAGTGAGTCACTGTCCTGTACTGTATGTAGCCGCTGTGTTCTCATGCCCCTTCGTGTGCAGCCTGGAGTGAGTCACTGTCCTGTACTGTATGTAGCCGCTGTGTTCTCATGCCCCTTCGTGTGCAGCCTGGAGTGAGTCACTGTCCTGTACTGTATGTAGCCGCTGTGTTCTCATGCCCCTTCGTGTGCAGCCTGGAGTGAGTCACTGTCCTGTACTGTATGTAGCCGCTGTGTTCTCATGCCCCTTCGTGTGCAGCCTGGAGTGAGTCACTGTCCTGTACTGTATGTAGCCGCTGTGTTCTCATGCCCCTTCGTGTGCAGCCTGGAGTGAGTCACTGTCCTGTACTGTATGTAGCCGCTGTGTTCTCATGCCCCTTCGTGTGCAGCCTGGAGTGAGTCACTGTCCTGTACTGTATGTAGCCGCTGTGTTCTCATGCCCCTTCGTGTGCAGCCTGGAGTGAGTCACTGTCCTGTACTGTATGTAGCCGCTGTGTTCTCATGCCCCTTCGTGTGCAGCCTGGAGTGAGTCACTGTCCTGTACTGTATGTAGCCGCTGTGTTCTCATGCCCCTTCGTGTGCAGCCTGGAGTGAGTCACTGTCCTGTACTGTATGTAGCCGCTGTGTTCTCATGCCCCTTCGTGTGCAGCCTGGAGTGAGTCACTGTCCTGTACTGTATGTAGCCGCTGTGTTCTCATGCCCCTTCGTGTGCAGCCTGGAGTGAGTCACTGTCCTGTACTGTATGTAGCCGCTGTGTTCTCATGCCCCTTCGTGTGCAGCCTGGAGTGAGTCACTGTCCTGTACTGTATGTAGCCGCTGTGTTCTCATGCCCCTTCGTGTGCAGCCTGGAGTGAGTCACTGTCCTGTACTGTATGTAGCCGCTGTGTTCTCATGCCCCTTCGTGTGCAGCCTGGAGTGAGTCACTGTCCTGTACTGTATGTAGCCGCTGTGTTCTCATGCCCCTTCGTGTGCAGCCTGGAGTGAGTCACTGTCCTGTACTGTATGTAGCCGCTGTGTTCTCATGCCCCTTCGTGTGCAGCCTGGAGTGAGTCACTGTCCTGTACTGTATGTAGCCGCTGTGTTCTCATGCCCCTTCGTGTGCAGCCTGGAGTGAGTCACTGTCCTGTACTGTATGTAGCCGCTGTGTTCTCATGCCCCTTCGTGTGCAGCCTGGAGTGAGTCACTGTCCTGTACTGTATGTAGCCGCTGTGTTCTCATGCCCCTTCGTGTGCAGCCTGGAGTGAGTCACTGTCCTGTACTGTATGTAGCCGCTGTGTTCTCATGCCCCTTCGTGTGCAGCCTGGAGTGAGTCACTGTCCTGTACTGTATGTAGCCGCTGTGTTCTCATGCCCCTTCATGTGCAGCCTGGAGTGAGTCACTGTCCTGTACTGTATGTAGCCGCTGTGTTCTCATGCCCCTTCGTGTGCAGCCTGGAGTGAGTCACTGTCCTGTACTGTATGTAGCCGCTGTGTTCTCGTGCCCCTTCGTGTGCAGCCTGGAGTGAGTCACTGTCCTGTACTGTATGTAGCCGCTGTGTTCTCATGCCCCTTCGTGTGCAGCCTGGAGTGAGTCACTGTCCTGTACTGTATGTAGCCGCTGTGTTCTCATGCCCCTTCGTGTGCAGCCTGGAGTGAGTCACTGTCCTGTACTGTATGTAGCCGCTGTGTTCTCATGCCCCTTCGTGTTTACCCTGGAGTGAGTCACTTTACTGTACTGTATGTAGCCGCTGTGTTCTCATGCCCCTTCGTGTGCAACCTGGTCGCGATAGCTTAGGGGTCAGAACACTACTCCGGATAAGTACCTAGAAGTCGAGTATAATTTTGTATTTGTATTGAACGTCGTTAAATGTATTTAATGTATTCAGTAAAGGACATCAGTACGTTCGTATTTTCATCAAGTATTCTATCTAACGGATCGTTTTGACCTGATAACGTTTTATAAATCGATGAACGCCGGCTGCACGCACGAAAAAGCAAGACTCATTGTCATGTTCCGCCTGAGCCGAGCGTGCAAGCGAGAGCGCGGAACAAGCGATAGAGAGGCACAATCGGCCTAAGCGTCCGACATGTGACATCTGTCTCTCTTCCACTCCATCGGCCAAGTTTTTTACATATGAAATTAATGTAGGTATAATTTTAACTGTCCTCACATATCGTATTATTTATCTTTACAGAAATTCAGCTCTGCTGCACGAAGAATATCATAGCGGGGTTACTAGGAAATGTATTCACTGCGAAGAAGAATTCAGGTGAGTTTATTTTTATTACACTACTAGCGAGTACGGCACTAATCAGGATATACCATTTATTTACGACCTATGTTAATTCAGAAACCATTTCCGGGAATATGGCTATTATTTCGCAATCAACAATTAGATCGTGACGAAATGACACCTGTCCAAAGTTATTTATATTTTATTTTTCGACTGTCGCATGTCCTTGCCGTTTTGCAGTACAAGTCAAGTCAATAAAAACAGTTAAACATATCGAATTAGGAAACGGATGAAATAATTATCTTATCAAGCATCAATTTTGAGAACACCATTTTTATATATTATATATTTTTTGTAACATACGACAGTAGCAGATTTTAGTAGCGTACGACAACTTGGCAGCCTTTTACACGATTATTTTCGATGGATTATAAGTTGACACTAATGTTATGCCTGATATAGACACGCGTCGACGTACTACACACACTTGCGAACAGCTCACCGCAGTGAATACGTATGCACGACGTGCGGCGCGTCATTCGTGAGCGAGGCCGGGCTCCATCAGCACCAGCGGGTCAAACATGTCGACAACGACTTTGTAAGTGTATAGACTGCGCCTGATATAAAATCTCGTCGACGTGCTACAAACTTCGTGAGCGTGGAGGGCTCCATCAGCACCAGTGGGTTAAACATGTCGACAACGACTTTGTAAGTGTACACACTGCGCCTGATTTAGACACTCGTCAACGTGCTACACACTTCCTGAGCGAGTCGGGCTCCATCAGCACCAGCGGGTTAAACATGTCGACAACGACTTTGTAAGTGTAACACTTTGCCTGATATAGACACTCGTCGACGAGCTACACACTTCGTGAGCGTGGAAGGCTCCATCAGCACCAGCGGGTCAAACATGTCGACAACGACTTTGTAAGTGTATACACTGCGCCTGATATAGACACTTGTCGACGAGCTACACACTTCGTGAGCGTGGACGGCTCCATCAGCACCAGCGGGTCAAACATGTCGATAACGACTTTGTAAGTGTAACACTTTGTCTGATTTAGACACTCGTCGACGTGCTACACACTTCGTGAGCGAAGCGGGCTCCATCAGCACTAGCGGGTCAAACATGTCGACAACGACTTTGTAAGTGTAACACTTTGACTGATTTAGACACTCGTCGACGTGCTACACACTTCGTGAGCGAGGCGGGCTCCATCAGCACCAGTGGGTCAAACATGTCGACAACGACTTTGTAAGTGTATAGACTGCGCCTGATATAGAATCTCGTCGACGTGCTACTCACTTCGTGAGCGAGGCGGGCTCCATCAGCAGCAGCGGGTCAAACATGTCGACAACGACTTTGTAAGTGTATACACTGCGCCTGATATAGACACTTGTCGACGTGCTACACACTTTGTGAGCGAGGCCGGGCTCCATCAGCACCAGCGGGTCAAACATGTCGACAACGACTTTGTAAGTGTATACACTGCGCCTGATATAGACACTTGTCAACGAGCTACACACTTCGTGAGCGAGGCGGGCTCCATCAGCACCAGCGGGTCAAACATGTCGATAACGACTTTGTAAGTGTATACACTGCGCCTGATATAGACACTCGTCGACGTGCTACACACTTCGTGAGCGAGTCGGGCTCCATCAGCACTACCGGGTCAAACATGTCGACAACGACTTTGTAAGTTACAATACTTACAATGCGCTTGATATATACTCTCGTCGACGTGCTACACACTTCGTGAGCGAAGCGGGCTCCTTCAGCACTAGCAGGTCAAACATGTCGACAACGACTTTGTAAGTGTATACACTGCGCCTGATATAGACACTTGTCGACGTGCTACACACTTCCTGAGCGAGTCGGGCTCCATCAGCACTAGCGGGTCCAACATGTCGACAACGACTTTGTAAGTGTATACACTGCGCCTGATATAGACACTTGTCGACGTGCTACACACTTCGTGAGCGAGGCGGGGCTCCATCAGCACCAGCGGGTCAAACATGTCGACAACGACTTTGTAAGTGTATACACTGCGCCTGATATCGACACTTGTCGACGAGCGACACACTTCGTGAGCGTGGAGGGCTCCATCAGCACCAGCGGGTCAAACATGTCGACAACGACTTTGTAAGTTACACTGCGCCTGATATACACGATGATTTTTAATCGGTGATCAGGAGTAGAAAAATATTAATATCCAGCTAAAATTAAACCTAATAGGCGAGGTCTCATGCAATTACCTCACTGTTTATTGAATTAAAAGTTGAAACATAATTAAAACTAACAACCACTAGATACACGGTCATCCTACATACATTTATTAAAGTACGATACCTACGTCAAGTGTCATCGCTTTGGCGGAAAATTTTACGAAATTTCCTACGACTTTGTATAGGTAATGACAATGACAATGACAAGTTATTACTCATAAATTGTCATTGCCATTAAATTATTAAAAAGGTTCTAAGCTTACAGATACAGATTAGTAGGGTGACAAGGAATTTAAGACAAAATTGGTATTTTAAATAAAAATTATCATAGAAAAATAAAAGTTTGTTTTCATGTAATTTCGACTTCAACGTGACCGCCATCATTTACTGATTTAGAAAAGTTGGTACCTGATCACCGATTAAAAATCATCGTGTATACACTCGTCGACGTACTACAAACAGTTCACCGGAGTAAGTGGAAAAAAAAATTGTCGCGTGGCAGCCGTAGCCGATTGGAACAGCGATTTTCTGAGTGTATACGCTATAAAATTTTAATGCCATCCCTCTTGGTGCCGCGGCGCCAGTAATTGAGCAAGAAAAAAAAAAGTTTTCAAGCAGTCGCCTGAGAATTAGCTTGCTTATTTTGCATCACTGGAAAAAAAATGCCATCCGTTCTGGCCGGTCAGTTATAAATCCGTCAGAGATGGAAACCCAATTTTTTTTTTCTGTATAGATTGGATTTAGGCCGCCTACTGCCACATCAAAAAGTCTTGTGAACAGCTGACTATATTTCAGGATAGCCCGGACGACGACGAAGAGCTGGAAACGTACTGCGAGCGCTGCGACATCAGGTTCGACACGAGGAGGGCCTTCGAAGAACACAAGTTCCACTCCGTGTTGCACGCTGACGGTGTCGAGTGAGTTCACAGATTCTTTACCACTGTTAGCTCTGCGAGTTTGTTGCCAAGTACAGAAATTTTACATTTATTACGGTCTTAATCCCCATATATACGCCATTTTGAAAAAAATCTAAATATAGAATTAACAAAAAAAATCTTTACTTATACTATTACCAGCTGCGCCGCGTGGTGTTACCCGCTCGTCCCACGGGAACACTACATTTTTCGGGATAAAAAATAGCCTGTGTTCAGGGCCTTAGGCTGGACACCAAAATTCATTTCAAAATTGGTCCAACGGATTGAGCGAGAATAAGTAACAAACACACAAAAAAACTTTGGCCGTCATAATATAAGTGTGATATTGAATGCACTCACAAAATCTCATGACAATCAGTTGAGAAATGTGGCCTGTATGCGATAACAGCCGAAAATCCGAACATCCAAAATTTCGGACATACAAAGAAATGTTAGCTAAATTGGGACAGAGACGCTTTGCTCACTTCGTTCGATCAATTATACAATTACTGGAAAGGTATCTTCTTGTTCACATAACCAGGGAGCGAAACTTTGGTGCCGATGACAGACGTATGACATCAAGCTAAATACAGAGTGTTTTTATTTTTATTATAGATACCTAATCAAATGACAACTTATCGGCATATTTATAACTGGCGAGAGGTTCGAGAATTATATTGCCCTGAATGTACGTGTGAAATGTATACATGTAATCATGTAAATGATATGCATAGTTCAGTTTAAATGTAACTCTTCATGTAAATTTTTGGTACGCACTGAATAAATTGGAGAAACTCGAAAACAATCACGGATTGGACTAAAGTATATACTCGTTGGGTTCAAACTCTTCCAAATAGTCCCCTGTATCACCTCCAAAAGTTCGTACATCGTTATTCCTACATGTAAATGAGAAAGATGCGATTATTACGTTTGAATTTTAAGCGTTCTGCATACTTCGTCATCCGACGAAACATTTGTTGTGTTGTTTCATTTACTCGAGGAAAAGTTTTCTTTTGTTAGAATTTCATTATCCAGTAAAAATGTTATTCTTCTAATACAATTTTTTTATAGATAATCAATAATATATATTACCATTATTATTTACATTATATGCATCACTGATTATTATTTACATTATATGCATCACTGAGGTGTTGCAATTTTGTTTTAAAAAAAACATCCTATATGCGACTTCGCGTCATAATGACGTCACCGGCACCAAAGTTTCGCTCCCTGCACATAACCCTCCTTTTTTGCACTTTGTCCGATTTCAGCAGAATTACCTAAACTTGAACTTTGTTTCAGACATGAGTTGCAGGACGAAATCACTATACCGCGGAAAGTACTCGGCAAACGACTTCGGGCCAAAGTAAGTCATTAAACTAAAATGTGTGCTTATTAATGTATATTAACCATACACATAATATTTACGTTGTATTTTCTTGTTTCAGATTACAAAAGAGTTGAGGAAAAGGTACTAAATTTACTGACTAATTCCACTAATTCTATGGGTTTCCGGATCCTTTCTCGCTAAGTACCTAGTTGCTTATAATCGCGCAAAATATAATAAAAAACTTTTCACCGACACAAATTTGACCAGAACTTTTAAACGTTGTTTAAAAGTTACACTTTAAAATAATTATTTAGGTATCTATGTATAACGGTGTATGTGAAAACGTTTAATGTCGTGGCAGTTGGACCTTCATCATCATCATCATTCGCTTGCCCTTATCCCATTTATTTGGGGTCGGCTCAGCATGTTTTCTTCCTCCATTCTTCCCTATTACTCGTCACCTTATATCAGAAAATGTGTATATGAGAAGCTAGATTTCTCGGCAACTTCAGACAAAATTTGAATAACACCGGGGACAGTCAAGAAGTTGATTCGGTAATTTTATTTGACTTTTAATTAATTTTTATCAATTTATGAACGTTTTTGCACTTACAGAAAACCGGAAGAAGAACAAATCACCGCCTCGGACACGAAACGACGGAAAAAGGTTAAAAGAAAACGTAGAAAACCCACCACGTGCCACCAGGTATGTTACATTTTATATCGGGGTATATAAACTGCATTTGATCTAAGTATATTGAGATAGAGATAAAAAAAAATGGTTGTCTGTAAAGTCGGTTTACCGACGATAATTTTACGTGATAACGTCATATGAAAACATTAATGATAAATTGCATATTTTTATTTATTGAATGCCGGCCGATGGAGTGGAAGAGAGATAGATGCGTCACCGGCTCACGAAATGACCAATGGCTGTTATGCCCACACCAAGATCACGTACCTCCGACACTCGCTGCATTGGCTTTCCACCGACATCGTATTGATGATGCACTGGGCTGCGTGTACGGCTGATTGAAACTATACTGCATTTCGACTCGTTGAAGTACAGCTTGTTACACTCACTCCAGCACACAACCCTGTCGATATCCCCCTGCAACTTATGGAAATCAAGTTGTTACGCAAGGCTGCAATTTTTTTACATGCATCACAGAGAAGCACAATCGTCGTATTCGATATTCAAATGACTTTTGCACGCCAGCGGATAAAGTAGACTTTTGCACGCAGGTTTCGCGCTATATTATACGGAGGTTTTCCGAGCGAGTTTGGTGAAAATAGCTATTGTTTTGGCAGTGCGGCAAGCACTTCGACACGCAGACGGCGTGCATGAAGCACCACCTGAGCGAGCATCCGCGCACGTCGTTCTATCCCGCCGCGCAGAGACACATCTGCGAGATCTGCGGCGCCTCGCTAGCGGTAACATTACACTCCTACTGCTATACTCACACGTCCTCCTACCCGCCGCGCAGAGACACATCTGCGAGATCTGCGGCGCCTCGCTCGCGGTAACATTACACTCCTACTGCTATACTCACACGTCCTCCTACCCGCCGCGCAGAGACACATCTGCGAGATCTGCGGCGCCTCGCTAGCGGTAACATTACACTCCTACTGCTATACTCACACGTCCTTCTGCCGCCGCGCAGAGACACATCTGCGAGATCTGCGGCGCCTCGCTAGCGGTAACATTACACTCCTACTGCTATACTCACACGTCCTTCTGCCGCCGCGCAGAGACACATCTGCGAGATCTGCGGCGCCTCGCTAGCGGTAACATTACACTCCTACTGCTATACTCACACGTCCTTCTGCCGCCGCGCAGAGACACATCTGCGAGATCTGCGGCGCCTCGCTAGCGGTAACATTACACTCCTACTGCTATACTCACACGTCCTTCTACCCGCCGCGCAGAGACACATCTGCGAGATCTGCGGCGCCTCGCTAGCGGTAACATTACACTCCTCCTGCTATACTCACACGTCCTTCTCCCGCCGCGCAGAGACACATCTGCGAGATCTGCGGCGCCTCGCTAGCGGTAACATTACACTCCTACTGCTATACTCACACGTCCTCCTACCCGCCGCGCAGAGACACATCTGCGAGATCTGCGGCGCCTCGCTAGCGGTAACATTACACTCCTACTGCTATACTCACACGTCCTCCTACCCGCCGCGCAGAGACACATCTGCGAGATCTGCGGCGCCTCGCTAGCGGTAACATTACACTCCTACTGCTATACTCACACGTCCTCCTACCCGCCGCGCAGAGACACATCTGCGAGATCTGCGGCGCCTCGCTAGCGGTAACATTACACTCCTACTGCTATACTCACACGTCCTCCTACCCGCCGCGCAGAGACACATCTGCGAGATCTGCGGCGCCTCGCTAGCGGTAACATTACACTCCTACTGCTATACTCACACGTCCTCCTACCCGCCGCGCAGAGACACATCTGCGAGATCTGCGGCGCCTCGCTAGCGGTAACATTACACTCCTACTGCTATACTCACACGTCCTCCTACCCGCCGCGCAGAGACACATCTGCGAGATCTGCGGCGCCTCGCTAGCGGTAACATTACACTCCTACTGCTATACTCACACGTCCTCCTACCCGCCGCGCAGAGACACATCTGCGAGATCTGCGGCGCCTCGCTAGCGGTAACATTACACTCCTACTGCTATACTCACACTTTTCTAAGAGCTTAATTATTTGTATTAAAGCAGTAACGTCTCGATGATGACACTCAGAGACTTTATACATCTCTGAGGAAATTCAATAATTTTTAAAATATTTTATTGCATGTTATGACGCCTAGAGACCATATACATCTCTAAGAAATTTAGGTTTAATAATTATTTCCTATTTTAAATTATTTACGTTGACGCCTAGAGACCTTATACATCTCTGTGGAATTAAATTAATTAAGTAATTATATTTTATTGCACGTTGTGACACCCAGAGACTTTATACATCTCTGGGTATATTTAATATTACTAGGTCGATGCAGAGTCAGCCACCGGCTAAGCTTGCACCATAGATTGGAGCGGAGTTTTTTTTTTTCGAAATTTTCGAAATTTTCTCTTCGTCACGACCTAGCGAAATTTAATTTGTGCATTCTAATACAAAAATTTCTAAAATCGGTTGAGAACTCGCTGAGATCTGCGCATTGTTACAAAGTCCATTCGAGTCGATCCATGGGAGCTTCGCTCGCTTCGCTCGCTCCGCTCCAATAAATTTATCGTTAAAATTTTATTTTAATGTTCCTACTTAACATTGATTTGGAGTATCTATACATCTCCTTTACGTGTACCTACCAGTGTAATTAGTTACAACACAAATGTAATCATTGTAATTGTTTTAAGTATTATTTACGAAAAAATGACTTACTGTTGAGTTTCTTTCGGCTTTCTTCTCAACAGCGGTCTCCTCTTGCGAAATGCCGGTAGTAGATTCACAATATGACTTGTACGAGTAAAAGTGCCCCTGTGGCCTACTTACTGAATAAATTATTTCATTTCATTTCATTTCTGCTGTATTTCAGCCGGGCAGCGTGGCCGTGCACCAGAACATGCACTCGCGCAGCGCGCTGTTCCCGTGCGAGGCGTGCGGCCGCCAGTTCCACTCCAGCGTCGGCCTCAAGCGTCATCTAGTGGTGAGCGCACTTCATGTATAATAGTATAGCGCGCTGTTCCCGTGCGAGGCGTGCGGCCGCCAGTTCCACTCCAGCGTCGGCCTCAAGCGTCATCTAGTGGTGAGCGCACTTCATGTATAATAGTATAGCGCGCTGTTCCCGTGCGAGGCGTGCGGCCGCCAGTTCCACTCCAGCGTCGGCCTCAAGCGTCATCTAGTGGTGAGCGCACTTCATGTATAATAGTATAGCGCGCTGTTCCCGTGCGAGGCGTGCGGCCGCCAGTTCCACTCCAGCGTCGGCCTCAAGCGTCATCTAGTGGTGAGCGCACTTCATGTATAATAGTATAGCGCGCTGTTCCCGTGCGAGGCGTGCGGCCGCCAGTTCCACTCCAGCGTCGGCCTCAAGCGTCATCTAGTGGTGAGCGCACTTCATGTATAATAGTATAGCGCGCTGTTCCCGTGCGAGGCGTGCGGCCGCCAGTTCCACTCCAGCGTCGGCCTCAAGCGTCATCTAGTGGTGAGCGCACTTCATGTATAATAGTATAGCGCGCTGTTCCCGTGCGAGGCGTGCGGCCGCCAGTTCCACTCCAGCGTCGGCCTCAAGCGTCATCTAGTGGTGAGCGCACTTCATGTATAATAGTATAGCGCGCTGTTCCCGTGCGAGGCGTGCGGCCGCCAGTTCCACTCCAGCGTCGGCCTCAAGCGTCATCTAGTGGTGAGCGCACTTCATGTATAATAGTATAGCGCGCTGTTCCCGTGCGAGGCGTGCGGCCGCCAGTTCCACTCCAGCGTCGGCCTCAAGCGTCATCTAGTGGTGAGCGCACTTCATGTATAATAGTATAGCGCGCTGTTCCCGTGCGAGGCGTGCGGCCGCCAGTTCCACTCCAGCGTCGGCCTCAAGCGTCATCTAGTGGTGAGCGCACTTCATGTATAATAGTATAGCGCGCTGTTCCCGTGCGAGGCGTGCGGCCGCCAGTTCCACTCCAGCGTCGGCCTCAAGCGTCATCTAGTGGTGAGCGCACTTCATGTATAATAGTATAGCGCGCTGTTCCCGTGCGAGGCGTGCGGCCGCCAGTTCCACTCCAGCGTCGGCCTCAAGCGTCATCTAGTGGTGAGCGCACTTCATGTATAATAGTATAGCGCGCTGTTCCCGTGCGAGGCGTGCGGCCGCCAGTTCCACTCCAGCGTCGGCCTCAAGCGTCATCTAGTGGTGAGCGCACTTCATGTATAATAGTATAGCGCGCTGTTCCCGTGCGAGGCGTGCGGCCGCCAGTTCCACTCCAGCGTCGGGCTCAAGCGTCATCTAGTGGTGAGCGCACTTCATGTATAATAGTATAGCGCGCTGTTCCCGTGCGAGGCGTGCGGCCGCCAGTTCCACTCCAGCGTCGGCCTCAAGCGTCATCTAGTGGTGAGCGCACTTCATGTATAATAGTATAGCGCGCTGTTCCCGTGCGAGGCGTGCGGCCGCCAGTTCCACTCCAGCGTCGGCCTCAAGCGTCATCTAGTGGTGAGCGCACTTCATGTATAATAGTATAGCGCGCTGTTCCCGTGCGAGGCGTGCGGCCGCCAGTTCCACTCCAGCGTCGGCCTCAAGCGTCATCTAGTGGTGAGCGCACTTCATGTATAATAGTATAGCGCGCTGTTCCCGTGCGAGGCGTGCGGCCGCCAGTTCCACTCCAGCGTCGGCCTCAAGCGTCATCTAGTGGTGAGCGCACTTCATGTATAATAGTATAGCGCGCTGTTCCCGTGCGAGGCGTGCGGCCGCCAGTTCCACTCCAGCGTCGGCCTCAAGCGTCATCTAGTGGTGAGCGCACTTCATGTATAATAGTATAGCGCGCTGTTCCCGTGCGAGGCGTGCGGCCGCCAGTTCCACTCCAGCGTCGGCCTCAAGCGTCATCTAGTGGTGAGCGCACTTCATGTATAATAGTATAGCGCGCTGTTCCCGTGCGAGGCGTGCGGCCGCCAGTTCCACTCCAGCGTCGGCCTCAAGCGTCATCTAGTGGTGAGCGCACTTCATGTATAATAGTATAGCGCGCTGTTCCCGTGCGAGGCGTGCGGCCGCCAGTTCCACTCCAGCGTCGGCCTCAAGCGTCATCTAGTGGTGAGCGCACTTCATGTATAATAGTATAGCGCGCTGTTCCCGTGCGAGGCGTGCGGCCGCCAGTTCCACTCCAGCGTCGGCCTCAAGCGTCATCTAGTGGTGAGCGCATTCATCATCATCATCATCTCAGCCATAGGACGTCCACTGCTGAACATAGGCCTCCCCTTTGGACTTCCATATATACCGGTTGGAAGCGACCTGCATCCAGCGCCTTCCGGCGACCTTTATAAGGTCATCTGTCCATCTTGTAGGTGGACGTCCTACGCTGCGCTTGCTGGTCCGAGGTCTCCACTCGAGCACTTTTCGGCCCCATCGGCCATCTGCTCTGCGTGCTATGTGGCCTGCCCATTGCCACTTCAACTTGCTAATCCGGTGAGCTATATCGGTCACTTTAGTTCGTCTACGGATTTCCTCATTTCTGATTCGATCACGTAGAGACACCCCGAGCATAGCCCTCATCGCGCATTCACATCATTCCTTTCCCTTTAATGATATCTTACTTTTGAGTACTTTAGGTCCGGAATAAAACTAGAAAATGCCAGTATAACAATTTTCTTTGGATTTACTCCAATTAATCACGGTATTTCCAAATACAAACACGAAAACATATAAACTAACGATGCGGTTGACGCAGTTTGTGGTGCACCTGCCTACTGAGCCGGCGGTTCTGGGTTTGAATCCCAGCCGGGGCAAATATTTGTGTGATGAACTCGGAAGATTTGTTCCTGGGTGTCATCTATATAATATGTATTTATATATATTATGTATCATCGTCGTCTAGTACCTACCCATAGTACAAGTTTTGCTTAGTTTGGCACTAGGTCGATTTGTGTAAGATTATCCCCTAATAATCTTAATATTTATTTTTATGTATTTATTTAGTCGAAGCATTTCTATTCTTGCAAAATCGTCAAATCCCGATCCTGCGTATTCCATTGTTCTCGCCAAAAGTCGTAGATGAGTTGAATTCTTCTACTTCCACAGGCTCTTGTGTTGTGACTATTGAGGACAGGCTGCCGTCATAGCGCTACCCGTCACCCTCTCACATTTCTGCACAGAAAGAGAGGCAATCATATCGCGCGTGAAATAACCGCTTGTGACAGTTCTACTGGAGGTGCTGGGCATGATTCTCATATGCCATAATCTGTCACTTCTCATAATATTAACTTGCCATAAATCTATGTTTATCTGTAAGCTGAAACTTTTCGGGATTGTCATAAAACAAACTTAATTTAACCTAATGATTTCTCCATGAATAGTATGAAAGAAATCCCGAAGAGTTCATGATTTATGAAATAAAAAGTTTATGGCAAATGAAAATTATGACGAATTAAATTCGGGAAATTCTCCGCGGATCCACCAAGCGGTGATATATCGATGCCCTACAGTACTCCGCGCGGCTTACTTTAGGTTCATGGTCTATCCATCCATACTAATATTATAAATGCGAAAGTGTGTCTGTCTGTCTGTCTGTTTGTCTGTTACCTCTTCACGCTTAACACTTTCGCTACCAGGAACCCGCCTGGTAGGCACTCGTAATCATTGCTCAGATGCCGGTCACGTATTTTTGCTTAAAGAGCTACCCACCTAGCGGGCTCTCGGTTTCTGGGGTAGGGTTAAATTTTATATCTGGTTGCGAAAGTGTTAAACCGCTGAACCGACTTAGATGAAATTTGGTATGGAGATATTTTGAGACCCGGGAAAGGACATAGGATACTTTTCATCCCGAATAAATTTAGTGTTCCCGTGGGATGAGCGGGTAACACCGCGGGGCACAGCTAGTAATTAATAATACATACATTTTTCCAGACTCACACCGGAGAGAAGCCTTTCCAATGCAGTCTGTGCGACAAGCGCTTCACGCAGAGCAACAGCATGAAGCTGCACTACAGGACCTTCCATCTTAAGCAGCCGTATCCAAAGAGGTAATAGATTATTTTTAGCTCCTTTGCGCAACTTGACGACACATTTGGCGCAGTTGTTAAGCAACTGCCTACTGAGCCGGCGGTCCCGGGTTCGAATCCCGGCCAGGGCAAATATTTGTGTGATGAACTCGAATATTTGTGCTTGGGTCATGGTTGTTCTATGTATTTAAGTATATATTTATCTATATGAGTACGTATATCGTCGTCTAGTACCCATAACACAAGCCTTCTTGAGCTTAATTTGGGACTAGATCGATTTGTGTGAGGTTGTCTGATATTTATTTATTTAACTAGTTAAAAATTAAATCATATGATACTGATGTTTACAATGAAGCGAATAATTTAAAAATTTAATGGTATAGGTAGGGTTCTTCAACGGGTTTCTGGGGCAACACGGGTGTCCTACCTATTGGACCACCGAATCTAATGCAAGAGACAATGAATTTTTTAACCAGTTGCTTCTGTATACCTTAGGGTGGCATAAAAAATAAGAATTTGGGTGTAGCACATCGTTACTATCGATTCTCAATTAATTTGAGACGATGGTGCCAATCATAAAGTTTGAATATTTACGGTAGATGGCGCTACGATGGACGGCTACGTATGGCGGAACGACCCTTAGGCATGCACATGTTTTAACCGTGGTACCATGGCTTTTGTACCACGAGGGACTACGGGTAATTTTTTTTTCCCGTAGACCCACAACACCAATATGGGACTACGGGTAATTGAAAATAACTGTATTTTACCCGTTGACCACCGCTGTCATATTTTGCAGATTAGAAGATTATGGGTTGACCTAACCATGACTCTATTACAATTTAACTTTCATGTTTGAGCGGGTATTGAGCCTTTAAACGTAATATATCGCATTTTTTTTTTTTTGCCACTTTTTTCATTTTTTTCCCTCTTTTTTCCTTTGTTTTTTTCTATCCTAACCTAACCTAACCTACGTTTCTCTTGAACTTTCGGTTTAAGTTTTTTTTTTAATGCGGGGGGCTTCGCCCCCCGAGCCCCCCTGTGGGGGCTCCGCCCCCCGCCCCCTATTTCTCTAAACATATCTATTGCAGCGTGGAACTACGGGGTTTTTTTTTTTTCGAGGAATGACCAGTGGGCCCACGGAAAGTTTCGTGTTCAAAAAGATAACTTAAAACTGGAGCAGAGGGGTCTACGGGGAAAATTCGGAGAAAAAAATTACCCGTGGTCCCCCGTGGTACAAAAGCCGTGGTACCACGGTTAAAACACTGGCATGCAGACGCAACTCGTTGAAAAATTTAATCGCTCTCGCATCAGGTTCGTTGGACTATGGAAGATGCTACGACTTCAGAGTGGGCGGGGTATTGCGTGGTGTATGATACTTGCCGCATTGTGTTTTTATTTTTTTAACAAATGCTCTTTATTGTACATTAGAGATACAACAGGCGATATTATTCTCAAATAACGATTTTTAAGTAATTTAGTTAGCTTTGCTTTTGGACTGGGTCGGTCTAAATAAGATTGACTGGGATATTTATGTATATTGCAGGAACAGAGGGAAGAAGAAACAATCCGGCGACGCCTGTGAGCCCGAGCAAGCAGAAGAATCCAACTCATCTTCTTCTTCCAGTCCGCCGGCGCCCGACATAGGCCTTCCCGCGCCTCTTCCGCCCGCCCCGCCCCCCGCACGGCTCATCGCCGCGCCGCCTGATGAGCCCGCGGAGACTGTGCACTATCTCACTCTAGACTAGACGTGCCCGAGCTTGTTTCAGACCGTAATGACCACTTCCTATAGTTACCACTTTCCGGAATGACCACTCCCAATCCCATAATAACCACTTCTCAAGACGACCGCTTTCTAAACCGAGCAATCCCGGAATAAATTGACGACGCGGTTGGCTCAGTTTGTAGAGATACCTACCGAGCCGGCGGTCCCGGGTTTGAATCCCGGCCAGGGCAAATATTTCTGTGATGAACTCCAATATTTGTGCTTGGGTCATGGTATTTAAATATATATTTATCTATACATGTATGTATATCGTCGTCTAGTACCCATAACACAAGCCTTCTTGAGGTTAATTTGGGACTAGATCGACTTGTGTGAGGTTGTCTGATATTTATTTATTTATTTTAACTACTTCCCAAATCGATAGCTTCCTAAATTGACCAATTCCTAAAATAACTACTTCTCAAGTAAATAACTTTCCGGATTCACTACTTCTTACAATGACCATAAACACAAGTTCCCGAAACGACTATTTATACATACGGAAAAACCAAAATATGATTTAAGGGTTAGGATTAGGAGATATCACGAGTGTGTTTGTATTAACATAAAGTAGTTTATTGTTATAATAGTAGAAATTATCTAAACTAAGCTCATCCACTTAAGAACTCAATACCATTGAGTGGGTAACCACAAATTAAGATAACGAGCTCGTAGTAACAGCAGATTGTAACCACCTTGGAAGGTTAATATAAATTATCGACTCTATTTCCTTGGACATTAGACTACAAAATACACTAACAGAAGAATGGTGATCATAACTTTTTTGGAATTTTACAACCGCCCGACTCTCAACAAGAACGCTCTAGAAAAAGGACTATGGGATACCATGAACTCTCATAATCAACCATTTTAAACCTATTCAACAAGGAATAAGGTTGAAAATTCAATTTCCACGCAAGTAGGGTAATATACTCACTACTGAAACACTTTGTGATTTTTTTCCTGTCTGTGGTGTTGGGGTGGTGGTGGTGTGCGGTTGTGGTGGTGTTGGTTGTGGTGGTTGTTGTGGTGCTGGTTGTTGTGGTGGGTGTTGGGGTGGGTGTTGCGCTGGCGGTTGCGTGGGGTTTACTATTCTAGAGCTCTCTAAGACATTAATGTATGACTTTCACTATAATTATATACGACCAAAATATGGTGATAAATCATGCTTACTTTACACAGATACAGACTCTTTCATATATGAAATCAAAACTGATAATTTATTCGAAGACATTAGACCCGATTTGGAAAAGAAGTATGACACATCAGAGTTTCCACATGACAACATTCACGGCTTCCCAAGCGTCAAAAAAATTTTTGGTGTTATGAAAGATGAAACCCAAGGAAGAATCATTAGGGAATTAATCGGCCTGAGGTCAAAAATGTACGCATACATATTGGACGAAGATGAGTCATGTGTAAAAAAATAACAAGGGTGTCACCGCACCGGTTGTTCGAAAAATTCAATTTAACAATTATTACAAATGTTTGCACTTTACCAACAGCCTCTATGATAATGTCTACACCATAATTAGCGATAAACATAACTTGTACACTTAAATCAGAAAGAAAAAAGTGTTGTGTGCTATGGACGATAAAAGATTTATTCAAAACAATCATATCATTATACAATAAACTTAAGCTAATTATAACAATAAATCATTTCCTATTTTCCTTATCAACCATGTGTAAATTACCATTTAATTACCTCGATAAATACTTTATTAATTTAACAGAGTATTTTCCTTGTACCAGTTTACCAGCATGAAACCTAATATTTTCATTTAACCGCCATTTATCCATTGTTTTCCAGTGAAGCACCATCTTCTTCTTCGTAGTCGTGCACTCTTGGCAGAGTGGTCGTGGTCATGGTTAGGTCGATTCTTTCGCCACCGCTTCTCTCGTGATGCGCCGCCATGTAGTCCTATGTTTGGCGGAGTGAGAATTCTCGTTTATGCCGCATTGTGTCACAGATTTGATGAGGTCTGTCCATCGCGTTGGAGAGCGCCCACGAGATCTTTTGCCCTCCACTTTCCCTTGCACCACCAATCGTTTCATGGAGTCCTCGTTGCGGGTGATGTGACCGAAGAACTTGAGGATTCGTATTTGCACAGCCGACGATAATCTCTCTTTGATGGTGAGTTCTTTCAGGATTGAAACGTTGGTTCGGTGCGCAGTCCACGGGATTCTGAGCATGCGCACCATACATACCAATAAAACACACACACACACACACACACACACACACACACACACACCTACACACACACACCACCCCACACCACTCACATGCCGTAACAACACCACATACCACACAAACACACTGTTTCAGTATACTAAAACACTCAAACAGGAAAAAAATCACAAAGTGTTCCAGTAGTGAGTACCCTACTCACGCAATGTAGTTCTAACCTTTTTTTGTAAGTAACTGGTTGGCGGTTACGAGAACAAAAGCAGATAGGATTTTATTAGACACAATGCCATTGTGAATGCATGTAAGTGGATGAGCTTAGCTTAGATAATTTCTACTATAACTACTTCTGTTTTAAACATCTATATATTATGTTAATTTTCTAATAAGTTATGCTAAATAGGTTGACCAATATAATGTTTTTTGAATTAAATATTTTGTATGCGTGCATTTCTTTATTACCAAAGTAAATACCACAGAAAAAGAAATTAAATGTTACTTGTATACACAAAAAATTACGTATGCTTACAAACAGAATTAAAAATAAGTACTTTAGTACATTTGCGCATGAATTGCATAACGGTGTACTGCCCTGCTCACTGTCGCGGTGTCTATCGGTAGTGATATACGTGATATTTAATAAAAAAATTGACGATAAATAAGAAAACACCTTATATAGATAAAAAAAAAAATTAAAAAAAAAATCCTTACGTGAAAATTAGCAGAATGGAGAAATATTAGCATATACCGTGAAACATGCCAACTTTGCCCGCTTTTTTCGTAAAAACCCGAATTTCTCTCATTTTTTCTATGACGGGATAAAGTTTTTTTTGTCTAACGCATCCATCGTATTCATATGCATGCGTTTATTACGAGAAACAATTTTTAAAACTACATTTAACCAATTTTTTTATCAATTTTCACCTCGGGTAAAGTTATCTAAACTTTTGCAAACATTGCCCAAATCGATTATTTTCGTAACTATAGCCCCTACAACGTTAAGATAAGGATCAGTATAAAATCTGGGGTAATAATGGCGTTCTACGTAAATATCTTGGTCTTAACTGTACAAACACGTGTGCAATATGGGTGGGCAATGTTACATAGGTATTTTGTTTTACTCCATACAAGCCGAATCAAGCAGTTTGAAATTGTCAGGGTTGTCACTTTTGGTTGAGTAAACCATCTTTACCAATACCATTATCAAAATGAAAAATGTATGCTTAATATTCGATATTAATAGTTTGGCGGTTATTTTTTTACTTCACGTTAGAATAATCTAAATAAAAATTGTCATAATTGAATATGGCATGTATTTAACGCGGCGACAAATTAATCAGATTTAGGGATTTATAAAAATTAAAGGGGATAGCAAAAATAATAAGTTGGCGACTAATTGCGGAGACTATTAAAGTAAAAAGTAGCAGCTAATTAATCAATTTTCGGCTTTGTTTCAATATAAACTAGCATCGAGTTATTGTTTTGGCGACTGAATTAACTAATTAAGCGGAAACATGACAGCGGATAAAAAGTTGAAAATGGCCTACTCTAATTGTTCAATGGAGATTACATATAAAATAAATCAAGGTCATAAAAAAAATACTTTGTGCGACAATTTAAGAGCTTTAATCAAAGTTGAAAATTGCATGTATAAATAATAATTTTGGTCTATAGTTTTATTTAGTGGCTCTGATTTTGGTCAATTTTTCGTCAGGTATGATGTCATATTGACACCTATTTTTTATGATTCTATCGTATAGAATACGTTAAAATAAACGTGTTTTGTATGGACAACTTTTTTCTAAACTTAATAATTACCGAGATATGGACTCCTAAAACCGACAATATTTTTTTGGATATTGTGTCAGACTCTGCCTTAGCTCCGGCGCTGCGGGAAGTGCAGCCCTTCCGCCCTTGCGTGGCAAAGCACGGTCGCCCGTACTCCGTTCCGCAGCTTCGGCTTGTTGGTCGCCTTCGGCGACCAGCCTCAGCCGCTCCGCTCCGCACGGCTCCCGAGCTTTGTCACGGCGGGCGAGGGCTGCTCTCCCTCCGCGCCTCCGGCTTTTTATATACACTCTAGGGGTAGGGCAGACAAGACCACGTGGAATCGGGGTTGACAGCTTCGGTTCTGAGGCAAGTCTTATGATAATGCAATGCTTATTTTAGCGTAGCGTGTTTTAGCTACATTCGGACTAAAATAAGCGTGTTTTGTATGGGCAAAACATTTTTACCTAAAAAACGCTTATCGCCGTTTTCATTAAATTATGGTTTCGAAAACTAAAAAAATAACTCCCCATTACTTTTATATAGTACCCATTTTAATATTTAAGCTGCCAGCAAATCAAAGCCCAAAATGCTTTTTTAGATGGAGACCTGTAGTTGCCACTAATATAAAGTTTGTTATCCTTCTGCTAATATTAGTCGCCAAGTCATTATTTATAGTACCTCACCTATGATTTCAGTAATCTTGTTTATTATTTCTGCTACCTTAAAGTAGCTGCCATTATTTGAATTTTAAAATATCCTTAGTTTAAAGCTCATTTAATATAAATGATTGCCAAAATATTTAATCGCTGACAAGTTATTATTTTAGTTGCAAATAGTTTGCTGCTCTTTAATTTTTCTGTCGCCGCGAAAATAATAAGCCATTGAATATTCTATGTTTTTTTGCTTTATGGACATGACATGACATGACATGCAGCTAATGCTAAAAGTACAACGGCTTAATAGAAATATAATTTACCTTATCTTAAATACATAACCCTCTTTTATTTACGCAGTCAGGTAAAATTACGACAAGGTGACAACCCTAACCCTTTTTTTAGTCTGGGCAATGTTGGCATTCATAGGTTAGCAAGTTACTGGATAACATTGCCCACCATCATAACTCCGGTTTTAATAAGTATTTTTAGTACAAACTACAATAAAAATGATCTACAGTTCTTATTTTATAACAAGCAATAAGATACATTCACCCGAGGCTTCGCCATTCTGTAAAAAATACACCAGAACTTCACCTAGAATTGGCCCGCCAAATCACGCACCTTATTCGACTAGTCCCAACACGTTACGGAATGAAGTTGCGCGCAAATGTGATTCCCAGTGATACCACAGATATAATCTATTTTCCACTAAAAATAGTAGTGTTGCCATAATCATCTTGAAATTGTCTACAGTAACGTTTCTTTTTTTAAGTAGCGTTTTGGGCAAAGTTCCATGTGGAGGCAATGTTGGCGTATTTCACGGTATCTGTTTCGCTTTTTAGTCAGTATTTATTTAAATATGTATTTATCTAAGTATTTATCTATTAAATCCTATTTAAGTTAGTTGCACCGCCCACAACTTATCTGCTTTGCCCGATGGTTGACTGGTAGAGAATGCCCATTGGCATTAAGTGCGCCTTTTGTACGATCTGTTTTTCATTTGTGCAATAAGGATTAAATAAATAAATATATAAATAGAAAATGATAAATGTGAATTGGTCATTATGGGAAGCTATGTCTATGTAAAATGGGAAGCTTTCATTTTGGGAAGTGGTGTTTATGGGAGTGGTCATTCCGGGAAGTGGTCGCTGTTGGAAGTGGTCATTGGTCCGAAAGGACCAAGCTGTTCACAACAGTCACAACGACGAGCGACCTCTATGGAAATACGTTAATATTCACATCTTACCGCACTCCTTTGTAGCAGTGAAGCTTAGGTGCCTTTCAAATAAACAATAAATCAACTCATAATATAGCATTTCATTTTCACAGTATTTCACTGACAATCTATAAATAAACTATTTGAATTGAATAAGGAAAAATTCTAAAGATCGCCTGCCGTTGTGGTTATGAAATGTTTGCCTCGTTGGATTCCCTTCTCTTCCGTCAGATTACGCATTTTAATTGTTCTTTGTATCAAAATGTTATATCGTGGAACATATCATTACATATGTATACCATACTCATGTAGTACATTATTGATGTGCCATACTGGATTAAGCGTATACTATTTCATTCATAATTTATCGGTTCCGTTGTCTGCCCTATTCCTTGTCCTGCGACAGGGTACTTACCTACTTTCTTTCAATTTGTACGAGTATTTCAATTTGATATTTGGGTCGATTGCAAAAAAATTTCACATAGTTAAGGGCTTTTAATTAAAACAATGTTAATTGATTCCTTTGTGTGACGAAAGTTACCCATACATTTTGTATGACTAACTTTCGTCACACAAAGGAAGCGATCGTATTTTATGTTAACTAAGCTTTTAACTATGTACAATTTTTTTGCAATCGACCGATTTATTGTTTATTATTAACAATAATTTATTTAACTGTCAATATTCGATAGATTTTAATTTTAATATAAGTTATGATTATAAACGAATCACGTGTTTTATTTTTATTTTAGGCACGGCGACGCCGACGTAAATTTCCCGATATCTCTTCTTTGAACTCGCGATTCAAGAAACGGAAAAAAATAATATCGATATTGAAATAAGCTACAGTTTGATCCATCTTAGGAGGCGGGCGGTAAAAAAATGTAGGCAGTAGCGGGTACCTTACGCCCGAGATCAGAAAACAAATTTGTAAAATTTTATCATGTTTCTAAATTACATTCAATGCCTTTGATAGTTGCGCGTAGTGTGAAATCTGTAGATTTTTTGTTAAAAAGTGATAACACAGTGCCATTTTGTTAGATTCTTTGGAGAACGAGGAGTAGGTAGGTACAAGTTTAAGCGGCTTTTTTATTGGGTTCAAAATACTATAATATATAATGGTTACAGTTATGTAATATTCATACTTATTATTGAGTAGCATATCCCTACTTACAATTCTAATATATTAAGGTCACATAAATAACGTTTGACATGTTAACGAACAATAATGACTTCCATAAATTGGTAAAGGTACTTAAGATTTGTACAGATAACGTTTTAATGCCACTCACGTTCCATTTAGTTTCTTCAACGCTTAATTCAAAAGCGGTATTATTTTATCACGTAACTACGAGATGTCCGGGAGACATCCAAAAAGGAGATATCTAGACAACTTAATTGATAAGAATTTCCAGTATATGTTCCTACCTCTACATATCCCGATGTCCTTATTATGTATACCAAAGTATACCTGCGATGATGGTTTCGTGACACCTATCTCCCGCTCCCTAAAACTCAAATCTTTACTCATGAACCTCTCTCTCTTGATCGTCACTTATTTCCGATTCGCAACTTCGTTTGTCTTCACACATTTGAAGCCAAGTATTATTGGAATCGCGACCGTGTATATCGATCTATTTTACTATTCTACAGCGTTTTCCTTATTTTGCATTAGCAGTATTCTCAACAGCGAAAACAATGTGAATTTTATTTTAAATCTACAGAAGGCGTCTAGGAATTATCGGTTTATTGAGATGGATTTCAAACATTTGACCCTTTGTAACTGGGCGGCGGTCGTAGCGATTCCTGTCTATTATATGTGTTTCATAACCACATACAACGGTGATGTCTTAGGGTTACTTTTGAATTTCGTTCCACTGACATATTTTGATGTGAACGTGGTTTATATAATTCGTTTGACGTGGATTATTCACGATGGTTTAAGAACTTGGATTGAGGAGTTGCAACGCTACTGTAATCAGCATGTACCTTATAATGGAATTGTGCGACAAGGACACAAGATGTTGGAAAGTTACTGTTATATCTTAGACGCATTTTCGTTGCTGAAGAAAATCAGCGTAGTGCCGGTGAGTACTTTGTTTTGTAATAATAATAATAATACATATTAAGAGACAATCTTACACAAATCGACCTAGTCCCCAAACTAAGCAAAGCTTGCACTGCGGGTACTAGACGACGATATACATAATGTATAAATACATATATAGATAACATCCATGACCCAGGAACAAGTATTCGAGTTCATCACACAAATATTTGCCCTGGCCGGGATTCGAACCCGGGACCGCCGGCTCAGTAGGCAATCGCACTACAAACCGAGCCAACCGAGACGTCTAAAACGAGGAGGTACCTAATCTATCTTTTGAACGACCCGCGATGAAGCAATTCACCGTACGTATTTACTCCTTTCGCCATAGTAAAAAAGTAAAGCAGTGCTTCCAAATCGCAAGAGATTGAAAACCACTTGTAGCTGATTGTTTGATTGGATTGTTTCATCATTGAAATTTTGCGGGCACTAGGCGACGTAAATTTCCGAAGGATGATGACGACTGTGGCGGGAAAAGAGTTAAAATACTGGCATTAACCTTAATGTGAACCTCAAAATCTAGCTCGCAATAATATTTTATTTTTCTTGCAGGTATCACTATTTATAATAGAAATAATCAGTCACGCGATCATGTACCTGCAAGTCAACTTGGACGAAAAAAAATCATTTCCTGAGATCAATACACTCACTGTAAGCTATACCTACTGTTTATAGTAGTTTATATATGTGACTGTACATAATGAAGGGTATTAAATACGAGTGTGGGTTTATGAAGCGAGCCGAAGGCAAGTTTCATAATAACATCACACGAGTGTTTTAGCCTAATTATTTACATACACTAGTTTATCTAGCCACATATCATAAGCCTCCATGATGCATTCAGGAGTCGCACATTATGGTAATATCCGGTAATGGCGGTAATGAATTGAAGTTTTCTGGCAGCTGTCATAGTTTTTTTTATTCAGAGACAAACTAGAGTCGGTCCCAACTATCATATCGTTCGATATCTTACTTACGTGCGACATTTGTCAAATTTGATAGCAAATTGACAGTTAATTTCGAACTAAACGTCATCGACTGATATTATAATAGAGGTCAAATCAAATTTCCTTGTATTTCAGAGATGTTCGAAATTATCGAAATTAATGTTATAATTTAGCAATGATAACATTTTTACAGATAAGAAATTTGTTCTAACAAAACAGTCTATTTTAATGGTGGTCATAATGTGCGGTTCTTGAACGCATCATGGACGGTTTATGATATTTGGATAGGCAAAATGTATTATGCGTTTTTCTGTACTGAAATTGTTTTTCAAGTATTAGGCGTTTCATCATGTCTGAGGCGTCGCACACTCGAAATTTGTTGACCTCACAGTGTCAGTGCTATCTCATCCAGTTGTCATACCAGGTTAGCATATGACTACATTAAAAAAAAATGTTTATTATTAATAAGAATTTTAATGGCCAATAGGTATGGACCCCAATAGTATTACCTTATCTTAGTTGGAGGAATGAAAAGAGGTTGTCATCGAACAGTTGTGTTTGTTATGTTAGTTCTTCACACACAACTTCATTACCTATTTGACCCTTCCCCTTCCCGTTTAGGGCGGTCGCCCACGGCCCCCGTTTCGTAAACGCGCGACAGCATCGCTACTAACACGCGTTAGTCGCATTTGCTACGCGCTACGGAAGCGATGCCAAAACACTACTAACGCGCTACAGCATCGCGACTGTATCGATGCAAACGCGCGACCGTGTCGGACGACATCGGGGAGGGAACGGAGGGAGGGTGGAGCGCTAGTGGAGATGGAGAATTGAATCGCGTTTGCATCGGGACAGAAGCGCGACGGTATCGCGTTTGCATCGCGACTGAATCGTGTTATGTGGGCGAGGGCACACAGCTAGCGACGGCATTGCGACTGTATCTATGCGAACGCGCGACAGCATCTCTACAAAAAGTCGCCGTGGGCGACCGCCCTTAGTTGTATAAATCTAGACGGCACTGTAGTCGATCACAACACAACAATGTTTATATTTTTTTACAGTTCCTGGCGAATCCCACTAAAATATCGGTTATCCTCTGGATAACCAAGAACTGCCTGCTCTTGTGCATGGTCTGCTACGCCATTGGCAAATTTTACCAACAAGTGCAACGCGCCCAAGAAATCTGCTGCTCAGCCATGAAGTTTCATTTGCATGGTTGGTAAATTCAAACCCTTCCTTTATATAATCGTTTTTTGAGTTTCCGTATCTCAAAGGTGTTAATATAAATATAACTTCGCACTCTCAATCGAGTTGCGACTGTTGTAGACCTTTTCTTTTGTTCTTTGAACTAATTCACAAGGGCCGCATTGTATGTTTTGTGTTATACGGATAATGTGTAGTGTTGTTGTGATTAGTGTATATTTGTTAAATATTCCATGCTGTTGAATTAGGTTAGCCTGTAAGGACAGCTATGTAAATAATAATAAATAAATTAATAAATAAATAAATAAATGACTTGAACTCTATCAGGGCTAGTAAAGCTCCCACTATTATCAATTTATCAGTGTGTCGACTTCGTGTGGGAGTATAACCCGCTAATGGGATTATCACCATAATAATCTCGGGGTTTTCCGTAGAATGATTTCAGTGTGTCAAAGTATTGGTGCATCGGAAACCCCGGGGTATGATTATCATCGTTTACCAGGGCCAGGGGTGACCATAAAGGGCTCTACTCTATATCTATATTAGGATTCACTGGTCACTTCGTTGTCTGTTTGTTTTGTTTATGACCCACTGGGTCAGACCCAGTAGAAATCGTCATTAAGAGGCCTTATTCCTTTTAAAATGCTGATTGTTTCAGTGTTTTTTCTCTATGATGAAACATGTTTCTTACATATTATTGACTAGCTGTGCCCCGGGGTGTTACCCGCTCATCCCACGGGAACACAATTTATTCGGGATGAAAAGTATCCTATGTCCTTCCCCGGGACTGAAACTATCTATATACCAAATTTCATCTAAATCGGTTCAGCGGTTTAAGCGTGAAGAGGTAACAGACAGACAGACAGACAGACACACTTTCGCATTTATAATATTAGTATGGATGTTACTACCTAGAACAGGGCTTTTGGGTTTTATTGGTATATATTTGAAACCTACAGCTTGAATTTTTCGTTGGCAATTTTTGTTTCAAAACCTCCTCGAAATTGACAAAATTAGTTTTTTCAACTTATTTTCGCAATAAATAAAAGCATGAAATAGCTATGTTAATACCTAGTACTCGGGGAAAAGTATTATTCACTTCAAAAAGTTGGTCGTAATATGAAAAAAAAATATTTTAAAAGGAATAAGGCCTCTTAATAACATAACACGATGTAGTGGATTTTAAACGTTGTAAGGATTAGTTAGGGAAGTGTTCAACTAATTAAACAACTTATAATTATTAAATTGTCGCTTGCGGTATTTCCGGACCGATACGACCATCAAAAGTACGTACTCCCACCTGAAAGGCCGGCAACGCACTTGTGACTCCTTTGGTGGTGTCCCTGACTCTTCCGCCAGGATTCGCATTATTTTTCTTTGTGCTTTGATTTTTGGATCAATCGTATATGTATCTACGTCACAGATAGTCTGCGGAGACTGTGCAAGAATGTGGAGCGGTGTACGGGCGCGCGGTTCTCGCGCCTCTACGTGTGCGGCGTGCCTGTGGACGCAGGCCTCCCGCTGGTGCTCGCGGGGGTCGCCACGAGTTATATAGTCGTCGTATTACAGCTCAACTTATCTTAGTAAATAATATATATACTTATAATAAGGATCATCCGACGACTGATGTTAACTTCTACAGCATACTGTAGTAATAGTAATAAAATTCGCTTAATATGAAAGAAAAGCATGACATTTATGAAATATGTGACTATTGAAAATAAAGCAATTGTTTTTACAATTATATTATTTTCAGACACTTCCGGGAAAAAATACGATTTACGTAAAATATCCGGGTTTTTTAAATCTTTGTCCGGGTTCGGCGGTTAGAGATGGCAGCCAGAGTATTATATTTTAACTTGAACAGCCTCCACATAAAATGCATTATTTATTTTTCCTAGTTTTTCGATTACCTACCTACCTACCTAGATTTTAGTTAAGCAGTTGAAAATAAAACAAACATATGGGAACAACTTTTTATTGTTTTATATGAAACAACAATGTAACATAAATTCAAACAATGTATCCACTGAGCGTTGGTAAGACATATAACATGTAGATATATGAACATATATCACTTTACGTATCTATACAATGCCATATAGAATAAAATTCTCTTGAAAACAAAATAAAGGGATCATTTTGTCTCCTAGAAACTTATTTCGTGGAATGTTTAATTTCACCGAATTTTTTTTTCGCAGAATTTTTAATCCTCTGTCATCATCGTCATACATTTTTCATAATTCTTGCAAATACTCTTGATAGGTTAGGTATGTTTTATGACAATCTCAAATTGTTTACGGTTACAAAGAAAAATGCTTTCGACGAAAAATAATCTTTCGGCGAAATGTGAATTCGATGAAAAATGAATCTAGGAATCAATATAGACCCCAAAGTAGTATTACACTACCGTAAGGTGAGGCTATTTGGGACCCAAGGGGTTATGTGCAGTGCCGTATTTACCCCTAGGACCACAAGGCCCGGGCCTAAGGACCCATTCAGTCTAGGGGCCCCAGAAGTATTATTTATCACTTAAAGTACCACTGCCTACTAAGTACTTATTTAATTTGCTGAAAAGCATTTTGAGATAGGGCAGGGGGCCCTAAATGTCAAGTGCCTAGGGACCCTAGCCTCGCCCTGGTCCGGACCTGGTTAATTGGTTCTAAACAAAGATGCTTGTTTTAATTGTTGCGATGAGAATAAGTATATATTTCCGGCTAACTTTTAATTTGTAAATACCAAATCGCCTCGCTTTACGGTAATAATAAAAAATACACTATCTACCTATAATAAAATATCTGTTTAATGAAGGAATTAGGTATCCTAGATCGAAAACATTGAGAGCTAACAAAATACATATTTTTCATTGTATATCTAATAACAAATTGTTAGAAAAATCAAATGACTAGATATATGACTAGATCAAGTAACTCAAAATGGTAATAATGGGAGTTGTACGAGAAGAATAGCCCCCATAATTATTGTTATATCTCATCTGTATTATTAACAAAATACAGAAAGGTGTTAAAGTTATTTAGAACACAACGACTTATCAAGGTAAGGATTTAAGGGACTATATTTAAAGCTATTTTACGATGACATTGAAAGCGACATAGAAATAGGTATAGATAATCTTGATACGTCACACGATAAAATATAGAATTTCCATCCTTATTATAATCATAAGAAAATTTTCGGGAGCTGTTACTCCTATAGTCAAGTTTGTGGACAATCGGGGGTCCCTTTCATAGAAAAAAGTTTCATAGAATATTTTATTTCATAGAATTTTCATTTCATGGAAAAAGATCCCTCTGAAGTCGAGATCTTGAAAATGTCATGAGGTTTAGGTTTTAAGATAAAATATTTTATGGTTTCAGAGAAAATGATAATTCTATGAAACGTTTCTCTGTAAAAGAAGGGTAAACCTAACAATCGACCATATTTTGAAGGCAGTAAGGATTGAAGTGCTTTGGACAGATTGTTCACAAACTCGAGTTGAATTACACATTTAATAAAATACTACAATTATTCTCTTTTAATATCTATTTTAACCGTCGTACTTTATTTTATTGTTTCACAATAAAGTCTAACATTTAGGCTTCAAAGGTTTGGATTTATCCATATCTTTCAACACTCCTTCAAATTAGGAATAAGATAAATCTATTTGTTACTCAAAAATAATCACGTTAATACCACTACTTATTATTTTATGCATATCAAATAATATTCTGGTACTGCAAAAGAAAAAAAACATTATGTACCTGCAGATATCTCGACTCTCTTCGAAAAAGATAAAAAACAAAGTGTTTACTTAAAACACTCATCGATTTACCTCTTAAATATATCACACAAATATATAGGTATTAATCCAATTATCTCCTGGAAGTGTTATTTTAACATATTTATCTTCTATAAATAAAAAGTCCAAAGATGTCTTGCTATAAGAAAACATCTCATCGGATTTTGGTCCTCCACTAACCAAGTCGTTTTTAATTTAACTAACGCCTACAATTATTACACAAATAAGTCTGACATCTTTGGAGTCTTACAAAGTAATAAAAGCCTCTAGCTCAACTGGCTAGCAGAGTTAACTTGCTTATCGGTCCATCTTGGCTGCCCGACGTTTGATATAACGTTTTTTTGACTTATTATAACGCGTTTTCTTCTTCTTATTTATTTCTTTCAAATATATAGTCAACTCATATGACTACAGGATACGCTAAATTAGGGAAAAACAAGGTTAGAAACTGCAATCGTACCAGAAAACCTGTTACTTATATCAAACATTATTAAATTAGGTCAAATAATAATTATTAGGTAAAATTATCAAGTATATAATACATTAAGTACCTACCCGAAATCTTAAGTAAGCTAACCAGCCCCAATCCGAGATTGAACCGATGCACAATGCACATAAAAAGAAAATATTCTTGTGTTATCTATTAGTGATTTTACATGAGTTTTCATTTATTTTCTTTATGGTTTACCTATAAATATTAAATATATCTAGTGCTGGTTTTTGCTGTTGATATACCAGCAGCATTAAAAACAAGTAAACAATTTTTCTTTGAGTACTGCCTGACGATGTTAATATAATCCACAATAGTTTGCTGTAATCTACGAATGGAATAGTAATTATTTTCTAAGTTAAAAGGCTTTTTAATAAAATCTATAAGATAGTCTTACAAGACTTGCGAAATTGCAAGTGTATAGATCAAATAGATTTTGAGGGGATCTTCTTTTATAAACGATCGTTTCATCGAATTTTAATTTCATAGATTTCTTTTCCCCTGTAGTCATACGTTTTCATAAATCTTGAAAATGCCATCCTATAGGTTAGGTTAGGTTTTTTCTATGACATTCCAACATATTTTATGGTTTCAGAGAAAAATGCTTTTGAAATCATGTCTATAAAGTTAAACATTCTATGACACGTTTGTTCGTGGTAATACCCACGGCCGGCCTTTGTTGCTTTGTAAACTTGGTTGACACACTACCGTGTGTCTCGCGTAAAACTTCTTCGCCTGTCATTTTATCAATGTAACTATGACTCTAATACTTCTTTTTAGGGTTCCGTAGGTACCTAAAGGGTAAAAACGGGACCCTTATACTGAGACTTCGCTGTCCGTCCGTCCGTCCGTCCGTCCATCCGTCTGTCACCAGGCTGTATCTCAAGAACGGTGATAGCTAGACAATTGAAATTTTCACAGGTGATGTATTTCTATTGCCGCTATAACAACAAATACTAAAAATAAAATAAAATAAATATTTGAGGGGAGTTCCCATACAACAAACTTGTTATAGATTATGGTACGGAACCCTTCATGCGCGAGTTGGACTCGCACTTGCCCAATTTTTTATACTATCAATGAACACGTATCGAATCACTTATTTTAGTGACACTTATATGATGCAGATTGCAAAAAAATTGCAACTATTTCTATCCGCAATATTTCCTTACTGTACACCAGGATATATTTTTATCACTGATTTTGTTAGTAGCTCCATCATTTAATACAAGAAGGAAAACAAAAACTTAGGTACAACATGTACCTGTATACATTGAGAAGTAAAGGAAAATATAAGTATGTAATATTTTAAAAGCTAATCCCACCCTTGCCCAAGCAACACTTTTTAAAACAATTGCTTTGCTAGGACCTACATAATTAATACATTTCTCTGCTTTCCGATTGATATACGTATACGGTGAAATACTTCTAGCATCATTTTGTTAATAGTTCTTTATCTTCCCTAACTAACAATGAACTTTTCTTCAATTCGATAAACTTCGTTCAAGATTATAAAGATTTTAATGTGCTTGGAAATTGATACAAAGGTAGGAAAGGTCTCATCCCCAAGGTAAGGGCTCATCGCTTCCAAATGGTTTCGCAGCCTACCTAGATATTACCTACCTAAGGGCAGAAGGGTAGAGGTAGAAGGGTTCTTAAGCTTGTGGGATCAAATCCGAAATGATGAGATACGCAAGAGAACCAACGTTGTAGATATATAGTTCAGACAGTCACCAAACTTAGTGGCAGTGGGGGGACATTGCTCGTAGAACGAATGGACGTTGGGGCCAAAAGATTCTTGAGTAGCGACCGTGAACCAGAGGAAGCAGTGTGGGAAGGTCCCCGACTAGGTGGACCAACGACCTGGTTAGGATTGCGGGTAGAAATTGGATGAGGGCGGCGCAATACCGATCTTTGTAGAGAACTTTGTCTAGCAGTGGACGTCTATCGCCTATCGGCTGATATGATGACGATGATGATGATGGGTAGACGCGCCCTGAAATACGCCTTGCCACTGAATGTGCCATATCCTAACGGATGGTTATCATTGGATAGTCTTCTCTATTTTTTGGCACTCTGCTAAGGCGACGTCATCAAAGCCTGTTCAGTTTCTGATATACCACTCTATTCTGGGTCTTCCTGGCAAGAGGCTGGTTTAAGGCTGGTTTAATCCAAGCCTGACAAAGGAAGAATTCTACGTAATCCATTGCAACACAAGCGAGACACGGTGCGCTTATCTTTCCGGAGTGGTTTTCTACTAACTAAACCACCAGATCGCTACGTCCTTATGTATGACCTTTGTATCAACATTCAAGTCAAAAAAATGCATATCCAATTGTCCAACAGGATCATAAGGATGATTCACTTAGACATTGCCACAAAAACAAAGTATAGAGTAGCACATAGGTTGCATAATCACTTATACATCCGTTATACAGCTAAAATCAGAGTTATAACGGCTGTATAAGCTACTGCCTATTTTCTACCGGGATGAGACTTGAGTACTGTGGAGTTGGCAGCACTAGCATGAGCACTAGTCGCGGAACGGGAACAGCCCCCCGACGCCGCTGACGTCCCAGTCGGCGACCTCGACCGGCCCGAAGCAGTCGTCGAAGAACTGCTCCATGGCCTTGTGGAGGTGGATGGTGGAGCGCTCGAAGTTGTGGCCCTCGTCCGGGTAGATCTAAAGAAATCAATCATAGGTTGTTGTATTGTGTAACATAATCTTAATTTACAACCCTCAACACGAGTAGCTGAATCTTGGAGATAATTTTGGAGTATCTGCTTTTATTTCAACCAAACATGGCTACTGTTTGTCTTCCACATCCGTGAAAGAGTGCTATATCCAGCAGACTGTTATGTCGCCATGCCTGAGATACAGGCTGATAATTACGATGATGATATAACAGTCATCGTTAAGGGCAATAACGACAGACAACTAGACCAGAGACTTTCAATTCAAAAGCGAGCTTATATCGGATCACTACTTTGGGCACTCGATGCCACAGAAAGACACACAGATACACAGATTAAAAATAATACCTCTTTTTCTTCAGGGGATTAAAATGAAAATTTTGTGAAGGTAATTTTTGAGAAACTTTCTAGACCCTTTGGCCTTTAAGAAACTTTCCCGCAATTCGCCCGCAAACCCGCTCATCTGTAAAATTATGTGTAATATGATTTTTATGATTATCCCTAAACCCGGCTCCACACCATTATTTTTGCCGGATGAAATACAGCTACCATGGGCTTTATCACGTCCCAAGAGATCCAGATAATTTGGTCGATCCAGTTCGTTCTTATAGTCTGTAGTGTGCAGGTTGTTACTCTGTGGCAGGGGAGCTGCTGACCTCACAAAACAGATAGGTACAGAAATCAATCTACATACACGCGCTCAAGCAAACGCACACAGACATTGCTCACGGACACGTCAAGCGGATGGCACTCGCGCTCGCACTGGTCTGAACTGGTCCGAGATATCGTGTCCGTGAGCAATGTGTGCGTTTGCTCGAGGGCGCTTGTATGTAGATTGATTTCTGTATGTGCTGACCTGGTGTGTATAGACGGCCCCGGCCTTGATGAGCGCGCGGGCGAGCGCGAGCGCGTGGTCCTGCGGCGCGGCGAGGTCGGCGGAGGCGTGCGCGAGCAGCAGCCGGCGCGGCGGCAGGTTGCCCGCCTTGCGCCACACCGCGCCCGCGCCCAGCGCGCCCGCCCACTGCGCGCCGTAGCCCGAGTACCGCTCCGTCCAAAACGAGTCTGTAATAGAGAACATGTGTGAGCTTCAAAGTTGTACATCATATCAATGATTTCGGTCGTTGAATATGATCATATTTATGGTCCTTCGAACCGGATTGAGATATCAGAACTATCGTCCTTCATACAACCTTGTATCAGTGCCCAGAGAAATTCCGTCCACGTGGCGTGACGACGCAACGTGACTTCAACTACGACTTGTGACATTACTTAATATCATGATTTTTATCGGTGAATATCAATATCAAGTGTTATATCAATTATATATCAAGACCAATAAAGCATAATAATTATATATAAAAAGCTATATCAAGATTACCATTATTATCAAGAAAAAATATATAGATCAAGGTCATCAGAATACTTCGTGCTATAGTGATCCCACGCGAGTAGCGAATCGGTTATGACGACCTCCCAAAGCGGGTCTCATCTCACCGTCTGATTGAGAGAGGCACACATACTTACGCACCTAAGCACGGAACTGCGACCTTCTTCTAGAAAAAGTAAACGTGAAGCCATTATTTGATAAATACTTACATATCAGAATAAGAAGTTGGAGAGTTCGGTCAAGAAACACTGGATACTTTTGGCGCAGACCTTGCCCGCGTCTTTGGTGACGTCACACACGTCAGGTACCCCAGTACTCACTGTAGTGGCGCAGGTCGGTGACGGGCGCCACGGCGGCGAGGCAGCGCGTGACGTTGCGCGCGTCGTCCGCCACGAGCCGTAGCCGGGTGTCTACCACCTGTCAGGTACCCTAGAGACAGGGGCCGGTAGTGCGGTACTCACTGTAGTGGCGCAGGTCGGTGACGGGCGCCACGGCGGCGAGGCAGCGCGTCACGTTGCGCGCGTCGTCCGCCACGAGCCGTAGCCGGGTGTCTACCACCTGTCAGGTACCCTAGAGACAGGGGCCGGTAGTGCGGTACTCACTGTAGTGGCGCAGGTCGGTGACGGGCGCCACGGCGGCGAGGCAGCGCGTCACGTTGCGCGCGTCGTCCGCCACGAGCCGTAGCCGGGTGTCTACCACCTGTCAGGTACCCTAGAGACAGGGGCCGGTAGTGCGGTACTCACTGTAGTGGCGCAGGTCGGTGACGGGCGCCACGGCGGCGAGGCAGCGCGTCACGTTGCGCGCGTCGTCCGCCACGAGCCGTAGCCGGGTGTCTACCACCTGTCAGGTACCCTAGAGACAGGGGCCGGTAGTGCGGTACTCACTGTAGTGGCGCAGGTCGGTGACGGGCGCCACGGCGGCGAGGCAGCGCGTCACGTTGCGCGCGTCGTCCGCCACGAGCCGTAGCCGGGTGTCTACCACCTGTCAGGTACCCTAGAGACAGGGGCCGGTAGTGCGGTACTCACTGTAGTGGCGCAGGTCGGTGACGGGCGCCACGGCGGCGAGGCAGCGCGTCACGTTGCGCGCGTCGTCCGCCACGAGCCGTAGCCGGGTGTCTACCACCTGTCAGGTACCCTAGAGACAGGGGCCGGTAGTGCGGTACTCACTGTAGTGGCGCAGGTCGGTGACGGGCGCCACGGCGGCGAGGCAGCGCGTCACGTTGCGCGCGTCGTCCGCCACGAGCCGTAGCCGGGTGTCTACCACCTGTCAGGTACCCTAGAGACAGGGGCCGGTAGTGCGGTACTCACTGTAGTGGCGCAGGTCGGTGACGGGCGCCACGGCGGCGAGGCAGCGCGTCACGTTGCGCGCGTCGTCCGCCACGAGCCGTAGCCGGGTGTCTACCACCTGTCAGGTACCCTAGAGACAGGGGCCGGTAGTGCGGTACTCACTGTAGTGGCGCAGGTCGGTGACGGGCGCCACGGCGGCGAGGCAGCGCGTCACGTTGCGCGCGTCGTCCGCCACGAGCCGTAGCCGGGTGTCTACCACCTGTCAGGTACCCTAGAGACAGGGGCCGGTAGTGCGGTACTCACTGTAGTGGCGCAGGTCGGTGACGGGCGCCACGGCGGCGAGGCAGCGCGTCACGTTGCGCGCGTCGTCCGCCACGAGCCGTAGCCGGGTGTCTACCACCTGTCAGGTACCCTAGAGACAGGGGCCGGTAGTGCGGTACTCACTGTAGTGGCGCAGGTCGGTGACGGGCGCCACGGCGGCGAGGCAGCGCGTCACGTTGCGCGCGTCGTCCGCCACGAGCCGTAGCCGGGTGTCTACCACCTGTCAGGTACCCTAGAGACAGGGGCCGGTAGTGCGGTACTCACTGTAGTGGCGCAGGTCGGTGACGGGCGCCACGGCGGCGAGGCAGCGCGTCACGTTGCGCGCGTCGTCCGCCACGAGCCGTAGCCGGGTGTCTACCACCTGTCAGGTACCCTAGAGACAGGGGCCGGTAGTGCGGTACTCACTGTAGTGGCGCAGGTCGGTGACGGGCGCCACGGCGGCGAGGCAGCGCGTCACGTTGCGCGCGTCGTCCGCCACGAGCCGTAGCCGGGTGTCTACCACCTGTCAGGTACCCTAGAGACAGGGGCCGGTAGTGCGGTACTCACTGTAGTGGCGCAGGTCGGTGACGGGCGCCACGGCGGCGAGGCAGCGCGTCACGTTGCGCGCGTCGTCCGCCACGAGCCGTAGCCGGGTGTCTACCACCTGTCAGGTACCCTAGAGACAGGGGCCGGTAGTGCGGTACTCACTGTAGTGGCGCAGGTCGGTGACGGGCGCCACGGCGGCGAGGCAGCGCGTCACGTTGCGCGCGTCGTCCGCCACGAGCCGTAGCCGGGTGTCTACCACCTGTCAGGTACCCTAGAGACAGGGGCCGGTAGTGCGGTACTCACTGTAGTGGCGCAGGTCGGTGACGGGCGCCACGGCGGCGAGGCAGCGCGTCACGTTGCGCGCGTCGTCCGCCACGAGCCGTAGCCGGGTGTCTACCACCTGTCAGGTACCCTAGAGACAGGGGCCGGTAGTGCGGTACTCACTGTAGTGGCGCAGGTCGGTGACGGGCGCCACGGCGGCGAGGCAGCGCGTCACGTTGCGCGCGTCGTCCGCCACGAGCTGCAGCCGGGTGTCTACCACCTGTCAGGTACCCTAGAGACAGGGGCCGGTAGTGCGGTACTCACTGTAGTGGCGCAGGTCGGTGACGGGCGCCACGGCGGCGAGGCAGCGCGTCACGTTGCGCGCGTCGTCCGCCACGAGCCGTAGCCGGGTGTCTACCACCTGTCAGGTACCCTAGAGACAGGGGCCGGTAGTGCGGTACTCACTGTAGTGGCGCAGGTCGGTGACGGGCGCCACGGCGGCGAGGCAGCGCGTCACGTTGCGCGCGTCGTCCGCCACGAGCTGCAGCCGGGTGTCTACCACCTGTCAGGTACCCTAGAGACAGGGGCCGGTAGTGCGGTACTCACTGTAGTGGCGCAGGTCGGTGACGGGCGCCACGGCGGCGAGGCAGCGCGTCACGTTGCGCGCGTCGTCCGCCACGAGCCGTAGCCGGGTGTCTACCACCTGTCAGGTACCCTAGAGACAGGGGCCGGTAGTGCGGTACTCACTGTAGTGGCGCAGGTCGGTGACGGGCGCCACGGCGGCGAGGCAGCGCGTCACGTTGCGCGCGTCGTCCGCCACGAGCCGTAGCCGGGTGTCTACCACCTGTCAGGTACCCTAGAGACAGGGGCCGGTAGTGCGGTACTCACTGTAGTGGCGCAGGTCGGTGACGGGCGCCACGGCGGCGAGGCAGCGCGTCACGTTGCGCGCGTCGTCCGCCACGAGCTGCAGCCGGGTGTCTACCACCTGTCAGGTACCCTAGAGACAGGGGCCGGTAGTGCGGTACTCACTGTAGTGGCGCAGGTCGGTGACGGGCGCCACGGCGGCGAGGCAGCGCGTCACGTTGCGCGCGTCGTCCGCCACGAGCTGCAGCCGGGTGTCTACCACCTGTCAGGTACCCTAGAGACAGGGGCCGGTAGTGCGGTACTCACTGTAGTGGCGCAGGTCGGTGACGGGCGCCACGGCGGCGAGGCAGCGCGTCACGTTGCGCGCGTCGTCCGCCACGAGCTGCAGCCGGGTGTCTACCACCTGTCAGGTACCCTAGAGACAGGGGCCGGTAGTGCGGTACTCACTGTAGTGGCGCAGGTCGGTGACGGGCGCCACGGCGGCGAGGCAGCGCGTCACGTTGCGCGCGTCGTCCGCCACGAGCCGTAGCCGGGTGTCTACCACCTGTCAGGTACCCTAGAGACAGGGGCCGGTAGTGCGGTACTCACTGTAGTGGCGCAGGTCGGTGACGGGCGCCACGGCGGCGAGGCAGCGCGTCACGTTGCGCGCGTCGTCCGCCACGAGCTGCAGCCGGGTGTCTACCACCTGTCAGGTACCCTAGAGACAGGGGCCGGTAGTGCGGTACTCACTGTAGTGGCGCAGGTCGGTGACGGGCGCCACGGCGGCGAGGCAGCGCGTCACGTTGCGCGCGTCGTCCGCCACGAGCTGCAGCCGGGTGTCTACCACCTGTCAGGTACCCTAGAGACAGGGGCCGGTAGTGCGGTACTCACTGTAGTGGCGCAGGTCGGTGACGGGCGCCACGGCGGCGAGGCAGCGCGTCACGTTGCGCGCGTCGTCCGCCACGAGCGCGGCGGCCGCGCCGGCGCCGTAGCCCCGCCCCCACACGCCCACGCGCGTGCCGTCCACCATCTTCAAGTTGTCGCGGAGGTACCTGCGCAATGTACACCATGTAGTAGTCGCCAAAGAAATGATTACCATTGTGTAAAGCGGTTTACACTCACATGAAATCATCAAGAACTGATACGTAGACGCCGGGATATGTGACCTTTTCAACTAGGGATAAACACTATTGTCACTTGTAGCTAATACAAAATTAATCGTCTTTCAGTGTCGAATATTTCATATTTAAAAGTAATAATACGAGTAGATACCTTAGTAGGAAACAACTAGCATGTGTCTATTTTAGTATAGCAAGCATCTAATGAGAAGTTTTGTACTTACGATAACACCGCGATTTGGTCTTCCACGTCGACTGACAACAGTTTGTGGTATATCTCGGTTCTGAGCTCCTCTCCCTGGAAACAATAGGGGGTTGATATGTTTTGTATTTCCGAAGTTAATTTTTATGTCTTCTTACATAATTATATTATCAGATCAAAGATGGACCATAAGATCGACTCTATAGCGTGGACCAGCAGGCAGTCGGAGTAGGGGAAGACCCTTGACACGGTGGGATGACGAGATCAAGTGCTCCTGTATGGATTGATCTTGTGGGGAAATTCTGTGGATGTAGACAGCGTGTTTAAAATTCAGAAAAAGTGTGTAAGAGTAATTTGTAACGCATGGTTTGACGAAAGCTGTGTCCCCCTGTTCAAAAAGCTACACATTCTGCCTTTGCCCTGCTTATACATCAGGGAAGTATGCGTTTTTGTAAACTCCCACTTACATTACTTCCAAAAGCGTGGAGAAACTTTACAAAGGCAGACAAGATTGAAAGGGAGGCACCTGCTATTAAAACCACAATGCTGTAAAGCAAT
Source organism: Apotomis betuletana (assembly GCA_932273695.1). Lineage (NCBI taxonomy): Eukaryota > Metazoa > Arthropoda > Insecta > Lepidoptera > Tortricidae > Apotomis > Apotomis betuletana. The sequence goes on along the minus strand of OW026318.1, from coordinate 829,296 downwards.
GTACCAAAAAAATATATATAACATGTGCATTGACATATATAATCGCATCCCTGACGAATTTGTAACCCTTCATGGAAATATTTTTAAGGATAGACTAAGTAGCTGGCTTATTGACAATTGTTTTTATAGCGTAAAATATTTTCTCGAGACATGTAAAATCAGGTAATCATTATTGACATTATATTTTGATTTTATTATTATTTATTGGAAATTTTAGTTTTAGATTGTTATAATTCAATGTATATTTTTTATTATTTTAAATTCTACTTACTCTAAAAATTTGCATGCCTACATATAGGCTGAATACATGATACAAAAGTTTTGTAACATCTAAAACACTGTATTCTGGCAAATAAAATCTTTGAATCTTTGAATCAAGAGGACAGCCGGCCTGCTTTGGAACGCAGTGGCACAGGACCGAGATACATGGTCATCCTTGCAGACTAACACCTAGTTTAAGATATACCTAGCTTAGTTAACTCTCTTCACTTACAACTGGAACTTCTGGTTCCACGAGAAACGAGATTGACTTCATCATGACCGACAAGAAACGGATTTTCAGTGATGTGTCTGTGATCAATAGGGTAAAGACCGGCAGTGATCATCGAATCGTAAGAGGCACACTGAATATCAATGTTAAACTGGAAAGGTCCAGTCTGATGAAGTCTACGCTCCGACCTACTCGGGCCCATATTCAAAACCCCGAGAGCTTTCAACTCGAGCTCTCCAACCGCTTCGCTTGTCTGGAGAACTTTGTCTCAGTGGACGAGACCAACGACGGGCTAGTGGAAACTGTCCACACGGTAGGGTCTAAGTTTTTCAGACCCCGCCGTAAAGATAGACCTCAGAAATTGTCTGATCGAACCTTAAACCTCATGGCTGAACGACGCTCGCTACAGTTGCAGTCTCCCGATGACGCGAGGTCATATAGGCAGCTTAATAGACGTATATCGAAGTCCTTGCGACATGATCTGCGGCTCTTTAATACGAACCGTGTTAAAGAGACCATTGAGCAGAACAAAGGCTCTAAAGTGTTCGCAAAGGACAAGTCTATTGGACAAAGCCAGCTGACCAAGCTGAAACGGGAAGATGGCAGCATAGCGTCAACCAAAGCAGAGGTTCTAGGCGAGATCGAGAGGTTCTATGGTCAGTTATACACTTCAGTCGCAAAGCCCGTTGACAGCTTGGTAGGCGATCCAAGAGCCAAGCTGTCCCGACATTATACCGAAGATATCCCGGACATCAGTCTGTACGAGATTAGGATGGCCCTGAAGCACCTTAAGAACAACAAGGCGCCGGGCGAAGACGGAATCACCTCAGAGCTTCTGAGAGCGGGTGGAACACCGGTACTTAAGGTCCTCCAGAAGCTCTTTAATTCCGTCTTGTCCGAGGGCAAAACGCCTGAAGCATGGAATAGAGGCGAGGTGGTACTGTTCTTCAAGAAAGGTGATAAAACCCTATTGAAGAACTACAGGCCCATCACGCTTCTAAGCCATGTTTATAAGTTGTTTTCAAGGGTCGTCACGAACCGTCTCGAACATAGACTTGATGACTTCCAGCCTCCCGAACAAGCCGGTTTCCGAAGAAGCTATAGTACCATAGACCACATACATACGCTGCGGCAAGTTATACAGAAGACTGAAGAGTATAACTTGCCATTATGCTTAGCGTTTGTGGACTATGAGAAAGCCTTCGATTCGGTGGAAACATGGGCGGTGCTCGAGTCACTTCAGCGATGCCATATTGACTATCGGTACATTGAAGTGTTGAAGTGTTTGTATAGTAACGCCACCATGTCGGTCCGAGTTCAGGAGCAGAGCACAAAGGCCATTCCATTGAGAAGAGGCGTAAGACAGGGGGACGTTGTGTCCCCGAAACTGTTTACGGCCGTTATGGAAGACGCCTTCAAGCTCCTGGAATGGCAAGGACTTGGCATCAACATCAATGGCGAATACATCACTCACCTTCGGTTTGCCGACGACATCGTAGTCATGGCAAAGTCGATGGAGGAACTCAGCATGATGCTCGATGACCTCAATCGAGTTTCTCAACGGGTGGGCTTAAAAATGAACATGGACAAGACGAAACTCATGTCAAATGCCAAGGTTGTGCCCATCCCAGTCTCTGTTGAAAACTCGGTACTCGAAGTTGTTGACTCATACATCTACCTAGGACAAGTGGTCCAATTAGGTAGGTCCAACTTCGAGAAAGAGGTCGACCGCCGAATCCAACTCGGCTGGGCAGCGTTCGGGAAACTACGCAATGTCTTTTCATCCGACATACCTCAGTGCCTCAAGACGAAAGTCTTCAACCAATGTGTGTTACCAGTGATGACTTACGGCACCGAAACGTGGTCTTTCACTATCGGCCTCATCTCAAAGCTCAAAGTCGCTCAACGAGCAATGGAGAGGGCTATGCTCTATGTGATCGAATCAGAAATGAGGAAATCCGTAGACGAACTAAAGTGACCGATATAGCTCACCGGATTAGCAAGTTGAAGTGGCAATGGGCAGGCCACATAGCACGCAGAGCAGATGGCCGATGGGGCCGAAAAGTGCTCGAGTGGAGACCTCGGACCAGCAAGCGCAGCGTAGGACGTCCACCTACAAGATGGACAGATGACCTTATAAAGGTCGCCGGAAGGCGCTGGATGCAGGTCGCTTCCAACCGGTATATATGGAAGTCCAAAGGGGAGGCCTATGTTCAGCAGTGGACGTCCTATGGCTGAGATGATGATGATGATGATGATGAGTTAACTCTAAGTTCCTCGCCGCCGCCAGGTACCAGCCCCACCCCGGCTGCCACCTCCGTCACCAGCTGCCCAGCTCTGACCTTTAAGTAGCTTCAGTAGAAGGTTAACAGAGGCAAGCCCACCTGTCCGCCCGAGCCTCTGGCATCGATCTCGGGCACGATGAAGCTCCTCGCCGCCGCCAGGTACCAGCCCCAGCCCGGCTGCCACCTCTCCGTCACCAGCTGCCCAGCTCTGACCTTTAAGTAGCTTTAGTTGAAAGTTCTGAGGAGTTGTTTGACATGATGCCCACCGCTACCTTCTACTGCTCGTCATCGGCGGGGTGTTCATCCTCACACACTGGAGCCTAAATGGTCGAGAACTGTCCGGTTCCAAAGGAATTTCCTACCGCGAACACTCCGCATGTGGAATGAGCTCCCTGCCGAGGATTTCCCCGGGGGCTACAGTATGCAGTTCTTCAAGCGGGGAGTAAATAGGTTCTTAAAGGGTCGGCAGCGCGCGTGTGATGCTCCTGGCATTGCAAGCGTCCATAGGTGGCGGTAACTGCTTAACATCAGGCGGGCCGCATGCTAGTTTGCTACAGTCGTAGTATAAAAAAAAGTTAAAGAGGTAAGCCCACCTGTCCGCCCGAGCCTCTGGCATCGATCTCGGGCACGATGAAGTTCCTCGCCGCCGCCAAGTACCAGCCCCACCCCGGCTGCCACCTCCGTCACCAGCTGCCCAGCTCTGACCTTTAAGTAGCTTCAGTAGAAGGTTAACAGAGGCAAGCCCACCTGTCCGCCCGAGCCTCTGGCATCGATCTCGGCGACGATGAAGTTCCTCGCCGCCGCCAGGTACCAGCCCCAGCCCGGCTGCCACTTCTCCGTCACCAGCTGCCCTCCCGGCTCGGCTGACCTTTAAGTAGGTTTAATTTGGAAAGTTAATACTATACTGAACCCATCCAGCCCAATAAACAGTGGTTAATAGAATCTTGACTCCCGCTGGATTGCTTAGTCAACCAGCAAGGTCAAACCCGATAAGTCTAAAGTCTTTTAAATACGAACCCTATACACACTACGGTAAGGGGGATAAGACTAACAGTTAGTTGGTTATTGGATTGTGGCAGCCTTCCCCCGGTGATAGCTTTCCCACCTTTTTTTTTCGTTTTTTTTTCGACTCATATGTATTGACAATGCAACTGTCGATCGATTGCTTCGGTAGGCAGAAAATAAATAGGTCAGTGAATTTTGCTTTGCGTAGGGATTTTTATCAAGCCACGTTAACGATAAATGACAAGATATATCCTTAATGTTTAGGTGTATTATTTAATAACGTCAAACCGGTCAAAAAGTACGGAATCACGGATCAGTTAAAGGATTAAATTATGAGATACTAAATTTTTGGTCCATCCAGATCCGGCCTGATAGACGACAGAAATGCGGAGTCCGAAGTATACAGGAACTTGACTCGTCTACTGTGTATTTTGATGATGGGTAAAGCAATATTTTATAGCGAAAGAAGAAGAAAAAACGATAAACACTTATTATTTATACTAATCAATTCCACTACCTAAAGGTTGTCTGGAAGAGATCGCTCTTTAGCGATAAGACCGCCTGTTGTCTACCGTTATTAAAATTATTGTTCTGTACTGAATTTGTAAACTTTTTTGGTGTGCAATAAAGCATTTTGTATTGTATTGTATTGTATTATTATTCGTATGGCATGTTATTTCAGAACACTTACACGTGCAGCACGAGAGGCAGTGGCAGGTCGTCTGTTTCCCTGAACCCTGGCGGCAAGTATAGCCGCACTCGCGCCTCTCTGTTGGCTTGTACCTGGAATGGAATTCAGTTAGGTTAAATTATGTTTTTTTTGTTTTTATAGTACAATGGTGGCAAACCAGCTTGCGGCCCGCCGGATAAGCTGTTACCATTGTCTATGGACGTTTGCGCCGCTAAGAGCATCACTCGCGCGTTGCCGACCTTTTAAGAACTGTCTTATGGTCATAGGTATCCTGTTTCTGACTATGGAAGACAGCACTGGCCTTGGTGTCGCCTATAACATGGTGAGTGCTCTGAAGAGCTATTTTCTCCTTAGTTTCGTCATAGAGCCACACGTGTCGGCTCGTGATGTCATCCGTTCACCATGGAGAATACTCCCACACGTACCAAGAAGTTTGGCGGTACCTTCATCTGCCGAACCATTAAAATATGGGACTCTTTGCCGGCTCATGTGTTTCCTCCTTCTTATATCTTGGGACCCTTCAAAAGAAGCATCTCTCGGGCCAGCATGGCAGTGTCAACTGACAAGGCACCGTTGGTTTCTTGTCAGTTGCCATTGCGACTTGGGCTCCCCTTCGCTTACCATCAGGCGGTGTGGAGCCACTATGCTGTGCCGTTATAAAAAAATGCAGGCTTTCATTTAGAAAGGCGAATGACAGGACTGTTATAGTAGAAATTATCTAAACTAAGCTCATCCACTTACCTGCATTCACAATGGCATTGTGTCTCATACAAACATAGTTATCTGCTTTTGTTCTCGTAACTGCAAACCAGTTACTTTCAAAAAAAAGGTTAGAACTACATTGCATGGATATTGAATTTTCAACTTTATTCCTTGTTGAATAGGTTTAAAATTGTTGATGATAAGAGTTCATAGTTCTTTTTCTAGAGAGTACGTTCTTGTTAAGAGTCGTGGTTGTAAAATTCCAAAAAAGTTATCACCATTATTCTGTTAGTGTATTTTGTAGTCTAATTTCCAAGGAAATAGAGTCGATAATCTATATTAACCTTCCAAGGTGGTTACAATCTGCTTTTACTACGAGCTCGTTATCTTAATTTGTGGTTAACCACTCAATGGTATTGAGTTATTAAGTGGATGAGCTTAGTTTAGAAAATGTGTACTATACCTCGACTCTGAAGACCTTGGCCTGCGGCGCGGCCAGCGCGGCGAACTTGTGCCGCAGCGGCGCGCCGTCCCACAGCACCGCGCGGCGCTCCCCGTTCGACGCGCACAGGAACGTGGCGGGCGGCCCGGGGCCCAGGCACTCCTGGAAACAGTAAACAGTAAAATTTGGAGTAGTAGGGCCTCGTGCAGGGTCCGTCCGGATTATTACTACCGTCTTGCCTGCTAACCCACCGCCAAACAGCAATGTTCGCATTGTTGTGTTCCGGTGTGGGGGTAAGATAGCCGGTGAAATTACTAGCATAGAGGCATTCTATCTTCGTCCTCCGGGTAGGCAAGCACTTGTGACACCTCTGGTGTTACAGGTGTTTATGGGCGACGGTAATCGCTTCCATCAGGCGATACGTTTGCTCGTTTGCCCCCTATGACATAAAAAAAAAAAAAAGCAACGGTACTTACTGCTGACGCCGGGAAATCAGGGCTTGCCGGGTGAGTAGGTATAGACGACCGACCATAGGGAGGGCAGATAGTGATACGAAGCCGGCACGCCCTTTTCACGGCTATGGCATGTATAGTGCTTTTCTCAAACATATGCAATGAAATAAAAAAATGCACCAATCAAAAATATAATTCAGCTGTTTGGCCTGTTCATGAATACAGATGCCATATTTAAAATCCTCAATCCCTTCACTTGATCGATCCATCTGGTTGGGGACCGTCCCCGTGCTCGTTTGCCCTCCGCGTTCCCAACAATGATCAGCTTTTCAAGGCTTTCGTCTTCCCTCCTCATTATTTTAATGCCTGAACGTGAAAAATGTGAATCCCACCAAAAACATTTCATGCAAAATTGGCGGCCAAGACTCACATGCTCATAACGCTTTCGCTGTAAAAAAGTTATCAGATCCCAGGAACAACCAAGCTCCTAAGCCCTGACTTTTAAGCCTTCTACCTTGGTTTCAAAAGTATGGCATCAACTGGCTTCAAGCCTCTAAGCCCTGAGTTTACTAACCCTACACCTTGGTTTCAAAAGTATGGCTTGGCCGTTTCATAGAGTAGCGTAAATAAGTCCAACGGACCGTCTGGCCCATGGTATCAAGAAATTAAGTTTATGAGGCCTTATTCCTTTTAAAATTTTTTTTTTTCATATTATGACAAATATATTGATGATTTCAACCAACTTTTTGAAGTGAATAATAGTATTCCCCGAGTTCTAGGTAGTAACATAGCTATTTCATGCTTTTATTGCGATCAGTGGAAAATAAGTTGAAAAAACTAATTTTCCGCGTGAATTTTGTCAATTTCGAGTAGTTTTTGAAACAAAAATTATCAATGAAAAATTCAAACGGTAGGTTTGAAATATATACCAATAAATCCCATTAGCCCTGTTCTAGTAAGTAACACCAATAATATGTTAATTAACATGTTTGATCATAGAGAAAAATGTCAAAAACAATCAGCATTTTCAAAGGAATAAGGCCTCTTATGTCTTCACCTGAACGTAATAGGAGAAGTTCTTGCTGAAGATGACGCGGTTGTAGAGGCACTCGGTGGGCAGCGTGTCGTTCTCGTCGGCGACGTGCGGCAGCACCGTCGACGTCGGCCACGGGGGCAGCGACGACGTCGTGTTTTCCGACTCCTGCAAATGTATAAAACCATTGTTATGAACTTATGAAACAGCTATTTATTTTTGCTATATAGATTAAAAGACCAACGTGCAAAGAAAAATTAAATTGCACTCATACGAAGTCCAGCCCAGGATTTGGACCCGGTATCTTCGGATTATCGGTCCAACGTCTTAACCTTTCGACCGGAGACGCACTGTACGTATGCTTTCCATGTCCCCATCCGTTTTGATCTTGCCAAACGAGAAAAAAGTTTTATAAAACACATTTTCCATTCTGGTGGAGGAATAATACCAATAAGTTCTGAAAGAGTGAAACGGCAGAAAAAGTTACGAGGATTCTAGAGATATCACCATACCCCTTGGGCAGTGCACGAATTATTCAACACTAAGGCGACAGTAGGTTTCAAATGATTCGTGCACCCAAAACCACGGTCTACGTGATCACTGACCAATTCCTCTGAGTCACCACCTCCGAAATATCAGTGATAACTGTTCGGGCCCAACCGACCTTACTTTGCATAAAACTGAACGCACCCGAGCTGTCACTTTGACACTATGATTTTAGAGGTTATTCTATATAGAATTTTTACTTGACGTTTTGACGATGGCGATTTGAACACACGTGTTTCTGTGTACACGTGTTTCCTCAGCGGGTTATGACTTCTCAACCTGAAGAGTACGTACCGTTGGGGGCTCCTCGCTGGTGGGGGGAGGCGGGGCGTCGGGCGGCAGCGCGGCCGCGTCGGGGCACGTGAGGCAGTGCGGCGCCGGCCACGTGCCGTCGTCCGCCACGCGCACGCGGTACAGGTGCCGCTCGCCCGCCTTCTCCGGAGCCGTGCCCATCACGTAGCTGCAAGCCGAATCACAGGATGGGTAAGTACAGAAGGCATTTCTTTGATCTGCGAAAGTAATCAACTCTGGACTTAATAGCACGAATCGTAATGATACACATTAAAATGTCATCCTCATCAACTAACCCAGTCCTAACCAAATGCTGGATAAAATCATTCTTCAAGGATGGCAAAATTTTTGCTATGATAAAGTTTACCGTTCATCGAATGGTTATGGTTGTTCTTACGTCATAAAAGGATTCTACTAAAATAACGCAAATCAAGAAAATATAGTTTACTTATAAATTAAAACTGCACTGAAGTGTGCAGTCTGGTGTGTGCATTGTTTTTTCTGTTTGTTTCAGGTTTCAAGTTCATGCATTTTAATTTACTACTTATTGTGGTTTTCCTTCATCTCATCCCATCAGCTGCGTTGTGCTCGACGACACTCGTACGATCCTTGAGTAACGCTAGTCTTCCCGTTGCTGCCGACTTTGATCGCGAGTCGCCAAGCACCTCCACTGGTGCACCGATGAACAGTCCTGGACGGCCATCTAACAACACTGAACTACTCGTACCGCACCAGCCGCAATGGGTTCTGGTGCCACACCCAATGGGAGTTAGACTTGTCGAGGATTATCTAAGGATTGAATACTCACAGCAGCTTCCTTCCTTCACTGCCATCCCATCAGCTATGTTGTGCTCAAACGATCCTTGAGTAACGCTAGCCCTCCCATCGCTGACGACTTTGACGGCGAGTCACCAAGCACCTCTACGGTCCGCTGGTGCACTGATGAACATTACAGTCCTAGGCTCTAGCAAGGCTGAACTGCCGCACCAGCCGCAACGGGTTCTGGTGCCACGCCCAACAACCAATGGGAGTTAGACGTGTCGAGGATCATCTAAGGGTTACATAATACTCACAGCAGCTTCCTTCCCTCATCCCATCCCATCAGCTGTGTGACCTCGAACGGTCATTACGTGACACTGGTCTTCCTGTCGCTGCCGACTTTGACGACGTGTCTCCAAGCCCCTCCACGATCCGCTACTGGTGCACAAACAGTCCTGGGCAGCGTCTAGAAAGGCTGACCCACCACACGCAATTGCGTTGTGGTTCCACGCCCAACAACCAATGGGAGTTAGACTAGACGAGTATTATCTAAGGTTAATACTCACAGCAGCTTCCTTCCCTCATCCCATCCCATCAGCTGTGTGACCTCGAACGGTCCTTGTGTGACACTGGTCTTCCCATTACTGCCGACTTTGACCGCGTGTCTCCAAGCCCCCCCGCGGTCGGAGACAGGCGCGCTGGTGAACAGCCCCGATCGACCGCCCAGCAATGCTGAGCCGCCGCACCAGCCGCAGTCGGGTTCAGGCTCAGCACCGAGCCCGGACCACCGGGAGCCGTCTGACTCGTCGCGAATTATCTGAGGATTGCATAAGTAATTTTTTTAATATCTAGGTTAAGTAAAAAAAATCAAAGCCTTTCAATCTATCCAAAATGTTCACTCCATGTCTCCGTAAACTAGTTCAATCTTTAACATACAAGTAAGTATGAAAGTAGTGTAGTTTAGGTATTTATTGAAGCCATGAAAAACCGCACGAAGAAAACTGAACTGGACGAACTCACCAATTTTGTTTATTCATAGTTTAAAACAAGTCAGTGTCTTTTAAACATTTCAAGCTTATTGAATCGGTCATTTCAAAGATGCGATGCCACAAACACACACAGTTCATTATTTTTACCTATTATACTCGTATTAGAAGCATTACCACGAATTATAATGTAATTCAAACTTGACACACCAACAATTTTAACTAAAAGAGTAATTACACCTACTCCTAAACTCGCGCTCAACATTTTTTAGGGTTCCTTACCCAAAGGAGAAAAAACGGGACCCTATTACCGTGATAGTTAGTTAGTCGAAATTTTCACATAATATATGATGTATTTCAGTCGCTATAACAACAAAAATACTAAAAACACAATAAAATTAATATTAAAGGAGGCTCCCATACAATAAACGTGATCGGTTGCGTTAAGTTAACTTTACACCTCATTTGTATCCGGCGCCACACCAGGTGCAAACTTAACTTAAACCGGCCAGTTAAGATAAGTGTTACGGAATCCTCGGCACGCGAGTCCGACTCACACTTGGCCGGTCTTTAAATCTCTCCGCAACATCAGGCCACAAAAACGCGGCAAGCGATGACAAAGCTGACGCCATTAATCAGACAAGAAGCCTGATGTGGAAATTATAATTCAGTCGTCGGCGTAATCTGGAAGAAACGCTGGCTCATCATTATTCTTCATTCTGGGCTTCCGCGAGAGGTCCGTAAAAAATGGCCGCGATTCTTGAAGTGTAATTGAGAGAGAAGATACGTCAGACGTGAGTTATTGGAAAGGTCCGACTGAATCAGTTTTAAAGTAAGAGTTTCTACTCGTCGTTTGTTCGTGTTCGTGTCATTTTTATTTCAGTACAAAAAGCCAGCATGATAATATGAAATTGAAATCTAAAGACATCTGGATGCTGTCCCCATCAGACACTACGTCATTTGCTGTTATTCAGGGTCGTAATATTACTGAAATCTATCCCTGCTTGTCCTCAAATTTTACTAGACGCCACGCGACTGATATTTGGTATAGTAATTAGCCATTATTTGACTAACAGCTGCGCCCCGCGGTGTTACCCGCATATCCCTCGGGAACACTATATTTTTTCGGAATAAAAAGTAGCCTACGTGTTAATCCACCGTGTCAGCTACGTCCGTACCAAATTTTATCAAAATTTGTTAAGCCGTTTAAGAGTGGAGAAGTAACAAACATACATATAACTAAACACACTCACGTACTGGGTTCCCTCTATGTCGCATACTTTTGTTTGTCCGAAACTGTTTTAGCATAACAGACTTGGCATATTAAGTCTTCGACTAATGGTAATGTCGCAGAAACTTTATTTGGCATAAGTTCTAAATTACCGAAAATGTGTTTGTCCGAAATTGTATTCGCATACCATTGTTTAGGCCGATTATATTTACGAATAATTTGGTTTAGCATAATGGTATTTAGCATATTATCTTTTGACCGAATCTATCTTGGCATACATAAATTGCTACAAGATAAGCGGGTTAGGTAAGGTTAGAAGTGCATCCCTTGCAAAAACGATCAGCTAGCAGAAAAGTAGTTTAGGTTAGGTAAGAACTGTATCCCTCACAAAGAGGAACTGCTAGCAGAAAAGTAGGTTAGGTTAGGTTAGAACTGCGTCACTCGCAAAAACGATCAGCTAGCAGAAAAGTAGGTTAGGTTAGAACTGCATCCCTCACAAAGAGGAACTGCTTTCAGAAAAGTAGGTTAGGTTAGGTTAGAATTGCGTCCCTCGCAAAACGATCAGCTAGCAGAAAAGTAGGTTAGGTTAGGTTAGAACTGCATCCCTCAAAAAAACGAACTGTAAAGTAGGTTAGGTTAGGTTAGAATTGCGTCCCTCACAAAACGATCAGTTAGCAGAAAAGTAGGTTAAGTTAGGTTAGAACTGCATCCCTCAAAAAACGAACTGCTATCAGAAAAGTAGTTAGGTTACGTTAGGTTAGAACTGCGTTCCTCGCAAAAACGAACTGCTAGCAGAAAAGTAGGTTAGGTTAGGTTAGAACTGCATCCCTCACAAAGAGGAACTGCTTTCAGAAAAGTAGGTTAGGTAAGGTTAGAATTGCGTCCCTCGCAAAACGATCAGCTAGCAGAAAAGTAGGTTAGGTTAGGTTAGAACTGCGTCCCTCGTAAAAACGATCAGACAGCATAAAAGTAGGTTAGGTTAGAACAGCATCCCTCACAAAGAGGAACTGTTTTCAGAAAAGTAGGTTAGGTAAGGTTAGAACTGCATCCCTCAAAAAAACGAACTGTAAAGTAGGTTAGGTTAGGTTAGAATTGCGTCCCTCGCAAAACGATCAGCTAGCAGAAAAGTAGGCTAAGTTAGGTTAGAACTGCATCCCTCAAAAAAACGAACTGCTATCAGAAAAGTAGGTTAGGTTAGGTTAGAACTGCGTTCCTCGCAAAAACGAAATGCTAGCACACCCACACTCTTCCCTACAAATACTTGGGTAGGTTCGTTCGTTACCTTTTATCCCTTAGAGCGGAAATAGAAGCCCGCGAAGCGGGGCTTCGGATACTGGTTCTAGGATCGTTAGTAAATTAAATTTTCGGAGTGGTGAAAATATGCCTATTCATTTTATGCGTAGACATGATTCGGACAAACAAAAATATGCGCAAATAAATTATGACAAATGAAAATATGCTTATTTATTTTATGTGTAGATATGATTCGGACAAACAAAAATATGCGCAAATAAATTATGACAAACGAATATCTGCGTTATCAAACTATGCGAACCTCGATTATGCCAAAACAGTTTATGCGGAAAGTCAATTATGCCTACATAGATTATGCCATGCAAAATTATGACTAAAAACTTTATGCCAAAACAGGGGGAACTAATGCTATACTTACTAATACTATACTTAATCATATGGATATACCCCGGGCATTCCCGGAAAACCGCTTTTTGGTAACATTATTATAAGACCGGTTTCGCAGTGCGTTTTTGGGTAATAAAGTAATAAACTAGACTTTTACAAGGCTTTTATAAAGTTTATCTTTATCACAGTTGGTCATATAAATGACAGATAAAAGTACAGGAGTAGAAAAACAATCATTATTGATGCTTGTATAATAATATAGGTATCTACCTTTTTTTATAACTGAGTAATAGTTTGAAACGAATTGTGAACGAAAATGTGTTATTAATATTACGTTAGGAAGGCCCGCGAAATTACACATTCTAATCCGAACACTGGTACTTAATTAGAGATTGTACAAAGTACATACGTCCTGGCAGTTGTAGTTGGCAGCGCTGCAGAGGCTGATGATGGACACGTTCTGCGCGCGGTTCAGGAGCAGCACAGCTAGCTGCCGCTCCGAGGTCCAGCCCGTCCAGCGCACGTACCAGTCTGCGTGCAAACAGATATGTTACTCACTGTTACCGATAGCAACCTTTCTGCCCCAACGGCCAACCGACTGACTGAGTGGCGATCGCGGAAGACCCGGAAGACGCAGTGGAAGGCCCCAACAAGGTTAACCGACGTTAGGTTAGGTTAGGATTGCAAGCAGAAATTGGGTGAGGTCAGCGCAAGACCGACGGTTGCGGAGATCTTTGGGGGAGGGCTTTGTCCAGCAGTGGACCAATACGAATACGAAGGGACAACCCAATTTGTTAAGAAAATTTCCTACATAAATGTTCTTGCTGTATTTTGATGTAACACTTGTCTTGCTGGCCCTGCGGAGTTATCCACGGTTCATCCGATAAAAACTAACCTATATGTATATGTAAATCCAGGGTGACAGCTACCTCGGGCGTGCCTCGAGCGTGAAGAAGTTATAAACATACAAACACCCACAAATTTATTCATTGTGTCATACTCAATTCATCCTTTCTTAACATAAGTATGATTGACACTATAACACAAATTAATTGGAATATACATCATTTAGTAAGTAAGCTTAAACAGGTTTGTCTTCAAGTTTACTTGAGAAACAATGTGTATGGTGTACAGAAAGAAAAGCCGTCTTTTAATGAGATTCCCAACAGCACACTTATTTGGAGGCATAACACCTTACTCAACAGCTACTAAAAACAAAGAGAGTTAAATCTACCGTATCTCTGTCTAAGGTTTAGTTATGGATGTACCAAAGTTCTAGTTACCTTTGTCAATTTGCGAAGTGAATTGTATGGCGTGCGGAAAAAGGAACTTTGGCGTCTTCAGGCTAACTACGTACACCGTCGCTACTGGGTTGTTGGTGTTCACCTGAAACAAAGAACATTTCAGCCAATAGAAATTACAGTTAATGTACTTCGGGACTCCTAAAACGAACTTTATTCTGTAAATACTTCTTCAGATATTCACAAATCCTTTTATATATTAAGTATATTTTGAACAAGAGCTTTAACAGATACATTGACTTCAATAAAATGCTGGGTTATTCTTGTATCGAAATTGTTAGACACGCTATACGCGGATACATCTGAGAGTTCCTGACGAAGGTTGCAGTTGAATTGGTAATTCATTACAGAGTACAACCAGCACTTTATTTATTAAGCCCGGCAACGCACTTGCGACTCCTCTGGTGTTGCAGGTGTGTATGGGCGACGGTAATCGCTTTCCATCAGGCAACACGTTTGCTCGTTTGCCCCTCAAAAATTTAAAGCCAGCAAGCCACTTACTTTTGGATACCTCAAGGTCCGTATGGCCGGGTAGGCCGGCGGCTCCTGCTCCTCGAGCCCGTACCACGGGTACTGATGCTGGTGAACCAGCGAACTGTTGTAGCTCACGTAGAGCAGCGTCTGCGCGTCAGGGCTGAACCAGAGCGCGCGATCCAGCCTCAGGACCTGGGTCTCGTAGAGGAAGTCTGGTACTCCGTTGAAGATCACGCCGGGGACTCCTGGAAATGAGAAGAACAGAATAAGAATGATTTATTTTGTAAAAATAGGTAGGTACATAGGTATCTTATGAATTAATCAGGATCATTACGTTTTGCCGAAAGGCATACAAAATAAGAGACGATGATCAGAAACTCTTTAACTTTTCTACTCAATTCAAACTTTTGTTGATCTACTCCGCTACCTAAAGGTTGTCTGGAAGAGATCGCTATTTAGCGATAAGACCGCTTGTTGTTAACCTCTGTTTATTTATTTACTGTATATCTCTCATGTTTTGTATCCCATTTTTTTTTTATATTACTTATGACAAATATATCCCTTAATGTGGCAATGAACACTAAAGTTCCATAATTCGAACCTTATCAGGGTTCGATGGTTCAAACGAGAGCAGTTCGGAAAAAATATAAAGAGAGGGTCATAGGTTTTGTCCAGTGTATTGGACATTTTCAAATTAAGGGATATTGATAATTTCAACCCACTTTTTGAAGTGAACAATACTTTATCGTAAGTTCTAGAAAGTAACATAGCTATTTCATGCTTTCATTGCGTGCAGTTTTTGAAACCAATATTATCAATGATAAATTCAAACTGTAGGTTTCAAATATATACCAATAAATCGCAATGGTCCTGTTCTAAGTAGTAACATTGATAATATGTTAAGAAACATGTTTGATCATAGAGAAAAACGACTACAACCATCAGCATTTTTGAACGGATAAGGAGCTTTCAGGGGAGATAATCTGGCGGATAAGTAAAAGAATAAAGTTCTGTTAGGTTCCTTTATTCATTGAAACCCCAAAGTAATAATTTTGGATACAGTGTTAGTAACAAATTTTTCCTTTCAAACTTTTTACCCATGTTGTAGACTGCAGGTACCGCCGAGCACTGCAGGCTACTGTAGTACAAGGACTGTCATAAATCGTTAAATCACGAAAAGATATCAAATTTATTAAAAAAATAACAACCACCCATTAACACATTGCACATAACCAATAATTATTTTCATCGGGAGTAATAAATATGCCTAAATGATTTATGTGGTGTTATATAAAAAGCATTTGTAAGTATTATCCTTGGGTTCAATTATCTATGTATACCTATCCCAAGCCTCAGGGCGCTGCGGATTCAGAACTGGGTCACATCCACTATAATCACGTCTTCGCGACTAGATCCTGATTTTAAACTCAGTACGTGCGAATGCATTTAACTGTAACTTGAACCGTTTCTTGGAATTAATTAAAGCAGTAGCTTTAATAGAAATGTTCAGCGAGTTAAGCCGCGAAGCGTAAGGTGAGAGGTTTTGACACAATCTAATAAAAATTGTTTAGCATATAGCTTCTAAAATTATTAGATTAGATTACAATCTGGGGGTCTATGATGGTTGAATTTATCTCGCGATAAATAAGTGACAAAGCATCCGTCACGTTTTGATAAAATGCCAGTGTAAGTGACGGATGCTTTTGTGATAAACGCAACCATCATAGTTGTGATTTCTAATTTATTTTCACAAATGTTTAGAGTATTTCCTTAAGTTAGTTTAAACGATTTCTAAATTATAATGACGTTTGAAGTATCGACTATTAATTTAACAATGTCCTTATTTGGCTTCACATGTGTCTGCATATCTGTCTGTAATAAAATTTGACCCATTTCTCGAAATACGCTTGAGCTAAAATTTTGCTTGAAAATCTAAATTAGATGAAAATGCAATAATATTAGACATTGAAGTATGCTGATGATGGAGCTGGAAGGTTGTCATGTAAACTCTGATAAAATTAAGCAATGTCATGAAATTTGAGGGCCGTTTCATTCTTGACTAACCAGTGAGTTCTAAAAAAGAAGTACAATAGGCAACAAAAAGCCTCTTTGAAAATTCAATTGCTAATAAACCTAGTACTCATAATGGAGCCCCATATAAACTTTGACAATATTTTTAAGGCAGACCATAAACCATCCCGCTAAAAGCTTCCATTTGCGGTGGACGTGATGAATAGCATCAGTCAGCGCACTGCATTACTGAGTGCAACGGATTCAGCGGGGTGCATTAGTGAACCCTGCAATATTACTGTAGAATATATCTAGAGTCTAGATACTATTGCTAAGTGAATCTAGACATAGGTAGGTACTTCACGAAAAGATACCATGATCTTAGCAATTTGTAAATAAACCATTTAGCACCACTCGCACATTCTCTAGTTCAATTCGTTTCATTCATTCGTTTATCTGTGCTGAAAAAAATCCTCACTGACATTGAGGTATTCTCACTGAGATGATTTCAATGTTCACATGTTTGGGATATTAAGTAAGAAATCATTTAAAACAGATCATTCTTTAAAAATAATACCCCGTCCAGAAGATCTGCCTGCGGCCTGGTTCCCATTGCGTTACCTTCTTGGATCGCAAGAGTTATCCTCTGTGAGAGGTACGCGCCAGCTCTGAGGTCCCCTGACACACAAACCGACCGCGGCGACAGATCCCTCATAAATGCCTTCATATCGGCTGACCAGGGTCCCAAGGCTCTACCGCAAGCGACGCAAATTCATAATCTTTCGACAGCGATGAGTATTTTGCGGCGCTTAAGGATATATAATTTTATAGCCCTCGACATATCTGTAGAAAAGCTGGTGAACTTCCAACAGCTGAATCAAAATTTATTTGATTCGTAACGCACCGACCAAGTCAATCTATTGCGATGGAATAGTTATATAGTTAACTAGCGACCCGCCCATGCAATGGTGCAATGCTGATACTAAATATACTATGCATGTATTATACATATAACACCTACTTTCTCTTGAATCACTCTATCTATTAAATAACCGCATCAAATTCCGTCGTTTAGTTTTAAAGATCTAAGCATAAATAGGGACAGACAGACAGCAGGAAGCGACTTTGTTTTATATTATGTAATATAGGTAGAATGAATAGATTAAGGTGAATTGGTTCATAGTAAAGTGCTCACCGTTGTTGGTGATCCGGCAGACCAGGGTCTTGAGCACCCTGGGCTTGTAAAAGATGTCGTTGTCGTGAACAAACACCAGACTGGAGCCGGTGGGAGACCACTCGGCGTACTGCAGTAGAGGCGCCGTGCGGTCGTCTTCCACGGGGGATATGGGGATTTTGTTTCTGTAGAGAAATTGAGGCATTTAAAAACGGTCTTGAACATATTTGGAGTAAAAAAAGAAAGTTACTCGACGTTGAATAGCGTGCTTTGGCTTACAGTGATTGCAGGGCATTGACAAAGCATCTGTCACTTGCGCTCCCAATTGGTCAAAACGCGACGGATGCTTTGACACTTATTTATCACGTGATAAAAGCAACCATCAGAGGCCCCCTGGTCGAGATTGAGGTCCACAGGTGATACCTACAAGACTACAAGTAAATTATATGAATAAACTTGTACAAGGAAAATAATATATAGTGTAAAGTTTGAGCATATATTTTTTACTCCACTACAGCAAAGCAAAGAGGAGGGTTATGGTTTTGACCGGTATGTATATGGGTATGTAATGTGCATCTGTTCCCTCATAACTTCTAAACTACTTATCATAATTTGACAAATAAGGTATCGTTGACAGAGTCTTGTGACGGATAAACACGGCACATTGTCAAGGGCTGACCATGTGCCTCGAACTGAGGTAAATATCAGAGTGTCCTGCTCTGCCTTTTACGATTGTTCGGAGAAAATAGGGACCAGTTCGGAGCTACCCTTAGCGCACAACACATCTCGCGTCGGATATCATCAAAGCAAACTTGAGTCTCTGTTACCATGACCACACCGGGCCGTCATGGTCTCACCTGTTAATGACGTCATAAACGTGGTATCTCGCGAGCCGTGCGTGCCGCCACCCCGGCCTCACGTCTGATACCAGCAACACGAACTTGAGGTCCGCTGATACTTTGAAGTCCACGGCATTCAGTTCCCTCTGTAAATAATACGCAGGGTAAAGATTCCTGTTAAGCATCTGCAGCTGAAATAGCGCCGTTGTCACTGTGACTCTTTGTCTATGTTATCCTTGAAATAATAAAGTAATGAAATGTATTCCGTAATTACAATACAATACTTTTACATGTTGACTTGTTGAGTATACTAAACTAAGGCATTTCACAAGAGAAGACCACTGATGGAAGAAACACCGATAAACACTCATTAGTCAGAAACTTTTTATTATATGACTAGCTGTTATATGACTAGCTGTGCCCCGCGGTGTTACCCGCCCATCCCACGGAAACACTAAATTTATTCGGGATGAAAAGTATCCTATGTCCTTTCCCGGGTCTCAAACTATCTCCATACCAAATTTTTATCTAAGTCGGTTCAGCGGTTTAAGCGTGAAGAGGTAACAGACAGACAGACACACTGTCGCATTTATAATATTAGTATGGATACTTCTTCTTCTTTCGTGTCGAATTATATTTTATCCTTAAAAGTAAATGAAAAAAGTTATGCTACATGTCTAAAATGTATATCTTTGAATGTTTGTGTAGCAATGTACCTAGCTCCTAAACTCCCGTGTTCTATTTTTGAAAGTAGACTTAAGGCCGTTCCCTGAGCCAGAACCCCGAGCCCCTCCTCAGGCCACCCGTCCCTGTCACATCACAGTCACATTTCAAAAGAGTGACGGAGACAGAGCTTGCGGGTCGTAAGGCGATATCTTTTTTCGTAAGAATTTGTCGATGATTATTTATTTTAAAAATATTGGCTTCAATTATTGAAATTCGGAAGCTGTAAAATTACTATTTTAGTTATGATTGATTTTTCTCCTTTTTTTGTTTCATAGTGTCACGTAGAAAAAAAACAAGTAAAGTTGGAGTAAAAATTCGAATTGGAGGTTACTTTGGGAATTAATTGTATCGAGCGAAGTGTTATGAATCGTGTATCGAATGCTGTGTTATTAAAGATAATATAATCAAGAATGATATATATTTTTCCCTCGTTTACTAATATCAACGTTTCGTAGAAAAATAGGATAATTTTTGGGGTATTTTTGCAAATCTGGCTCAGGGAACGGCCTTAAACAAGAGTGAGCTATTAAACGAATTCGAAGAAAAAACGTCGTTTGAAGAGTACCTATCTAAATATTCTATGCGAAAACTCCCTCACTTTCCGAACCAGCTGATTCCCCTTTAACAATAATTTACGAAAAATGGTGATCGAATGAAAACATCGCAAAAAAAGTCAAACCGATCAAAACCTTTAAGAGCTACGTTGGCAGTTCCAAAAATGAAACATCACAGAGAGCACAATTTCCATTAAAACCTTTTAACTTGAGCTCTAAATCCGCATTAAAAATACCCTTTGATCGGCGGTCAATCAAGCCGAGAAAACAAACAAAAGGAATAGTTCCCGTGGGAAAGCGAAAACGGTCCGAATAGGTTTGACTGGCAATAAAAGAATTGCCTCTATTGAATATTTGAGGCGCTTGAGAAGGGTGGCTAAAAAGGTAGACAGATTAGGATCGAGGGTGTACGTAGTCAGATGTAGATGGACGGGTGTCAGGGAGATGTAATAATTGTAGCGAGTGAAATTGTAAAAAGCAATAAAAAATACGCCTAGGAAAAACCTGATCTTTGAACAGTTCAAAAGTCTGAACTAACTTTCAATAGACTTATAAAACGAGGCCCTCAAGTCGACGCGTTTGTTTATTATTTATATAGTTAATTCAGAACTTGAAACGAACGATTCAAAACTATTTGAAAGCTATAACTCCCAAAATCTCACAATCATGTTAGAATTGATATGCGATGAGGAAATCCATGCCCCCAATTAGGTGGACGGATGCCCTCATGAGGGTAGCGGGAAATCGATGGATGAGGTCTGCACAGGATCGCACTTTGTGGCGAGCTATAGGGGCGGCCTATATTTAGCAACGAAAGTCTGTGGCTGGTAGATAGAGGGAATCATGAAAAATAAATAGAACTTTCGGTTCTATGAGCATGCATCTCGCCAATTGCTACTCCAATCTGGGATATTTTTGAGCTTGATTGAATCAGACATTAAGTGTCGTCGACTTAATGTCTGATTCAATCAAGCAAGGACTCTTTGATCACAGCTCGCGTTCCATTGGTCTTGTGCTAACTTCAATCCTACATATGAGGCCCATTGTGAGCAACCATGCCTCAGGTACATGTCGATAAATGTTCCTAAATTCTAAATAAATCCTTTTATTTATTATCTACACGTTAAAATTATGCGGGAGCTTACACGCCTCAGTTCTTTCAGCGACATCAATTCGGCAAATTGTTTCCACGCTCCGGTGCACACCCATTAAACTGGGACAACGTTCTGTGTGTGCTATTTACAATAATAATAAGGATAGATGATGATTGGAAGGGTAAAAGTAACAGTAAGCTGAAATAGTATGGATTGGTGTATGTTGAAAAGACCGCATGAGCGAAACACTTGAATGTCTTTACCAGGAATTATCAGAACCGTAGAAGAATCGAAGTAAGTAAACGACATAACTCAAATAGTTGCAAAACAAGAACCATCGTTTTTGAGTTTTAGCCGTGGCGTTCTTTGGGAAAGGCCTATGACCAGCAATGAACATCTGTTGACTGATGATGATGACGATGATGGCATAATGACATGTATCGCCTTCCTGAAATAATTTTGGCAATGTTTCTACACTCCGGCGAACAAGGTGCGTTAAACTTTCCCACAACTTTGTGTGTTATCAGCGATATAAACGTGGATCAGTTGTTTGTAATAACAGCAGCAAGCGGGTAATAACAGCTTTGCTAGCTGAAATTGTAATGCATTGGGGTTATGCTGAAAGAAAGGATACGAGCTATGGATGCCCTTATGAATTGGCGGAATGCAAGATAAAACCAAGAGGGTTATGATAGCTAAACTTTTTGGCAATGGGCAGTAACGACCGAGCGACGAGTTAACCACGCATTGGAACACGCAGCGTGGGCAGAGTAACTACAAAGGAGACTGACTACATGGTGAAGACCGCTAGAATCTGCTGTGGATGTAGGTGGCGTTGATTTTTTTATTTCATTGTGGTGATCTATGGGGTTTGATTGTGTCCAGCAGAAAGCGTCTAAGCTAAAAAAATCTACTAAGACGAAATTCTATGATGACGTACTCGTTATAACGATGTTGACGAAGATGAAAAGAGAAGAAAAGTCTAAGAGAGCTAAAATGTGCACCACCAGCACACCACAAGTGAATAACGAGGGCAACACGGACATCAAGTCGAGGATATTATAAGTCTTTGATTTTTTGGAACGGAAATTCGCTAATCCTTGATAAAGTAAAGTTGCTACAGAAACAACAGCCGATTTGAAATAAACTAAATCCTAGTAAAGCAGCGACAACATATCAAAAACACCCTTCACATCAAAACCTGTTTCTCATGCCGCCTAATAACTCACCGACAAACAATAACTCGTCCATTTTATGCGTCTCTGACAGCCTGTCAGCTTCCAATAAAAACACCTTCCCAACACACGCCAATCTACCCCCAATAGGCTCGTGATAAAAACCAATTTTCTTTGAAATTTTATTATTCTGGTGCGAGGGCTTGGCGCCGGCTGCGGACAATTTGTGTTGTTTTTCCCGTTTTTCCCCAAAAGTTGACCTGGGCTATAAATTTAATGCACGAAACAGTGGGTTGAGTCGCGTTATTAAAAAGTAAATGTGACTTTGTAGCAATAAAAAGGTGTCCGGAACAGGCATGCAAATTTTGCACGTATTTGTACGTCGATCTTTCTGCAGTTGGGTTTATTTCTAGGTTTTATTTGTTTAACCTGTTCCGGTTTCAGTCTGATCTATTTGTTTGTCCACGTGTCTGTCGTTTTTTGTTGGTTATAAAATAAGCAATCTTTTTACCTTTATAATAAATAGCAATCAATAAATAAATTTTGGACAACGTCACACAAATCAATCTAGTACCACTGTAAGCTCTAGTAGGCTTGTGTTATGGACATGGACGATAAACATACTTAATATAGATAAATACTTTCGTAAATACAAAGAAGATCCACGACCCAGGCACAAATATTCGAGTTCATCACACAAAATATTGGCTCTTGCCGGGATTCGAACCCTGGACCGTCGGCTCAGTAGGCAGTTGCTTAACCACCGGTTCAATTGCGTCTTCAATGTAATGTAACGTAACTATGATATAACCGATAAGCAATGGCCACCTTTTCTTAAATCTTTCCTCGCACTCTTAAATGGATAGTATACCTTTCCCCTGGCAAAATGTAAGAAAGGAGCGGATAAGACGTTTCACAAATGTA
Organism: Apotomis betuletana; assembly: GCA_932273695.1. NCBI lineage: Eukaryota > Metazoa > Arthropoda > Insecta > Lepidoptera > Tortricidae > Apotomis > Apotomis betuletana. The sequence continues at coordinate 806,471 of OW026318.1, read as the reverse complement.
TTCATTTTTGCGCGTTATTTGCTCCATAAATCTAGATACGTTTGTTGGTGTTTGGAAAACGTTTCAGGGCCTCGCGTCACACAGTTAAGGTAGGTATATTCATGGATTCGAAACAGGGATGAAACTGTGCTATTTGCATGTCCAAAAGTTAAACGCACCGAACTCTGAAAATTTTCTTGAAAGTGTTAATAAATGTATTAAGCGGTTTACGCTCACGAGAAATTATAAGGAACCGCCCGAAATGTTTCGAACTCGTATGTCGGGCTGTTCATGACATTTTCACGTGAGTCTAAATAAACGTACCTATTGCAACAAATAAAATAAAACAAGTGTTTATGTTAAGAGGCCTTATTCCTTTGGAATTTTTTTTTTTTCATATTATGACAAATATATTGATATTTTCAACCGACTTTTTGGAGTGAACAATACTTTTCCCGAGTTCTAGGTAGTAACATAGCTGTTTCATGCTTTCATTGCGTGCAGCCGAAAATAAGTTGAAAAAACTAATTTTACGCGTGAATTTTGTCAATTTCGAGTAGTTTTTGAAACAAAAATTATCAATGAAAAATTCAAACTGTAGGTTTCAAATATATACCAATAAATCTCAATAGCCCTGTTCTAGGTAGTAACATCAATAATATGTTACGAAACCTGTTTGATCATAGAGAAAAATGTGTAAACAATCTGCATTTTAAAAGGAATAAGGCCTCTTAAGACCATTTTTTTAAACACAAGCTTTTATTGCAAACTGTACTTTTTAACACAAAAGTCAATATGCATTTGGCCTACCCTCAAAGGATGATGGCATTTTAAGGAATTTCAAAAGAATGTTAACTAGATTATGAATCTGAAAGTTATAAAATGGCGTGGTAAAAGATCATTTAATCAAACCCGATGGGTTGCGTCATTTTAAGTATTACTTTTATTCTGTGGTATTACGGAGTTTTGACGATCACCTTCTAATATTCCATTTTGTACTTACTAATATTACACAATGTTTGTAAAATCAAAAACAGTGAAGTGTGCCAAAATTATCTTTTTAACACATACATATACAACAGCTTCTACGTAACATTAGTGTATTTCTGTGGTAAAATTAAATATGTCTATTGTAAATTTAATAAACCCGCAATGTTTTAGAACCGGTTGGACGCCTTGAACCTGGCGTTACAGTACGGTGTGAGTGTCATCCAGTTCCATTATTCCTAAGATAAAAGTTCCGTTCGAATGCTGAGCCGATTCGTGCAGGAATTTATTAGATGTTTTCTGCCGATCGAATGGTTTAACTTTGGTCTTCGTGAATATCAATGAGAACCATAACTGATAATATGCATTGTTTGGTCCTTTTTCATCACGCTATTTAACTTTTTCTTGTCTTATATTATCTTATTTATTGAGCTTCCTACAATACGGTATTTGACTATTATGAACATTCATATTGTATCATTGATACCACTAAAATACAATATCTGTTTTGGTGTTAAAAGTTCTCTATCTACATTGTGTAAGTATCTTGTTTTGAGTTACTTGGCTCTGCAGGTATGAAGTATAGCAGTATTGTAAGGAATATATCACTTTTTCGTAATACTTACTTGTGAAAATTTCAATTCAATCCGCCCACACCATCACATGTCCATCGCATTTATATCCCCTTTTTCCTTATATCTTTGTACTTATCAATGTTTCAGAACCATCATGTTTCAACTTGTCAAATTTTCGTCGTATTTGCGGCACTCTAACCGCTGATCCGACACAATATTATCTTTCTCCCTCGCCGGGCCGAAAATGGACGTTTCGATCGTCTTTTGTCATTTTCTCCCAATTTTCCTTCGACGGTTTATAGATGGGTCGCTTTGTATGGAAAACTCCATTACAGGAGTATTTGTCGCAACAGCGAAATATTGAAATATTGCTACATTCTAAGAAGGTTTTAAAATTTTAGGTCACTGAGTGACGTGATATTTGAAATGGATTTCATAAAATTTAAAGCTTATTTAATAAAATATTAGTATGTGCATTTTGGTTTTTAATTTCGATTGGACGGACGCGTTTGGCTCGGTTTGTAGACACCTGCCTACTGAGCCAGCGGTCCCGGGTGCGAATCCCGGCCAGGGCAAATATTTGTGTGATGAACTCGAATATTTTGTGCTTGGGTCAGGGTCATGGTTGTTCTATATATTTATCTATATAAGTACGTATATCGTCGTCTAGTACCCATAACACAAGCCTTCTTGGACTTAATTTTGGACTAGATCGATTTGTGTGAGGTTGTCCGATATTTATTTCTTTTATTAGGTATTTATCCGTTGACACAAATACAAACACCGGTTGTAGCGCGTGTAGCCGTACAGTCGAGTTCAATTTATGAGCAGAAATGAGATCAAACACTTACAAATGTGGAATTGTTCATGAGAAGCCTCGTGGTGAAGTTCCGAACGTTGAACAACGTCAGCCCGCCCCAGCGGTCACGGAACACCAGCTCCTCATCTGAAACAAGAAGATACAAGCGTTTTATAAACATAATACACAAAGAGCGCATCGTCAGGTTCTGTAAGTCGCAGCGACTGAGGTGGGCGGGTCACCTTGAAAGAATGCCGGACACTAGAGCCGCTAAGATAATGACAAGGTGGATGCCGCAACAGAAGAGACCGAGAGGCAGGCCTAAAAACGTTGGAGTGATTGTGTGAAGGAAGATCTCAGGAAGATGGAGAAGTTTACCAGCTGGAAAAAGGTGGCCAGGCATCGTGACAACTAGAGGAAGATCCTGGAGGAAGCCAAGACTCACAAAGGGTTGTAGCGCCAGCGGAAGTAAGTAAGTACACAAAGAGCGCTAGATATCAATAGGTATCCTAACAAGGGTTGGTCCGGCCCGGGGATAGTGGCGCTAGAAACCACTTTCATATGGCAATAATGTGAATACGTTATATATTTGAATTGTTAAATGTCAAGCGATTTGTCAATGATTTGTCATAAACCAAGTTCAAAACGTTGTTTACCGGAATGCAGCTCAATCTCTTCGTTCTTCTTGCGAAATAAATACTGAATCTTATTGAAAAAAACTTGACGTTCATCATTGTGAATATATATTTGGCTTTATTATGCAAAAACTGCTTGAAATTTGCGAAATATTTAGTCCTGTTTTCTCTTTGAATGTGACAGTCACTGACTTTCAGCATCGGTTACCAAAAAGTCATCGTTGCCAGTAAAATAAATTAGTACCACTACAAATCCGCAATATGGCATGTGTAAAACACCCTGTTGGGTTAACCGGGGCAAAATTTAACTGCTTGTTGTTGTGGTTGTTGTTGTTGTTATTGTTATTGTTATTGTTATTTTTGTTGTTGTTGTTGTTGTTGTTGTTGTTGTTGTTGTTGTTGTTGTTGTTGTTTTTGTTTCTGCTTGATGTTGTTGTTGTGTTGTCACGTAATGACGGTAAAAATAATTACAAGTGGTGTAATTCTATACCCTTAGAGTAAGTACGTACGTACTAGAGCCTTCATAAATCAGATTTACAAAGATAAAGCCACTTTTGGTTTTACTTGTGAGCTTGACACTGTGAGAGATGCGCACACGGACGAAACTTAGCCCGTGGCTAACCAAAACTGGCTTCACTTTCAAGCGCTAACTAAGTTTCTAGGTGTATTTATTCTAAGGTAATAAAACGCCAACTGAAAGATCAATGCCCGTTTGTTCCGTATGTAATATAAATAATTGTATTTTTTGAAGTGAAACTCCTAATGCGACTTCCAACAAGGTTGCGTTAAACGTTTAACGTTTAACGCTACCGTGGAGGGGGTAGGAAAGCACTGTTGCGTTAAACGTTCAACGCAACAATCCCACGGACAATGCGACGGATTTAAGGTTATGTCAAGGTACGTCTCTTGTGAATATCAATTGATTGTTAGGTTTTCTCTTTTGAAATTACAATTTCTACCCCTTCTTATTTTCATTTCCACATTACGAAGTTTCACTTCTTCCGCGCGGAGGGACTCCACGCACTATTTTTTTTTATATGGGCATATCATGGTGGCTCCACTTCGCCTGATTTTTTTATTTATTTTTTATTGTGGCTTTCACCTTCTTGCTGAGCAAGTGGTATTTTGCCAATGACTCGTTTCGAATCGCTCACGGCGACAATATTGAGGATTGATATCACGTTGTACGGTGAGGTGCTTTTTGTAAAGTGATAGCGATTTACAAAAAACCACGCGGTCTATCGGGCCTTGACCCAAGCTATGTACGCTTCAAGTTGAATTCTTCATTAACCATTCACTCATTCGTTAGTTCACTGCACACTACGCTATCAATACTACACATTGAACAACCAAAATGAATAAATAGGTAACGACCCTTCACCTGATGGTAAGCACAAAGGTAAGTCCAAGTAGCAATGGCAACTGACAAGAAACCAACGGTGTCATGTCAGTTGACACTAAGGGTGAAGCTAGCGTAATTTGAGACGCGTAATTTCGGTCGCACCATACATCATGCCACGTGATCACGTCACACTATATGGCGCGACCGAAATTACGCGACTCAAATTAAAATAGCATAAGTTGCATAATGCTGCAGCGTGTGTCCGCTCGCACGCGCCACGCTCGACACGCTCCTACCGCACGCGCAATTTCGTTGCTATACCTGATGCTCACTCAGCACGGCGATGCTGATATATTTGCTGATCGCTTTGCTCAATTGTGCTGTATTGCTAAGCAGTTCCTAGATAATGTGAATTAATTGTTATGTATAAATTTTAAAAATATATTTGTCATATGATAAAAGTTTTATGTTTAATCTAATCTAGATATTAATTTACAACTGTACAATAAATTCATGACTTAAGTCATGAATTGTATTAATTGTATTGTATTAATAACTCAATTAAAACTAAATTATAAAAATAACAAGGTTCGAAAAACACCGCTCCCTGTAATTTAAAAATATTGTATTATTTTGAATGATCCTTTCTCTTTGACATGTATTGTTTTCTTTTTATGTAATAATTTATCGTGTAAGTGCTTTGGTGTCATGTATGCTGTAAACTTACATTGTATTTAAATGAATAAATAGAATAATAAAGATAAATAAAAATATCACCCCATTATATAAAAGTTGAAATACATTTAAACCTACAAGCCGACTGTGTATAAAATGTTATACGTGTACTCAAGTTCAGAAAAATCTGTGAATTGATTGAGTGACTCGAGTGAAGGCGTCGGCGTGAGCGGACGTCTCGAATGTGATGAATCACTTCGCCATTAATCATAATATCCATCTTTATTATCGCCACACGTGCACAATATGTATGTCTAAGTATGATTCTCATTTTAATTTTAATGTTAGCTCCATAGCTCTTTAACATCCTACCGTGCTATAATAAATCCGAGGCCTGGTCAAATATACAAATACCTGGTCAAAAAAGTCCGAAGCCTGGTCAAATATACAAATACCTGGTCAAATATACACAAATACCTGTCCTGGTAAAAAAAAAACAAAGGCTGGATTTAACCAAATCTTTCTTATAAGATTAACTCTTTCTCTCAAATGAATGTGAAAATAATATGGGATTTTGACTTTATTTTCCGAAAGTAAGCGTAGTTTTTAGAATAAAAGTTTGGTTAAGAGGCATTATACATTTTAAAATGTATTTTTTTCATATTATGACAAAATATATAATGAATATTGATAATTTCAACTAACTTTTTAAAGTGAATAATACTTTTCCTTGAGTTCTAAATAGTAACGTATGTAGCTAGTTCGAGCTTTTATCAATTTATAGTTGTTTTTGAAACAAAAATGATCAATGAAAACTTCAAACTATAAGTTTCAAATATTATACTAATAAATTGAAATAGCCATGTTCTAAGTAGTACCATTGATAATAAGCTAAGAAACATGTTTGATCATAGAGAAAACCGTCTAAAACAACAAGTTTGACCGGATAAGGAGCCTTAAAAGCAGCCTAAGTGAGTTAATAAGTGGACTAAAATAATTCAGCTCCACACTATGTCGTTAAAATGCAGACCCCGATCTTTAATGCAGTTCTATTGCAAATACCCCAAAAAAGTGTTGATAAAATACATATTTTCTTCGCCCTTTTCATCAAAGCGTTTAAAAATACTTCAACAAACCAACCCGCAACCTAAATCATGAGTTTTTGGTGCCTGTTAATAGAAACCTTACTGCTTTCCCTTAAAGCCTAAATACGTGAAGCATTCAAAGCAATGTCGCTCATCCTAATTTGGACTTAATCTGCAATGAAAACACGACTTAAAATTCGCTGTCCGGCTGTCAGTATTTTCGTTTGCACAATGAAAATAATTGAAATGGTGCACGGGCGTCCATTTTGAATAATTGTACGGTCGACCACTTGTGGATGCATTTAAATTGCACGAGGCTCGGCGGGCGAGTGTTTTTTTAAACATTTCATGCAGTTGAGATAGCAATTTAGTCACCGGTAGGTAAGTAAATGTGTTCAATTCTGACGAGAACTAAAGAGTTATTCAATCCCTTTTCTGCTCATCTATGAATGCACCTGCACTTCGTCTCTGTTTATACTTAACTTCTTTAGTAAACACATTTTCAGTCAGCTGTTTTCACCATAATATTGTAAGCGTTATCGTAAATTAAATAACAAATAAATTGACTAATATTTTCATGATTATACTCGTACTCTAGCGGAGGAATTTGGAACTATTGATAAAATGAGAGACTGTCTAAAATTATAGTTACTGGCATATTCCTATTTTTAATACTGTTTTAAAATCAAAAAACTAATTTACAAAAGATTACATATTCGTCAAATATAGTAATTATTAAGTTTACAATACATAAATTGAATGTGACTCTGAATTGGGTACCTAAGTCACAGATGGCGCCTTTTTGTGTCATGAAGTGGGAAATAACCGAATCTTCCAGCAACCGATTCCAAGTCCAGGGTTCAGTCTTTGTGTGGCTTTACTTCGGTGAAGTACAGTGAAGTAGTTAAAACAAAGTTACTGTGTAAGAGGTTATTGTGACAAAGGAAATATAGTGTTACTACATTTGAAACGTAAGTAAATGGTTTTATTAATCTCTCCCTATACTATCCTGACCGTGGGTTACAATATATAAATACATACTTAAATAAACATCCACGACCCTGGACCAATATTCAAGCTCACCATACAAATACTGGCAGAGGCTTTGCCTGGATTTGAACCCAGGATCGCCGGCTCAGTAGGCAGCTACCACTGCGCCAACCGCGACGTCAAAGATGATGAAAGTACTTGCATTATATGTATCTAGACTAGAAATTAGGATTTAATATTTGTACCAAAAATCCATGTTTCCTCGTTACACCAGACAACTAACACCGAGTATTTCAAAAACTCGAAATTCCCTCGAATTTTCAACCAAACCGACATTCGGTGTGCTACAGGCAATATGGCGGCGCTTCCGGCCGCGGCGGAAGTGGCGCGTCCACACCGGAAGTCAATTTGAAGCGGCGCGGAGCTGATCGCGCGGGATTAGTTTCAAGATTTTATTTTGACTAAAAAGAGTGAAAATATCTGGTCTTAAAATAAATTTGGTGAAATACTATCTATCTATCTATCTATCAGCCACAGACGTCCACTGCTGAACATAGGCCTCCCCCATGACTCGCCACAAAGTGCGATCCTGTGCAGACCGCGTCCAATGATTCCCCGCTACCCGTGAAATACTATTTGACGAAAATTAGAAAGTTGCACTAATCATTTTTTTTTAATCACTTTAACCATCTTCGAGGCACCGGGAAACATACATAAAAAAACGACAAATTTTTGGAACTGAGAAACTCTTGTAACAGGAGTAATCCTCCATATTTGAAATCGATTAAAAGGTCTCTACTAAACTAACTATTGAAATAACAGTTATCCAAGTTATTAGGCACTTCCTTAATCCAATATCATGATAGCTGACGCCTAATGGCTCCCGAGCAAACTTTAAAGTTCTAAGCTCCATCCAAGCTCCAGTAATGAGGGCTTAGTAAGCTTTTACCTCAAGATTAAGCTCGGAGCTTTTTATTCGCTTTTTATTACTTCTATAAGCTTTTATTAGTTTTCACTAGTGATAAAAGACAAAGTGTCCACGGACATTAGTTAGGACGGATGTTAGTACCTATCTAATTATGTGTTTTGTTCGCTTTCTGCTGCACCCTATTCTATAATTATTAACCTATTGACCGCCAAGCGGTCTAGCAATTTACCGTGCCACTGACGCCAGAGTAAAAAAAAAAAGATGTGCCCCAAAATCAACAGGGATTGAAAAATACTTGTAGCGGTTAGAATTGCGAAGATTTTGATCATTGAAATTTGGACGGCTGTGGCCGACGTGGCGTCAGGGGTACGATTTTTTGTTGACGGCCACAGCCGACTGTGGCGGTCAAAAGGTTAAATAAGTAATTTTTTTCATAATTTCACAACCTAAAGGTTTTCTGGAGATCGCTTTTTAGCGATAAGACCGCCTGTTGTCTACCGTTATTTATACATTGTGTTGTTCTTTGTTGTGTTGTGTTGTATCGTGTTGTGTTGTTCTGTGTTATGTTGTGTTGTGTTGTGTCGTGTCGTGTCGTGTCGTGTTGTGTTGTGTTGTGTTGTGTTGTGTTGTGTTGTGTTGTGTTTTATTTATTTATTTAAAAACATGAGTATGTTTACAGCACATAGCCAAAACACATACACATTAAATTACACAGAAAATTATACAATAATACTAGAATAAAATTACAGTTTAAATGAAATTACACATTACAAATCAAAATTAATTAGGATTATAGCATAAAATAAATGTCATAATTGAATAAAAGTTTGCGTAGTATTAGGTTGGGATGCGGTTCCGTTTGTTTTGTCAATTTTAATACTTTTGTGGTGAGACTTCCAACGAAAACTATTTAGCGACCTTCACTAAGGAAGAGTTTTGGCTGAAGGAAATGTTCCGGCGCTTCCGTGGTCGACCACGAACAGCGCAAACACATAGCAGTTATATTGTGACCTAACTAGTTTTTAGAGTCTAATCAAACGTCAGATAGTGGGTCACAATTAGCTTCCAAGATTTGACCCGAACATACAACCATTTCAAGTTAATTACATGATTATAAAAGGGTGTGCCGAAAAAGAAAAGCATTTTCCGATTTTCTTTGTGTAATACGAGTATTTTTATATTTTTTACAAGTTATAATTAATCAGGGTAAATTTCAACCAATTCGCATTAGCAGTAAAACAATAAAAACGGTCAGTGTAAGGTGTGAGCCAATGTTATACGGAAGGGTCAAAGTTACCCCGATAGTCTGCGATGACTGCGCGAATGTTCCCGCCAGGACCCGGGCACCCGGATATTTATCCCCGGCCGGGCAGAGGGCGCCATAACCGGCCCGGGTCGGTTTACAAGCCGCCTGTTCACCTCACTGGGGATAAATCTGCGGTACAGGTAGGGTTGCCATCTCTAAATTCGCCGAATCCGGACAAAAACATAAAAAAACCCGGATATTTGGCGTAAATAGTATTTTTAGGGTTCCGTACCCAAAGGGTAAAAACGGGACCCTATTACTGAGACTTCGCTGTCCGTCCGTCCGTCCGTCCGTCCATCCGTCTGTCACCAGGCTGTATCTCAAGAACGGTGATAGCTAGACAGTTGAAATTTTCACAGATGATGTATTTCTATTGCCGCTATTACAACAAATACTAAAAATAAAATAAAATAAATATTTAAGGGGGGCTCCCAATTCCCATACAAAAACTTGTTATAGATTATACATATATACTTATTTTTTATTAAAGCAGTAACGTCTGCTAACGTAAACTAAATGTTTACAAATGAAGCGAAAATTGAAAAATTTAATGATTCGGACAGGATTCGAACTTGAACCGAAGGTTCGAATCCTGTCCGAATCATTAAATTTTTCAATTTTCGCTTCATTTGTAAATATATATATATAGGTACGGATCCCTTCATGCGCGAGTCGGACTCGCACTTGCCCATTTTCTTTTCCTTAACGTGTCCGTAAATAATGATATTATTTAAAAAACAATCGCTTTATTTTTTAGTCACATAAAAAGGGTCCGAGCTTTTCCCGGACACTTATTGAAAATCCCCCGGACGGGCCCCGGACCGCCTCCAAACTAGGATAAACCGGGGAAACCCGGGCGGATGGCAGCCCTAGATACAAAGTTAATCGTTAAGCATAGGCAAGCGATTATTTGGCAACTACAAGAGATACTAAAACACTTTAAAGTGATTGATAAATTGATTGAGTAAAACGTGGTAAAACCACAGTAAAATGATTTCAAATTAATATAAATCTCTCCCATACAGTTTTTTTTATTTTTTATTTAACAGCACACAACGACCATTACAGGCTTACCTAATGCGACAGTGCGGAATTGCTACAATTAGGGACTTACATATAATATTATTTATAATTCATTAATTAATATAATTCAAAAATTTATACAACCCAATATAAAATGTTATTATCCAGCATAACACATAACATATAGCGTTATCCTTGTGAATTCGTTCAGACAGCAAGAGAACATATGTCTATCACATTTGCCACTCGATTTAGCGTACGTACTGCCCTGGTGGCGGGGGCCTTGTTGTTGGGTGGTTAACAAGTTCGCGGACGGGCATTCTATGGCATTCGAATTTTGAGTACCTCTTGTGACGCGAATTCTATAGCAGTCTTTAATCGGGCTTCTTTCCTGAGCGCAACCACGTCGTCGGTTATGTCAGAAGTGTTGCCCTAAGAGACCAGAAATCCAGAAATAATTTTCCTTGATCGTTATTTTATCATCCATCACATCACAAACGCATAGTCTTGAGCACCTGCCGCTTGGAATTAATTCACGAACAAATCAATAATACTTGTATTATGGTAATGATAAAGGAAAACTCTCAACATCTGTTTCGTTCCTGTATAATATCCTTATATCCGTTGAATAACATTTATATAATTATTATCAAGTTTCTTAGTACTACCTAAAATAAGAACTCAATTAGGGAAAAAAATGTTTATTTTGAAGGTGCACAGCTGTATAAGAAACTACCGCCTGCTTTAAAAAGTGTAAGCTCATTTGGTGCATTCAAATTGGAGTTATCATAACATGTTACTCGCCATAGCTAGTATACTACAACCACTGCTACTTACTACGTATGCTTTGTGATGACTTTGTAATGCATTAGGTGAGTGTAAATTAAATGTATAACATATATGATACGGACGATCATGTACATTTTTACTTTATATTGTTCTCATGTAGTAAGTGACCTGTGTCTTTTTTGAGAATAAATATCTTTAAACCTTAAACCTTAATGTGTAATTTGCAGTACAGAGAATTAACTGCCCATTGAACTCGATTCTCCTTGGCTTCTCTATTACAAGGCTTTTGATTTTGAGTAATTTTACATGTATAAATTTTGGGAACATTTAATGTAATTTTTTTTTATGTAGACTCCACAATTTTTATTTTAAACCATTGATACAGAAACATTCATCATTACATTTAAAATGAGACATTTAATATTTCATACATTTATAAAATAACAGCGCCTTCTCCCGCTTGCTCGTTCACTGCTGTAAAGTAGTGCGGTAAGATGTGGATAATTACCTTTCAAATAAGCAAAGATCGACACACAAAGCATCAGGAAAAATTCGTAACCGTGTAACCGGCTATAACCGGTATAAGGTAATGTATATAGTCGTGTTATGACAATCTGAGAAAACCTTGAAAATTTAAATATCAAATACGATGATGATACGACATCCTTCAGTTTCGTGTAACTGCGTGTAACCGGCTGTAACCGGCCAGCGGCTGATTTATCCGGGTAAAGGTACGATTGATGGCGAGCCACTCCGCCGGGCCGCCCGGGTGATGCTTAAATCAAAAGGGCTTACCTACATTAAACTGAAGGGTTCAGGTTACGTGGATTAAACGAGAATTTGTTTTTGCATGCTATTTGTTTCACTGAACACAACCGTGGGTTGAAAATACCTATTTAATTTGTAAATCACAAAGGCTTATAATGAATTCATTTTTTTACTACTACTTCAAAGAATTGAAATATGATTATTTCCCCATCCTAAAATTTCAGTATTGCGGTTTTGTGAAAAAAATCATATCAAATAAAAAGAGGTGTATTTGAAAGGAGAAACGTAGTGCTAGAGAATGCATGAGTTAAATATAAATTTAGTGTCCTGAAAGAAAAACACAGAGCAGTTATTTAAAGCAATGCTATGTTTTTCAGGCATATTTTCAATTTACGGTAGGTATTCTAAAGTTCTTTTTTGCAATGCAATGTACGTAACCGTATCGTACGTGGTTATTGATTAAAACGTAGTCCAGGATCCAACTTTCAAAAGTCCAGCTAACTAGCTAAACGACCCTGTACATGAAATAGAAATTGTCAGCATTTTTGTTTTTGCTATTTAATGATATTTTAATGTCGAAATGCCCGCGCTGAGTCTTGAACCTTTACAAAATGCGGTCTTCCTCTCACAATCAAACAGGCTCCGAGTAAGTTGGCATTTAAAAGGGCCGTGCGAAGTTTCTTTGCTGGCAGAACTGAAATCTCATAGTATATCTGCTTGGTTTGTTTCATCGTCGTATATATTTATGTATGTATCTATTTATATATATGTATGTTTATTATCTATATGTATGTAGCTATAATAGTATGAGTATTTTAATTATGTGTAATTATGTTGTTTGATGCACCGCCTACAATTTCTCTGCTTTGCCCTAAGGTTGACTGGTAGAGAATGCCGCATGGCATTAAGTTCGCCTTTTGTACGTTAAGTTTTTCTTTTGTGCAATAAAGTTTAAATAAATAAATAAATAAATAAAATGCTTCACTTTCTGGGTGATAGTTAGTATGTTTGGAAAATAAATTTATCTACAGATAATTGACTGAGGGAGTGAAGCGAGCAACACGGCTGCGTTTCAGCGGGGCTAGCATATCTTGCCACGACTTCGCTTGTCGCGCCACTTTGCATCACCTGTCTTGCTCGCACGCTATTCAAACGACAGTGACAAGTAGTATTTGTTGCGCGACATAAGAGTCGCGTGTCACAGTTATGCTAGACGTGCAGCTTCGACAAAAATGTTTCATATGTCCGTTTGTACGTTTTGCGCAATTAGTTACAACTTGAGTCGCTGTGAGCTGTTAGAATTGGTTACAATACTTATCATAGAATAAACTGTTACTGTTGTATAGTCTTTCGGTGGTCGTTGTGTACGATCTCATTAAAGAAAACAGTACTATAGTGTGGTTTTGTACCTCATTATCTTCCGTAATAAAAGAGAAACATGTTTCATAGATAAGGTGTCATTTTGGTGGATTATCAACTCTAAGGTTAAGAGTAAAGAGTTAAAATTTTGTAGAGATTATATATAGATTGAATTATAGTAGGCACAAGGTTATTAACGGCATATTGGTATCGACATAAACCAATCACAATTTTTTTTTAAATGTCAAGTTAGTTAGCCTAATTATTAACTTGAGTTTAGAAGTTGTTGAGAAATACATTAGGTATTTCTCGCTTAAAGTAACATGAGGCTACTTTTAATGCGCCGGATCCTGGACTAGCATTAGTCAGAGTGGCCGTTCGTTTCGTTTCAATCAATGCCCGTTAAAAGTGTTCCAATTTCGAATGTGGCCTCTCAAAGGGATGCATTTTATGAATAGTCATAGGGTATGTTGATCGGAATACGAATTTGAGAGTAAAATGCATTGAAATGGAATTAAATTCTATTGGATTGAATACACGCGTACTAAAATTATAATCGGAAATACGAGTAAATAGGTAACCCAAAAATTGTATTATGATCCTAGCGTATTTATGCATGTTGTATTCACTTCAAAGAGGGCGTACACTATTGATGTTGTTTATTATATTACTGTTTAAGCGTGCGTGTGTAACGTTCAGTTTTGGGATCCTAATTTAAAAAAATGTCTGACGTGTCGACATGGTTTTACGCACCGCGGTCTCAGACGTAAAGATAAAACAAAAACATCGAGGCAAACCAATTATAAGTTAATTATAAGTATTAATTATACGTCTAGCCGTTTAGGCGTGATGACTGATGAGTGATGAGCGTACAACGATTTGTTTATAACAGATGTCACTGTACGGTTTTTGCAAATTGCTCATGATTATCGATTCCATCTATTAACCCTTAAAATCCTTTTAAATGAAAATGCTATTTTTATCTGTAGATCAAAACACTTCGGTTTATATGCCCCTGATGACGTCACAACGGTTATGACGTTATACGGCCATCATAAAAATAGCTCCTGCAGTGTGGGGTTGTCTCACAACGAGGGATGTTTGCATGGGATGCGTGAAGCTAAGCGACCACAAAAGAGAGAATTTAAACTGTACCTATTGGCAAAATTAGACAAATATATGTACGTATTGAAATTTACGCTGATTAAGGACACACATGCATGCACACACGCACGCACACACACACACACGCACGCACGCACGCACGCACGCACGCACGCACGCACGCATATTTTTACTTATATGTCATCTCATATGTCATCACTGGCAACACATATTGGTTAAGCCTTTTCTTGGCAATGTATCATACCTATATATTATTATAAATATATGATACATTCAATTTCATCATTTTTAGGGTTCCGTAGTCAACTAGGAACCCTTATAGTTTCGCCATGTCCGTCTGTCCGTCTGTCCGTCTGTCCGTCTGTCCGTCCGTCCGCGGCTTAGCTCCGTGATCATTAGTACTAGAAAGCTGAAATTTGGTATGAGTATGTGTATGTATTACGCCGACAAAACGGTAAAATAAAAACTAAAAAAAAAAATTTTTTTTTGGGTAGCTCTCGAACACCTAAAGTGGGGGTGAATTTTTTTTTTCGCGTCAACCCTAGTGTGTGGGGTATTGTTGAATAGGTCTGTAAAAAATAATAGGGGTCTCTAAGCATTACTTTTTGATAAAACCAGTAGTTTTGTAAATATTCGCTCCGAAAATAAAAAAAAATGTGTCCCCTCTAACTTTTCAACCACGGGTCAAAAAAATATGGAAAAATTTATGAAAATGAGGCCTTATAAGTACTTTCAATGAAAACTATATTGATCAAAATCGGTCCATCCGTTTTTGAGTTATCGCAAAATTTCATAATTTTCTTTAAAAGGACGTAAGTTGACTTCCAGAAGGTAATAAGTAATTGCAGTTGCTATGGCGTTTACGACCTTTTTAAAGAACTTGATATCTTTCTCTAACTTAAACCTCGGGCGTCTCTTGTGAAGGATGAGTAACTACGGAACCCTACACTGAGCGTGGCCCGACATGCTCTTGGCCGGTTTTTTTTTTTGTATTCATTTTACTTCCTATTGTTTTAATCACTTAATAATAACGAGGCTTGAAATGTGGACTTCTCATTTACTTTGTAAAGAAAAGGGTTAAAACCTTCCTACCTGAACCTAAAGTCTACTTAAACATCCTGAAAATTGTCAGCAACTATTGATCCTAACTATACATTAGCTGCCAAAAAATCTAGGATTGCTCCGTTCAATAATATCACCTCTAGATTCTATTACATACTTAGATAAAATATTTTTAATTGCATTAATCATGGATTTTTTGCTGTCGACTGTACGCAAGTTCTTACTATGGTTACGCTAAAACAACTGTTACTAAACAACGGCTCCAATTGGTTGTTTCAGAATGTATCAAAGTGACGTGGCAATGTGTCACAGAATAGACAGCAAACGATTGTGCACTATAAATAGTGGACTGGTTTACTGCGCAGGCATTAGCTTAAACGGATTGCGGGCTTCTTGCGGGGCAGACGGGCGGGTAGAACGCGCGGCTTGAGAAGTTTGGGCGGTTCGAACGCGTGAATTGCGTAGTTCAACAGTGCTTTTTTAGCACTAAGCCCTTCATCAACAGCGAAAAATAACTGTTTATGTTGAAGCTTTGATTTAAATTCGAGAATAAATTGAATGCCTTGATTTGAATTCGATGATTAGCTATTAGTAGCTTTGATATAACAATTGGTAGGTCGCCCGTTTATCCCGGAAAGCCGTGGAGATGGTTGAGATCCCGATCAAGTTTTTTTATTTTTTTATTTTAGGTTCAACATAAACACTAAAAACCTGCTAAGGCAGGCGCCTTAGCACGCGTCCTCAACAGTATTGGTACATACAAGTAAACGTATTACGTACAGCTTAGTTGTCATAATTATGGGCGTACGATATGCGTGTCAAAAAAAAATTAGTTGGACGTAATAACAGAAATCCCTGAAGGAACTAAAGCTCAAAAACTGCTACTTTCTTGCTGATGGTTTCTTTCTGAGATTTATTTTTTGCCACAACAACCACGCGAATCCAAGCATTGCTGAGTACTTCGTCTCAAGAAGCTGTTATCTAAACACATCACACGCCCGTTTGCATCGCGTTACATTACGCTAACTAGATTGTCGGCGCTCCTAGATGGAGGACTAGCCTTCGCCCTGAGATGCCCTAGGTTGCCTGGATCGATCAGACTCAGCCCCTTACATTCAACGAAGGCATTATAAAATGTATAAGTAAATAAGGTATACAGAAAAGTTATAAGTCGACATAGCTCAGACAATTCAAAGACTTGAAGTATCTTAAGTAAACTTAAAGACATACATCTCCTTTACGTGTACCAATGAATCCAGGTTTAAGTAAGATATTTACATTTAAGTATGTAATTGTTATTGTCTTGTTTCCTTTTGTAAACGTTTATTGGTGTGCAATAAAGTATTGTTGTACTGTATTGTATTGTATGTCTATCTTTGTATTTGTAATCACATTCATATTATAAAGGCGAAAGTTTATGACTGTGTTTATGTGTTTGTTTGTTACTTCTTTACACTCAAACGGCTAGACCAATTTTGGTATTAAGGTAGCTGACACCCGGAAAACACAAGGCCTACTTTTTATCCCGAAAAAATGTAGTGTTCCCGTGGGATAAGCGGATAACACTGAGCGGCACAGTTAGTTGTACTATATGTTTTATCTGTTTATCTATCACTGTAGAGCATCGCGATATTCACATTTATCATATGCCCAGTAACATCGAAAATGATTTCAATAAGCATGGCTCTGTTATTCCAATAGGATCGTATATTCCAATATTATGTAAATCTGACCCTTATCGTCTTAAATAAGAGTCGTTATGTCTGCGAAGAGCCGAGTGTGCCGAGTCCCGGATAAATGCCGGATAACTCCGGAATGCCTAAACTATACTATAATAAAATTTTAGGTTTGTATAGAAAATCATTTTTCTATCTAGAAGGGTCATGAATTTAGAAAAAAAACTTAATTTAACGTGATGCAAGATCGTGATTAGTTTTGTATGGGCGCGCGGCGCCATGCCAACCTGGCGCCATCTGTTTTCATAATTTCCTTTGTTCTCGCATCACGACTAAACGGCTGGACAAATTCTATCAAATTTTGCTTGTAGAGCTTAGCTTGCATCCAAATATGGTTGTAGGATACTTTTATCCGTCTACAGTAAAGAAAAAAACCGGTCAAGTGCGAGTCGGACTCGCGCACCGAGGGTTCCGTACAAACACTTTCCATCCTTAAGTGGTTAAGTTAAGTTTGCACCTGGTATGTATAGCGCCCCATACATTGAGGTGCAAAGTAAACGCAACCAATCTCGTTTGTTGTATGGGAGCCCCCCTTAAATATTTATTTTAGTTTTATTTTTAGTATTTTTTGTTAAGCGGCAATAGAAATACATCATCTGTGAAAATTTCAATTGTCTAGCTATCACCGTTCTTGAGATACAGCCTGGTGACAGACGGACGGACGGACGGACGGACGGACGGACAGCGAAGTCTCAGTAATAGGGTCTCGTTTTTACCCTTTGGGTACGGAACCCTAAAAATGACACTCAAATTGCAGTAATTATTGTGTATGTTTTTATAGATGATTAGGGTAAATACTTTCAGTTCATCTCGAATACCGAAATTCGTCCAGAACAATTAGCAAAAACAAAAACTCTTTCAAAAATAAATCAGACTAAATTCGACACTTCAAATATGGTTTAGGGGAATAGTATAGGGCAAAAGTATCGATATGTGACTTTATCGATAAAAATTCCCCACCACTCCCAAAAATCCGATCTGTGAATATGAACTCACTCAAACGCCTTATAAGTATGTCAAAGTAATCCAAGTAGGCCTCAGCTGTAGGTATTGTATCCGGGGAATGCGCCACAGCTCCGGTTAAGACCCGGATAAGCCATAAAGCTAATAAATAACATTTTCATACAGCTGTGAGCAGCTAATTCATTTCAAATTTTCCGCTGTAGGTTAGGTAGGGTTGGCAGTTTCTATTATTTAAAAAAAAAAAATTTATTAGCCCGTTAGCGTGTCCCACTTTTGGGCAAAGGCCTCTCGATTAGATCTCTACAACTCCCTCTTAGCTGTTGCTTCCGGCCAGTCGACCAGGAATGCATCCAGATCGTCCCTCGATCTCCGTCTCGGTCTGCCATGACGTCGCCGCCCATCTTGTGGCACTCAATTTGTGACAAATAGATAATTAAAATAATAATACTGCTTTGCTAATCCGCAATTTAAAAAGGAATAGATACTAATAAATTGAAATCGCGGATAAGCAAAGCAATATTATTATTTTAATTATTATGGACTTCCGCAAAGTAACACAACATTCAATTTATTATTTAACAAATAGATAATTGCTAAAAATATTATTATAGTTAAAATTATCGTTCGAAAACCAACTCTACAGACAACCAATTTTTTTTATAAGGCATTTCTGAGTTATCCGGCTTTTATCCGGGACGCGACACATTCGGCTCTTCGCAGACATAACGACTCTTATTTAAGACGTAAAGGGTCCGATTTACATAATATAGGAATATTCGATACTATTGGAATAACAGAGACCATAAACCGACTTTACAGAGAACCAATTTTGTCTCAGTTCCGTGGTTGGCAACCCTAGCGCGGCGTGGCAGCCGGCGCCACGTGACGGACGAGTGGCCCTGCTCGACTACCGCTCATTACGCCATAATGACGCCATAATTAGAAGATTATATATTTTTTTCTATGGAGTTATTTTTAGAAAAATCATTACAATACGATCCAAGATTGCACTATTTGTATTGGCACGCGGCGCCAGGCGTCCATCTGTTGGTAAACATTTCATTGTCAGCTCATTACGCCAAAACGACTGGACGGATTTCAACCAATTTTGTCACAGGGATAGCTGAAATCCAATGATGATTATAGGATACTTTTTACCCGAAAATGGTGAAAGACAAAAGTTTCACGCAGACGGACGGGCTACCTAAAAGGTTTTGTAATAATAATTGAGATTTACGGTTTCATACGTTTACGTCTCAGGAACGGCCCGACAAACATTCCTTTTTTAGTAGCAGGTTAATTTTTGTTCCAGTACCGTGGTTAGCAACCCTAGCGCGGTGTGGCAGCCGGCGCCACGTGACGGACGAGTGGCCCCGCTCGGCTGCCGCTCATTACGCCATAATGACGCCGTCGTTACAACTTACACTACACATTAGCGCCATTTCTGCATAATTCATTATATTTTCATTATAGCGACCCGCCCCGACTTCGCACGGGTGCAATGTTGATAAGTTATGCATGTATTATGCATACAAACCTTCCTCTTGAATCGCTCTTTCTATTAAAACGCATAGAAATCCGTTGCGTAGTTTTAAAGATCTAAGCACGCTGTCTAAGCATACATAGGGACATGAACATGACAGACAGCAGAAAGCGACTTTGTTGCATACTATGTTGAGATATTAGAAAATTCTAATATACTATCTATATAATTTTGTATGTCTGTACTATTATAATATTCTATATTTGTATTGAGATTCAGTTTTCTATGGAGGGGTCATGATTTGAGGAAAAATCTTAATAGCGTGATGCAGGATCATCATTTGTTTTGTATGGGCATGCGGCGCCACGCCAGTCTGGCGCCATTTGTTGGTCATAATTTCCTTTGTCCTCGCAATACGCCGAAACGGCTGGGACATATTTTAACCAATTTTGGTATATGGATAGGACATCCAAAGATGATTATAGGATACTTAATAAAAAATAAATAAATATTAAGGGACAATCATACACAAATCGACCTAGTCCCAAACTAAGCAAAGCTTGTACTATGGGTACTAGACGACGATATACATAATATATAAATACATATATAGATAACATCCATGACCCAAGAACAAATATTTTGCACAAATATTTGCCCCGGCCGGGATTCGAACCCGGGACCGCCGACTCAGTAGGCAGGTGTCTACAAACCGAGCCAAACGCGTCGTCACTTTTTACCCGTATACGGTAAAGAAAAAAAAGGCAGTCGAAGTTTCAGGCGCCTCCTAGTCTAATAGAATACTCGTCTAATGTCACCCTTCTAATGACGCCGTGGTTACAACTTACCCTACACATTAGCGCCATTTCTACATAATTCATTATATTGTCATATGTTTTGTATAAAATCACGTTGCGGCTCATTAAATCGTCCCATTCATTATTCACGCTCTAATCCACGTCGCACGTCTTTTGTTTATGATGTAAGAGATTTAAAACAGACTATTATCTTCTAGCTCTACGGATGAGCTGTCCCTAAGGATGAACTCCATTATGTTCGGAATCAGGCCGTTCGAGACAAATAAACGGGAGGGAAACTGCGACATCTCAAAATTATTATAAATTTATGTACCTATGAGATTTTAATACAATTTATTGTGTTAGTACCTACTATGTCATAATATATTAAAGAATATGTTATTTAAAACCGGCCGGAGTCAGACTCGCGCACCAAGGAAGTTTGCACCTGGTATGGTGATGGATACAAATAAGGTGCAAAGTTAACGCATCCGATTACGTTTGTTTTGTGGGAGCCTCTTTAAATATTTATTTTCGGTGTAGTTTAGTATAAGTTGTTATAACGGTAACAGAAATAAATTCATTTGTGAAAATTTCAAAAGTCTAACTATCGCGGTTCACATAATTAAAACTTGCTGTTTCGCTGTTTCATCAGTACGCCTGAGACCACGGCACGTGAAACCGTGTTGAAACGTCAGGCAATGAAGGTAAATCAAAATATCGCGATAGACCCGGTTCAATAAGTTTTAATTATGTGTTCGAACCGCGAGTGTATAAAGTGTTTTATCGCGGTTCATGAGATACAGCCTGGTAACAGACGAACAGACAGACAGACAGACGGACAGCAAAATCTTAGTAACAGGGTGCCCTTTTGTTACTCTTTGCAAAAGTTTCCTCTCATCGGGATAGGTAAAACAAAGTAAAAACTTCTGATAGGTATAATATAAAATATGAGCATTAAATACAAAAGGGTCACGTTTTACGGCGCCGGCAGATGGCGCCACAGCGGCCATGATAAAATAACTGCCAAAATTAATTACTGCCCGGGAAACTTTCCGGTTTGGATCGGAGAGTTTTGTAACATTTCAACAGACTTCAAAAAATGATTAGTTTCTCATTCGACCCTATGTTTTTGTATGTATGTTACGCGATCACTCCGCCAGTTATGAATCGATTTTGATTATTATTTTTTTGTTAGCTAGATCATACTTCAGAGGTGATCCCATATAAATTTTATCGAAATTGATTCAGCGTTTTTTTTATAGTTACTCGTTCGAAGTAGTTTTCCGAAACACAATAATTTCTCCTCATTGAAGTCGGTTATTTTTGTGAAAAACTGATAATGCTGCCTCTTCAGAAAACGTATGACAACGGTCCCTACGGCCGTCTATACCTACTAGGGCTCGCGGTCGTGTCCGTGTTTCGAGTACCCGTAGCCGGATCTCCGGCTCTCCGGAACGGAGATCTGGACCGTTCGGGCGATTGTGCACTACAATGAATTTTACTGTCCGTCAGTCCGATTTTTTACGGTCCGTTATGGCATGAAAAAAACGGTAAGGACGATTGTGCACTACAATGAATTTTACTGTCCGGCAGTCCGAGTTTTCATGGTCGATATGGCATGAAAAAAACGGTTTTAGCTTGTGCACTTGTCCGTCTTTTTACGCGCAGGTGCGGCGCAGTTTTCGGTTACCTCTCTCTTTGAAACTACACGCCACGCAATCGTAATTACACTAAGAACGATGAGTTTCTTATGATTTTTTGCTATACCGCTTAAGCACATGGATCAAGAGGCGACGCGGCTGGCGCAGTGGTTAAGCAACTGCCTACTGAGCCGGCGGTCCTGGGTTCGAATCCCGGCAAGGGCAAATATTTGTGTGATGAGCTGGAATATTTGTGCCTGGGTCATGGATGTTATTTGTACTTACTTAGGTATGTATTTATCTATATAAGTATGTTTATCGTCATCTAGTGTCCATGATACAAGCCTACTACTAGAGCTTACTGTGGGACTAGATTGATTTGTGTGAGGTTGTCCGATATTTATTTATTTATTTAAGAGGCAAGATACAAAATTTAGGCTGGGTGTACCACCAAATGAAATGCTTGCAGTAACGTTAAGGTAAGTTTATACAGTATTTATACAATGAGTGAGCGAGTGAATTGTTTATTGAGTATAGGCACAGGGCGGACACTGCCTACTAAAAACTGAACTTGAATGTCAGTGTCAATGTGTGTTTCGTGTGTAACACGCACAGGGCTGCCTCAGACGCATTGCAACCACTAGTTGGTGTTTTGGTGTTTTAGTTGCACATAAATATGACATGGCGGAGGGTGATGACGGAATCACCTCAGAGATTCTGAATGGGGGTGGAACACCGATACTGAAAGCCCTTCAGAAACTCTTCAACTCCGTCTTGCTCGAGGGAATAACGCCAGAGGCATGGAACAGAGGTGTGGTGGTGCTCTTCTTCAAGAAAGGGGATAATACCTTGTTGAAGAATTACAGACCCATCTCGCTTCTGAGCCATGTCTACAAGTTGTTTTCGAGGGTCATCACGAATCGTCTCGCGCGTAGGTTCGACGACTTCCAGCCTCCCGAACAAGCAGGATTCCGAAAAGGCTTTAGTACCATAGACCACATCCATACGCTGCGACAAGTTATACAGAAGACCGAAGAGTATAACTTGCCACTATGCTTGGCGTTTGTAGACTATAAATAAATAAATAAATAAATAAATATTAAGGGACAATCATACACAAATCGACCTAGTCCCAAACTAAGCAAAGCTTGTACTATGGGTACTAGACGACGATATACATAATATATAAAATACATATATAGATAACATCCATGACCCAAGAACAAATATTTGCACAAATATTTGCCCCGGCCGGGATTCGAACCCGGGACCGCCGACTCAGTAGGCAGGTGTCTACCAACCGAGCCAAACGCGTGAGAAGGCCTTCGATTCGGTCGAGACTTGGGCAGTGCTACAGTCTCTCCAGCGGTGCCATATTGACTATCGGTACATCGAGGTGCTGAAGTGTTTATATAAAAA
Source organism: Apotomis betuletana (assembly GCA_932273695.1). Classification (NCBI taxonomy): domain Eukaryota; kingdom Metazoa; phylum Arthropoda; class Insecta; order Lepidoptera; family Tortricidae; genus Apotomis; species Apotomis betuletana. The sequence goes on along the minus strand of OW026318.1, from coordinate 783,003 downwards.
CACCACCATGTCGGTTCGAGTACAGGAGCAGAGCACGAAAGCTATTCCTCTGCAGGGAGGCGTAAGGCAGGGAGACGTTATCTCTCCGAAACTGTTCACCGCCGCATTGGAAGATGCTTTTAAACTCCTGGAATGGGAAAAATTCGGCATCAACATTAATGGCGAATACATTACTCACCTTCGGTTTGCCGACGATATTGTGGTCATGGCAGAATCGCTGGAGGACCTCGGCACAATGCTCGATGGCCTTAATAGAGTTCCCCAACAGGTAGGTCTTCGGATGAACATGGACAAAACAAAGGTAATGTCGAATGCCCATGTTGCACCCTACCCAGTAACGGTTGGGAGCTCTACCCTCGAAATTGTTGACAAATATGTTTTCCTGGGACAAGTGATCCAGTTGGGTAGGTCCAATTTTGAAAGGAAGGTCAATCGACGAATCCAACTCAGCTGGGCAGCGTTCGGGAAACTACAAAATATCTTCTCGTCCAACATACCTCAATGCCTAAAGACGAAAGTCTACAATCAATGTGTGTTACCAGTGATGATGATGACATACGGAGCAGAAACGTGGGCTCTTACTGTGGGCCTTATAAGGAAGCTCAAAGTTGCACAGCGCGCTATGGAGAGGGCTATGCTCGGTGTTTCTTTGCGAGATCAAATCAGAAATGAGGAGATCCGTGAACGAACAAAAGTCACTGATATAGCCCAACGGATTAGCAAGCTGAAGTGGCAGTGGGCGGGGCACATAGCACGTAGAACTGACGGTCGATGGGGCAGTAAGGTTCTCGAATGGAGGTCACGCGTCGGACGTCCACCCACAAGGTGGACGGACGACCTGGTAAAGGTTGCAGGAAGCCGCTAGATGCAGGTCGCTTCCAACCGGCCGATCTGGAAGTCACTGGGGGAGGCCTATGTTCAGCAGTGGACGTCCTGTGGCTGAAATGATGATGATGATGATGATGATGATGACATATGACATAATAAGATTATTATATTTATCACAACCACACGACAACTGTAGTGGTGGTGATGGTGATAGTGGTGATGATGATGATGGGGCTGGTGGTGATGGTGGTGGTGGTGGTGACGAAGGTGGTGGTGATGATGGTGGTGGTGGTGATGGTGGTGGTGATGATGATGGTGGTGTTGGTGGTAGTGGTGGTGATGGTGATGGTGGTGATGGTGGTAGTGGCGACGGTGGTGGTGTTGGAAAAAAACGGTCCGGAATGGGGAAAAGTAAAATATCGGATGGTAAAATTACGTATAGGGCGATTGTGCACTACAATGAATTTTACTGTCCGGCAGTCCGATTTTTTACGGTCCGATATGGCACGCCATTAAATGTATATAGTAGTTTGTGCACTATACGTAATTTTACCATCCGATATTTTACTTTTCCCCATTCCGGACCGTTTTTTTCCACAACCACCACCGTCGCCACTACCACCATCACCACCATCACCACCACCACCACTACCACCAACACCACCATCATCATCACCACCACCATCACCACCACCACCATCATCACCACCACCTTCGTCACCACCACCACCACCATCACCACCAGCCCCATCATCATCATCACCACTATCACCATCACCACCACTACAGTTGTCATGTGGTTGTGATAAATTTCTATCTTATTATGTCATATTTCATCATCATCATCATCATCATTTCAGCCACAGGACGTCCACTGCTGAACATAGGCCTCCCCCAGTGACTTCCAGATCGGCCGGTTGGAAGCGACCTGCATCTAGCGGCTTCCTGCAACCTTTACCAGGCCGTCCGTCCACCTTGTGGGTGGACGTCCGACGCTGCGCTTGCCGGTGCGTGACCTCCATTCGAGAACCTTACTGCCCCATCGACCGTCAGTTCTACGTGCTATGTGCCCCGCCCACTGCCACTTCAGCTTGCTAATCCGTTGGGCTATATCAGTGACTTTTGTTCGTTCACGGATCTCCTCATTTCTGATTTGATCTCGCAAAGAAACACCGAGCATAGCCCTCTCCATAGCGCGCTGTGCAACTTTGAGCTTCCTTATAAGGCCCACAGTAAGAGCCCACGTTTCTGCTCCGTATGTCATCATCATCACTGGTAACACACATTGATTGTAGACTTTCGTCTTTAGGCATTGATTGAGGTATGTTGGACGAGAAGATATTTTGTAGTTTCCCGAACGCTGCCCAGCTGAGTTGGATTCGTCGATTGACCTTCCTTTCAAAATTGGACCTACCCAACTGGATCACTTGTCCCAGGTAAACATATTTGTCAACAATTTCGAGGGTAGAGCTCCCAACCGTTACTGGGTAGAGTGCAACATGGGCATTCGACATTACCTTTGTTTTGTCCATGTTCATCCGAAGACCTACCTGTTGGGGAACTCTATTAAGGCCATCGAGCATTGTGCCGAGGTCCTCCAGCCATTCTGCCATGACCACAATATCGTCGGCAAACCGAAGGTGAGTAATGTATTCGCCATTAATGTTGATGCCGAATTGTTCCCATTCCAGGAGTTTAAAAGCATCTTCCAATGCGGCGGTGAACAGTTTCGGAGAGATAACGTCTCCCTGCCTTACGCCTCGCTGCAGAGGAATAGCTTTCGTGCTCTGCTCCTGTACTCGAACCGACATGGTGGTGTTTTTATATAAACACTTCAGCACCTCGATGTACCGATAGTCAATATGGTACCGCTGGAGAGACTGTAGCACTGCCCAAGTCTCGACCGAATCGAAGGCCTTCTCATAGTCTACAAACGCCAAGCATATAGTGGCAAGTTATACTCTTCGGTCTTCTGTATAACTTGTCGCAGCGTATGGATGTGGTCTATGGTACTAAAGCCTTTTCGGAATCCTGCTTGTTCGGGAGGCTGGAAGTCGTCGAACCTACGCGCGAGACGATTCGTGATGACCCTCGAAAACAACTTGTAGACATGGCTCAGAAGCGAGATGGGTCTGTAATTCTTCAACAAGGTATTATCCCCTTTCTTGAAGAAGAGCACCACCACACCTCTGTTCCATGCCTCTGGCGTTATTCCCTCGAGCAAGACGGAGTTGAAGAGTTTCTGAAGGGCTTTCAGTATCGGTGTTCCACCCCCATTCAGAATCTCTGAGGTGATTCCGTCATCACCCTCCGCCATGTCATATTTATGTGCAACTAAAACACCAAAACACCAACTAGTGGTTGCAATGCGTCTGAGGCAGCCCTGTGCGTGTTACACACACACACATTGACACTGACATTGAAGTTCAGTTTTTTAGTAGGCAGTGTCCGCCCTGTGCCTATACTCAATACACAACTCACTCGCTCACTCATTGTATAAATACTGTATAAACTTACCTTAACGTTACTGCAAGCATTTCATTTGGTGGTACACCTAGCCTAAATTTTTTATCTTGCCTCTTAAATAAATAAATAAATATCGGACAACCTCACACAAATCAATCTAGTCCTACAGTAAGCTCTAGTAGTAGGCTTGTATCATGGACACTAGATGACGATAAACATACTTATATAGATAAATACATACCTAAGTAAGTACAAATAACATCCATGACCCAGGCACAAATATTCGAGCTCATCACACAAATATTTGCCCTTGCCGGGATTCGAACCCAGGACCGCCGGCTTAGTAGGCAGTTGCTTAACCACTGCGCCAGCCGCGTCGCCTCTTGATCCATGTGCTTAAGCGGTATAGCAAAAAATCATAAAAAACTCATCGTTCTTAGTGTAATTACGATTGCGTGGCGTGTAGTTTCAAAGAGAGAGGTAACCGAAAACTGCGCCGCACCTGCGAGTAAAAAGACGGACAAGTGCACAAGCTAAAACCGTTTTTTTCATGCCATATCGACCATGAAAACTCGGATTGCCGGACAGTAAAATTCATTGTAGTGCACAATCGCCGTTACCGTTTTTTTCATGCCATAACGGACCGTAAAAAATCGGACTGACGGACAGTAAAATTCATTGTAGTGCACAATCGCCCATAGTGCACAAACTACTATATACATTTAATGGCGTGCCATATCGGACCGTAAAAAATCGGACTGCCGGACAGTAAAATTCATTGTAGTGCACAATCGCCCTTCGACACGTATAATTAGGCTCCGTGTAATTAAGATACGTAGCTCCGTGTTACAAGGAGATACGTTTCTTAATTACACGTGGATCCGACCCGTCCGTGACGTTCTCGGTTTGAGAAGCTTTCATCCAATTCCCGAACGGAGCCGAGATCCGCCGATCCGTAGCCGAACGCAGACATCGGATACGTATCTTTGACGTGTCCGTGTAGTACGTGATCTTAGTACCGCCGGTGCTAAGAACACGGAGCTACGGTTCCGCGTGTAACACGTATATCAGAAGCCCTAATACCTACTCACCCGGCAAGCCCTTTTTTCCCAACGTATGCAGTAATCACTACATAGTATAAAACAAAGTCGCTTCCTGCTGTCTATCCCTAAGTATGCTTAGATCTTTAAAACTACGCAACGGATTTTGATGCGGTTTTTTTTTAAAGAGTGATTCAAAAGAATGGCTTATATGTATACTTCATTCATAATATAGCATTTCACCCGCGTGTAGTCGCTATTACATAAAATAAAACAAAGTCGTCCAAACTGTCTGTCTGTCCCTGTGTATGCTTAGACCTTTAAAACTACGTAACGGATTTTGATGCGATTTTCTAAATAGAGTGATTCAAGAGAAAGGTTATTTAGATAAAGGTTTTATACATACGTATTTCTTCTGCGTTGCTATTTAGTTTAAGTTTTCTCTGTTACTTTGCTTTGCCTTTTTCTTGTCTCTGAATAAAATATATTTTATTAACAAAAAAAGAGAAGGGTTTATATGTGTAATAAATACATAATATAGCAATGCACCTGTGCGGAGCCGAGGCGTGTCGCTATATTTACTTGGCGTACGTCCAGATATGCGATACGCCCGTTCCCCCGCTAGTTTTTCCCGCAAACCTTTTTAACGTCCGTCACCCGCAGCCCGCTAACTCGCGTAATTGGATAAATTCCGGCTGAAGCTCCGCCTGTTGTTGTCCGGGAATTTTCAGCCGTTGCACCGAAAACGAGTTTTCGAATGCAGGGACCTAATTCAGATTATATCCTCCTCTATTTTACATAGAAAAATATATTTTAAGTTTTAATATATATCCTCCTCCTTGCTCGGTTGCCTCGTTGCTGAGGATTGTGGTAATATCCTTGGAACAGTCTCTCCCGGATGATGCGCCGCCATCTGCTCCTATCAGTAGGTAAGCGTGTGAAGAGTTGGACAGACCAGATTCGCACAAGCCTTGGCACTACACAGTACACGATACTCTTTGATAACCTATATAGGTTATCACTGTCCTACCTGGCAATGTGACCAAGGTACTCCAGAACCCTGCGACAGGTAGTGGACAGTCTAGTTCGGATCTTGAGTTGGGCTCAGATCCGTCTGCAGTAATGTACTAATGTTTACTTGGCGTATGTCCAGATAACGCCTGTTCCGCGCTAGTTTTTCCCGCAAACCTTTTTAACGTCCGTCACCCGCAGCCCGCCCCGCGTAATTGGATAAATTCCGGCTGAAGCTCTGTCTGTTGGTGTCCGGGAGGTTATAACCGTTGCACCGAAAATGAGTTTTCGAATGCAGGGACCTAGGTATAGGTATAGGTTATCGCGGGCTGGTTTCCGCTCGACGTCTTACAATGCGCCTATTTTGCGTGAAGGGTTGCTGGCACTACTCTTGCCAACCCAACTCTACCAGATAGCCTAGCAGTCCCTTGATGTTGCCGACGACTTCTGGGAGTGACCTCGGAGATCCGAGTTGTGCCCGGTATGGGACCTAATTTCAATTATATCAGTCAAGTTAAAGGATGTTCATTGCATCCAAAATAGCCAAAAATGGGTGCAATAGGGATAGCATTGCAAATGGCGCCCATTTTCCTTAATTTGGCAAAGAACACTAAAGTTCCGTAATTCGAGCCTCATCCGGGTTCGATAGTTCAAACGAAATATAAAAAGGGGGTTATAGGGTTTGTCCAGTAGGTGAACATTTCCAAATTAAGGTTTAACTGATTGAAAAAATAATGGGCATTTGGCCTCGCGCATTAAGGGTTCCACAACTAAAACATAGCAGTCTTGTTGCGCTTACGTTGCAGTGTAATTACAAATGTAATGGGATCCACATTTCTCTTACACAATTAACCTTTATGACAAAATTCAGTTAGTATTTGGTAAACCGGGTATCCTCGCACTCCGCAGACTATAAGTGACCTAATTCTTATTTCGACCACCTGGCGGGCAGCCAGGGCAGTTTTACCGGTCAGGAAAAACTCATTACATACCTAGGTCGGTCAATTCATGAATGTACCAGATCGCAGGTGTCTGTGGCCGAAGCCGAAGGTGAGGGTCATAAATATGCGATATGGGGCTTTACAAATTACCGCCCGTGGTTTGTCTAAAGATTTACGTCTTGCTTTGGCCAAGAAGTGAGATTTTCTTCCCACGGGGGTACTTAATATCCCACTTACGGCCCAGGGTGACGTAATTTTTGTTATTTAAATCACAATATTTTGTGTTGTTACTCGCTTCATTACTTCTCTGACTACTCTAAAAACATCTCAACTTATCCCGTTAGTATGGAACACCCAATCATCTTTAACAATGTGCTAAATTGTGCGGTAATTGAACCTTGATGGGCAGTTACCCGACTCCGGATAAGAGGATAATGGGGTTCCTTATGGCACGGAACCCATTATACTGTTATAGCTGAGCCTTATGCACTGCAATTACTACCTTAAGACAATTTTATTCAGGTAATTTATCTTTATAACCGACTTGACTTGATGTACTTGTTCTGAACTAGCATAATATTTGCATATCGTTTAAGTACGATTGAATACTGTACTTACTATAAACAACAATAACACCCTGTAACTAGTCGTAAGTATTCTTGCAAATAAACATATTCTATTCTGTATTCTTCTATTCTTGAAAAATCGTCGTTGAGATCCGAGTTTTTTTTTTACCGGATATAATATTACATTGGGTATACCTACTGCCTTTTCCCGGAATCATTTTGGGACGAATGTATCATTTCGCCTTTCGCCAAATTTCCTCTTCACAGAAGTTTATTCCTCTGTGTAGTCATACATTTTTCATAATTCTTGCAAATATCATCCCATATTAATTTTGTTCCTAGTGGTTCCTAATTACACACGGACATGAACACATCTATACCATCATAAAATGCTAGATTTCTATTGAAAATTTGTTTTTATGGAGGATACTCAGAATTTTATGATGATTATTATGCTCAACTTGGCGCTGACACTGTGGTGACCTTAATTTTTGTTTACGTCATCGTGTTTTTTTTGGTAAAGCTAATTTTTAATTGTTTAATAACTACTTACGAGTAATATGCTCAGCTCTTGGTAACAACATCGGTAATAAAAAAAAAAAATTTTGTTTAACTGCGCAACTGATATAATGTTGGTTATATTATTATATAAAAATATATATAGTGTGAATAAAATGTGCTTCAAAAAATATAACACTTCTTAGTGGCACATTAAGGTAATTCTACCAATCCTCCAGTTTATACACATTCGTGTGCTTTTTGTCGAATTATCGACAAATGGTAGCCTTTATCTTTGATATTTTTTATCAAAATATGCATTTTTGAGATAACAAACTCACTACTTTTTATCGCTCGAACAAACGAGCTGAAACAACGAGTTACCAGGACCACCTACCGGCGCTATTGTCAGATCAGCTGGAAGAATTTTGCACTGTCTTTCGATTAACATATTTCACAAAACTTAACTGTCATCTAAAATCGGAAAGATGATCAAAATTCAACAAGCGAGACTTGATTTTAGACGGACACCCTTTTTGTCTAAATAAATAAAAGGCATATTTCTTACATCACATAATGTTAAATAAACTTCTTCAATAAGGAGGTTTAAACACATACTTGAAATAATTGAACTCTTAACAAAGTAAATTAAGTAAACTTAGAATAATATACGTCTTACAAGTATTGCTTGGTCACTTCATAGTCGCAATACAGCGGCAAGTCAGGGTTCCGCCAGTCCTTGGCCTCTTTGTCGAACCAGAAGTACTGTCCCTTCACGGACTGGTCTACATCCAGGGCCAAGTACGCTGGGGCTTTGCTAGCCTGCTCCATCGTGAAAGGACCGGCACCACCAGTCATCGACGTTTGCACGAATCCAGGGTGCAAGGAGTTGATGGATATATTCCTATCAATCTCTCTCTGTTGAACAATAGTTAACGCGCAAAGTGCTATTTTAGAAATTCTGTAAGCAAGCAACTGAGTCTGGAAAAAGTCCTCCGGCTTCCACGTTTCGTTTTTCACGGAATCTAAGAACCAGTTAACAAATGCATCCACATCTGCTTTTCTTAGGTCTTTCTTTGTCAGTCTAGCAATCCAATCCTTATTTTTGAGATTTGAAATATGTCCACAGTCGCTCGAGATGTTTATAACTCTGGCATCATTGTTCAAGATTGGAAAGAAATGCTCTTGGACTGACAGAATGGCGTAGTAGTTTGTGTTCAAAACTCGAACTGCGTCTTCATATGTGGTTTTTTCCCAATTTTCTGTGATTACACCGGCATTGTTGATAAGAATATCCAAACCACCGTGTTTTAGCTTTACAAAATCAGCACATCTTCGTACGCTTTTCGGATCAGTAACTTCTAATTGATGGAAATGAGGGTTCAGACCTTTTGCTTTGAGTTGTTCCACGGCATCACGGCCTCGTTGTTCGTTTCTCGCTGTCACGTAGACGACCTTCACTCCTCGTTTTAGTAATTCCTCGACGATAGCAAATCCGATGCCCTGGTTGGACCCTGTCACTAATGCAACTTTATCAACCATGATTGTATTATGAGTATTATTGTGCAGAAGTCAAGTCACACCGTCCTGAATTGTATTTAGTGTAGTACTGATATTTATAGCAGTGATGATAGTCAGATAAAGAGCTATTTTATCAGTTATAAGCTTTCGATAAGATAATCGTTCAATCAGGTTAACAATTGATCTATAAGTGACATTGCAATTTTTCGCTTTAATTTAGAGTGTAAACAGGATCCTAATCCTGAAACTGAAGATCCTAAACACTTAATGCGTTTATTTCCGACACGTTACATATGATCGTAAACAAAATTCATCTAAATTAATTAGGTGAGGCCTATGTAAAGCCGATAAACAAAGAAATAAAACAAAGTTCGCAAACTAACAAAAGGAAATTGAATTCCTCTTTAAGCTTTCTTTCCAATTAAAATGTTTCATTCAGATTTTTACATTCACGTTCAGGTTAAGTATCATCCTTACTAAATTATCTCGGTTTTTTAACCAACTATCCCCTTTCCTTTATCCCCATTACTCATAACTCTGAATCAACCTATTTACATTTAAAATACGAGAAATAAAACGTGAACGATAGTCGATAAGGTAATAAATAAGTTTAAGACGAACCATCGAAATTCGGTTGACCATTAGGTCTTAATTTTTTTATAAATAAACACCCAAACTCAGCGTAAACGTCACTCGACGTCATTCGCAGATAGTAATGTGCCATTCTGGACACATTTCCGGCATCGTTTTACATCTTCTATGGGAAATTTTCTTGAGAACGTTCCCCCTACAAACTGGGAAAAGTTCCCGAGAAAGGAACATTTATTCGCGGGCTCGTGGGATAATCCTAGACTGGGTAGTGTTACGAAAAGGTACGAAACTTAACTGCAATGCGCAACTGCATCATTATCGCAGTATTACACTGATATCTATTCGATATTTTGACACCATGTTTTATACTTAATCAATTTGCGCAGTTAGATCGTTTCTCATTCAAATAAATTTACTTTAATTTGAGCGAAAAATTTACACTTATGAATCGTGATCCTAAAGTACCAAAAAATTATAGGAGTAAGCAATGTGGCCACTTTTGACCACATTCCCCTTTAAAAATATCCCTCAAATGGCTAGGAAGTGAGATTTTCTTCCTGAAAATCCGATTTTCTGCCTTGGGTGTACTCGTAGTACTAGTGACAAAGATCTTAATTGAATTTCCATAAATTAATAAATAATAGTGAGCTCAATAAATCGCAGCTTACACTAACCCCGTTTATACCACGTGACAGGTAATAACTAATCTAACTAAGCCGAAGCCAACCTGGCTAAGGGTGCGACTCCATTGGAGCGGAACGGGGCGGAGACGTGCGGAATCGACCAATCACAAAAGTGAAATGAAGCTGAGATACAGATTTCAACTCAGGTGACTGAGTGAACTTTTCTGCACGTCTCCACCCCACATCGCTTCAAAGGAGACGCACCCTTAGGTTTGATATCATTTAATGTTAGAGTTCCAGAAATACTTTAACATAATTATATTCAATGTAAGTCACTGCTATGCTGTTACTAGTCCAGTAAAAATAGAAAGTCAACCTTTGGCAATTCTAATATCTTTAAATTTTGGCGTATTGATAAATTATGAGCTGTGCTTATGCATTCGTTACAATTGAAAAATTTCCTAAAATGTAGCGTTTTTTTTAATGAGAAAAAGACAATACGTCATTTTATATTTATGGTAATGATTTGGTACATAATAAATAAATAAAATAAACTATCTAAATATGATTAATAGCAATTTCAAAATAATCAGATGTGTGAAAATATGGAAAATGAAAAAAAAAATTATAACCCTACCCCTACCGCAGTTGATGCAATGCATGTTGCTTATATATTATTACATATTATGAACATTACACAGGTGAACCTATGGAGTTATTAGTCAGATTTAAACTGAAAACGGGCGGTAGTAAAAAAATAAAAAAAACATAATAGTACATTTTTAAATTTAGCTCACACTTAACATTAATAATGCACTCAAACAAAAATCAAAGACTAAAATTTGCAATGGTTAAAACGATATTTTTACTGGACTATATGCTTAGCACGGCAGAATTGCTGTTTTGAATCTAGTTAAAATTGGGGTTCCCTTTTTAACTATTCTGCGAACGACACGGAAGGAAAAGCAGCGGTCGTATGGTCTATCGAATCGAGTGCTTTACCTGATATCATATCTAGTATAAACCGTATTGAGATACAGTTATCTTTTACAAGTCATTGTGGTTAGTGACGTTAGCAAGATTATGTCGAATTATGACTTCATAAATCTAGGTTATCATCGCGATATAAAAAAAAACGATGACTCAGATAAATAAATTATTGCGAAGGTTTTTGGAGACACGAATTCCAGAAGAGTCTTCTTCAAAACGTTACTTCCTAGGAAACCCGTAGGAATCGAATTAAATTTAACTAGCTGCTAGCTAGTGAGCTGTAGTTCTCGTTAGTTTAATTTGAAACGGCTGAATTTTTCCATAGTAAATACGTTCTTAAAGGATCGGCAACACGCGTGTAGGTCGCCACCGCCGTAACTGCTTAAATCAGGCGGGCCGCAAGCTTCTTTATCACCGTCGTAGTAAACGACGTTTTCGATTTTAATTTTCTAAAAACTGAATTGACGAAAAATATCTACATAACTAAAGAACATACACACAAAATTTCATGAGAACCGGTAAAGAAATGCGATCACTAGGCAATAATAGCCGGAAATCCGGATATACGAAGAATTTTAGGCCAATCTGAAAGGACGCTTCGCTAGCTCGGTCAAGTCAAATCAGACAAATAAAAATAAAATTGAGAGAGCTCTTTTATTGAAATCTGTAAAAATAAAGTTAACATTTAAATAACGAAGTTGATTCCCTGATGCAATCCTCGTTTTGCTCTCGCATCGCATTTACGCGCGTGCTGTGTCTAGATTTTCTATGGCGTCTGATTGCACAATTTGTAACATGCATTTTGCATCGCAATTCGATTCAAATTACAGATAGATACTACGATAACGTTCCAACAACGCTGCAGTTGAATTTCATACATTTATGATCCCATGAGTCCACAAATGATCCAGTAAAATATTCGGTAAGATAATTGAACGAAGCTTAAATTTATCTATGGTACGGTAATCGCTTACCGTCCGCTCGTCTCCTGCCAGAGCTCAAACTTGATATTTCGATATGTTTCAGTTTTTTCCAAACAAGTAACAGTAATGTAATAATGCAGTTTATGTTTGAATCAACTCATGAAGCCCTTTCAAAAGACAGCCAGGATTCAGAACACAAAATGTCAAAATTCCATACAAAAAATTTATGATGTCATGATTCCTACCTGCACAAGTACAATTCAAGATAGCTCTCCTTCTTAAATGTGTTTTAGGGTTCAGAAAGTTTCCTTAGAAAACCTTCCTTAGGGAAACCTTCTGATACTATGGCGGGGAGCGGGTCAGGTTTCTCTACGGTTACGGTAGGGCTGGACGGATTTGCATTAAATGTGAAACGGAGATAGTTTATATTTTTACTAAACACATAGACCACAAAACTTTATATTCCGGAAAAAAACATGGTTCCCGTAGAATAGAAAACGTATAAGTTTTAATGCGAGTGAAGCTGCGGGTAAAAGATAGTTACTGATAAAATACCTCTTTATCTGACTTTCGTTGCTATAAATATTAGTACTACGGTAAATGCAATTCACGACGGTGGTACTTGCGCAGCCAGGGTCCAACCAGGGCATCGGATTTGCTATCGTCGAGGAATTACTAAAACGAGGAGTGAAGGTCGTCTACGTGACATCGAGGAACGAGCAACGAGGCCGTGATGCTGTGGAACAACTCAAAGCAAAAGATCTGAACCCTCATTTCCATCAATTAGAAGTTACTGATTCGAAAAGCGTACGAAGATGTGCGGATAACGTAAAGCTAAAACACGGTGGTCTGGATATTCTTATCAACAATGCCGGTGTGATCACAGAAAATTGGGAAAAAACCACATATGAAGACGCAGTTCGCATTATGAACACAAACTACTACGCCATTCTATCAATCCATGAGTATTTTCTTTCCAATCTTGAATAATGATGCCAGTGTTATAAACATCTCCAGCGACTGTGGACATATTTCAAACCTCAAAAATAAGGACTGGATAACCAGACTGACGAAGAAAGACCTAAGAAAAGCAGATGTGGACGCATTTGTTAACTGGTTCTTAGATTCCGTGAAAATCGAAAAATGGAAGCCGGAGGACTTTTTTCAGATTCAGCTGCTTTCTTACATAATTTCGAAAATAGCACTTTGCGCGTTAACTATTATTCAACAGAGAGAGATTGACAGGAATATATCTATCAACTCTTTGCACCCTGGATTCGTGCAAACGTCGATGACTGGTGGTACCCGTCTTTTCACGATGGAGCAGGCTAGCAAAGCCCCAGCGCACTTGGCCCTGAATGTAGACCAGTCCGTGAAGGGACGGTGTGATAAATATACCTTTTATTTAAACTATGAACACAAAGATCAAAGCTTAAAGAAAAATTGAAAAAGAAGCTACCTGGTGGAAGGGACCGGGAATCGAACCCGGTACTTCTGGATTACCGGTCCAGCGCGTTAGCCACTTCGCTACCCTCGCTCCACGTAGACCTGACGAATTTGTCCTTATGCTTTGTGTGTCGATCTTTGCATTGTTTATTTGAAAGGTTTTTACACCTTAGCGACCTCTATGTGAATACGTTAATATTCACATCTTACCGCACCACTTTACAGCGGTGAACGAGCAAGCGAAAGAGGGCGCTGTTAGTTTTATAAATTTATGAAACATGTAATGTCTCATTTTGTTTTAATGTGGGTACACCACAATTTAGCTCCTTTTTCAATTTTTCTTTAAGCTTTGATCTTTGTATTCATAGTTTAAATAAAAATTGTGGTGTACCCACATTAAAACAAAATGAGACATTACATGTTTCATAAATTCATGCCTTTTATTTATTTAGACTAAACGGCTGTTTGTCTGAAATCAAGTCTTGCATGTTAAATCTGATCCTCTATCCGATTTTAGATGAAAGTTAAGTTTTGTAAACCAAGTGAATCTTGTGAAAGTTTCTTCCAGCTGATCTGACAACGGCGACGGAAGGTGGTCCCAAAAGTCTCGTCGTTTCAGCTCGTTTGTTAGAGCTATATATTTTTTTCTCTAAATTGCATTCTTTGATAAAAAAATATTTCAAGGCGGTGCACGGTGATCAGTTAATTATTGAATAAGCAAAAAATACAGGAATATATAATATGAACTGGAGAATTGGTAGAATCACCTCTACGTATCACTTATAAGTGTTTATTTATATAATGAATCACACATTACTTTAGTTTTATAGATAACTGACATTAACTATCAGTTACGCAATATGGAGCTCGGTAATGTAAACAAAAACTGTTGCTATTGGAATTACTGGTGTTGTTACCGAGAGAATATTATTTATTATTTTATTAAACAACTAATAATCAGCTTTGTCATAAAAAATAAAATAATGTAAACAGACGATCTGGGGGCGCGAGTCGATGTGGATACCGTTAAATCAAGAACGCTTCTGTAAAGAGTCTAAGAAAAAAAAGGAATTGTAAGAGAATGGTCGGAACAATTTTAGCAAGAAATGTCACCTGCGAAGACGAAAGGACAACTGCCTTAAAATAAATGAGATCGCATTAAAATGTACAAAAATGTTTCTGTTTTGTAATGCATTGGTTTGACTTTAAAAGATTATGAGATATCCTTCAAAGCCAATATAGTTACATACATTAGATATATGGCTTTAAAAGATACCCCCACATCCACAACTTTTAAGGATGAAAGGAATCCGTTACGAGACTTGGCAAAATTTGTTAATTTTACGTTTTTGATAAAACTGGAATAACCCAGTTACGATAAATGGCAGTGTATCTACAAAGTCCTAAGAAAAGACCGAGTTACAGTTTAAGTATAATTATTATGATTTACATGAAATCCTTTGGAACAAGTTGGTATTACAATTCAGTATACTAAAATTGGAACCTTTTCTGATATCACTGCGTGTGGTTTAATTTTGTTCAAGGTCTCATCTTGTCAATTGATTATAAGATCCATGAAAAACCGACAGAACTCATACAGGATTACAAATCTTGACGTTATCCATACAAAGCCACGCATTCGTTCCCAGTATTCCCAATTTATAAAAATGTTCCTACAATAACTGACTTGTAATAATTGTGACCCAAATAAATCATTTTCATCTTATTCTGGGCTTCGTGGGCCGGAGGACGATTTGAATGAGTAATAATAAATAAAATACAGAGGAAATTCCATAAAATATATCACTATTGAAACGGAATTTGATTAAGGATTTGAATTGTAGATAATGCCTTACGAAATTAAATTCACCTTATGTGCCTTTTGGTATTTACCAAGAAAATTAACAAGCATTTGATTATTCGATCATGATTATGGTATCCTACAACACTGTGTATAAACCTACTGAACCTTGACATTTATTGACCTACAGTCATGCTGATAACATACCCTGTTTTTCTAGCTTACCGTATAAATGTGAGTAAACAAGTTAGACTTAAATCACTTTAGAACATAGTGGCTCGTCGAGTACATACTTTTCTTTAAAGTAACATACCACTATGGTCGATAAAGTAGCATTAGTGACCGGATCTAACCAGGGCATCGGTTTTGCGATTGTCGAGGAATTACTAAAGCGAGGAGTAAAGATCGTCTACATCACAGCGAGGAACGAGCAGCGAGGCCGAGAAGCCGTGGAGGAACTCAAGAGAAAAGGTTTGAATCCTCATTTTCATCAACTTGAAGTCATCGATCCGACAAGCGTCAAAAGATGCGCAGATTATGTGAAAAATAAACATGGGGGCTTGGACATTCTGATCAACAACGCTGGTGTCAGCGTAGCAGATGAGAACAAAACCACATACGAGGACGCTTTCCGGGTAATCAACACTAATTACTACGCCATTCTGTCGATCCAAGAGCATTTCTTCCCAATCCTGAACAAAAACGCGAGGGTCATAAATATCTCCAGCGACTGCGGACACATTTCGAACCTTAAAAACAAGGAGTGGATCGCCAGACTGACAAAGAAGGACGTACAGAAGGCTGACGTCGACGCATTCGTTAAATGGTTCTTAGACGCCGTCAAAACTGGTACATGGAAGCGTGAGGACTTCTTCCAGACGGAGATACTAGCTTACAGGATATCCAAGATAGCGCTCAGCGCGTTGACCGTTGTCCAACAGAGAGAGATAGACAGGAACATTTCTATCAACTCTCTCCACCCGGGAATGGTTCAAACGCGGATGTCCAGTGGGAAGGGTCCAGTCACGGTAGCCGAGTGTGGTAAAGCCCCAGTGTACCTGGCCCTGGATGTGGATCAGTCGGTGAAGGGACAGTACTTCTGGTTCGACAAGGAAGCGAAGGATTGGCGTAATCCGAATCTGCCGCTGTATTGTGATTTTAAAGTCGTGAAATCATATTTTGTGTAAAAAATAAACCACAAATTTCCATGTTACTTGTATAACAAAGATACGTGTGCAATAAAAAATAATGGATGCTTCTTATAATAATATAATTATGAAAGCCATTTTAATACAATATGTACGTAGTGATTTACCGTTTTTAATAATTTGTGAGAATAAATCTCATTATTTACGGGAAATGTTCTTGAGAACGATTCTTCGCCATACAAAACGAGAAAGGTGCTCGAGAACGATGCATCTCTGTACGAAGGACTTTAAGATTAGGTTGACTCGCTCCCATCGTGTGTATTTCCATTTCCTGAAAATCACATCTTAGATCCCGTAGTCACCATCAAGTGTTACTGAGGTCATTTGCCGGTCAGTACATGAAAAAAAAAATTGCTAAAGTACAAATGACAGGCGCTTAAAGTGTCTCGAACCCTAGCCGTGAAAAAGCCAGAATATTACAAAAAAGGGCCGAGCATGTCAAGTTTTAAAACGGAGTCCACATTTTGACAGCCCGCCAGCTGACTACAACGATATCCCATTCCCAACTCCCATTTAACTTTAACAGCCAATTTTTAATGAAAATTTCCAAGTTACATTCGACTTCGACCCACTTTCCTACATTCAATCGACGTTCAGGCATTTTGTTTTCGACGATATTGCACTTTCGACAGTCTGCCAAAGAACTTTCAGCTCATATTTTTGTTGCCAAATTAATTTCTTGATGTTGCAAATGTTTTGACACTCACAAAAGTATGTGTAAAACATTTGAACACCGACATTAAGTAGTGAATGACATGGCAAATAATGATTATTTTAGTAATAAAAAGGAAATCAGGTATGGGGCTGGAATCTAAAGAGCTTTGGAAGAACTTGGTTTTCATTTATATAGGTACTAATCACGAATTTTATTAGCGAAACCGTTTATGCACTTAGAATTGTTTCACATAATTATATGTTTTGATGTGTGAAATATAATCACTATTCCGATACAAACATAAGTAAACAATAACTAAAAAAAAATACAGTAAGTTCCAGTAGGCTTGTGTTACGGGTACTAGACGGCGAAAAATTCATACTTATATAATAATGAACAGATTTTAAATACTTAACATTCATGACTCAGGAACTAAATATTCGAGTTCATCACACGAATATTTGCCCTGTGCCCTTGCCGAGATTCGAACCAGGCCCTTTGGCTCAGTAGGTAGCTGTACAACCACTAAGCCAACCACAGTCAACATTTATAATTTTACCATATCTCCTTTTTGTCACATCGCTGCATACTTAAACTTTTTTATCAGGATTTTTTGCCGCGCTGTATTATATTATATAACCTGGCGGTATCCGCGGGCTGAATCCTATATAAGGTACGTGACTAGAATCACCGCGGCTCGGGTATAATGCTTTATTAATTGCACAATAGCATCATGAAGAGAAACGAAGCTCAATTTAAACAACGCTCGAACACATTATTCCCAATATGCGGAAGTTATTACATTTCGATAATTTCCATGCTTAATACTATATAACATCGATTGAGGATCCATTTTATTAACACGCTTATTTTTAACTCTTTTTTGTAACCAGAGGGGAAAAATATCAATTTCATACAATGTTTTGGGATACTTACTTTTCCTTTTATACAAATTATTCTGAGTCGAATGAGGAAAAAAAATCAATTATAAGAAGAACATGTACACTTAAAAAAAAAGCTCAACTAACACTTAACATAAAGAAAATACAAAGTTCGAATGGTCGTTGTTATATTTTCAGTTAAATATCAATACATTCTTTATGGTATAGCAGTATAGTGCTGCCATCTGTTAATCTGTTGCGTGTTGTATCGTATCTGTGTCCTTTTTGAATAAAGTCAGTACGTTTCTTGTAACCGTATCTGCTGTTTTATTAAAAGGTTAATATTAACCATATCTAAACTATTGTTAAATTAAAATTGGCCAACTCTCAAACCTCAATGCCAATAATTTCAGTTGTAACAGAAATATTAGAATACCTGTTACCAACAGCGAGGACCCGTATCCTGATATTGGACTTTCAAATAGTGCAAGCCTTCTCTTTGTAACAGAACCCGCATGGAAGCTTAAAGAGACGATGAAGCGCGATGCCAAATTTGATGTGCGTTAAAGACGTATTTATGACCATTGTAAGACAGACTATCTTTATCTTTGGTATTTATAAGGTTGGGTTGGTTACACTGTCATACAACTCTCTCGGGTTGCTGTACTTAAAACTAACATGGTGGTTTGGTTTACAATACAAGTTATAACTATAACAGAAGTGACTCATCATAATATGGACCGAGCCCACACAACTATCATGACAACCATTTAAACCAAAAACTAGCTCATTATTTTTAGTTAGCTGCCGCAAAATAGTAAACTTGTATATACTTATTTTGGTCATTCTGGGCCAGGACGGCAAGAGAGAACGAGGCCGATCACCGACTCACTAGACTGACCTTAAAAAGAGCACACGGAGCTCCATGGTGCAGTGCATCTCGGCGCATTGTCCAAATGGACGAGGCGTGTCAGTTCCAAGTCACGCAAAGGGCCCCCAAGGACCCGCAGACTCAAACAAAACAAAAAAAAAAAAAATGGTGCAGTGCACTCGCTCCGCAGACAACCGGGTGAAATGGAGTTGCATCGCGAGAGCTGTCTGCCAGAGGAAGGATGAGGACGAGAATCCAAATGTGGACACCATTACCGTAAACACGACCACTCTGCCAAGAGTGAACGACTGACGATGACTGATTCTATGTTTATCATGGTATAAGAAAGCAAGGTATGACAGCTAGTGAGACTTTTGACGTCTGATTTTATTTGTCGCTTTATGGTAACAAATAATTATACAGAAAAGAATGTTTGCCGCCAGTCGAACAAAAAAAATCAGCTTCTAGCAATATTATTGATGAACCCTGAGGTGGATGCAAATTCTATGTGTGGACGAAACCTGTGTAGATAGCAAAGTTTGTATTGATTGTATTTTTGATAAATAAATAGTTAGACTTGAGCTCTTTTGCTTCTAGAAAAAAAATGGATTTATGCATTACCACGCATTACAGTTGTTATGTTGATTTACAACACTCACGATTTTATGAGATTCATACGGATAACAAGAGAATCGGGGAGTATTATGGAACACAGAAACGGATTGACAGAAGCAACCAACCAATCATAGCGTGATGAATTCGAAAGTCCACCTGTCATTGCAGAGTGCCGTACCTTGTTTTCTAATACTGCGTGAGTCCGACTTGGCAGTATTATGTGAATTCCCAGCGAAGTCACGGGTAAACCCAAATCTCTGGATAAGGTTTAAGAACACTAAAATAGAGGAGAGATCCACGTCCACTGCGGCCATTGCAGACCAGATAAAGCTACAAAGGGCCGTGACCTCCACTCGAAATGCCCTGGGCGCTTTTCGCGAGCCCTTCTTATTGAAAAAACACCAAAGAGATTAAATTAAACAGCCAATACAGAGGGTTCAAAGGTTCGTTGATTCGGAAAATTGGAAACATAGAGCGTGGTCCTTCGGCTGTTAATGGTTTTTCTTTAGAGTTCCATGCCCAAGGGGAATAGAATTTAATCTAAGAAAAGGCTGTAAATTGTGGGCAATAGATTCAAAGGGTGCTATAGTGCGAGACACTGACAACCGTATGAGATTTCAGCATGACAGTCGTAATTCCTAATTTTGCCGTCTCACCGAAAATTTGGTTGAACTATAATAGTACCATTACTTATTTCTTGACGGGGTCTTTGTTATTATTTTTTTATCTTGAATTTCACCTATTACAAGACGTTCAAAAGGGGTGGTTGTAAACTCTATTAATTATTGGCTCTGAGAGCTATAAACCTCGACAGATTCAGAATTTTTAGACGAACGGTGATAATGAAGCTACCTAGTAGCTGACAGTCCTGGGGTCTGAATACCGGGAATGGCAAATGTTTGTGTTATGAACTCGAATATCTGTTACTGGGTCATGGATGTTTTGTAAGTATTTAAGTTTATTCAAAATTCAAATTATTATTTATTTCGTATCAGTGATCCATAGATTGTTAGTAAAAAACAAAAAACAAATTAAGGTTAGTAACAGTAACACATACATTGAACATAATAATAATTATTCATAATCATAGAAAATATAGAAAACACTATAATAATAAAAACTAAACAATCGGCACAGTAACAATTAAATCGCACTTATAAGTATTCTACATGCACCATATAAGTAGTTATTTATATATTATGTATACTGTCGTCTTGTCTAGTAAAAGCGTAGATTAGTTTAGGACTAGCTCGATTTGTCTAAGGTTATTCTTTGATATTTTTACACATATTTTTCGAATGACTAGAATATATATATTCTTTTTTAGGTTTTCAACCACAATATCTCCGCCATAAAAAAAAAATTGGGCAAGTGCGAGTCCGACTCGCCTTAAACCCTTTTTTCTTTCTCTTTTTTTATATAAGACTTTGAACACTGTACAGACCAAATTAAGGGTCAATCTCATAATTGTTGTTAGTATATAATTTAGTATTAAGAATATTTAGTATTAGTAAACTGACATCCTGTCAAATGTTGCAGTGCCCTACAGGGTTTCATAGCTGAAGCAATATATAATGTACCACCTGTAAATGTACCTATGAAAGCAATAAATAAACTGATAAACTGATAAACTGATAAACTGAAGGGTTCCGTACCTATATATATAGATATATATGTCGGGATAGGGTTGCGGATGGCCGGGTGCGGTGTGTGGCACATTTGTTGAGCTATCCGACATAGTTGTGGACGAGGAGGTAGTTCGAGCGAGATGAAACACTTCAGATACAATTAACTTGATTTATTCCTTATACAATGAAGCACAAAATAACAGTTCCTCGCATAGAGGTCTGTAAGCTAAGTTATCGAAGTCACGAACAGAATAGTCTTTATTAAATTAACACTAGGCACATTGCAGGGTTATAACACTGACTCTAAACTTGGTATAGCACAACGAAACGGGACAGTTCCAAGGCAGT
Source organism: Apotomis betuletana (assembly GCA_932273695.1). Classification (NCBI taxonomy): domain Eukaryota; kingdom Metazoa; phylum Arthropoda; class Insecta; order Lepidoptera; family Tortricidae; genus Apotomis; species Apotomis betuletana. The sequence goes on along the minus strand of OW026318.1, from coordinate 761,552 downwards.
AGTGCACTCGACGGTGGCCCAAAGTGAAGTGTGGTGGGCGTTCGCTGAGTTAACCACCAAGACTCTGTCTAGCGCGTCAAAACAGGTTCAAGGGGGCGCCACTGTCGCCTTCCAATGACGCGCTGGTTTCGTTGAGCATCCATACTCATGACCGTGTCTGACACGGCCATCCTGCGATGACACACGTCCTCGTGTGTTGCTCTGAAACAATCAACAACCAAAACAGTATCCTCTCGGTCACTCCTGACAAACACGTCAAAATGGTAAGACAAAACAAAAACTTCATCTTTCCTTTCGCATCAAATCGTTACTGACACCAAAACTAAAAATTTCATAAAAATAATTTTGACTCAACTAAGTGAAAGTTTTTGTTTTATAACCGCAATATTTCAAAAGATACAAATCGAATTATGGTATGTAGGATACCAATTACCAATTGTAACATTACTTATTCTTTCAATATTGCAATACGTTTTAAATGCGATTGTACTACAATGTTACTTGTCGTGAAACAAACTAGCTATTTACCACTTTCAGAAAACACATTAGAAACCATGTACCACCATTTAACTTCTTTTTGGCTCGCCTTATTGACAATATCAAAAAATTGAAATCAGCAAATATCCGTTCGACAAAACAGGTATCTCGATCGCCGAGTCAACCCTGTGACTCTACCGTCTCTGCGAGAGACCCGACCTCCACCAGCACCTACCGCATACCGCGTATCCACGGTCTGCTCAGAGCAGATGCCGACTTCTACCGGACTACGGATACGGTGAAGTGACTGGTACGGTCGACCAACCGAACTGAGAACCTCCCTATCAGTCTCACTATCTTGTTTGACTACTTCAAATGGTACATAGCTCCCGGGCATTTCCCTCAACCTATCGTACAAGTACGCGCATGTTTGGAAGTCAAGTTTATCGCAAAGGGTCTATCAATTTACAATACTACATGTCAACATTTCTAATAGGCTCGCTTCAGTAGCTCGATTTACTGCACAGTACTAACAATTTTAGCTAGACTACCGTTTGATTTGGAAATCAACTCTTCCATAAGCGATCACTCGGCAAGTAAATCACAATTAAATGAGAACTCCTCACCAGATTGCCTCATATAGTGTAGTGACGTCACAGTTCTTTACGCGATGTCTTGTACCGCGGCAGCTGAAGCAGACGACTCATTTCGTTGTTAGCTGCTGAGGTCGCGTATCTTTTCCTGAAACAAAAACTCCAAGCACAGTATCGCAAGCAACAAGTAAAATGTTACATCATTATGTAAAGAAGATACAAATCAATAGTTCAAGAACAAGCACCCATTAATACAAATTACCGCTTTTTTTACAATAATTAAAAATATTGGATACAGTGCCTCCTTTGTCCGGCTATCCCTGTAGCCTATACAACCATCCCTGTGGTCACTCGACATATAACCATCCCTGTGGTTTTATGTGAGACATGAAATCAGCCCTGTGATTTCATAGCTGCGACTCTAGAGGACACTTACCAACATGGTAAAGTTATCAATGTAATTCCGCCAATGCTGCCGTGCAATGCTTAAACAACAGTAAGTGCAAAAAGTGAGTTTCGAGAAAAACGCAAAAAACCCTTTCAAACCGGTTTTTTTTGGTGTTCTCGATGATTATTTACAAATACTTGAATATCAAAATATAGCACGGAATACATGAAATATGAATACATGAACTTTTTTTTATTTTAACAATAATTGAATAAATTATTGCTATTTTAATTTTTTTTATAGTTTTACTGTACTCTCGAAAAGAACTAAAAACACAATAAATGCAGAATAAAGTGCAGTAAAAAAGCGGATTACTGCAAATAACCCTCGTACACTAATAGCTACTTGAATTAATTGCAGACTAAAGTACAGTATTCATAACAATTTACTGCAATTTACTTAGTATTTATATTGATTGAGTTCTTCGAGATACCAACACGTCGTGGTACAAATAAGGTATGTTTATAAATAATACACATATTTGGCTAAAAATTGTTTTCCAAAGTATCACTTCCCAAACTGTTTAATTTCCCAACTCACGATTTTCTCTGAAACCATATTTTTTTCGGATCTTTCATAAAACAAATCTAACCTAACCTACTGTATTCTATAAGAGCATAAAAAAATACACTGAGATTTTTTTGTTTTAAGAGAAAATCGTGAGTTCAGAAATGAAACAGTTTGGCAAATAAATCAGTTTATAAAAATATTTCGGCGAAAAGGCAGGATACAAATTTGTGACTATGTTGCATACAAATTCAACGTCTCTCTCTCCCTTCTCGTCTACATGCTGTAGCCTTACCACGAGGTTGACACCGACGTGACACTGAAATGTTCGGGTAAGGCTACTGAATAAAAATACTAGTAATAAAAAAATTCACAGACTAAGTATATGTAACTTACACATCTTCACTCTGTCTTCAAACGCAAAATCAATGGTGTGCAATAAAGAGTATTTGTATTGTATTTGTCAAATCTTCTTCTTCACCTGAGCCTGCAGTAACAGGTATTTTTTCCAAAACAGAAGTCAATTTAAATAGACTTGAAATGATTTTTTTACTAAATTTGGATAAATTTCTTGATTAAATTGACACCTTTAGGCACAGTTTTCATTGCTGCATCAGGTTTTTTATTTTATTTCAGACATGTTAATTTGTCGTATTCTTGCGACTCGAAATAAACAATATCTGCCCCCTCTGTACCATAGCTTCGACAATGTCTTTTAAATAGACTCGATTTCCACGGTTATCAATCATTCAACTTCTGTAGAGAAATGTGCGATTTGAAATCATAGAAATCTGATATGTTCATAGATTTTACCTGTACTTTTCCAGGGGTTACAAGCTCGAGTAAAAACTCCAAAAACGAACACTTTTCGCATTTTTTGAAGTAAATTTTGCTCGATATTGTGGTGGAAGGAGTCATCAGACATGAAAGTGTGGCTTGGCTCAAAGTATTTTAGAACCATTTTATGTTTGAAGCGCAAAATTCAACCTAATCTACAGTAAATCGCAGTCATGTTTGCAATAAACACATTTAAAAATAGCCAAACGACAGTTTAAGTCACAGTAAGTGAGCTTAGTACTGTACTTTAGGTTGTATTTTGCTCTCTTATTTACGACTGTTCGACCACTTAAATTATAGTAAGGAAATACTGTTACTGCATTTTAATTAGTAATAATGCTGAAAAATCATTAAAATACCAAACACAGTACAAATATTTTAGAACATTTATATTAAACTGTATTTTAAACAGTTTTTGGCGTAAGTATTAACTTCCGTTTACAAGTTAATTTACGATTGACAGGAGAACTTTACTGTATTTTAATTAGTGAAGTCTAAAAATTCACAGCCGACAACTCTATTACGGCATTTTAGTTAGTTTTACCTCAATAATTTACTAAATTCTTCTGATTTACTGTACATGGAGGCTTCGATTTTGATATGTTCCCATTGTCATAATCGCACGTGGACTATATACATGTGTGCGTCTTGACACGGTGATTTACGATCAAGAAAAAACAAAAAATCGCAAAAGTAGCACTTACTGTTGTTTAAGTATTGCACGGCAGAATTGAGAATTCTCAGAATCACTGAAGTTAATGGGTACTTGCCCCTCGGGCATCTTTTTAAGTCATTCTTACTTTAAACCCAACAAAAAAAAAGGAAATTTAAATCAATCTACCAAAGTTACACTTTAATTAGGATACGTTAATGTCAACATCTAATCCACGACGTAGATACAAAAAAAGATTTAAATTAAATCACTATTTGCACTTTAATAACAAGCTTTATTTTGTATGATAACTTTTAGATTACCAAGGGATTATGAAACATTAATGATAAAAATCAAACTTCAATTTCAAACTCTTGTGTCCCAATATTTTCCTAATCCTATTAGTGTCTCCAGTTAAAATATTTTAGGCTATAGCGATCACCACAGTTAAAAGTAACATTAGGATCGTTTAAACAAATCTCAAGCTCACCAGTTCTTACGGAAGTTATAGGCTCTAAACTATACACCGAGTAAGAAACTATTCAAGATGTCAACAAATTAAATTCTACAGAACGATTGGAAACTCATGAAAAGAGGGTAGATTATTAACGCGGTCACGACTACTGGTGTATGATTAATGCACCCTAAATAGCGCAATGTTTACATCCTAAACTTTAATAATGGTAAACTGCTAAGTGATCATATCACTCAACACCAAATATCTGTACCAAAATTTCGCGTCTGGTCATATTATATCACTACGAAAACAATCGTTAGAAAAACGTGCAATAAACTTTGTTTCCAATGATTATTAATTTCTATCACGCAATATTCAACTTTTACTTGGAGGGTTGCTTTTACCAGTACCCGGCAATATTTTTTTTGACAAATACCCACTAAACTGAATAAGTGTAACTCAAGTCTACCCCAGCATCTAGCTACACTTTTATTTGTGAACACTTTATCTGAATCGTAGTGACAAGTTAACGACTGACCTGATGTGATTTTAAAATCTGTCTGTAGGGCCATAGTGCCTACGTCCATGCGTTTGTAGTTGACCGTCCCTTCTGGGTCACTTCTACTGGTGCAACAACTGACGATGTGTCCCGTTGTTCTTGATGCCAACAATGAACTTCGATGCAGTTTGTTGTTGACTGCTGGCGTTTATCGCCGAGGTGGTAAGTAGTAGCCCCGATGATTTCTCTTTTATGCGAAGTAAACAATCAGATTTTTCATGTCCGTTTCTCTCGCAATGAAAACAATTTAAACAGTGCAATCTTCATTTGTTTTCATACGTTGTCGTATCTGTGACGGTGTTAACTGTGTTTTAATGAGGCAAACGCTTGTGGCTCCTGTTCCCTGATTTAGTGCCGTCAGGTTCGTTGTATTTCGAAAAGTAGCCACAATTTTTTTTTTCCGTTTTATTCGCTTCGTGTTCCATCATTCCTCGTGTTCACTCATGGGCCCGTAGGTACCATCCCAACTTCTGATGTCGGGATAGGGTTGCGGATGGCCGGGTGCGGTGTGTGGCACATTTGTTGAGCTATCCGACATAGTTGTGGACGAGGAGGTAGTTCGAGCGAGATGAAACACTTCAGATACAATTAACTTGATTTATTCCTTATACAATGAAGCACAAAATAACAGTTCCTCGCATAGAGGTCTGTAAGCTAAGTTATCGAAGTCACGAACAGAATAGTCTTTATTAAATTAACACTAGGCACATTGCAGGGTTATAACACTGACTCTAAACTTGGTATAGCACAACGAAACGGGACAGTTCCAAGGCAGTAGTGCACTCGACGGTGGCCCAAAGTGAAGTGTGGTGGGCGTTCGCTGAGTTAACCACCAAGACTCTGTCTAGCGCGTCAAAACAGGTTCAAGGGGGCGCCACTGTCGCCTTCCAATGACGCGCTGGTTTCGTTGAGCATCCATACTCATAACCGTGTCTGACATAATATATATATATAATCTATAACAAGTTTGTTGTATGGGAGCCCCCCTTAAATATTTATTTTATTTTATTTTTAGTATTTGTTGTTATAGCGGCAATAGAAATACATCATCTGTGAAAATTTCAACTGTCTAGCTATCACCGTTCTTGAGATACAGCCTGGTGACAGACGGACGGACGGACGGACGGACGGACGGACGGACGGACGGACGGACGGACGGACAGCGAAGTCTCAGTAATAGGGTCCCGTTTTTACCCTTTGGGTACGGAACCCTAAAAATCTGAATCGACAAATAAATCCATACAATTATCTGCTCACAAAATTTCACGAGAATTATTTGAGAAATGCGACCTGCAGACGAGAATAGCAAGACCTCCAGACATAATCGCATGCATTTTTGCCGAAGCTGAAACGATTCGGTCGCACTTCGCGCTCACTCTGTAAGGGTGAAGCCAGACGAGCGTAATTTGAGTCGCGTAATTTCAGTCGCGCCATATTTAGTGACCACGTGAAATGAATACAGTGCGACCGAAATTACGCGACTAAAATTACGCTTCTCTGGCTTCACCCTTACAGAGTGAGCGCGAAGTGCGACCGAATCGTTTCAGCTTCGGCAAAAATGCATGCGATTATGTCTGGAGGTCTTGCTATTCTCGTCTGCAGGTCGCATTTCTCAAATAATTCTCGTGAAATTTTGTGAGCAGATAATTGTATGGATTTATTTGTCGATTCTGTTTTTTTTTTTTTGGCGGAGATATTGTGGTTGAAAACCTAAAAAAGAATATATATATATTCTAGTCATTCGAAAAATATGTGTAAAAATATCAAAGAATAACCTTAGACAAATCGAGCTAGTCCTAAACTACATAGTAGCTTTTCAAATTAAGTAGTTGAAGAAGTCTATTGGCTAACCGTGCCCTACAACGAAGTAGACAGAACCTATTCCACATGAAATGTTTTAGACAGAAGCGTGACATAAAAGGCCTCGTTGATAAATAAGGGTCGGGACAGACTGATGACCGTGTTAAACGTGACGAATGCTCTTATTTAAATCCCCGCTAGTTTCAAACATGGCCGCACGTAATACATTCGACGACGATATGGGGACTTGTGAGGGCATAATTCAGGCGCCATATTGCGACTGCTGACTCCCGGCGGCCACACAAAACGTTTGTTCATAAATTGTATGTGTCCCGTCTACATTACTCTACGAAGGCCGAGAAGATCGTAGAGTATGTACGTGTGAAGACGGGAATTATCTTGAGGGTCGTGAAGTTGGAGTCTCGCCACAAAGTGAATTTTAATTCTTATGTGTTGAGAGTTCCGACTGACCAGCTAGCGACCTTCATGAAGAAAGAATTTTGGCCGAAAGGTGTTTTATTCCGGCGTTTCCGCGGTCGGCTACCCAACACCACGGACTTACGCAACACATCATGAACTAGTTGTTTAGTGTTTTAATATATAATATGTATGTTAGATTGTAAGGTATATTATTATTAAAACAAGTTTCCTTCAGAAAGTTACACCTATCTGAATATTTCTAAATAATAATAAAGGATAAACTAAGCAAGTACCATGGCTTGGCTCACGAGGTGCCCGCCATGTGGGATGTTGATTCGACGATCATTCTCCCAATAGTCGTTTCGGCGAACGGTCTTATAGCGAAGAGTCTCGACAAACATCTTAAGACACTCTCGCTAGATGGCTGGATCAACAGATTCAGGAGGCGGTACTTCGGACATGGAGCGCATCGTCAGGAGGTTCCACTCTGCAGCCCTGACCACCGGTACCCTGCCCCGCCGCCACCCTAGGTTAGGTAATTCCTTTTTTGTATCACACTTTTTATATACATATTAATTCTAGCCTAAGATAAAAGCTTGATAAACAGAATAACGGTAAAAAAATAGGTTTACGCAGGCGAAGTTTCAGTAAAATAGTATGACACGATAATAAGGTACCTAAATCAAACTAGTTTTAAGTTTCGTTATCTATGCAATTTTGTAGTTCACAGTATCTTGGTTTGATTACTGTAATGTTGTGTAACTAATTATTATAATAATAAATAAATAGTCCATTGGCAATGAAGACGTGACTAACTTTGTGATAGATACATTAATTTATACGAATTATTTAAATTAGCAAATAATTTTAACCATTAAAACGCCGCTTAAAATAAGCAGCCGTTTGTCCGGCAGTATTTTAACGGCCAGTTTATCCTTCATAAGTTGATTGTCCTTGATTTTCTACGGGGAGGCATATTAATCGATCTAAAAATAAGGATTGCTTTTTCTATTATAGAGTTCCTATGGCCACCTTCCGGCTCCATCATCAGATCAGCCCCATGGTATCATATTATTGTATTGTCATCAAAGTTATGTAAGTATGCTAAATTTCAGCTCAATCGGTTGACGATATCTGCTTCAAAATTGAGTTGCAAGATTCCACCCGAACAAACATACTTACATACAATGCAAGTTAAATAAAAGCTTGTAAAAAATGATCTAGACGCCAATTGCCGTTTGTCTGTCAGTCTGTCTCCGGGCGGCCCAGCCTAGCGGAATGTAATATAATGTTGTATAATACAGTATTTGCGGCTAAAATGGCTGTTTGTTAAATAATTGGAATAAGCCGTTGGGATGGTATGCGGGGGCTGTGTGCTCGGCAGCTGTAGCCAGGAATGTGGACTGTATCGAGTGGAGTCCCCGGATTTCTCGCATATTCCAATAAAACTAAAACTAAGAGAACCCTTGTTGTTCTCCTCCTTGCGTCGTTTTCCTCATAGCTGAGGGTCGTGACCTCCCTTTTGCAACACTTTCTCTCGTACGACCTTCCTCCAACTGTTTCTGTCTGCGGCGGTGTGAAGGGCGCTGTGAACTGTGGAGTCAAGAGCGGAGCGGATCTGGTCGGACCAACGTATTGGGCTGCGTCCACGAGGCCTTTTCCCATCTACTTTGCCGGTCACGATGAGCCGCTCAAGGTTGCCTCCGCCTTTTCTTGCGATGTGTCCGAAGAATTCCAAGACTGCGGAGACACTCGGATGAAAGCCGCGAGGACACCCTTGTTGTACTATCACAATAATATTATAGAGGCGAAAGATTATGAGTGTTTTTGTGTTTTTAGGGTTCCGTAGTCAAATAGGAACCCTTATAGTTTCGCTATGTCCGTCTGTCTGTCTGTCTGTCTGTCCATCCACGGCCTAGCTCCGTGATCATTAGTACTAGAAAGCTGCAATTTGGTATGAGTATGTGTATGTATCACGCCGACAAAACGGTAAAATAAAAACTAGAAAAAAAACTTTTTTTCGGGTACCTGCAGTACCTGCAGTAGTACACCTAAAGTGGGGGTGATTTTTTTTTTCGTTCTAGGGTCATTCTTGAGAATCTAATTCTTCATGTGATTCCCATGGTGATTTTTATTTTAAATTTTTTTTACCTATTTGCTATAAAATATGAAATTGTATTTAATTTTACGCAGATTTATCAAATGGGCACCACTTTTGGTCAATTTGATACAGAAATATACCACTTTATGTTTTCGCCGCCAGGGGAATAAGAAAATATGACATGGGAATAAGAAAAACGCCAAAGGAATCATAAAAAGAAGTACAGGGGAATAATATTCAGATCAGTTTTTCTTAAATAAATAAAAAAGCTTTACAAAGTGTAAGGATACAAAAATTCACAGTGTTTTATTCGCATTAATTGGCAACTTTCTTAATAATCGAACCACCGTCGTAGTATAAAAATTGCTGGGAATAAGCATCTTCTCTTGAATTCAGCTCAAAATTATTTGAGACCTGCTGTACCTAAATAGAATAAAATTCTAAATCAATGATTCAGTCATCTGCAACGCGAATTAAAGGGAAATTTATTTATTTTCATGAAAACGCAAGAAAACTGTGATTCCCTTGTTCGAAATTAGAACCAGAGGAATAAGAAAAAAGTATGTTTCTTGTCGATTCTGCCGAAACTAAAATTATTATAAGAACAACTATTAAGTCAACACATGCAGGCATTCATGTAGTTTTCTTTTTACTAAACACTATTTACCTATTGCAGATATAAAATTTTATATAATAATTCAAGGGAATCAAAATCATAGTGAACCAAAGCCAAGTGAATCATATATTAGCCTTCATAGCTGAGAATTCTAGCAACTAGTCGCGACCATTCAGGGATGTGCGCCGTGTTGAATGAGGCACCAGAGGAATCATAGCTTAGCTCTGGACAAACCTTTAAAAAAGCTTTTTTTTTAAATTACGATACACACAGCAACTATATTTTTTCTTCTAAATTAATAACTTATATTCTAATAATTTAACTCAATTCTATACTTGATTTCAATTCACAACATGTACTTTTTGGGGTAGTTTGTTCAAAAAATGGCGAATGGACGCACCAAGGGAATAAAGTTTTATGTGTATAATATTTTTTTACAGTTAATTATACTTAACTTAAACAAAAAATAAATCGTGCTCCAGTTAGATTAGGTACTAATGTAATATATAAAAAATACTATGGTCAATTATTTCAATTGTGCGGGTACCTTATCCTTCTGGACGCTGTAAATTGACCCTTTCAAGAATCACCCTCCCCGCATATCTGGAAGCGTTACTGACGTTTGCCAAGCCCGGCCATTGCAACTGGTCAGATGACGTTTAAGTAGGGATGTGCGCCGTGTTGAATGAGGCACCAGAGGAATCATAGCTTAGCCCTGGACAAACCTTTAACACAGATTTTTTTTTAAATTACGATACACACAGCAACCATATTTTTTCTTCTAAATCATCATCATCATCATCATCATCTCAGCCATAGGACGTCCACTGCTGAACATAGGCCTCCCCTTTGGACTTCCATATATACCGGTTGGAAGCGACCTGCATCCAGCGCCTTCCGGCGACCTTTATAAGGTCATCTGTCCGTCTTGTAGGTGGACGTCCTACGCTGCGCTTGCTGGTCCGAGGTCTCCACTCGAGCACTTTTCGGCCCCATCGGCCATCTGCTCTGCGTGCTATGTGGCCTGCCCATTGCCACTTCAACTTGCTAATCCGGTGAGCTATATCGGTCACTTTAGTTCGTCTACGGATTTCCTCATTTCTGATTCGATCACGTAGAGACACCCCGAGCATAGCCCTCTCCATTGCTCGTTGAGCGACTTTGAGCTTTGAGATGAGGCCGATAGTGAAAGACCACGTTTCGGTGCCGTAAGTTCTTCTAAATAAATAACTTATATTCTAATAATTTAACTCAATTCTATACTTTATTTCAATTCACAACATGTACTTTTTGGGGTAGTTTGTTCAAAAAATGGCGAATGGACGCACCAAGGGAATAAAGTTTTATGTGTTTAATATTTTTTTACAGTTAATTATACTTAACTTAAACAAAAAATAAATCGTGCTCCAGTTAGATTAGGTACTAATGTAATATATAAAAAATACTATGGTCAATTATTTCAATTGTGCGGGTACTTTACCCTTCTGGACGCTGTAAATTTAACCTTTCAAGAATCACCCTCTAACACTAGTGTGTTGGGTATCGTTGAATAGGTCTTTTAAAAATAATAGAGGTCTTCAAACATTATTTTTTGATAAAGTCAGCAGTTTTGTAAATATTCGCTCCGAAAATAAAAAAAAATAGTGTCCCCCCCTCTAACTTTTCAACCACAGGTCAAAAAATTGTGGAAAAATTCATAAAAAAGAAGCCTTATAAGTACTTTCAATGAAAACTATATTGAATAAAATCAGTCGAGCCGTTTTTGTGTTATCGCAAAAATTCATAATTTTCTTTAAAATGACGTAAGCGCCGCGCGGTGTCCCTACACTTCGAACGTTACACATATTGGTTAAGTGCAATACTATATTAAAACATTTCGCTCAATCTGGCGCGTATAATCGATAACTTCCAGAAGGTAATAAGTAATTACAGTTATTTTGGCGTTTACGACCTTTTTATAGAGCTTGAAATCTTTCTCGTAATTTTCGTCTATAGTAAAGGATGGGCAACTACGGAACCCTACACTGAGCGTGGCCCGACATGCTCTTGGCCGGTTTTTATTTTATTTCGGCACTTAAACAGTCATCACAATTGTGTTAGGCCTAAATACATGATAAAACAGTTTTTAAATATATTTGTGACCAACATGTTTATGTATATGTATGTTTGTTACTTCTTCACGCTCAAACAGCTAAACCATTCTGACAATTTTTGGTATCAAAGTAGCTGATACTCTGGATTAACACATAGGCTATTATTTATTCCAAAAAATTTAGTTTTCCCGCGGGTTGAGCGGGTAACACATTAACATTATAAATGTTAACACTTTGCACGCCGTAAGTTATAATCGGTACCGCTCTCCAACAGCTGATCACGGGCACCACTCGTGATGCTCTTTTTCCCAAGAACGCCGCGCATTTTTTACGGCGCCACCTATGGTTCGCCGGCGATTTTCGGTGATATTCTAAGATTTATAAAATAATAATTAGCGTAGATACAGGGATAATTTATTTTTTATTTCAGAGGTGTTTTAGTATTTTATAATGATAAAAATAAAACAATGTGTTTATAATATTTATTTTATTTTAAAACTGTCGCTGAAAAGAACTCGTTTTATGAAAAAATAAAAACTCTAACATGGATTTGTTAGGTAGCCCGCGCAGCGCACTGACGAGACAGCGCGGGCGACGCATCGTCATGCCGTTCCCCCAACCCTCACGTTAAAAAATTGTATGTGTGCGGGTAGCTTAAACGTTCTTCTACACGTTGCTATTACGCGGATCACGAACTGTGTTCGATATTTTAATACAAACAGTATGAAATCTGATCACGAGTACTATTCGTTATCCGCGACTCTAAGAAAAAAAGTGTCACGAGTGGTACTCGTCATCGGCGAGCTAGACATGGCAGTTATTAAAATGGCCGGCGAATTAGAGAAAAAATGCGTACCGAGTGGTTCTCGTGATCGGCGTGCAAAGTGTTAAAGTGTGTCTGTCTGTCTGTTACCTCTTCATGCTTAAACCGCTTAACTGATTTAGGTGATATTTGGTATGGACAGTTTGAGTCCCGGGGAAGGACAGGAGGAGTGGAATAATTTTCAAGCTGAAAGGAAGACGCGGTTCTCGCCTAGAGACCGCATTTCTCAACCGATTCTCATGAAATTCCGTAAGGTCGATAACTATATAGATTTTTATACGGCGAAGTTGGTGTTATTATCTCACACGAAAAATAGTTGCGTATGACAGTTAAACTAGAGGTGCTCGAGTACTTAATTAATGTTACAAATCAACATTAAGATTAGTTATTAGCCACTTAATGGCTTCATCACTGAGGGAGAACAGGTCTTCGGGAGGGCCGCCGGCATAGCGCGTTATGGGGCAGTCGTGGATGATGATGTCTGATGCCACTATGTTCCGGTGAATAAACGTTTCATTCATTCATTCATTCACTTATTCATTCATTTACTGTATATGCCATACGATTAAATAATAACTAGAGGTGCTGGAGGTTTTGAAAAGTGAGTGAGTGGCCAAATTGTCGTATTTTAGGTGAATTACCTACTTCTTTTTTTTTTTCAACAATAATAATGTTCTTGTAAAATGTAAGAGTATGTCAATTTACAGTATATACAAACACAAAAAATCTTAACAACTTACTTGGTAGTACATAATAGTATACATACCTAATCAAAATAAATAAATTAATTATAGTACCAATACCAAGGTACCAATCAATAATTACAAACAAAAATAAATGATAAAGACATGTCAAAATTTCAATAATAAAAATAATAGAAATCATCTAAATACAAAATCCTTAAGAACTAAAACAAAAATTCAAATTACATAAAACAAACGATGAATGTATAAATAATATCTTCTATTACAATAAAATCTATTTAACAATGTCAGTATATTCTTTTACTGAGTACAGTGACTTTTCCAATACAAGGTTCTTCAGCTTACGTTTAAACGTTTCCTCAGAACATTCATTTTTGAGGTCAGCGGGCAGATGCTCGTAGTAGGTTGGTTGGCCCTATAACCCGCGGGTTTTTACCTTGTACTGTGAATTTGGTCTCACTGGTGTTATCAAAGACGAAGCTATGCGGGTTTGGAAATGAGACAAAACGGTTCCAGGATGGGTGGATACTACCTACCTTTTCTCTACGTAGTGCCCCGCCTTGTTAGGGTTCCGTACAAAAAGGGTAAAAAACGGTACCCTATTACTAAGTTTTTTCGTTCGTTCGTTCGTCCGTCCGTCCGTCCGTCCGTTCGTTCGTTCGTTCTTTCGTTCGTTCGTTCGTTTGTTTGTTTGTTTGTTTGTTTGTTTATTTATTTATTAAAGTATGAAACTTAAATATATACAATTCCCTGCAAAACTTTTTGTACTGTTTGTCTGCAGTATTAGTACGGAACCCTCACTGCGCGAGTCAGACTCGCACTTGGCCGGTTTTTTGTTCGTATCGGCGATTTCATTTAATTTCATAGTCATTGTTTTCAACCAACATCCCAAAGACAGAAAATAGTTACAACATTTGAGCGTGCTGTAATAACCACGTAAATTGGACCGTCAAGCCGCAATGATGGATGACGGACGCCATGACAGGTGTCAATCCTAGTTGACGCGAAAACGTGTATAACGTTGGCATGTTTGCAGAGTTATAGTAAGTAATCAGCCTCGCGCAACTCTCAAGGTAAAAAACGATCGACAACGGCTGTATGAAACGGAGGTGAATTTTTTACCTATCTAAGTTTGAAAGAACGTTGAAACCTACAAAGCATTAGATAATTGGCGACAATCGAATTTAGGCGGGTTGTACTTCAGCCGCCATTTTTGTCCGCCATGCCATGTTAGATGACGTTTCTATTTTGTTGTGTAGTCTGCTTATCTGTCAAGGTTCTGCGATCTTTACAAATAATTCAAATTTCACAAATAATCTAATAATTTGCATTCTTTTGGGTGTAGTGGTCGTCTAGAAGGTACACAAGACAATCACAATTGCAAAAATGAGTGGATTGAAAAGGAAAAAGTGCGAAATATGCAGAATGAAAACGTGTCGAATGGACGGTCAAAAAAGACTATTCATGGCAAGATTTCCACCGTTCGAAGATCGGTAAGTAAAAAATATACTTAATTACTGCGTGTTATAACCATGTTAATCGTAAGTTTCATAGAAAACTTGGTATTTCGGGTAAATTAATACATACCCTTATACGTATGTAAACAATAGTGCTGTATGTAAGTTTTATCGATAATTTTCATTTGAAGTGAAAAATACCTGGGTAAACACGGAATATCTTTCTTCAAGCAAAAGCCTATTGGTATGTGTACTTATACAACAGTGTGCACTTGAATACAGCTGTTGAAGCCGTCTCAGATGAGAGGATAAGACATTATTATCACTACTTTTTATGCCAGTTTGAGTTAGATTATGGTCACAGAAATATTTTACGAAAAATCTTCAATGGACTATGAATGGTACGGTTTCATCTGGACAAACAGATTCATTTTTACTCTGTAATTTTCTGTTTACCCTGTATTATTTGTGTTGCAGAACTTCCAACCTGGAGCACAGACTGGAGTGATGAAACGGCTTTTTTCGTCTATGTTTATCAGCAAGCCAAGCAAAGTTTGAACGAAATAAAATTATTTGCACACTTTTGTTTTTTTTTTTATGAAGTCAGTAACCTAAAGTAAACCAAATGTTTACATTGAAGCGAAATATTTAATGATTTAAATTACCGGAAAGCCGTTGGAGACGCGGGTGCGAATGCGAACCCCGCCTGAACCATTTTTTTTAAATACCGATATCGATATCGATAATTTGATAATTTGTGTAACATGTGACATCCCTATTTTGTTCTTGATGTTGGATTATGTCATGAGTTGAAACTGACACTGATATTGTTTGCGGCTTCATATTGGCAGTATGTTTCGCCCCCGTTTCATACTAATGCGAGTTCACGCTTTTTGTATGGCACTCCCGTCTCTTAAAACGTAGTGATTACATACTCTTTGTAAGTAATTAGCAAACGAATTCACTTCCAGGGGCTTACTTACCAAACTTTAGAACAAAATCACTATAATCCAAATCGCTAAGTAGACTTGTGCATATTACATACTAGCGACGCGTTCCGGCTTTGTACGGGTGAAATTCTGATAAATTATGCATGTATTATAAACTAGCTGTGCCCCGCGGTGTTACCCGCTCATCCCACGGGAACACTAAATTTATTCGGGATGAAAAGTATCCTATGTCCTTTTCGGGGTCTCAAACTATCTCCATACCAAATTTCATCTAAGTCGGTTCAGCGGTTTAAGCGTGAAGAGGTAACAGACAGACAGACACACTTTCGCATTTATAATATTAGTAGGTATGGATACAAACCTTTCTCTTGAATCTCTTTATTAAAAAAAAACCGCATCAAAATCCGTTGCGTAGTTTTAAAGATCTAAACATACATAGGGACAGACAGACAGCAGGAAGCGACTCTGTTTTATACTAAGTATAGTTGTGTGATGAAATCACACAACTATATTCCAAATCGTTGAATAATAAAGAAACTAGGGATATTCAAAGTCGGATAGGTAAACTAAAGACGACCAGGGGGCCTATGATGGTTGCGTTTATCACGTGATAAATAAGTGACAAAGCATCTGTCCCTTGCACTCGCAATTGGTCAAAACGTGACGGATGCTTTGACACTTATTTATCACGTGATAAACGCAACCATCATAGGCCTACAGATGTCGACAAACCAAGTCTACCAAAGAATCGCATATAATAGGTCCTAAAATCTACTCGTATAACGCTATCCCAGACAGCATTAAAGATCAAACTAGTGAATTTTCCTTTCATAACAAACTGAAAAAATGGCTATTGGAAAAGGCCTTCTATAACATCTCGGAATTGTACTTATCTTAACATATTATGCATGTTTCTATTTTGTTACTGACACCAAAGATGGATATTTAAAATGATGTAATGTCTAATGACATTATTAATCGAATAGGTAGTTACAGAATAAGTCTATTACCAGTAAAAGTCATCCCACCAAAAACATTCTGTAAAAAACTAGCCAAGTCTCGATGGAGCTGCTTGTTTATCTCTAAAAAGTAATGAAATCTAGACAAAGTCGTACCAAGTCTAAGGTTCCTTACTGCGATTTCTTTATTATTATAGTTAATGTTGTGTGACTTGGCCGTTGAAGGGTAAACAAGGGTACAAAACCAGGTGCTCCATGACACCATTGCACCAATCTGTCCCCAGAACAAGTCGATTTTGTTTACACGTAATGTTATATCTGTTGTAACTAGCTATGTTTGTTAAGCGAGATAATAGCCCATACTGGTATTGGTAATTTGACGCTAGTGTCTCATTTTAGGCTGTTGTTGACAATGCTGACTTCTGCTCTCTTCTTTTTGGAGCGTCAAATCGACCACCGATCTAACATAAAATAGACGTACAGACGGACTTCTATCAATGATTAGAGGTCCGTCTGTACTAGAAATATTTTTTATACTGTTTGTTTCAGGCTCACCTATACATAAGTATTATTGAAATACGCAGCTTTATTAAGCCTACAATTGACTGGTTATTGAATCAACGTTTTTCAAGTGGCAATTTTCCATCGTCAATGGGGAGCGGTTCTGGCGACAGATTGGTGCAATGGTATCATGGAGCACCTGGTTTTGTACCCTTGTGTACCCTTCAACGGCCAAGTCACACAACATTAACTATAATAATAAAGAAATCGCAGTAAGGAACCTTAGACTTGGTACGACTTTGTCTAGATTTCATTACTTTTTAGAGATAAACAAGCAGCTCCATCGGAACTTGGCTAGTTTTTTACAGAATGTTTTTGGTGGGATTTCACTTCTTTTTGTAGAAACGTGGGCATATTGTTTTATAACAACCTGCTAATTCACTTTAGCGAACCTCACGAAATAATAAGCGAAATTAACGAAATGCAAATAATCCCTCCTAATCCCTAGCAAACGTTTCCAAGCGCAGTAGAAGAATTTCGTAAACGACTGTAACGCGGCCGGTTGCCACATGCCATATAAGGTTATCGGAAAAACAAACGTAGGCGCGTTTTAAAATACAGTCAGCGCCATCTAGCGACGTGTATCACCGCCATTCTTAGTCCAATGCATTATATTTTGACCAAATTTTGAGCGAAATTAATATTTTGGTGTAATTTGTTTTTTTTTTAATTTGTGTAATGTTCGAGTAGAATAAAGTTAATCGTTCGACTATTTCTTCTTGTAAACTTGTAAGTATAAGTATAAAAGCCAGTCTAGTCTTATCCAGAGTTTTCCTTTAATTTTATTTATATGCGTATTAAAAGCAGAAGGGGAGGCATTCGCCCAGCGGGTACGTATTACAATGCCGAAGTTCAAAATACCGAATTTCATAAGACCTATGGACGGAAAGCCGAAAATTAAAATGTCGAATGTTTATTTGACCGAAAGTTTAAAATCCCGAAAGAACGTTTGATCGAAAGGATGAAATACCGAATATTATAATCTCGAAGACTGTAATCCCGAACAATGTAATCCCGAAGACTGTAATCCCGAAGATTATAATCCCGAAGACTATGATCCTGCCTGAAGGTTGTAATCCGGAATATTATTTAAACTCTCGAGAATTATATTTCTGTAGTCTTTACAGATTCTAATGTTTATTTTATACAAAGAATATTAACCTAAATTACGTAACCTACTTGCCTACTACTATACTTACTACTTATTTATTAGTGAACTCTTCTGTGGAACCGATCTGCTCCGGCGCTGCGGGATGTGCAGCCCCTCCGCCCTAGCGTAAGAAAGTGCGGGCATCAAGCGAGTCGCAGCGGCTGAGGCTGGTCGCCGAAGGTGACCAAAAAGGCGAGCGTTGACAGCTTCGGTTCCAGACAAGTTCGGTTCGGTTGGCAGTCCATGACAGAATATTTTATCATAATATCGAATATTTAGTGTCATAATTTCCCACTTTCCCGGACTCTTTCCTTTTCTTAATCGACTTGCCACAGAACCGAAGCTGTCAACCCCGATTCCACGTGGTCTTGTCTGCCCTACCCCTAGATTGATATAAAAGCCCGGAGGCGCGGAGGGAGGGCAGCCCCCGGCCGCCGTAAGAAAGTGCGGGCATCAAGCGAGCGTAGGTTTCGAGATTTTGAACTTTCGATTTTCTGAAAATAGGTAATTTGAGCTTCGGTTTATCGAATATCGGCTTTTTGAACTTTCGGTATTTTTATTTTCGGTATGTTGACCATCGGTATTTCAACTGTAGGTATTATGAACTTTCGGGATTGTAATACGTAACCCGCCCAGCTGTAGGACGCTATAGGCTAGATTAAATTAGAAGATGTGTCCCACTACGCTGGATTTTTGCAATGACAGTCGATTTTTTTATGTACCAATAGTAGAAGGGGGCATTACCATATCTCTAATACAGCTGAAACCAGCTGAGGGTTCTTCATCAGATAAATAATAAATAAATAAATATCGGACAACCTCACACAAATCGATCTAGTCCCAAATTAAGCTCTAGAAGGCTTGTGTTATGGGTACTAGACGACGATATACATACTTATATAGATAAATATATACTTACATACATAGAACAACCATGACCCAAGCACAAATATTCGAGTTCATCACACAAATATTTGCCCTGACCGGGACTCGAGCCCGGGACCGCCGGCTCAGTAGGCAGGTGTCTACAAACCGAGCAAAACGCGTCGTCAAAATACTTCAGACCTTGGATTTTTGACATCAAACGAAGCGGCCCACCAAGTTGAATATTAAAATACTTAAACGGGTTTACTCACGTCGTAGAAGTTGAATAACGCTCGACATGTTTCGAATCGGTACGCGATCCATCATCAGGAGAGACGATCAGTCGCGATGGCGGCCAACCGAACACAACAACAAGTTGAATATTTTTTGTAAAGGCGGTAGATCGATCTCTAATAGTTTGGTTGGGCTCTTGTGTTTTCTAATCAGAGTACTCCAGATCTTCGATTATCCTATTTTTTAGGGTTCCGTACCCAAAGGGTAAAAACGAGACCCTATTACTGAGACTTCGCTGTCCGTCCGTCCGTCCGTCCGTCCGTCCGTCTGTCACCAGGCTGTATATCAAGAACGGTGATAGCTAGACAGTTGAAATTTTCACAGATGATCTATTTCTATTGCCGCTATAACAACAAATACTAAAAATAAAAAAAAATAAATATTTAAGGGGGGCTCCCTTACAACAAACTTGTTTTATGGTACGGGACCCTTCATGCGCGAGTCGGACTCACACTTGGCCAATTTTTATAGTTTTCGCTTTATGTGGCCATTAAACCCTAACTCTGTACCAAATTTCAGCTCTCTGAATTTATGGGAAGTACTAGTTCTTTACTGATGATCATGAGTGAGTGAGTGAGTGAGTGAGTGTCATAAATGTGAAACTTTGCTTTCGCTTAACTTCGGAACTAAATGACCTACAGACTTGAAATTTTGGACTTTAAGTATGTGATTATAGCTTACTGGATGACGAAAATTTCTGCGTTCTGGTCTTATCCAGAGGTGCTCAAATAGGGGCCTGAAAATGCGGCGAAATGGTTCCAGTAAAGGATGGTACGGCAGTGTTTGCTTCGCGCTCGACTTGGCGGGGGCACTGCCGTGCCCCCCGATATTAACGGTGTAAACTGACATATAAAATAACTACTATCTACATTGTAAATTTGTACCCTTTTGTAAAATTTACATATAATGTATTTGTGCATTATGAATAAATGAGTATGAGTATGAGTATGAAACACCTATTCAACTACTTCTGAATTTTCTGTGGCGATGGAAATCATGATTGGCATACTTACGTATTAAAAAAATAATGAGATCAACGCAATACAGCAATTGCAAGTCATAATAAGGAATGTCAAAGATGGCGTCGATTTGCGTCGTACGACAAGAGACATTGGGCCTTCTGTCCGTGTCTGCTCATTTAATATTGAAGGCATAAGCCTAGCAAAATCAGAGTGCATGCTAAAAATTCTTAAAGAACATGACGTCGATGTTGTCCTTCTTCAAGAAACCCATACTAAAGATCCCACTCAACTCGTCAGGAGAGGACAGATAACCGGGTATACGATGGTTGCAGCTACGTATCATGCCCAATACGGCACAGCAATTTACGCTCGCCAACCAATCGCCCACAACTGTAAAATACTCGCCAACGAGCTGAACTCGGAAAACATTGCCACCACTATCATCCAAATAGGAGAGATGCAGTTGTGCAACATATACAAGCCTCCATTCAGTGAATGGCCCACACCTGCACTCCCAAGACTCCCGCACCCCGCTCTATACATTGGTGACTTCAACAGCCATCACACTTCCTGGGGCTACACGGATAATAACGAAAACGGCACTAAAATTTTGGAATGGTCTGACTGGGCAAACACTTATCTTTTGTTCGACAGAAAAAGCAAAGGCACATTCAAATCTGCCCGCTGGGGAAAAGAGTATAACCCTGATCTTGCATTCACCACAAAAGATACGCGCGACCAACCCGTGTCAACCAAAAGGACGGTTCTGAATGACTTCCCCCACAGCCAACATCGACCGGTCCTTCTTGAGATTGGACTTAAAATCCCTATGGTTCCATCCTATCCTGTCCCCCGTTGGAACTTTGGGAAAGCCAAGTGGGAAAATTTCAGCAAGGGCCTTGATGACTGTGTCAGATGGATACCACCTCTACCTGAAAACTACGAACGGTTCAGGAAGCTCGTCATTGCCACTGCAAAGAAGGCCATTCCCCGAGGATATCGTAATGACTATATACCATGTTGGAACGAACAAACTGAAAAGAAATGGAAAGAATTTCAAAACACCGGAGACTCCGAAACAGCCCATGAATTGATTAAGTCGTTGGATAATGCTCGGAGACAAAAATGGGAGGGTACGGTTAAGAAGATGAACTTCACACATTCCAGCAAAAAAGCGTGGCATCTGGTTAAAAGGCTCACCACGGGCGCCCCTGGTACTAAGCCCAATCCTAAAGTCCACCCGAACGCTATAGCTGATAGAATGGTCAAGCTATCGAAAGCCCCAAACCACAAAGCACATACAAGACGCATCAAAAGCGAACTCACCACCTTAAAAGCCACCGCCAGCCCCGACCACACATACAGCGGTCCAGTCACCGTAGAAGAATTGTCCAAAGCTATTGATCACATAGCTATAGATAAGGCAAGTGGCGAGGACGGAATTTATCCTGAATTCCTGAAACGTAGTGGCCCAAAGACTCGTGCCTGGTTGGCGAACTTTTATACGGCAATAATAGACTCTGGTAAAGTACCAACTGCTCTAAAACGGTCTAAGGTGATAGCGATACTGAAACCTGAGAAACCGGAGGACAAAGCTGATAGCTACAGACCGATCGCCTTGCTAAGTGTTGTGTACAAATTGCTTGAGAGGATAATCTATAATCGTATCCAGGATACAGTCAACGCTGTCATACCACCGGAACAAGCGGGGTTCAGACCAAACCGAAACTGCTGCGACCAGGTCCTGGCGCTGACCACTCATATTGAAAGAGGATTCAACAAAAACTTAAAGTCCGCCGCAGCGTTTATCGACCTTACAGCCGCATATGACACCGTTTGGAGACAGGGACTACTATTTAAACTCCTAAAGGTTGTGCCATGTATTAAACTGTACAGACTAATAGAGGACACTCTTACAAACCGAACATTCCAAGTGTTGCTAGGTGAATCATCCAGTAGGGTGAGAACGTTAAACAACGGTCTTCCACAAGGATCGGTTCTGGCCCCTTTACTGTTCAACTTATACATTCACGACCTCCCGGATACCATCTCACGTAAGTTCGGATACGCCGACGATTTTGCCCTCATAACCCAGAGTCAGAGCATTGAAGCCTCCGAACCAATACTGGAGAAGAACCTCAACACCCTGGACGATTTCTTCACCCGTTGGCGCCTCTGTCCAAATCCAACAAAAACGGAAGTTTCCTGCTTTCACCTGTGCAATAGACTCGCCAAGAAGACCCTGCATGTAAGGTTCCGGGACACAGTTTTACAACACAACGAATACCCTAAGTACCTTGGCGTTACATTGGACAGGAGTCTGACGTTCAAACAGCACATCCATAGACTAAAATCTAAAATCAAGACTAGAAACAACATAGTCCAAAAACTTACCGGAACCACGTGGGGAGCCTCCGCATCATGCCTCCGAACTACGGCACTAGCTCTCGTATACTCAACGGCAGAGTACTGCGCTCCAGTGTGGATGAATAGCGCACACACGGCCGCGGTGGATGTACAACTAAACGAGACCATGCGGCTCGTTACTGGATGCCTCAAGCCCACCCCTACGCAGTGGTTACCTGCCCTGAGCCATATAGAACCGGCACACTTACGCCGCAAAAAGTGCCAACTTCGGGAGGCAACCAAATCAAAACTCCACCAAGACATGCCAATCCATGAGGACCTCACAAACTTCGGCCACAAAAGGCTCAAGTCACGAAACCCGCCAGGTCTTGATATGCTGGACATTAACACACAGTGGACCATGCACGATTCGTGGAACTCAGAATGGAGTAGCTTTCAACATAAAGATGAAGAATTGTTCGCTTTCAACCCAAAAGCGCGCCCTCCTGGTTTCGACGAATCGCGTAAGGTGTGGTGTCTACTCAACCGCATCAGAACAGACGTTGAAAATTGCGCCCACCACTGGTTTAAATGGGGATGGACTGAGTCCCCCGAGTGCGACTGTGGGCACCCGAACCAGACGATCAAGCACATCGTATTCGACTGTCCTATCACCAAATTCACAGGAGGAATAGAAGACATCAAAAACCTCACTGAAATTGCCAGAGATTATTTGGAGAAGGCTAACTTCAACCTTTAAATTTAATTTAATTAATTGTACCTACCTATATCCAGTGACTGAAATGCCATACGATAAATAAGTCTTAATGAGCTTAAAAGCGCTCAGGAATTCTTAAATCTACTAAGATCATTTTTACTCTACCTATGTGAATTGATCTAGGCGTTGTAAAGTCGAAAACATACACAAGTCACAAACACTAAACAATAGAAATCCCAGACAAAAGTGAAAAGTCCAAAGCTTCGAAACATTGATCAGTAAACACGAGTAGGTACATTGAACTCCGGGTTAGCAAGTTCGTAGCCAAGCCGCAGAGAACAGAGAGCCCACTTCATACCTCATTTTCAAGTGCTTTAATTGGAAGAGGCGAGTGGTTGTACTTAATGTGTTTGCTGGAATTATCTATGTCTAGAATTGTCTATGTTTAATACTAGTAAATTATTTCTTTGGAATTATTAATATGAGTTATAGAAACAGGGCCCTAATTCCATATTTTCTGATATCTCAGAGAGATCTCCAAGTGGCGATGACCTAGTATATCGTCATTTTACCAACCCGGTCGCGTTTAGTTTGCACGTCATTTATATATAGCCATAGGTATCAGGTGCAAAAATAACTTGGCTAGGTAGTATCGCGAATTAACATTTTATGCAGCTGAATCGTAAACATCACGTTTTAAAATACAATACAAACACTCTTTATTGCACATCTCAAATGCACAAGAACAAAGTAAAACATGTGAGATACAATAAAAACAAACAGAGGTAAACAACAGGCGGGCTTATCGCTTAAAAGCGATCTCTCTCGGTTTTAATGACAGTTAACGCTGAAACACGATATGTATTTCATTATACCTCAGGCATCGCTTATTTGGCGATATCTCACAGCCCACTCGAATTAGCGTCCTAGGACAAATTCTACTCTAAATATCTACATGTTTCTATAGATAGTGTAGTTATCTTATCTTCATAGTTCTTGATTGCAGTATCAGTCCGCTAAGTGCTATCAGATAGTTAACTTGGCCAATTTAAGTACACTTCACGTGAAAAGGTTAAGTGTTGCTTCTCGCTCTATCCCGGTGTTCTCTCTCTAGAAATATTTCGCTATTCGCGATTTATTGACTTGCCCTGTTTTGGCTTGAGGGTGGAAAGAATAGAGCTCCAGTAAACTCGTTAAAAGTTGTGAAATTTCAGCTTTAACAGGTAGAGACATGGTTCTTTTTGGAGCCTTTGGAGGTACGAGTAAGTGTGTGTTTCACAATAAGATAGGAGTGGTTTTGAGGTTTCGAAGGATTAATTCTTGTAGACGTTGTTTTCAAATTAGGTAAACGGGCGACAAACTTACAGTAAATATAATCGAAGTTAGTTATATGATTGCAATATATGTATTTATCTTCAATTCGAGAGTGAATAAATAAATAAAAATAAATAAATAAATATTAAGGGACAATCTTACACAAATCGACCTAGTCCCAAACTAAGCAAAGCTTGTACTATGGGTACTAGACGACGATATACATAATATATAAATACATACATAGATAACATCCATGATCCAAGAACAAATATTTGCACAAATATTTGCCCCGGCCGGGATTCGAACCCGGGACCGCCGACTCAGTAGGCAGGTGTCTACCAACCGAGCCAAACGCGTCGTCAAAAATAGAATAGGCGTTTTCTAAGCAAGCATGCTCCATCTTTAGGCCATCATCATCATCATCATCATCTCAGCCATAGGACGTCCACTGCTGAACATAGGCCTTTTGGACTTCCATATATACCGGTTGGAAGCGACCTGCATCCAGCGCCTTCCGGCGACCTTTACAAGGTCATCTGTCTTTAGGCCATATTGTCACTAAATGCTTGACTATCGTATTAAAATACATACGAACGGGTTTACTCATGTCGTAAAAGTCGAATATAGCTCGACATGTTTCGGAACGGTACGCGATTCATCGTCAGGAGCTACGACCAGTCGCGGCCAACACTATCGTAAACAAAAAATAAAGTGGCATGGTGTAATTTTAAAAATATCTATATGTGAAATAAGGCGACTTGAGTTACATTAAAAAATGTAATAATGTTTTGCTACGTTGCTTCAACACTGAGGACAAAGCTTGCTTTGTTTATCAAAACAAGCTTAGTCCGCATTTTGTTTGCTCCATTCTATCTCGTAATTTAAAATCGGATCTTGATTTAAACGCAAAATGGCGCCCACCTTCAGAAGGGGACAAGTCTCTGTTTATCAGAAAAGAAAGAATATTTCGTGTTTTACCTATATATTCTTTCGGAGAATGTAATAATATTGTTTGAATGTGAAGTTCTAACTATACGAAATAATGTGTTATATTTATTTTTATCATTCTAACAGTTTATATCGATGCCATTACAGGTTCATTTAATGAAATGTCAAATTAAGTGTCCCAGTGATTTTCATTACTTTTTCATTATTATTACGTAAATTAGACATCTCTCCGTAGTATGTCATAAGAAACGTCAAATTACAACTTGATTATAATAATTTATTTGGTTATAAATCACATTTTGTGAAATCAAATAAACGGATGGTAACAAGCTTCGACCTATTTAGACATCCCTGGGATGCTTCACAAAATGTAACAATATTGTTTGAATGTGAAGTTCTATACGAAAAAAGTGTTATATTTATTTTTATCATGCTTAGGAAAGTGTACATCGACGCCATTACAAAGTTTATTTATTGAAATGTCTAATGAAGTCTCCCAGTGATTATCATTCGCCGACTAGGGATTAAAACCTCATTTTTCCCCGAGGAAAAGCCAAGCTGGCTTTCTTTGATAAGGTTTTTTTGGTATCGAGGGGAGAGTGAGGGGTTTTGAAACAGAGGTGAGTTAAAACGTCAATTCGGTTTTAGATACCGTGATAACGCGACGTGAAGTGGGGCTTTACATAACGCGGAGACGTTGCTTCAACTCACCTCTGTTTGAAAACCCTCGGCCTCAAACCGAAAGTCGCAGGAAAATAATAGATTTCTAAAAAAACAGAGTATAATATTTTGTCTGTAGCTCGGAAATATCGGTACAAAACTTTACGTACTTTACTCGTTCAAAAAAGAAAAGAGTCCGACGTTTATTTTTGTTGTTTTTTTTTAACATGTATTGAACTGTATCATGGCTGTTTAGCTCTCACTACCATTCGGACTTTGAGTGGGAGTATAAATAGTCCAACTGACAAAACCGTGGTCAGAGACATTATTACTACATTGATAATATTCGGGACTTAATATTTGACTGACTCATAAATTTTGTTAAATTCTGTATGGATCCCATTAGAAATTAAACCACCGTATTCCTTAATTAAGCCGTCGGTCTTCATAAAATCTTTACAGAGTAACTCTGCCGTAGATGGGGAAGTCGAGGGGGGAATAGGGGGAAGATATTTGTTTAGGCAACTGTATTGAATCGCGAAAGTCAACAGAATATACGTATATGGATTATTTATTATTACCCGAGGTTGAGGGGATATTGATAGATATAATACACGTTATTATAAATATTGACACGAAGGTTAATCAGGAAAGAAAAATGTTTTATGATCCATTGCAATGTAAGCAGGACTCGAACCTGCGACCCTACGTATCCGGCGTAGTGCTCTCCCAACTGAGCTATCACATCGTTAAGTCAATCACATCAAATCTTTGATTCGATAATTCTACGCTACTGGAGCGCCCCTCCGTGTCATATGTGTTTAAAATGCTTATGTGCATTAGCCATACCCTAGGATGGGCGTTTACACGCATGATCCCCAGTCCCCATTACTTTACAGAAAGTGCAAGGACCGCGAGAGAGATGGCGCTTTTCACAACGTAACTTAACAAACGTTCTTGTAATAAATATACAGAACGATATTAGCCAGAAAATTAATTACCTAAAAAAATATGTTTGCGAGAGATTTTCTGTTGACTTGCGCAGACGTCATTGTTACTTGTCAATTTGTAATTATCATCACCATATAGGTAATACAATGTGCGATGATACCCTAATATTGTATTGTCACATTTCTGTTGTTATGTGTATACATAAGACATAAATAATAGTGATTTATAATAGTTAAATAAACGGTTTAATACGTATAGTTTCTAACAAGTTGCGGATTTGCCCCAGGACAGCGGTCCACACAACTTTGTATAGCTTGCGTAGCCATGAAAAGTGTTGTTTTCCTACATGACACTGTTTGTGTAGTCTGTAAAAGATTAAAAGGCCTACAATGATGACAAAGTGTTCATAATTTTCATATGCATACGTAATATATACATATAAAGTGTATGCATTATAAAGTTTCAGCAGAGGTATGTCAACATCAACAACCAAATTCAAATTCATGATTTACCGGGGTGCTGCTTAATCCTTCGTTCTTCTTCCAAAATAAGTATAAATCCTATTGAAAAAACGAATCTTGAATCATTGATAATTTTTTTGGCTTTATAATGGGAAAATTACTTGAAATTCTTGAAATAATCAGCCTTGTTACCACTTTAGTTAATGCAAGTAATATTCGATGACTTAAACAGTTGTGTCTGCCAGTAAAATAAATAGTATTTAGTACTTACCACTAAAACTTGAATATGCTGGCGTGTACGGAAAAGCAAATTGTCGGGCTTTAACTACACTAGCTATAAATTGTCCGTCGTTCATCGTCGTAAAACTCTTACAAGTTCTAGTAGAATATATTTTTAGGGTTCAGTACCGAAAGGGTAAAAGAGGGGCCCTATTACTAAGACTGTCTGTCTGTCTGTCCGTCTCTCACCAGGCTGTATCTCATGAACCGTGATAGCTAGACAATTAAAAATTTCACAGAGGATATATTTCTGTTGCCGCTATAACAAAAAAAATTGAATAAAGTAAATATTTAATGGGGCTGCAAAACAACAAACCTGATCGGTTGCGTTAACTTTGCACCTCATTTGTATGCGGCGCCATACATACCAGGCGAAACTTGATTAATCCGGCCAGTTAAGATGGGAAGTGTCGGTACGGAAACCTCGGTGCGCAATTCCAACTCGCACTTGGCCGCTTTTTACTTTCCATACTTCCACAAGTTCATTTTTTTTTATTAAATCCAATACTCGCCGAAATTTATTGAAAATGGACGATAAAATAACGCCTACCGCCGTTGCTTTCAAGTTTGTTTGCATTCAATATTACTCAGAGTAGGGCTGTTCACAAATCGATTACTGTTGAACAATGTTTTTGTTGGCTTACGGTACGTTTTATTTTGGCCTACTTCAAAAAGTTTTTCGACGCCATCTTTTATCGCGGTAATAATTCGAGACATTGGAAAAAGGGGAAGGAATCGGGGTTCAAAATTTCAGGGATGAGCTCATTCAAATAATGTTTGACACGAGATCTAGACTTCAGAGTAGTTGTTTTGGTTTTAAACGTCACTCGTATATATTAGATTTTGGAGTTCAAATTCCTCCGGTTTATTGTAATCGTACATTACTGCAGAGGCAGGGAAAAGTCAGTTCGTGGATGAGTATGATTTTGAAGGATAAGGCGTAGCCGAGTCCTTCAATAATACGAATCTGCGAACTCACGTTCCCACCGAGGCTTGTATAGTGCTTTTCTCCAAATATGCTTGGAAATAATCATCAATCTACATTTTGAATTTAGTATATCGGGTGCCGTGAAATTCATATGGTACCTACTTATTTTCTTTAGGAATAGAAATAAAATTTCGGGTTGATTCGAATCATACGTTTGATTTAAAACAAAATATATAATGAGAATTAAAATTATATGAAAACACAATAATAAAAAATATGGACGTAATTGGGTCATTGTCAGATTTAGGTGCGCGTCTTTCCGGTGGAAATTTGCGAAATTAAGGATTCCAGGGCCTAATTTTCTGATTAAATGCCTGTGAAAATAAAGAACGTTCCCTCTTCTATAATCCGATGTAATAGCAACATAACCTAGATTCATACACGCTCTCAACTTTTGACCACCGAATTGTCAAATTTTGTTTTTTGAACTGACAATGACCCATTTATTAATTTTGGTTAAATCAACAACTTCTAAACGCACGATTCTTTTAGAAACCATACCATATTTATCATTCGAAGAAAATCGTAAGTTCCAAATAACTTTTATATTGATTTGGACACAATCATTTCTGTTTTATTTTTTATTTGTTTACGTTTGGTAAACTTATTAATTTTCAATTACACTCATTAAATACCATCATATTATTAAAGAGAAATCTCTAATAAATAACTAAGAATCATGAAAATAAATTAAACGCATATAAAATTATTATTTAAATTAATTGTCCGTTATTAGAAATTTGTCGACATTTAAAATACATTGACAGTAGCAGAGCCGAGAAATGTTCAGTGCGAGAACTAAACGCAGAGAACAATTAAAAAGTTTAATAGGTACTAGTTCTTATTTTTTAAATTCAGTTTTTGATACTTGGCTATTGGCTGGCAATTGGCTGTATGGTGAATTATCAGTCTTTGAAAAAATTATAAGTAAAATTCTCTTCATCACTTACAATAATGCAGTAACCGGCCAAATTAAGAGTACCCTCATTTGTATGAGACGTCATTAAACGGAAGGTGTGGTTTTTTACTTAATCGTCTTATTTAAATAATACTTATTTCCCGGCCGAGGCCAATAATATATAATTTTTTAATTTGTATTAAACGCCTTATAGAAATAATGAACGATTTCGCAGTCCAGTTTTACTACATTAAAGGGAACATTTCCAAGCAAGTTGGAGAAAAAGTCTGTTTCTGTATGTGACGGGTATTTTTACGTATTTTGAGTGAACTCCTTCCTAGATTTAAGTACTCATAAAAAAATCATTATCTTAAAGACACCAATTTGTTTGCATCAACGCCCATCCTAACAGGGCATTAAAATTCAATAGAGAACAAAAATATGATCCCTGGCTTTCTCTCATCGTCACGTCATTTTACAAATTGAAAAATAATATTTTCCAAACCAAAAAGTTTCTATATTTTAAGTAAGTACTGATTATGTTGATGGATCAAGCATCCCAACACAAAGTTATTAAGTTAAGTAATACATCTACTTTGTAACCTGCCATTACAGAGCTGAAAGCCTGAAAAGGACAGCCTTTTACGGAGGGCGTTGACCGACGACCTCTGCGAGTCTAGGATTAATATCTAGACCTAAGGCTGGGATAGCAGTTAATTGAGTGCCCATGACACTGTGGTAAGCTTAGGGATAGAATAATCTTATTTATCTTCACCTATCTTGTTAAATTCCTATAACAAGTTCAGATATTATAGATAAGAACCTACATTACTTGGCAGCGACCAAAACCAGAGATGTGATTTCGTAACAGTACCGTAGCCACTGCGAGATCATCATTACAGTATCAATTTTGATCAAAATTGAAAATTGAATGGTATCCTAAAGTATCCTATAACCATCTTTGGATATCCAGCTATACCTGTACCAAAATTGGTTAACATTTGTCCAGCCGTTTGGGCGTGATGCGAAGTACCAAAACAAATGACGATCCTGCATCACGCTATTAAGATTTTTCCTGAAATTATGACCTCTCCATATAAAGCTCAATACAAATCTCGAACTTAATAAAACTATAGATAATAAATAGATCTTTTTAGATAGAGAAAAGATCAATGAGGCGGCGGAGGAGAGGGGTAGCCCTCTATCTATTGTATTATCTATTTGTTGTTTGAATTTTTATAAAAGTTTTATAATGTACCTAACATAGTTCATTAGTTAGTTATACTAACCATAATTGAACCATAATTTTTGAAATCAATGTTTTTTTTTAAATACTTATTATAGGAATACTTGAAAACAACCTGATGAATAATCATGTATCTATTTTGGTATTTATATTTTCATGTGTACCTATTGTTGTATAGTTTTCCTCCTTCCTTAGTATGTATAACATTAGAAATACACATTAGAAAATAATAAACATGTACAAAGGCCAACTTACCCCTTTAAGGGATCACTTCGAGTAAGTGGTTACCCTTTGAGCAAGTCAGTGCTAAAGCTAAACACAATTGTAAATTGTGCTTAGTTTATCTACCATTTAAATTTGTATTTACCACGTATACTATAAATACACGTCTCGCTATAGCTAGACACTTACCTGACAGCCAAGTCCCGTTAAACGGCTTATAATGCTCCTGCAGCAGCTCATGTAGTAGCGGCCTGCGCCCGCGCACTCGCCCCCCGTCCCCCGCCGGCGTCAGCAGCGCGATGCTGAACACGATCAGCCCCAGCACCGCTGCTATCACGAGGAGTGCGATGAGGATCCCGCGCCAGTTGCGCTGAGTGGGCGTGGCTGCTGCTAGCTCCTGTGGACAAAGAAAATTAAGATTTAGGGAATTCATCAAACTGCAATGTAAGCAGGACTCGAACTTGCGATACGTTTCCGGCGTAGTGCTGACCTAACTGAGCTTTCGTCAATCACACCAAATCTTTGATTCCATAATTCTACGCTACTAGAGCGTCATGTTCTTCAAAATGCTTAAGCGCATTAGCTACCCTAGGATGTGCGTTTTACACACACGATCCCCAGTCCCCATTGATTTATAGCAAGTGTGAGGATCGCGAGAGAGGTTCGAGTCGCGCTTGTACATTATAGTGATCTATTTATATTTTTCTTTCATAATTTACCTTTTGTCAATATTTACGAACTTAAAGTGTGGTATTTCCACTTAAAAGATTAGAATCGACAAAAAGGACATTTAAAAAAACATTTAAAATTTATCAATTTACTTCAAATCGCCACTCGTTTGCCAGGTTAGGTTCGTTAGGTACCTTGCGTCCATCAAAGTGAAAATAGAAACCCCGTCGAGCGGGGCTTCGTCGACTTTCTCCCGTTATTTAACATTATAGCAGTATACCAAAGTTTATATCAAGTGTTTGTTAGTTTTTCTAAAATTATAATAAAACATAACTAACCCTGCATGACGTGCATGAGGTGCACATGTACGTTAATTTTTCTTCCGTTTCTAGGAACTGCTTATATAATTATCGTACATTCTGGAGGGTTTGCCTCAAGTAGAAGTCTCTCTTGATTTATTGTTTGCGGTTACCATATTTTTTCGGTCCCAGTTGTCTTCTAATCGTCCCTGTGGTTCGTCAATCGATCAATTAGGGCGGAAAAAGGCCAATAACTCGTGTCCAGGGCCCTCCAGAGGGCCCTCCGCGATTTATTAGTTCGGAGCAGCGGTCGCTAATTTTGGGTAGGTTTCGGGTTGGATGTTTTTCGAAGTCAGCGAAAAGTTTAGTACATCCGTCATAATAAATACTATATGTATACCAAATACTAAATTTCAGTTTTGTCGGTGCCCGAGACACAACTCAAACTCTTACAAAACACAACACCACAGACAGACACCATGGCAGCTGAAACTGAATACAAGATTCTTCATATAAAATATCATAATAAAATAAACACAATTATTTAGACATATTTTTTTAACCCGTAATGTTATTTTTTTGTGAAATGCGCGAATTCAACGTGTACTTAAATCATTTTTGCCGTTACAATATTGAACAAAGAAGAGGCTTTTGGCTTTTTTCACCCTCAAATACTCCCAAATATGAATAGAGGAACTCAGTTCAGTGGTTATTTTCCCAGACCGCACGTATTCGTCAGCTCAGTTAGGTAGTTGGTGCAACGGGGCCCTTCTCATAATTGATGCGTCACAAGCACCCGAGCGTACGAGGAATAATTGCAGACTGAAGGTACAGTCGATAAACGGCATGCGTGTTGGAAGACTTGGAAAATAATCTTATTTAATCTTTCGTAAGACATAATATGTACACATGAGAGAAACGGTGGTTGGGCTTTACCATACATATTGTGCGTATATAAACATATTGTACGTTTGTACACTCTCGTGGACACTATTAGTCAAGACAAGTGTGCGTACTTAATGTCTATATTGTCTATGGATGACAAACGTGACGTTGGAGTGCCGCGCCGTCGGCGCGTGCTATTAGAGCGGAGCGTCGATCACATAAATCAGTGACAAAGTTACCGCGTCGCTGTACGGGTAGCAGTCCCTGATGAAGAGCTCTTCATCATCATATGAAGCTTCATACGAGTTCGAAACATGTCAGGCAGTTCCGGACAGTTTCAAGTGAGTGTAAACCGCTTAATACAATAATTATAAAAAAAGAAAAAAAGCATTGCCCATTTTTAAATTTTGTGCGACTCATGTGTCGTAAATACTTTCTCTCACAACTTAGGGCACCATGCACTGGAGCATTCATTACTTAGTGGTCTCAAGCCTCTCTAGTGGTCTTTGTTGGCAACCAACCTCTAGAGAACGGGTTAAAGAGCTCAAATGTGTTCTTGAAAAGGTCTACTTTTGTGCCTATTTGTATGCTTGTTGCGATGTGTTCAGTTTTTAAAGGGTTTTTGTAAACTGGCGTGGAATTGTTGGTTATAGCGTTTCGATACTTCGCCTCAAGTGGCAGGACCGAGTATCGAACACCGAAGCATTATGATGGACAAACATTTACCGCATGCAACATCCCATGCGACAGTTGGAGACCTTGCACAACAGAAAGGAGTATGGCGCACCTGTTCAAAAGGCTGTAACAGTTTTAGGAGCGTCGCTTGCAACAGAAAGACCCGTCCAAAGCCTTCCTATACTTACTCACATAAAGTCTGAAACATCGAAGGAAGAAGATCACGTGGTAGAACTCCGGTTAGGTGACGACCTGGTAAAGCAAGAAACGTCAACCTATGTTACGTGATACGGCAACAGCAAGCAAGCAAACGTCGCGGAAGATCAGGACTCAGAGTACAGCTCCTGATAAGCAGAGTTCTCTGCATTGTAGTGGGTAGAGCAAATGTGTTATTTATATTTAACCTCTGTATTAAAATTCACGAAAACAAGTACTTACCTAAGTATCTACTCCTTTCCATAACAATCATCACGATTTTTTATCATACACTAGAAAATTACAAAGTCACCGAAATCTGTGCCAAAATTAAAATTAAGAATTTAATATTCCTTGAAGTGAAAATTAGACTAACAATTTAAATATTCATAGTTACCCGTTTCACTTTAGTTTAGTAAACTTCATTGTATTTAATTAATTCCCCTAGTTGAACTACTTTATGTAAATAAGTATTATTTACGAACTTTAGGTCTTACTCTGTAGCTTGCTACCTAAAATATTGTAATGTACACTGTACAAGTTAAACCAGGTACGAAGCGCAGTACAAAATAAATACTAGAACTTCAGGTCACCAGGAGTTCTAGAACGTTTTAACGTAAGCAATTCTTGAATTTATGATGAACTTGAGACCCGCCCCGCGTTTTATACAACTGTCAATACAGACATAAAATATACGAATGAATAATGTAGTCAGCAGCAATGGAAAAGGGGTACGCTTTGAAACATAATAAAGTATTATTTATTTTGATCTTGGTAAAATCCACATAAGAACTGTACAAACTGAACAAAGATTTGTCTAAAAAAATATTAAAAGTTTAAAACACCCCTGACACTAGTGCTGAACATCATGAGAACCTCATTTAATGAGTATAATAATATGATATAGAAAATGCTACTAAAACTGAACATAAATAACTACAAAATTTATAATTCTTAACTTCAATATCGGCTTTCTCGTCCTTGTTCCAATTAAAGCTAAATATCTTAGAAAGTACATAAATTAATCGTGAGGACGAACCAAATAAGCGCAATCACAAATGGGCTTATTTTGCTAAGTTTTGGAGTTCCTATGGACGCCTTCCGATTCCATCCCTTCCGATTCCATCATCAAACCAGCAGCTCCATGTTACCATAATTTCAACGCCACCACCATACGCAAGAATGATAGATTTGAACTCAATCGAACATCAGGAAGTGGTTCTAATTTATCTTCCAAGTTTAGACCCTCGCTCACTGACACGGCAAGTTAAATAAAAGCTTATAATAAAAACTCCATTATCTTTAAATTACAATCCTAACCAACGAGGACAAAGTGGACGATAAAAGGGTTCCATGTTTGCCTACGGAACCCTGAAGCCGTCATCTATCTTCATTTAATGCGCGACAGCCCTCTCTGAAAAGACACGTCAACTTGCCCTGCCAGCTTAAGGGAGGGGTTTCACTAACGGGCTGGGTGGAAACACACATTAAAACTGGCTTTTAGAGTTCCGTACCTCACTCGACAAAAACGGATTTCGTCTGTCAATACCTTTTTCTTAGGAACGCGTGGAGGTATAAATAATCACACTTAAGGTCACCTGAGGCTATTGCGACTATGAGGCAAATGCGACTTTTGATATCATATCATAGGAACGCAACACTTGATTTACCTAGCCCTAGCACTGTGCTCTCTATTTTATTTATATTAATAGTTGGCAGTAAGGGTATAAATAAATCCATACTATACTATATACTATATAATATTATAAATGCGAAAGTGTGTCTGTCTGTCTGTCTGTCTGTCTGTTACCTCTTCACGCTTAAACCGCTGAACCGATTTAGATGAAATTTGGTATATAGATAGTTTCAGTCCCGGGGAAGGACATAGGATACTTTTCATCCCGAATAAATTTAGTGTTCCCGTGGGATGAGCGGGTATCACCGCGGGGCACAGCTAGTAAATAATAAATAAATACATATCGGACAACCTCACACAAATCGATCTAGTCCCAAATTAAGCTCAAGAAGGCTTGTGTTATGGGTACTAGACAACGATATACGTACTTATATAGATAAATATATACTTAAATACATAGAACAACCATGACCCAAGCACAAATATTCGAGTTCTTCACACAAATATTTGCCCTGGCCGGGATTCGAACCTGGGACCGCTGGCTCAGTAGGCAGGTGTCTACAAACCGAGCCAAACGCGTCGTCGGTATGGGTATAGGTGATCTTTAACTGTTGTGCATTTATGATATCATCAAAAGTCGCACTAGCCTCATAGTCGCAATAGCCTCAGGTGACCTTATATTACGATATCGAAAGTTTGTGACTGTGTTAATGTGTATGTTGTTTGTTACTTTTATAATAAACGATCGTATATTTTTATTGCGTTGATTTAGAAATTAGTTTTTTTTACGGCTCCAAGACGAAGAAGACCTGAGTACTTACACATTGACGACCCGTTTGGTGCAGTTTGTAGTGCCTGCATACTGAGCCGACGGTCCAGGGTTTGAATCCCGGCAAGGGCAAATATTTGTGTGATGTACTGAAATATTTGTTCCTGGATCATGGATGTTATCTATATATGTATTTATATATTATGTATATCGTCGTTTAGTACCCATAGTACAAGCTTTGCTTATTTTGAGACTGGGTCGATTTGTGTAAGATTCAATAAAATTGCCTCTGTGGCTTATATTTAAACTATTTTGATTTATCCACTCAGTCCGTCAGTGAAAACGCTCTCTTACAGAGAATCAACTGATATAAAAGGATTTCTGTTTTAAACTTCATTCGTACGCGATAAAGTAAAAATTAGAACGTACTTACGTGTTGTAGCTTCACTTTAATATGGATAGACGAATCAAGCGACATTGGTCGGCTTCTATTTTGAATTCTGTGTCGTCGTGTTAAGACTGATATTAGGATATTCCATTTGGTGACTTAATTCTTTATAATTTTAGAGAATCACTTTGTGAATGCATTTGTTTTGCATTTTTTATTAACCCAGATTATGGAAGTCTCGCTGCATTTTACGACGACGTCAACGTGCACAGAAAGCGTGAAATGTCGACATAAATTAAAGGTAAGTACACTTGCGAACACAAATAATTAAGGGTTGTGGTTGTGGGCGTATGAAAATGATTGTAAAAGAGAACGTACTACAATTGCTTATTGACGGGTAGCTCTACTTGCTTCGAATATGTTTGTTTATTTTCCTTAATTTTGCTTCATATCATACGATATCATAAAATAAAAGTCGAATTACAAAAGTTTCTCTCTGGAGAATTGAATATTATTGGTTCTTTGTATTAAATCCTAGGCATTTTAGAAGGGGGGCGACACGACCGGCCGCCTGGCCACAAACTTTATAAATACTTATTATATAAATAACTGATAAAAATTAATATCCTTTCCGGTGGCGAATGCGCTATTAGTCAATACACTCTAATTTCGAAAGACCCTCTTCTCATAAGAAACTAGGTAAATCGAGAATGAGCCTTTTTGGAAATATGGTATTTTGGGCCTAGTTTCTTATCCACTCAATTGCTTCGAATTTTGAGTTGGACTCTATTTATATAATAAAATAAGAGCGGTGACAGGTATCCGTAGTTACCAAAAGCAATCTAGTGGTTATGAGAAGAGGGGCTTCCGAAATTAGAGTGTATTGACTAATAGTGCGTTTTGAGACTAGTGCATTCGCCACCGGAAAGATCACACAAATATTTGGCCTTGCCGGGATTCGAACCCAGGACAGTCGGCTCAGTCGGTATCTGTTTTACCTCTGCGCCAACAGCGTCGTTAAATATTTAAGGTAAAACCAAATCCCATAACCCCAATCAAACCACTCACCGATCACTGTAATAAAAACTTCGACAACTTAAACGACTAGTTTTTCCGACAAGGATCGCGTCGAAAACAAAATGGGTGCCAAACTCCGCAAATTGGCCCAGTTCCCCAAACTAAAGGGGATCAAATAAAACTTGTAAGCGAGCCGATATGAATTTTTCATTAAAAACTTTCCCGATAGCGTGATGCGAAGAAAAGGTCTTTTGGCGATAAAAGTTTTTTTTTTGCTTTAACGTTGACACCGAATCGTTTCTTCCGATTTTTTGTTAACCTGAAGAGCTTTCAGAGCACTTAATTTGACGGGGTAATATAGGAAATAGTACATTACGTAACAAGGGTGGTAAACGTGGAATTACAAACGAGTGTCTATTAGAAGCCCGGAGCCGAAGGCGAGGGCTTTAATGACACGAGTTAGGAATTCCTTTACCACCAGAGTCACGTACGACGTTTTCCATCACACTTTGGAGGAAATAAAACAAAAGTAGTACTAGTCAATACCAAAACTACGTACCGCCCTAGGGCGTAATATACGAATTACCGCCCGGTTTTCTAGCATGTAATCACTTAAAGTGTGATAAAAATTACTTACCGCCCTAAGGCGTAATTTACGACTTACCGCCCGCTTTTCTAGCATGTAAGCCCTTGTTTACGAGCAAAGTGTGATGAAATATCTATTAACAGCATCAGATGATATGAATTTACCCGGCTCCGTTGGTATGGCCACATTCTGAGACGCGAAGATGACCACCCCGTCAAGAAAGCCCTTAATATCCCCGACCGACCTAGAGGAAGAGGACCACCGCCTGCCACCTGGTGGGCGAATATGCAAAAAGAGATCCAACAAGCGAATCTGAGCATAGAGACAAGCCAGAACAGAGCATTCTGGCGCAGACGTACAAGGAGACCCGACCCCAGATAAACTGGGAAGAGGGGTGGCCAAAGAAGAAGAAGAAGAGATGATATGAATTTAGTGTTACTTTCGAGGAATGTGTTGGTAGGTAATCTTATAAAAACTTTCGTGAGACATATTTAATTATTGTATTAAGAGGCCTTATTCCTTTTAAAATGCTGATTGTTTAGACATTTTTCTCTATAATCAAACATGTTTCTTAACATACTATTGATGTTACTTTCTAGAACAGGGCTATTGGGATTTATTGGTATATATTTGACCCCTACAGTTTGAATTTTTCATTGATAATTTTTGTTTCAAAAACTACTCGAAATTGACAAAATTCACGCGGAAAATTAGTTTTT
This sequence comes from Apotomis betuletana, assembly GCA_932273695.1. NCBI lineage: Eukaryota > Metazoa > Arthropoda > Insecta > Lepidoptera > Tortricidae > Apotomis > Apotomis betuletana. The sequence continues at coordinate 722,396 of OW026318.1, read as the reverse complement.
TTAACTTATTTTCGACTGTACGCAATGAAATCGTGAAATAACTATGTTACTACCTAGAACTCGGGGAAAAGTATTATTCACTTCAAAAAGTTGGTTGCAATTATCAATATATTTGTCATAATATGAAAAAAATAAATTTTAAAAGGAATAAGGCCTCTTAAGCGGTTTACACTCACGTGAAATTGTCATTGGGCTTCCGGCGGCGAAACATATTGTGCGTTTGGACAATCCCATGGACACCATTAGTCAAGTGTGCGTAATGTCTATTGATGACAAAAGTGACGTTGGAGTGCCGGACGGACAAGTTGCGGGCTTGCAAGCACCCCCCGCCCCCGCGCCGTCGGCGCGCGCTCTTAGAGCGGAGCGTCGATGAAAGAATCAGTGACGAGGTTGCCGCGGTGTCCCTGATTAAGAGCTCCATACGAGTTCGAAACATGTCAGACCGTTCCTGACAATTTCACGTGAGTGTAAACCGCTTAATACAATAATTAATTATTTTACTAAGCGGTTTACAGACACTTATGTGAAATTGTCAGGAACGGCCCGATATGTTTCGTTCTCGTACGGCAGGTAGTCCATGATAAAGAGCTCCATACCAGTTGGAAACATGTCGGACCGTTCCTGTGTAAAGTTATATTATAGGTATTGTCACGAGGGTTGAGGTGAATGGATAACACACACATCTACATAAAGTACTGATTAGAAAAAAAAACGTGAATAAATGGGATGAGTCAGTAAATTTTATTTTAATTAAAGCACAATCTATCTTAGTATAATAGGTAAAACAGTAGCAAAATAAGAATATTACACTTACTACGAGTAAATCACTCGATTTATCTTCATCTGGTACATTAAGATTTATTACATGGCTGAAAAACATAAATATTACGATAAAAAATTATGATCTATTTTACTAAAGCAAATGTATTTAGTAAATACTATTTACTAAAAAAAAAAATCTTAACGGAATACCTTGAACAAACTTTTTGTCAATATTAAAATTCGTTGCTGAACTTGCTATCGTTATTTATTACATTATTATCATACGAAATCAAATTAACCGAGAATAGTTTCGGAATTACAAAAAATCTGTCTTATGATAATTCCAGGTTACCGAAACTGGAATTTCTGGGGTCACTGATTTCTAACTCCATGGGGTTACAGAATGCTCGCGGTTCTGATTTTGTATGCCGAGAACCGGGAATTCCCGGTTCTGGTACTGGTTTTATATAAAAAATGAATGCCGGCAGCACACCCTAGGGAGTCAAAGATAATAACTTGCTATCATGAGACGATACTAACTCTAAGCAGAAATAACTTACACTAAGTCACTTTTCTCTTTTATTGGACTATTTTTATTGAGACTGTGACGAAAACGCTTTCGCAATAAATCCTGATTATGACCGAGACTATATCAACACTTCATCAGGAACCATGAGTCTCGGCTGAGTGAGTCTAACAGCTTTATTGCGGATATAATGTAGTCGCGTTATTGTGGCTTTCACTCCTTTTTTTCAGACACAAAAGTATTAGTCCGTCACATAAGGTGAGAATAATACAATTCAAATCTTAAATTTGACAGTCGAATACGATACTAACAAATCATATTAAAATGCAATCATTATGATCTTTTAAGTGCAGAGTGGAATCGCTGCCCTGAATTCGACATAACTTATGCTAGAAAGTCGACGTAATATGCTTATCGCCGTGATTACTATTTCACTATTCCACGGCTAAACAGCAACTTGTTATGTTGTGACATTGAATACCCACTTGACAAGATAGCTATCGTATACTAAAATTTAAATTTACGAGGAGATTGAAGTTCCTAGGCTGGCTAAGCCGCTTTGAGCGCTTTGAGAACATAACAACAAGACGTTGTCGCAAAACTGCAATATCGCCAAAATGGAGGGCTTGCCAATACACGAGAAATTCTAGGAAAGTCGCAATATCGGTAAGGGACTTCAGAGATACGTTTGAAATGAAAGCTCTGCGTTTGTCACGTGGATTGAATAAGGTCAACTTTTGCCATAATAAATATACCGGGTGATCAATCCAAATGGGTCAGTAGGGAGAAGTCAGAGAAACTATAAGAGATAGGGAAATCTGTAATATTATTAAAACTATCGTGAGGCATCTTTAATAATTATAAAAACGGTTTAAGCTCACGTAAAAATTGTCATGTTTCGAACTGACCCACGAGTGGGTTGCGTAGCAGCACGGATAGCTACCCCTGATGAAGAGCTCCAAAAGAGTTCGAAACATGTCGGGCCGTTGCTGACAATTTTTACGTGAGTTTAAACCGTTTTTATAATTATAAGGGAAATCTGTTTTTAGAAACCATGGCGTCGATTATAGAGTTAATAAAAACTGCATTATATTTTTTTATAAATCTCATACATAATTTTATACATAACCCGGTCAAAACCGCTATAAAGAATGTTACAATACGACATGCGATTACTTACAGAATTTTAACCAGGTTCAATTCCCGGTTATGTATGAGATTTATAAAAAAAAATGCAGTTTCTATTCAATCTAAAATCGACGCCATGGTTCGTATGAACAGATTTCCCTATCTCTTATAGTTCTCGTTTTCTCCCCACTGACCCATTTGGATTGATCAACCTGTATAGTAAAAAGTAAAATTGCAAATCCCAATACTACTTCTTGAGTTAAACTTTTATTAACTATTCCATCATTACTGAAGATATTTTTATGCCTTATGGCGAACCAAGATCTACAAACCAAGGTTTACAAATAAATAATTTTACAAGTTCACAAATTAATATTTGATTGATTGATTGTGCTTTTGCGCATATGCTTCAAATGCTCGTTGAGACAAATTAAACGAGCTCAAACTTTATGGGGTTGTGCAATTTTTCCATCAACAGATGAGACTGGCGATTCAAAATGGCGCCCTATACTCCACCGCCCTTATATAATATGTTATATAAACCTCACCCCACCCGACACGATGCAGTTTTGGTTTATTGATTGAGTTCATGTTATCAATATTGCCCTTATAGTATTTAGCTTCTCAGGTACAGAGTTATATTTCTTGGGCGCAAAATTTGTTGTGATTAGGTGAATGATGAACTCCTGTAAGTTAAGTCTTCAAATCCTCATTAAGACATTTTAACAGCCTAAATCCCTAACCAAATAGATTAAAATGAGCGTCAAACGATTCACTAATCCGGTAACAAACGATTCTGCTGGCACCCACACCGCTTCAATTGGATTTGAAACGCGAAGACGAATCAAACAGACTAATATTATTATGGTTGAGTGCTTAAAGGGGATTTAAGTGGATCAGACTGAGCAAATTATCTGAATTAATATTTAGTTTCTACTCAAAAGGAACATTAACTGTAATAATTTTGATGAATACAATAAGAAAGACGCAAAATTGAGTAAATAATTGGTTGTGATGAGTATCAATCGGTTAACAAATCTAGGCAATAATTTGATCTAACACGAACTGTATCTGGGTGAAAACCGAATGATAATACCGCATTCTTATTCGATTTAAGAGCTGCGCTCTTGTCGGTTTGCAATCGCCAGTAATTTTTTCTTGGGCTTTATTTTTCACTTCTTGGTACGACATGACTTTTATTTTATTTGCTCAAAGTAATCTCGTCTTGGCCTTCCTTTACCTCGTTTTCCCTCGACTTTCCTTCTATGATAATTCTTGAGAAAAAAGTCTGCCTTAAGAGGCCTTATTCCTTTTAAAAATTATTTTTTTCATATTATGACAAACATATTGATAATTTCAACCAACTTTTTGATTTGAATAATACTTTTCCCTGAGTTGTAGGTAGTAACATAGCTATTTCATGCTTTCATTGCGTGCAGTCGAAAATAAGTTGAAAAAACTAATTATCCGCGTGAATTTCGTCAATTTAGAGTAGTTTTTGAAACAAAAATTATCAATGAAAAATTCAAACTGTAGGTTTCAAACATATACCAATAAATCCCAATAGCCCTGTTCTAGGTAGTAACATCAATAATATGTTAAGAAACATGTCCGGTCATAGAAAAAAATGTCTAAAACAAACAGCATTTTAAAAGGAATAAGGCCTTTTAACTCATTCAATTAAAATTGGTAAGGAAGTATAAAAGTTTCTGTTGTGCGACGACAATTAATCATGAAATAACGTACCTAAATGAAGGCACAATCATTTTTAAGGTTCCATATTGTATGACTAGCTTAATCAATTAGCTTCATTTACCATGGCTCCTTGGTCAGCTACGACGGAACCTGTATCCCGAAAATTAAGCGTCGTATAGCTATGGGAAGAGACGCAATGACGCGTTTGACAGGAATATGGATAAAACGGGGAATCATCACTATTCAAACGTTCGAGCTTTAATATTCCCTATTCCCTAAATACAGCGTAGAGACGTGGACCATCCTGGCCAGAGAAAGAAAAAGAATAGATGCATTCGAGAGATTGGTGCTGGAGGTGTATGTTAAGAATACTGTGGACTGTCAAACGCATAAACGCATCTATCATGTCTCCCTCCAAGCCGTGTTCGGTTACAGCGACTACTTCCTACAAGTTATGTATTATGCGAGCGACGCTAGTGAGCTCTCTGGTAATAGCCGATTTTAGCTGTGAATGTGCGACCACATTCACTGCATGTCACCCCTCCGACATAGTTATATTCTATGGCCGTTGGTGGTCGAGCCTTGAGTTCCTGTCACTACTCAAAGTCAAAAGCCGTCTGTCTATATCTAATGTTTGCCACATTGCGATACGCGGAGATAACAACCTGGAGAAACTGGGTCGGAAACGTAGAAGGAAGAAGATCACGTAGTAGATCCGACTAGGTGGACAGACCAAGTAAAGGAAAAATGACACCAAGCTGTGGAACGTACTGTGAATGCAACCAACAAAAGTCACTGGAAACAAGTCGTCCTTTCCAATAAAAATACTTCCGATAATCATGATCTTCAGATATGAAGGAGCGCCCACATAAAGAGAGATTGTATCTTTAATTTATGTCGCATAATGGAATATTTCCCTATCCATGTTATTTTCTCGTTTTGTATTTCTAACTACGTCTTAATTTCGTCCAATTTCTTGGTCCTCACCCATCTTTGTCTGGCCTTTTTTGTATTGAAAATCAGATAATATTACATTAATGTTTCCTTTTGTGTCCTTTTCACTTTTAATTAACTCATATTTTTGACACTTTCGTATGGAAGTAATTGAACGCCAACTCCATGCCCTTTTGAACAAACCTAATTAATGAGAACTGGGTCTAATTTGCAATTTATAAAGGTCAGTTCGCTAATTTAAAGGTTTATAGATCATCAAACGAACTTCTGAAAGGGAAATTCGATCACTATTATGTGAGTCGCTTCATTCGAAGATACAATAACTAACCAGGTAGATTAAAGCCAGCAAGGCTATCCAAAGACTAGGTCATCAAATAGTTCTTTCCCAGCTGGGTGATTAAAATAATACAGTAGATATTCATCACTTTCATAAGTCGACAAGCTTCCAATCTTTAAGTTTGCACCCGTTGAAAGCTTAACTTTACTGAGACTCACAAAAACAATCAAGGTAAGTTCTTACTGTACAAAAGTACAGTAAACTCGCACCTCGCTAAGTGGTAAATCATGTATCGACAAGAACCAGGGGCCCGTCTATTATTAGACGTGCCCGCGCCTATCGATCGGGCCTTTAAATAAATGCGTCCTTAATGGATAAGGAGACAGATTTATCCCTGGATATCGTAATAGACTTTTGCTGACCATTGACGCAAAGAATCGGAGTGACATTGTATCGATTTTTAGCTTCCCTTTCGAAGAAATGATACCGTAAAATTCAAAATACCAACTATATCACTAAATGACGAATGACAGGAGCGATCAATATTTCTAACAACCTAAGACCTAAGGACCTTAGACAGCTATGGAGCCGATACTAACATTAAAAACCATACATAATAAAATATTCAGTTTCGAATAAATTAAATGTATGAGTATGAATTGTACTTTAATGTTAATACCGGCTCCCTAAAGGCTAGCTCTCTAAAGGCCTAGTTGCGGCAAAACTGTGTTATCAGCACGTCTAGCATAACTGTGACACGCGACTCTATCGCACGACTATTTTTCGTCAATACTATGCGAGCAAAACAGGGGCACTGAGTCGCGCGAAGAAGTCGCGGCAAGATACTTTGCTAACCCACAGGAAAGTTACAATATCATCGCAAAGAAGCGTCATCTCTTTTCAAATTTCTTGTGAATATTAATCAGTGATGCGTAAGTTTGAACATAATCATCATCATCATTGGCCTTTTACATCTACATCTACAGGGTGTTTTTTGGGTCATGGAGCAGGAGTGAACGGGGTACTGGGGAGGGTCACACTGAGCAACTTTCACTATGAGGACAACCACAAACTCGGAAATCTTGCTCAGTTACCCAAAAACACCCTGTATAACAGATGAGTTAAGCAGCGTCTAATAAATGTGGCATTTACGAATATGGCTGAATAGCCCAATACGAGAATGACAGTCACGGCCGCATAATTGACAAATAAATGTTAGGCCTATCGATGAAGGGGCTGAGCTGCACGCTGGTGTCTCGGGATGCGTTTGTGGGAAAGAAAAGCAAACCATTCTTCATCATGTGAAAAGTCTTGTAAGTTTGAACAGGGCCTTGATTTTAGCTGTCAGAATCTCCTCCGTAAGTGTGGTAATATATTTAGAAGAAATATCAAACATTTAAAAGTAAGAGCAAAATTTTGCAAGCATTAGCATTCTCAGCGGAGATTTGCTAAAATTTCGGTACCTATAAAGTTACAAAATAGCGTTGAAAGTTAAACCTGCGCAAAACCTAACTTACTGGTTATACAGGTAACGTTCAGAGCTTGTGGGTTCCGTTATGCTGGTATTACCTGGATTTTATGAAAATGAGCTGTTTATTTATTTAAGGAATAGGTGTTCGACGCTACGTTCGCGTGGCAAGCTATTGTGTCCAAGTTTTTGCAAAGCTGCGGTTCCAGAAGAAATTTATGTTGCAAACTTTCGCATATAGAATGAGATCGGGGCAGGGAAGAAGGTATTGAGTTTTTCAAAGGCTAGTTTCTTTAGTGGTTGGCTCGAGCGTGATGTTTTCTTTGGACGTTGCAAACGTTTAAGGGTGTTGATAACGGCGTACTTAATAGTAGGGTTGCCTGGGGTAACTGCGTCTATAGAGGCAAATGCGTCTTTTGATGACATTACTGAAGCGGTGTTCCGACCACTCCTAAAGTTTGGCATAAGGATGTGCCGTGTTTGAGAACGGTTTCCGATTTTTATGGGGAAAGAATGTTTTCGACAACATTTCCCATGCGAATCGCGAAACGTTCTCGAGAACGGTACATTTCTAGTTTGGCACTATAAATATAAAAAAAGATAGATATGTCTGCAAAATATTAGATCAATCCAAAACCGGGAAGTTGGTCAAATTTATACCGGGGGTAATTGTGTTTATAGAGGCAAATGTGTCTTTTGATGATATCATAGCACTTCATAACTGCCACCGCATCTTTGCATAGCAATCCAAATATATTCCGACATGGAGTTAATCTGATCACAGAACCTGAAAGAAGTCATAGAAATTCTGAAATCAAACAACGCAATCTTATTGAGTTTGGGGTCATTTGTTTGGCGACTTCGATTCTTCGTTTGAAGACTTCGTTAAAATTATTTAGCAAAATGCCATTTAAATACAATTGAGTTGAATATATTTTGTAACTTTATTAGTCTGTCGCAAACTTATCAAAAACTCTGATGAAACTTGGCCTCCCAATTAGCACTAAGCCCCCATAATGAATATTCCTACAACAGGGGACGCTGAAATCCTGCCATGTTCGAGCTTACAGCGAGTTAGAGAGTTTCCAAACTTTGAGAACAATGTTTCGGAATGAACAATATTATTTGGGTTTACTTTCAAGGTTTCGAATCAATACAATTTTAAGAGCAAAGAAATGAGTTCGAGGTAATAATAACAGTATTGTTTGGCGTAAAGTCAGAGTTACTCCAGCCTGTGATTGACATTTCTATTTGCATTGAGCCCTGAATCGGTCTTGATAAGACCGCTATAAATAGGGAGTGAGCATGAGGTGGCAGAACAGTGAATGTCGTTTCAATAAGTGGAGCAAAAGAACTATCAGGAATCTCATCTTAACTATTTATTTATTTAAACTTTATTGCACAAAACAAAAGTCAGTACAAATGGCAGACTTAATGCCAAATGGCATTCTCTACCAGTCAACCATAGGGCCAAACAGAGATACTAGAAGTGGGTGCAAATCAGAAATCTGATGGTACAGAGAGGATCTAGAGTACAAGTAAATACAAAATGTTATATTACTGTTTATACAAAAATACTCATACCTACATTTACACACTATAATATAATATTGTATGTAGATACAAATAATGAATATAAATATATATACGAAAGTCTACAACATGGGATGATGGATGGACTATTCGGACTCTTGTTCCAGCAGATGCTTACCCAGCATACACTTGAAAGCAACCTTGCTTGGGGCTTGTCTGACAGAGAGAGTTATCACAGAATAGTCATAGAATATTTTACGAAATTAGCAAAAAGTGCTCAACATCATAAATTTAAGAGTTCCGCTCTTGTCGGTGGAGACTACCTGCATCTTCTTCTTGAACCTTCTCCTTTATTTGGTCCATATGAGCTCTCCTTGGTCTTCCTCTCTTTCTCCTCACTTCACTCTTTGCTTCTATTATAGTCTTTATGAATTTGTCGTGCCGTAGCAGGTATCCAATCATTTTTGCTCTCCAGTTCTCCATTGTTTTTAGAATACACCTGTCCTCCGTCAACATATCGAAAATTGTTATGAAAGTTCCTGTTTGAAGGCGACGATGTTTATTAATTAATTTAAGTATTTAAACTATATTGCACAAAAGAAATAACTTATCGTACAAAAGGCGGACTTAATGCCATATGGTATTCTGTACCACTCAACCATTGGGTTAAACAGATAAATTGTGGGTGGTGCAACTAACTGAAAACAAATTTTCAAGAGATATATACTTAGATAAAAACAGATGTTTGCACTGGAACTAATATGATCCAACGAAACCTCACAGGAGGTGTACTATTTTTTCACTGGTCGGATACATACACAGCAGGTGTGACTGCAAAGCTCGCTCCGACAAGTGGTTTAGCGAGCCTAAGCAAATGCCCGCCGGCAGGTGGCCTCACAGATTTAAAACAGTACCCTTACAACAACAACAACAACAACAACAAATCTACTTTATTGCCCACCTCAAATACACAGGGATACAAAACATGAGAGATATACAGTAAAAAATAAATAGACATAGGTTAACAACAGGCGGTCTTATCGCTAAATAGCGATCTCTTCCAGACAACCTTTAGGTAGCGGAGTAGATCAACAAAAAAATAATTGAGTAGGTGATGCAAAACAACTTTAAGCCACAAGAATTAACTACAAAAAAAATGTATATTTGTTATTTTTTTCTAATTAGCTTTAAGCCATTGTACATATAATTATCCTTTCTTTTAGTTTTTAGTATTGTTAATAATATCGAACACCTCTGTATTATTCAGTTTCACCTATGTATGTTTACAAATAAATAAATAAAACAATAAACATACATAAATGACAATAATCTGATATACATACATACCATTATGTATGTATATCAGATTATTATGTATGTTTATTATATTATTTATGTATGTTTATTGTTTTATTTATTTATTTGTAAACATAATAAATACATAAAGCAGAGTAGAATAAATAGCAAACCAGAGTCCGTCCCTTACTAGTCTACGGCTCTGATATCACGACGCGGTTTGCGTTGGCGTTTGTAATGCACCTACCTGCAATCTGCATAGACCTACTCACTACTCGCTCTCAATTTAGAACTGAACCCAAGTAGCAGACATGCTGTTTAAGGTGATATTGTCCGACCGTGGTCTTGTGGAACAAATTGACGCGCGTCTTCTTCAAGCGCTGACGCGCGTCCCCGTTTTCTTAAATTGATTAGAAAGGGACGACACTACAGTATTGCCACTTTTTAATTTGTACTCTTTTTGGTCAGACTGTTTACTAAGGACAATATGAAACACAATATATGGTTAGGTTAGGGCTAGATATCCCAAAATAGTAAAATATTTAATCAGCATATTTCTGTTGTTTTCGGAATAATGAAAAATCGGAAAACCGAAATCACCAAATTTTCATTTGTCCGAAAGTGATTTTTTCCAGAACCCATAATATTTTCAGGATTTCATAAACATCCTTTTAAAGAACCCATTAGGTTAGGTCAGCTTTGTTTTATAATTATTCTGAAAAACGAACAGTTTTGGAAAAAAATGGCTTTCAGACAAATGAAAAGGCGAAACGTTGCAGATGGGAAACAAAAAAAAACCGGTTATGTGCGAATCGGACTCGCCGCCGAGGGTTCCGTACAAACACTTTCCATCCTTAAGTGTTTAAGTAAAATTTGCACCTGGTATGTATAGTGCTCCATACAAATGATGTGCAAAGTTAACTCAACCAATCCCGTTTGTTGTATGGGAGCCCCCCTTAAATATTTATTTTATTTTATTTTTAGTATTTTTTGTTATAGCGGCAATAGAAATACATCATCTGTGAAAATTTCAAGTGTCTAGCTATCACCGTTCTTGAGATACAGCCTGGTGACAGACGGACGGACAGCGAAGTCTCAGTAATAGGGTCCCGTTTTTACCCGTTGGGTACGGAACCCTAAAAATTAGTGTTTCAGATAGGCAACCCGGAAATAGTGATGTATTCTGACAAATGAAATATACTTCAGTGTTTTGAAGTAGCATCATAAAAATTCACTGCATAACGAAGTGAGGAAATTGTGTAGAAAAAGCAAAGTGGCAGGTTGCCGTAGTGTACCTGCTCTGTATACTGTGAAGCAGTGCTATTACGAAATCCCTTTCAGTGCTTCATTAGTCATTCGGCTAAGTCAAATATGGACACACGGTCCAGTTTATTTTTGCAAATCAAATATTCCGTGAGCGTTATACTTCAATATTTATTTGCATACAGGTTATTCGTATTTACACGTTACGTGCTTGTATTAAATTAAATAAATGCCTAATGATATTAACATATAACTAACTAGTGTTTCTATGAGCTGGAGACCTCGCGACCATTTTACAAATGGCTGAGATAAGTATGTTATTACGTACGAAAAAATGATTTACTGTTGAGTTTCTTTCGGCTTTCTTCTCAGCAGCGGTCTCCTCTTGATAAAGCCGGTAGTAACGTACGAAAAAATATTTACTGTTGAGTTTCTTTCGGCTTTCTTCTCAACAGCGGTCTCCTCTTGGGAAATGCCGGTAGATTCACAATCTGACTTGTAAAAGTGCCCTTGTGGCCTACTTACTGAATAAATTATTTCATTTCAACCCCCATTGCCCCGGTATTTTGAAGAATAACGAGAAACTGTGAAATTCAGGCTATTGAATATTAGACAAGCAGAAGAATATAAGCTCTGTATGTTTTTGATTATTAACTTAACGTTACAGTATTATGAAATTACCTGATATGTACAGTCGAGTTCATTTACATCTACACACTTACGAGAGCAAAATAATATCTGAACACGACCCAATTGTCAGGAGCATAAAGTTGTGTTCAGATATTTTTGTTCTCGTAAGTGTGTAGATGTAAATGAACTCGACTGTACCTAGAAGTTAGGCCTGGACGTAGTTCACGAAGAAAACATAAATCAAAAGTGTGCCTGATTATAAAAGAATAAAAATAATGCTGTATTTTAAGTAATAAATAATAAGGAATACGATAATAATAAAATGGAAATTAGGTACTAGACAATATAACGGCATATAATGTGTATACGTATAGATTTTTGGAATCCAAAATAACTTCCACATTAATCTCAGCAGAGGTTGTGAAACAGAACACTCTTGTTTACCGTTTGTCTGACGTAAACAACGAAATACGATATCCGAGCTGTGGACAAATAGACTGACGGACAGACAGCACAATAGTCCACAATAGGGGTATCTGTGTACAGTAATGCGATACATTTGAGAGCAAAAATCACGTACTCAAATGCTATTTCTATACAAAATGTTCATTTTATTCTACACAAATCCCGCTTACAATCATGGCAGGACTTTTGTTCGGTTTAATAATGTTTCACAGGAAATTATTTTATTGAACGTTATGTTTCGCATAATATTAATTTCGCATAATTGTTATTCTACGGACACCATTTACTTCTCTGAAAAATTATAAAATAAACCTAACCTAATCTACCCCAACCTACTAGGATACACCAACACATTTTTGAATATATTTCGCGTTCAGCTAAAGAAAATTTCTGCCAAATGAGCATTATGCGAAACATTACGTTCGGTTAAACAATTCTGAATATACTATGCAAAAATTCAGTTCCAGACAGAAACAGGCAAAAAGAAAATAAAAGCTTCTAACAATAAACACGAAACAACAAAACAAAAAGAATTATATACTTATTATCCTTCTACGCACTGAAGGAGTTTTAAAAGAGTAACAGTTCCTATGCTCACTCATTCATGGACCACCGTAAACTGTCCTAAGTCGGGAATCGCTAAAACGTAGTGAAATACTGTATGCGCAGTTGCGGCGACTTTTACAGTCCGCCGCAGAAAGGACCGCTAGCTCCGGTAATTTAATTTGAACAGTTGTATTTATTTGTTTCCAGTTCGTTGTAGACATTTTAGATCTTCTAAATCCATTTATATTTCACTTTTATATAAAAAGTCGCTTAAAGTTATATTAAACTATTCAAAAGAGTCAAGTTTTTTACATCTATATTATTATTTTTAAACTCTAACATTGAATTTATGTATTATTTATTAACTACGCGGATAGGAGGGAGGGATCGCAACAGCGTGATTTACGTTTTCTTTGATTTAATACTTATCTATTTTTGAACAATTGTAATGTTTCTTTATTAATTTTAATATGGGACCACCACATTTTTAGAGACTATTAAAAAGCTAAAGCCTTTCAAATAAACAACGCAACGATCAAAACACAAAGCATAAGGGAAACCCAAAAGGTCTCTTGGCGGTGGGATGGGGGAGTGGTTGACGTTAGTTCGATTCCCGGTCTCTTCCGCTAAGTTACGCATCTTTGTACCAAGATTCATATCTATCAGTAAGAATAATTATATTAAAGGCCTTAATGCGCTAAAACGACTAGCTGGGTTTTTGACAAATTTTGGCGCAGAGATCGGATGGTTGGAAATATGAATTTTCCCCGACTACGGCAAAGAAAAGAAGGGTTATGAGTTATGAGGATGAATTTGCAGGCACCTGTATACGTTGAATGTATGGACATTTTAATTTTGTAAACTGTAACATAATTTTGTAATGAACGTTTTCACTTCACATCCCTTCTATAAAATATCTCGCTTGTGAGGGTGTATAGGGCCCTCGCCAATAAATATCATACAATAAACCGTTTCATTACAAGTGATTATCGTGGTGACGAAGCACCCTTAGTTACTTTAAAAACCAGTCAAGTGCGAGTCGGAATCGCGCACCGAGGATTCCGTACAAACACTTTCCATCCTTAAGTGGTTAAGTTAAGTTTGCACCTGGTATGTATAGCGCCCCATACAAATTAGGTGCAAAGTTAACGCAACCAATCCCGCTTGTTGTATGGGAGCACCCCTTAAATATTTATTTAATTTTATTTTTATTCTTTGTTGTTATAGTGGCAATAGAAATACATCATCTGTAAAAATTTCAACTGTCTAGCTATCACCGTTCTTGAGATACAGCCTGGTGACAGACGGACGGACGGACGGACAGCGAAGTCTCAGTAATAGGGTCCCGTTTTTACCCTTTGGGTACGGAACCCTAAAAATGACTTCAATTTCCATACCATGAGAGAGAAATATCAAGTCATGAAAACGAATTTTGGTTTAAAGTAAACTTAAACTTAAAGCCACGTATAGTTTTAATGTTCTTACTCAAAAAACAAACAAAGAAAATGCAGCATGTTTCCCTTCTACACCAGCTGCTTAAGATGCACGCCGGGTCGTAAACTCGCGTAAGTCGAGAATAGTGGAATTGGCGGGACGTAAAATATCGTAATGCGCAGTTACGGCGACTTTTACAGCCGGCGGGGCGTGCTCACCGAGATATAGGGATTTATATTTTTATCACAATAAGTTTAAAATAGAATAAAATAGAATATTCTTTTATCAAACATGCAATAAAATATCGTCATAACGTGCGTTGTTTCATCAGGCTTCGAAGTATCACGTTTCGGGCGAATAAGTTGAGAGAACTGTAGGTAACGGAATTTCATACTTATGCAATAAAAAAAAATACACAACACAAAAAATATATAATTTAGCTGTCTAGCCTGTCCATGAACACAGACGCCATGTTAAAAAAAATAGTTCCCGGCCTAGACCTTCAATTTTGTAAAATTATTTTTTTTGAGTTGTGTATTTTTTTTATGTTTGAGAAAAGCAGTATACCTATGACTTTTACCGCCCGAGATATTGTGATTTATAATTTTATTACAATAAGTTTAGAATGGAATAAAATGGAATATTCTTTATTAGGTATATTTACACCTGAAGGGAAATGAATACAATCAAACACAGATTACCTACACGGATTAAGTTTCCACATTTTGAAACGGGCATTTAATACATTTGTCTTCCCTTGATGCGAAGAGTAGGTTTTGGTGAAAAACAAAATAATAGACATATGACAGTTTTAATACTTGAAAGCTTTATTTTAATGTCCATAACTACTTATTAATTTATAAACGTGAGCACTTATAATACTCATGTCCTATTTTCCGTATAAAGCGTAGGTGTAGTTTTTATTGTGTGTGAAAGGATTTTGTAAAAAAGTTTATTTTTGACGAAAATATTACAATTTTAATTTTTTTAATTCTTAGTATGTGTTATGTAGGTACTTGATACTTGCATAGACCGTGTATTACTATGGCCTCTATAACATTATCATTCCACCGTTAGGAAAAACACAGAAAACCCAATGTTTTATGGGGACCCCTTTATTCTAAGATACCTACATCCGTATGACAGACGTACAAGGTATGACATACAAGAATGATAAGTCAAACTCCTCCTTTATCTAGTCAGTTTAGTATTGTCGTCGGCCATTAAGATGTCACAGAATAGCCGACATAATCCCATACTAAATGACGTTACTAACATTCTGTCCCATATCACCGACGTGTCAAGATCGTTGACCTCTCCAGCTGTTCGCAGAAAGCAGTATCCATGCAGGAGCTTCACAGTAACTTACGTCGTTCTTCGCGATAGACTAGTTAATGGGAAAATATGCGGCGCCGTCGCGTCGCCGTGAGATCGTGGGTAGTTCAGGGTGTAATTCAGTAATCCACATAGTTATATATTTTAACTAGCTTTTGCCCGCGACTACGTCCGCGTGGAACTTGGAAGTATGGAAGCAACCTCGTACAACACGATAGATATCCACCTAATCACCTTAATTAATAAAAGGGATTATTAAAAGCGCCTAAGCAAATGTAAGAGCAATTGTGCTTTTGGTCTAATCATTACATTTCCTACTGGTTCACGATGTCATCATGAATTACTTACTAACTTTTCAATCTTTTTAGGGATAATTTCCAGGATGAAAACTATCCTATGTCCTTCCTCGGATCTTAAACTATCTCCATGCCAAATTTCATCAAAATCGATTCAGCGGTTTAAGCGTGAAGAGGTAACAGACAGACAGACACACTTTCGCATTTATAATATTAGTATGGATTTGGAGTTTGGACAAGCGCATGTTAGAGATCAAAGGAGATGAGGTAACTTAGACATTGTCTAAAAGATAAATGACTACGTGAGCTGTCGACCTCACGTATATTTCTTGAACCTGCTGCAATGTGATATTGTTACGATTTCAGCAGAGCTATCTACAAAAAACAACGAAAGAATGAATCGACAAACAACTCCTAGTAAATAATGATCGAAGATCGAATTTCACGAGAAGTGGAAAATAATTGCTTTTCTGAGAAATCTAGGAATCGGAATTTTGAATTACGAAAGATTTTTTAACTAAATTGGAACTCAGACGGTACGCTCGATCGGTTAATGAATTTAAGAAACAAGCTGCCGACAACACTTGTTCAGCTCACTTCATGAAGCACTAGCATATAATTACTTAGGTCAGTAAAATAAGAAAGAAAAGTTTATCAAGACTGAGAACATAACCTGCACACAAATCAGGGCGTTATCACACTTGAGATTTGTGAGCAAGTTTTCTATTATCTTGGAAACATGACTCCACACAACATTTATCTTACTCCTACAGAGAAGCTCATTTTAGTAAAAATGGAGGAAAGTAACAAAAGAATACAAAAAGAAACCACAGAGTAGAAAAGATAATGTGGTTATATTTACGAAGTCCAAAAGTTATTAAGTAGTTATTAATTACAGAAATTGACTGGCAGAAAACTAACATTTCTTTAAACTCACAAACTGACCGGCGATTGACCCGACGGTAAGTGACTACTGGTTCGAGGATGTAGCTCGCCGGTTCAATAATGGCCTATCACTCGTACCTTGAACAGACCCAAATTATAATTTCCTGGAATACACACGATGGGAGCGCGTTCGATTCCTTAGCAGTTCGCATTAGAAATGATGAAGCAAATCGCTTCGTCCGAATGAGTGGTAAACTGACAACATAAGGGTGAAATCGCTCCCCCGCCTGGTTGTCCGATGGTGAAACGGGGATGGCGAAATTAAATCGTGCAATTCCTGCGCACACTCTCCAAAGTATATCCGATTGAAAACCGACAAGCTGGCTACTTTGCGGCGACGTTCGAGGTTCTGGAAGATGCCCCCAGCCGGCAAAGCATCACTAATGAGTCTTCCTCTTACACATTTTTTCTTACTATGAGGTTCGATAAAAAGCTGTTAAGTTTTTAATAAAAATAAGTAATTCGGGTGTAGCACATCGTTACTATCGATTCTCAACAAATTTGAGACGATGGTGCCGACGATAAAGTCTAAATCTTTACGGTAGATGGCGCTACGATGCCACCCTAAGGCATGTCGAAGCAACTGGTTGAAAAATTCAATGGCTCTGACATCTGATTCGGTGGTCAAATTGGGAGGACGCCCGTGTTGGCCCGAAAAGCCGTTGGAAACGCAGGATCGAATCCTGTCCGAATCATTAAATTTTTCAATTTTCGCTTCATTTGTAAACATTTAGTTTACGTTAGCAGACGTTACTGCTTTAATAAAAATAAGTACTGTTAAGTACCGTTTGAGTTTGGTTTGCGCTCAGAACTGACACAGCACTGCCAACTCAAACAGTCCTGAAATCCCGTTGACACGTCAGTAACTCACGTCGACGAAACCGAAGGCCGACCGATTCAGGTCCAATTTGCAATTCGTTAATTCCGTCGTCAATATTAACGATGCGTTGATTCAGCACAAGTAAATTATTCCAGAGGAAGCGGTATGCGAAAAACGCTGTGACTACGGTATTTCTCTTTTTAAAGTTTAACAACAAACGAAGGGTTAACAAAGGATACACAAACAACAAAGGAAGGTTAAGCAGTTGTTAACTGTTTGATTTTTTCGTTGATTACTGCATTTTGTATTTTATCTCTCTATAGTTTGTGAAGAAAAATAAAAATTAACCGCAAGGCTAGCTACACGAACTCTTTTGTATGGAGAAAATAACGGATAGTCCGTTTTCTATTGGGAAACAGTATGACATTTTGGAGTACAGCAATGCCAATTGGTACGAATGTTATACCTACACGTCGACCTAAGCCTAAGCGAAGCTAGTTTGAACTCCGTGACAGTTTTGGAGAGTGGGTCAAACAATCCTGAAATCTCGTAAGCACGCCAGTAACTTTCGTTGACGAAACCGGATTATTTGCACGAAGCGATTTGCATCATCATTTCTAATGCGAACCGCTAAGGAATAACTGGCTCTCATCGTGTCGTTTCAGAAAATTATAATTTAAGTATCTTCAAGGCAAGAGTGAATAGGCTATTACTGAACCGGCGAGCTACATCCTCGACCCCGTAGTCACTTTCTATCAGGTGACACTGAGGTCAATCGCCGGTCAGTTGGTGAATAAAACAATCAACCTACCCGCAGCTTCTACAGCAACCCGGACCACAAAAATTGAACTACTAAGACTAAAACATGTAATGCCTCTATTTTTTTATGTGGTTACACACCACAATTCTTATTATTAAACCATTGATACCAAGGTGACCTTTCAAATAAACAATGCAAAGATCGACACAAGGCATAAGGAAAAATTCGTCAGGTTACTTGGAGCCAGGGTAGCGAAGTGGTTAACGCAACAGAGGTACCGGGTTCGATTCCCGATCTCTTCCACCAGTTAACTCCTTTTTAATTTTTTCTTTAAGCTTTGATCTTTGTATCAATGGTGTACTAAGACTTAAATAAATGGTAACCGTTTATTTGTCAGAGTGGCTTTACATACACTCGCTATGTCCAACCTATACCGAGCAATTTAAAGCCACCGCTTCATGTTTACTGCGTTATCCGTTAGGGATCCTCAGGCTCCATAAAACACACGCCACGTTGAACAAATATTAGCTCAAGTGATTGGCTCAACTATAGGTAGCTGGATAAAGGGCACACCAGTGAAGGACACGATATGGACACATATTTAAATGTAAGTGAGTTTGAAAACGTTCATGGATCCAGAACGAATGTCAGACAAGAAAGTTCCAGCCAAAAACGGCACAAGGCTTTATATAAAAAACTGCCAAGTGTGAGTCGGAATCACGCACCGAGGGTTCCGTACAAATACTTATCCCATCTTAACTAGCCGGGTTAAGGGTTAAATGGCACCGGATATAAAGTCTACACAACCGATCACGATTGTTGTATCTTAAATATTTATTTTATTCTGATTTTAGTATTTGTTGTTATAGCGGCAACAGAAATAGATCATCTGTGAAAATTTCAACTGTCTAGCTATCACGGTTCATGAGATACAGCCTGCTGGTGACAGACGGACAGACAGATCGACAGCGGAGGCATAGTAATAGGGTCCCGTTTTTGACCCTTTAGGTACGAAAGCCTAAAAGTACGCGGGCGGTGTTATGGGCATTTTCTAACTTTGTATAAATCAATTAAAGTTTTATTTTAATTCAGTACAGAACCCTGATTTTTTTCTATGACAATCAGCCGACGTCATAGTACCGACCGTTTTCCGCGAATGACGAAAATCGCCGTCACGTCAACTCGAGAGGGAGTTAATTAAAAAATAAATTACTTCGCGCCTTGAGTTACGGGACATAATTGGCAAGATAATGGGTACTGAAATAATTCGAGTTTCCTACGGCAATGCGTGAAACGCTTTAAGAAAAATGCTTACTTTTGTACGTATTTATTTTTTAATCTGAGAGGATAAAATTATCGTTAATTACTAGACTATATGATTATATGACTAGATTATGACGATGATTTTTTTACTTAATGTTTTTGATTAATTTTTTATTGTATTTTTGGAGTTTTTTTTTTTTTTTGACATTTATTGTTTTTTTTTTTATATGATAATTAGTGTTTGTCTTTTTTGAATGTTTATATTATTTTCGGTTAGTTGACTCATGTTTTTGATTTGAATAATTTGATAATTTAGGTTTTAATTTTATATGTTGTTAAATGAATTTCAAACACAACTCACGTTGTTATTGAATAAAGAATAAAGAATAAAGAATAAATTAAGGCCACTCAAGAACCTTTCTACGGTTCTACACGCAAAGTGCTCCACCCACAGCCACTTGCGTATCTCATAATTTCGGCGCAAGACCGAGCGTTGCGGAGAACTTCGGGCCGGCTGATATTATGATGTTGATGATTGTAAACATTAGTTTTACACTAGTTGCCGTTACTGCTCTAATTAAAATAATGATGTCAAATTGCGTACAAAAATTGACAGCAAATTTTGATACTGAGTGTACTCGTGTACACAAACACAACATCATTCATTCAACTCCTGAATCGCTGTAATTACCCTCATTTCAAACGTCATAATTTACAAGTTAACTTCAACGTAAGATACCTGTGGACATTAATCATGCCGCGACGCGCCAAGTTCTGAGATTAATCGCCGCCATAATTGCCCGGGCTTGGCGCTTGTTTTGCGGGTAGTTCGCAAAAACCTGCCAAAGTTCGAAGTAGGTCGCGCTTTAAATTGTAAACTGCTTAGACTCAGCCATGTGGAAAGATACAGTTACCCAATAACTACTAATATTTTCTTCGGTGTCCGCGACTTTAACAAATTTATCTTAAATACATATTTATAAAATGGGTAGTTTGCACAAATGTAACTTTGACAGAGAAAAATTGTGTTTTTCGCAGTCAAACTTTGACATCGGTACCTATCTGTAGGTACCGAAACGTCAGGGAGGCTCAAATAATTAATATACGCGATATAATCCGTTTAAATTGTTTTCTTTAAATCAATAACTACTAAATTATAAACGGCACTATTCAATTGTCGAATATCTGATCTAAGTGGTGAATCAAAGCCAGACGTAGGTATGATGAGCCAGCAAGGGGTGGAATCACGTCACAAGGTCACAAATACATGCTTCGAATAAATGTGGAGGGAACAGAAGAAGATGCCAAAGAAAAGGTGGATGGATGTGTGAGCGATGATATGGAAAAGAAGGAATTGATTAATGAGATGACGAATTATAGGGAAGAATGGAAGAAAAAAGCATGCTGCGCTGACCCCAATTAAAAAGGATAAGGACAAGAGAACGATGATGACACGCTTCGACTGCTATTGCTATCCTGGTCACATATTATTGACAGAGATCTTTTGCCCCTGACGATTAACTAACCTCGGCGTTAATTCAAGTACCTATACTGTTAGATATCGCCAAATATATCGCTGTTTCAGGTATATTCCCGGTATAAATATCGCCTTTAAATGTCATTAAAACGGCTTAAAATTTGAGCTGCAAAAAGAGACATTTCATGATACAACACGCCTGAAATCCTACAAAATCTTTTTTAACAGCTTTAATAACAGTCTCTGAACCGAAACTTTTAGACTTAAGTCTTGCTAAGGCCGACAATGTCTGTTCAGGTTTACAATGGCAGTCGGATAGCAGCTGAATAATATGCTCCGCAGTCGCACTCGATGGAGGCTTTTGTTCGCTCGAGATATGAGGCGTTATAAAGAGGTATAAATAGAACAATAGACATAAAATCATATTTTAGAACGTCAATCGATTATAATTTTTATTGGAACCAAAAATGTATCAAATGTAACACTTAGACTGAACTTAGAACTTAGAGTGAAATTGTGCATTCAAGCAACTGGTACAAGTAATACGAGTACAATTATCGTTAATTTGAATTATGAGGTATCTGCAAACAATTTAAAATTATCTTTTGGATTAATGAAAATACATAATATTTGCATAATCAAGTCACATAATTCAAAAACCGTATTTATTTTTATACACCCCAAGTAAATCTGAACAAGTCTAGAGGGAAGAAGAAAAAGCGACGATTTAGAATTTCCTCCTGTTTGAAGCCGGCTGAGAAGAAAACGCAAACAATATCTACTCGTGTAGTTAATGCCGATAACAAAACATTGTAAATAATTTAGAGCATATTTTACGATACCTACACAATAATTCCTATCCTGAATGCACTATCCTCCTTTGACTGTCCTTTTATGAAAAAATGGCATAGCATTCATGTTATTATGGCAGACTTACTATAATTTAATTTGATTTATTTATTTGATTACTTAATTCTTTTTATTGACTTTTGACATTTTGATATTGATTTAATTTTTTATTTCTAGATTTGAATTTAATGTTATAATTATTGTGAATTGTTGTTACTAATTATATAGCTTTTTAAGTTGATTGTAACTAACCATAGTTATATGGGTTTATACCTGAAATAAATTTTTCAATTTCAATTTCAATTTCAATATGGTCTGCAGACCTTTAATTCATTTGGCTAGCTTTTTTTTGCGATAATTATAGATAAAATTGGCTCATTTAAGTCGAGGTTTTAGTAATTAAATATAGGGGTCTCGGTCCCGAATATAATTTTGTTCCTTTTGGGGTCGAGACCTTAGGTCCGTGGGGTCCCAG
Organism: Apotomis betuletana; assembly: GCA_932273695.1. Taxonomy (NCBI): domain Eukaryota; kingdom Metazoa; phylum Arthropoda; class Insecta; order Lepidoptera; family Tortricidae; genus Apotomis; species Apotomis betuletana. The sequence goes on along the minus strand of OW026318.1, from coordinate 700,199 downwards.
TGCCCACAAACTAGTAAATGAAATTAGTAAAAGGCTCATTGAGTCCACTGGTGATCGAAGAGCTGGCAGCTTCCTCGCACAACGCATCAGCATTGCGATTCAGCGAGGAAATGCAGCCAGCGTCTTCGGGACTATGCCGCGGGGGCACAGTTTTGTAGATTTATTTTAGCATAATTTAATTTACTTTATTTTAGTTCTTTAGTTTTAATTTGAATTTAATTGTCTATTTATATATTTTGTTATAATGAAATTAAATATTACCTACATAATAAATAACACTTTTCAACATTAAGCACGTTCGTCGAGAACCTATAAATTAGTGGCCCTTATTTGTTGGCAATATTTTAAAATAGATTACACGAACCGTGAAATACGCCAACTTTGCCTCCACAGGGAACTTTGCCCAAAACGCTACTTAAAAAAAGAAACGTTACTGTAGACAATTTCAAGATGATTATGGCAACACTACTATTTTTAGTGGAAAATAGGTTATATCTGTGGTATCACTGGGAATCACATTTGCGCGCAACTTCATTCCGTAACGTGTTGGGACTAGTCGAATAAGGTGCGTGATTTGGCGGGCCAATTCTAGGTGAAGTTCTGGTGTATTTTGTACAGAATGGGGAAGCCTCAGGTGAATGTATCTTATTGCTTGTTATAAAATAAGAACTGTAGATCATTTTTATTGTAGTTTGAACTAAAAATACTTATTAAAACCGGAGTTATGATGGTGGGCAATGTTATTCAGTAACTTTATTCCCACTTGCGCCCTAGGGTGACGTAAAACATAAGAAATTGACATATCCAAGCTAGCCAACCTGGTATTAAAAGGCCTTTATAGCTTATACTTTAAGAGCCTAGGGTAAACTGCAGGGCCAACGCCTTTCTTTAATTTTTCACGTGTCTTAGGCTACCTCCCACGAGATTTATAGAAGACACTAGCTTTTGCGCGCGACTACGTACGCGTGGAACTTGATAAAAGGCATTATTAAAAGCGCCTAAGCAAATGTAAGAGCAATTGTGCTTTTGGTCTAATAATTACATTTCCTACAGGGTCACCGCACCCCAGCAGAAATGTTCACTCACTTTTCAATCTTTTTAGGTATAATTTCCAGGATGAAACTATCCTATGTCCTTCCTCGGACCTTAAACTATCTCTATGCCAAATTTCATCAAAATTGATTTGGCGGTTTAAGTGTGAAGAGGTAACAGACAGACAGACAGACACACTTTCGCATTTATAATATTAGTATGGATTAGTATGGATAAGGTTCATCTCAGTCATCTCACCATGTTTGTCGGGTCTGCCGCGACGCCTGACTCTATTTTGTAGGACCCATTTGGTTACTTTAGCCCACAAGTTCTCCAGCATGCGACAAGCTTGTCCGGCCCAGTACCATTTCAGTACGTCTATATCATAACTGAAATACTATCTGTCGGTTTCCTTTCAATACCGTACGAGCAAGACAGATGCTGACTCGGGCAACAAGCGAAGTACTGGCAAGATATGCTATAATATTATAGTCCTGCAGCTTTGCTGCTGGTTAGGCTACGTCAACTATTTGGGGTTATGAGCGCAGTATTCAGTTTTTAAAACGGTTAGTCAACTTGACACCCAAAATACTACGCTCCATGGCAATTTGACAAACCTTAAGGGTAGACTTTGGATCTTTTGTCAAAGACCAAGTCGTGCTCCGGTAAAAGGGATTCCAACGATTCAAAAATAACTAGATGGAGAATTTACTTATTAAATTAAGGAATATTGTAGCTTCATGGAAACGACACATTTTAAAGATACTCACCTAAATTAATCAAACATGTACCTTTGACTTCACAAAGGCTCCGCCATCAAGTTTCTAACCTACTACGTTCGGATTAATTATTAACTTTGTATTACAAAGCTTTGCGCAACACGGGGCTTAATTATCGTTTCTTTGAAAGGTATGTAATATGTATGTAATGGAGGGAAAACAAAGTTCAAACGATTTGAGAAATTACGCTTCCTTATTGTATTTCCTTAGTATTGTACTTATTCATACTTGAAGGTGCACATTCGTTCGCGTGAAGTTTTTTTCTTTACCGTAGTCGGATAAAAAGTATCCTATAACCATTTTTGGATGTCCAGCTATCCATAGGTACAGACCTACTAATATTGTTTAAAATCCGTTAAGCCCATAATGCCCATACGTCCATTTATCTAATAATTGTATTACGAGGCCTTATTCCTTTAAAATGCTGATTGTTTTAGACATTTTTCTCTATGATCAAACATGTTTCTTAACATATTATTGATGTTTCTAACTAGAACAGGGCTATTGAGATTTATTGGTATATATTTGACAACTACAGTTTTAATTTTTCATTGATAATTTTTGTTTCAAAAACTACTCGAAATTGACAAAATTCACGCGGAAAATTCGTTTTTTCAACTTATTTTCGACTGCACGCAATAAAAGCATGAAATAGTTATGTTACTACCTAGAACTTGGGGAAAAGGTATTATTCACCTCAAAAAGTTGGTTGAAATTGTCAATATATTTGTTATATATGAAAAAAAAATGTTTAAAAGGAATAAGGCCTCTTAAGTTGTTTACATTTACGTGAAATTATAAGGAATAGCCCTCAACAAGTGACGGCGTTACCGCGCCGCTGATGAGGAGCTTTATACGAGTTTGAAACATGTCGGGCCGTTCCTGACAATTTTAATTGAGTGTAAACCGCTTAATACAATAATTAAATATGTCTTACGAAAGTTTCCATTTATCTAGTCGGACAAATCTTAAAGCACTCAAGAGTAATCTGTTCCAGTAAGCCGCCTGACTAATGACTCGGCAGTTAGCTCGTAGTTAGGACGTAAACTCTCGGGTCTGTCCACCGCAGCCATCATTCTCGCTTCGGCCGCCAGACGATTTGCTGCACACTATCCAAAAAGTAACAGTACGCTAAAAATTACTTAGAACAAAAAATAACCGACGTCGACAAAGCGAAATTATGCGCTCCTAGAGCAACTATTCGAGTTTCTAGAAAAATATAGGTACAAATGACGATTAGTGTGTGTGGTGTACATTTGATGAGTTTCCTCGATTTCTTCCTGATTCTATCATGAGATCCTAACCTCACGACAATTTAACCACAGGTAAGTATTCTTCATAGTGAGTGAGTAAGGTTGTCTGGAAGAGATCGCTATTTAGCCATAAGACCGCCTGTTGTTTACCTCTGCCTGTTATTTTAATGTATCTCATGTTGTGTTGTATATACCTTGATGTTGGAGGTGTGCAATATTTAAAGAGTATTTGTATTTGTGAGCTTATTGTTTTGTTTACGGATACTGCGGGGGCCTGCGACCCGAGATGAATCGTTTTAGTTTTGAGGTCCGCAGCTCTATAGTAGGCGTTCGCCTAGACGGAGGGAAATTGGAATTTCTCTCTCAACACAACTGAAACTGGTGGAAAACCCGGACTTTGCTTCATCATATCAGCCGATAGGCGTCACTGCTGGACAAAGGCCTTTCCCAAAGTTCTCCACAACGATCGATCTTGCGCTGCCCTTATCCAATTTCTACCTTGGGGGGTTGGGGGCCTCTCAATGCTGCGTCTTCCGGTCCGCGGTCGCCACTCAAGAACCTTTCTGCCCTAACGGCCATCGATTATACGAGCAATGTGCCCCGCCCACTGCCACTAAGTTTGGCGACTGTCTGAGCTATATCAACAAACTTGGTTCTCTTGCGTATCTCATAATTTCGTATTGGATCCCGCAAGGAAACTCCGAGCATAGCTCGCTCCATTGCCCTCTGAGTAACTTTAAGCCTTCTTATGAGGCCCATTGTAAGCGACCACGTTTCAGACTTTGCTTTAGACTGTAAAATGTATTTTCTTTATGCTAGTTACCTCCCAAGTTGAGAGGACCGCGGACGAAGATCACCCGTGTACAAACACATCATCATCGAGACCACGACCACTCTGACAAGAGTGAGACGACTAGAAAGAAGAAGTTTTGGGTCCATATTTAGTCTCCTTGCTTTTAGCGGCCGTTCAGGTCTACGAGCCTTCTTTAGTTTAAAACAGTCATTACTACTAGAAACTGAAGACTTATCAGAGAACCTGTAAAAGTCCCATTCTGCCAAGGCGTGTCGTCCCACTAATCCCAACAATAAATTATAAAAGCGAAAGTTTGTTACTTCTTGCTGAAACGGCAGGTTGGATAAGTATATTTGGAACAGAGATAAACTGTAACTTAATACAAAGGTTAGTTTTCATCCCCGAAAATAAATATACTCGTAGTTTCTGTAGGATAGTGTATCATGTTCTGTCGTGAGCGAAGCCGTGGGCAAAAGCTAGTGTTACATAGAGTTGAAGACTTTGAACTTTCAAGTTAATTTTAAATTCGCGTCATATGGCTTCTCATAGAATCGACAGCGGCATTAATAACAGCAGGCTGACTTTTGAAATGGAATTAATATCATCATGAATATACAGTGTAAGAAAATGGATGGGCTCTGGAGGGAAAGTGCTAAGTCACCTTCCACCATTCTTACGGTAGATTTTTATTTATTTAAACTTTATTGCACAAATGAAAAACTTAATATACAAAAAGCGGACTTAATGCCACTCGGCTACGCCTCGTCCTTCAAAATCATAACTCATCCACGAACTGACTTTACCCTGCCTCTGCAGTAATGTACTATTTCGGCAAAATGAAACATACGACAAAATAAGTTTCCAGACTAGAAAATATAGTGCTCCTCTGACTTTCCATGCAATTTTAGACTTTTATAGGGTTTATCCTTGTTTTATAAACACGTTTCATAGAATTTTTATTTCATAGAAAACGTTCTTTTCTGAAACCATAAAATATTTTGGAATGTTACAACACAAACTTAACCTAACTTAATCTACAGGTTGACATTTTCATGATTTCTGAAAAATCTAAGACTTTCGAGGAAAATTTTGTCTATAAAATTAAAATTCTATGAACTGAAGCATTCGGTGAAGTATTTTTCTATAAAAGAAGTGGACACCATTTTATAGTATTAAGAAGTCCTACTGTAATCTGTTGCAATGGTTCGCATGTAACGTGGCCCGCCGCAGTTCGCGCGCTTAATATAGTTATTAAACATAAACTTGGCTCAAAGGAAAAAGCTCTTTAATAGTTTCCATTCTGTGTCACGTGGCGTTAATTTCTATTATATTTACCGTTACTTAGACGAAGAAAACCGTATGTACCTAAATGTGTGTTTAGTCGATAAACTTGATAAGATGGACTTGGGGATAAAATTGTTATATGGGAGCCCCCCTTAAATATTTATTTTATTTTATTTTTAGTACATTTGTTGTTATAGCGGCAATAGAAATACATCATCTGTGAAAATTTCAACTGTCTAGCTATCACCGTTCTTGAGATACAGCCTGGTAACAGACGGACGGACAGCGAAGTCTCAGTAATAGGGTCCCGTTTTTACCCTTTGGGTACGGAACCCTAAAAAAAGGTGAAAGCAGCGTCATCTAAGAATCAGCACTCAAATCACGTCACCTTGTGAAAAAATTACACTCGCAACCTACAAAAAGACAGTGGTACAATTTCCTTACTAGATCCGTGTCTTAGTAATAGTCCAACTGTAAGATATACTGCGCTGTGACCAATTATTTGTCGCCTTCGCTCTTTTAGAATGAAGACTTTTCAAATGGATTTGTGTAAAACTCATTGTAGTTTTCTAATGAGTTTAGGTCTAAAGATAACTAATCAAAAGCCCATGCCAAAGTACAGCAAATAACCTTAGATAGTGAATATACAATGTGGGTCCTGTAACATAAGCAAAAAATTAAAACATAGATTTTACTCGTTAAATTGAACAACATTATTTGTTCAGCAACTTCTAAAAAAAGTTAGTTTTAAAAATTTAAAACAATTTTTTTAAATTTTTAAAACTAACTTTTATGAAAACAAATTAATAGTATATTCAATGTATGTCGTCCAACGTTGACATTTCCTGAGCATTGACATAGCTGTCACTCTACTAATATCGGACATTTCGCAATACATTGCTTCTTTGTCTAAACTTTATTCTACAAAATGTCATTTAATACACGTTATTTTCAGAAGTTGCTTAACAAATGTTGTCATGGTTTAAATGTTGTTTAGTTTCAAGTGACGAATCTATGTTTTAATTTATTGCTCCTGTTACAGGGCCCACCCGGTATAAGCGGATGATCGTGGTAGTACATATAGTATGGTGGTAAAGGTAGTTCGCTCGCATCCGACGAAACAAAAGGAGTTCGCATTGCAACCGCTTGGGTTTAGAGTTCCCCACGATCGCTTCAGGGAACAACGGGGCGTCGCTCACACCGAAGCAGTACCCTTACATCAGTTAACGTGACCGTATTCGCTAGCGACAGCGTGCAGCGTTTTTTTTTTTTTTTTTATGTCATAGGGGGCAAACGAGCAAACGTATCGCCTGATGGAAAGCGATTACCGTCGCCCATAAACACCTGCAACACCAGAGGAGTCACAAGTGCTTGCCTACCCGGAGGACGAAGATAGAATGCCTCTATGCTAGTAATTTCACCGGCTATCTTACCCCCACACCGGAACACAACAATGCGAACATTGCTGTTTGGCGGTGGGTTAGCAGGCAAGACGGCGTAACGATAGCGTAGCGTAAGCGATTTGTATGGAGAATAGTACAGCGCCCCTAGCGGATACTTTGTACAACTACAATTCTCCATACAAACCTTTTACGTAGTCGCTAGCGTGTATGGTTATTGTAAATTCATGGTAAGGGCACAGAACACGGCAAATTAAAAGTAATTCTAATTAATATTCTTTGATCAATCGATCATAACTTATATCAGACGTTAAAACTCCAAAAGTAACATAAGTGTGTGTTACGAGGTTAAAGACTTTCAAAAATTCAAAAAAAAAAAAAAAAGTTTATTGGGTTTTTTTACACGTTATATAACAACATTCCAGTAAGCATAGTATGCTTGTAGCGGAATGACCCGTAACACAAAAAACCAAATAAATATCTAATTTCTTAATTGCTAAGTATTACTACTGTTACAACTAAATTAGCATGTGCATATTATGTGTGTATGTGTAAGTGCTTTAATATCTATAAATTTACTATACTCGTATTAACAACAAATCCATTATTTAAAAATAATGGATTTGTTGTAAACAAATTTTTATTTTATTTTATTTTTTTATTTTATATTATACCCAATTTGAAGACAAACAAAAAATATTAATTATTATTATTATTGTTATAATTTGCATGGCTTTTTAAAGTCTAAATGTGTAGATCTGAAATCTATTGTGTAACACCACTTTTGTACCACATTTATGGCAAATAAATATATTTCTATTTCTATTTCTATTCGGAAAGACTTGTCTTGAGACACTGTGAATGTCGGACGAAAATATATCGCGTAGCCTCCCAAACACTACCTCCGCCCAGCTGAGTCACGGATGCGACGATTGGCCTCTTTCTAAAAGTTGGACCTACATAGTTGGATGTATTGTATATACTCTTAGTACTAAGTATTCGTAAAAGTCCCGATAGACACCATATTTTTTATTAACGTCATTTTGGTAATGTAGTTAGGTAGGTAAAAGAAATGGACAGAGAGCAAAGTGATCCTATAAGGGTTCCATTTTCGCCGATTGAAGTACGGAACCTTATAGATGGTCAAAACTTGTTGATACCCAAAAACTACTAAAGCTTCTAGCCCCGTGTTTTTTTTAAGGTAATGCCGCGATCCCGATATACTAGCACATGTGACGGTGTGACAGCCAGCCGTTTTAACGGGCAAACTAAACCGCAGTAGAAAAGTACCTTTTTACTGCAAGGTAGTCGGATCGATGCCGGCTCTGACACAGATTACTGCCGATGCCGATAGACTCGAGAGATACCCGGCTCCCTAGTGAGTAAAGTTGACTTTGTACGTACAAAGTGTGGGTGGGTTTAGAGAAATTACATTGTACTTTTTGGCGAGCGGTGTAAAGTTAATATAATTTTTATCATAATGGATCGAGCGAGCGAAGCGTTTTTATTTTAGCTTGGCCTCAAATTATTTCGTATGTCCGGATGTGTGGATGTTTCGATGTACAGATGCTTTCCGGCTGTTCTTGCCTATAGGTCGCAATTTGCAACCGATTCTCATGAAATGATGTGAGTAGGTTCGATAAGTAGGTAGTGTAAATATAAATATCTCGTTGATTAAATTTTTCGAATTGTTCACTGGTTTAAGCATTAAATGAATCAAACATACTTATTAAAAAAAAAATTGATGTACGAATAGTTACCATTCACACGTTTTCTTTATATTTTGTCATCCTAACGATGAAATGCGTGTTTTGACAACAATATTTAAAATATAACTTTTACAAGTATGGTATTTTTACATTTGATTTGTTTATATTGGATTGAGTTTCACGTCAGCCACGCAGTCATTTATATCTTCGCTTCAATATGAAATAGTGTTTGGACCCTAACCCTACCTCCACACTACTCGCGAAGACAAAAGCTGGCCAAAGTATGGGTTTCCATTACTCCACAATATCATACTCGCCCAATAGTAGGAGATCCGAACCTTCATCGACCTTCACCGAGCTGATAATAGAATTAAACATATTTTATAATGAACTAGCTTTTGCCCGCGACTACGTCCGCGTGGAACTTGGAAGTATGGAAGCAACCTCGTACAACACGATAGATATCCACCTAACCGTAATTAATAAAAGGGATTATTAAAAGCGCCTAAATAAATGTAAGAGCAATTCTGCTTTTGGTCTAATAATTACATTTCCTATAGGGTCATCAATGTCATCATGAATTACTTACTCACTTTTCAATCTTTTTAGGGATAATTTCCAGGATGAAAACTATCCTATGTCCTTCCTCGGATCTTAAACTATCTCTATGCCAAATTTCATCAAAATCGATTCAGCAGTTTAAGCGTGAAGAGGTAACAGACAGACAGACACACTTTCGCATTTATAATATTAGTATGTATTTAGTATATTAGAAAATATATTAAAAATGGGTTTGCTAAAAATATCCTGGACAGGCTATTTTTAATAATTAAAAAAAAAAAAGATTTTTTATTAAATGTTGCAACATCGAGATAATAAAATTTTATCCTTCCCTTATTCCTTAAAGTATAAAATGTGCAGCCGTTGGGTTGCCTATTATTTTTTAAGAAGCTTCTATCCTCCATATATAGTTTACATACCGAGCATGCGCACTTCCTTAGATATATTCGAGATCCCATCACGTGCGACAGCGATGTTGGGTCCTTTATTATTACACTGTATACTTACCTCGGCACTCTCTGTCACACATTACCACTCTCGTTAAAATTGAAATCTTTAAAAAATAATTAAAAATAGCCAGTCCAGGATATTTTTAGAAAACCCATTTTTAATATATTTTCTCATATACTAAATTCATTCAAAAAAATCAAAAAATCAAAAATGTTTATTGGTATCATATGTAGGGTTACAATTCTGCACTGGTGCCTCTTTTTAAGTATTCGAGATACTTGTGCTAAGAGAACACCGCTCTCCCTCAAGTTGTGAGTATACCATTACTACAAGTTAGTTCGGTTATTAATTTATTTTATCAAAATAAGATATTAAAAGTGAGGCAATTTTAAACAATTCATCTTTAAATTTAAACAATTTTAAACAATGTTTATAAAAAAAAAATTTAAACAATTTTAAACAATTTTAACAACATTATAATTATAAAATATGTTTCATTCTATTATCGGCTCGGTGAAGATCGATTCAGCTCCGGATCTTAGACTACAACCTTAAACAACTTCGTGGGTAGTGTAGCGCTGGGGTAACACCATCACGCACACGTCAACAGCATTATTCTACTTCTAATTCATCGTAAAGTTGGCGCCAGAAAGTTCCAAAACAAAAGGCAAATCTGTCTCCCTCTAATTAAGCATTCACAGCCTTTGAGAGACAGAGAGGGAATTAGGTTACTATTGAATTTTGCAGTAACGGTGCATCGTAAACTAGTTAATGACCGTTTAAATCGCAGTTGAAAGCTGAGATATTCTTAGTCTGCCCTTCCTGTAGATAAGGTCGTAAGTGACGTATATTTTCTATTGAAAAGCTTCGCTTTGGGATAGTGGTTATATTGTTTTGTTTGTTTTAAATATAATGCGAGCAATGTCTGCTTTAACAATGTCTGAGACTAGAAGCCAAACCTAGTCTGTGTATAAACCGACTTCATCCATTTATTTATTGAATGTAACGAAAAAATGTTAAAATAAAGAAACTGCAAATAAAAACTTAAACTGAATACTACTAACAACAATGTACAAAAAAGCTATAATTAACATAAATATGGAAACATTAAACTCCATCCATTTAGTGTCAGAAAATGTCATTAAAAACCTACTTTATTGTAGGCTTTTTCAAACAAAAAAAACATGAATTATTTGCAAAGTGACTAATTGTGTAATTCTCTCCTTTTGAAACTGAAGACGGGTGACGAGAGAGTTTTTACGGAATTCCTTCTCTTGAGGGATAATCAAATTCATAGTTTCAATCGAATCCCTAGGGGCTAAGCTAAGCTTCAAGAAGCTAAAAATAATCTTCATTTTGAGCGGGAGAATATATTTTTATGTACAAAAACTTTTTATGTGTATTGGAGATTTTAAATCTTTGCAGGATTACTTAATTACAAACGCAAGGTAAGTAATTGAGTAATGTTTATAGACAATACTTAAGTCTTAATTAAAACTTATTGAACCGGGTCTATCACGATATTTTGATATACCTTCATTGCCTGACGTTTCAACACGGTTTCACGTGCCGTGGTCTCAGACGTACTAACGTAGAGTACGTGAAAATATCGTGATAGACCCGGTTCAATAAGTTTTAATTATGTGTTCAAACCGCGAGAGTATAAAGTGCTATAATACTTAAGTCTTGTTTTGTTAAAGAGTGGTAGCCTAGTGGTTAGGGCATGCGACTTTCAATCCGGAGGTCGCGGGTTCGAACCCCAATGGGTTTTTCGGAACTTATGTACGGAATGTCATTTGATATTTACCACTCGCTTTTCGGTGAAGGAAAACATCGTGAGGAAACCACCTAAGCCCAATAAGGCCTAGTTTCCCCTCTGGGTTGGAAGGTCAGATGGCAGTCGCTTTCGTAAAAACTAGTGCCTACGCCACATCTTGGGATTTAGGTAGCCGACCCCGATTGAGAATTCATTCTCAAAAAATGGGACAAGGCTAGGAGGTTGATGTTTTGTTAAAGAGTAGGCATCTCCAATGATGTCTTGATACCAATTAACTCATGTGTGGTTTGGGTCACCTTTTCTTTGACTGCGTGCATAGTCGTTATGTTTACTGCTCTATTTCACCGTGCAGCAGTATCGAACGGCAGAACTGGGTTAGCAGCTGCAGTAATCGTTCTAGGAGCGCCGTGGGAAACTGCCACTTGCCCACAATAATATATATTCACGTCAAGGGTCGATATTCGCTAATCGTGGAAAAGTTTTGTAGCTACTTAGACTGACTTCCGACTGACAAGCAAACTTTTATAAATATAAATGGGGACTGGGGATCGAGCGAGCGAGCGTGTACAGTCAACCAATTTGATTCTTAGGCCATTTCGTACCTTGTCACAGTGTACGGCAATATGAAAGCCATTTGAAATCTCATGTCATTGTCATTGTGACAAGGTTCTATAGTGGCCTAGAAATCAAATTGGTTGACTGTACAATGCACATCCTAGAGTAATGGCGAATACGCTTGAGCGTTTTAGAGAACACTAGAAGTTCCCGCAACTTTGTACGCGTATTTTTAGGGTTCCGTACCCAAAGGGTAAAAACGGGACCCTATTACTGAGACTTCGCTGTCCGTCCGTCCGTCCATCCGTTCGTCCGTCTGTCACCAGGCTGTATCTCAACAACGGTGATAGCTAGACAGTTGAAATTTACACAGATGATGTATTTCTATTGCCGCTATAACAACAAATACGAAAAATAAAATAAAATAAATATTTAAGGGGGCTCCCATACAACAAACGGGATTGGTTGCGTTAACTTTACACCTCATTTGTATGGTTAACTTAACCACTTAAGGATGGAAAGTGTTTGAACGGAACCCTCGGTGCGCGAGTCCGCCTCGCACTTGACTGGTTTTTTTATACCGTAGTCGGGTAAAAAGTATCCTATAACCATCTTTGGATGGCCAGCTATCCCTGTACCAAAATTGGTAAAAATATATCCAGCCGTTTCTGCGTGATGCGAGGACAAAGGAAATTATGAAAACAGATGGCGCCTGGTTGGCATGACGCCGCGCGCCTATATTAAATCCCCTGGTGGATCGAGATGGTGGATCCTACTGCACAGGGTACAAAACAAATGACGATCCTGCATCACGCTATTAAGATCTTTCCCGAAATCTATTTTTATTACAAACCTAGAATTTTAAGGACGTTCTGTTAGCGTAGAATTATAGAATCAAAGACTTGTGATTGACGTAACGATCTTAACTTAGTTGAGAGAGCACTACGCCTGAAACGCAGGGTCGCAGGTTCGAGTCTTGTTTACATTGTAGTAGATCACATAACAGTTTTCTTTCAGAATTTACCTTCGTTTCAAAACACAACGGTAGGTAAGTTATGAAAGAAAAAAATTAATGTGATCCACTGATTGCAAGCAGAACTCGAACCTGCTACAAGTTTTTATGTAGTTGCACAGTCATGTCCTAGTGTCTGTTTATCTGTAATAAAATCTTGCGAGCAAAATCTGACTCGCTTCCCAATATCCAATTAGATGACAGTTTAATTACTGCGTAGTGTTCTTACAGAAGTTTCAAGACCACCTTCCTTCATAAAGTAATTTCTATGAAATGAATATTGTACTGTCCTGTCATCCAATTTACATTATGTAAGATTAAGTTGTCAAATTCAGTCTGAATCCGGTCCTCTATTGTGTGATGGCGTGGTTGTCTCTATTCTCTTATAGCTTGTTTGAAGGTACGCTTTAGGGTGCGTTTTCACTAAGCGAGCGAGTTCGTTCTTGTGTAGACCACAACACCTATGTTGCGTTTTACTTAGAGCTCTGAACAGTTCTGAGCAAGCAAACGAACGAATGTTTGTTTAGAACGAACTGAGCCTTAACCCGTCAAGTGTCAGACCTTCCTAGAACAAAACACCGCGAAATGTCCCATACAAACAAGAAACGGCTGAATTTCCGCTAAAGATGGGAATTTTACCTACCCCGAGAATAATTATATGAGATGTGTTATATATCGTTAGAGAGCTAGATAAATTTTGAATTCGGCACAATATGTTATAATAGCCGCACTTACTTGTAGTGAGATGTAGATTTATTTATATTCCAAGATGTTCGCTTTCCGTCACATCCGTCACTAATCATTCACAATTCACACTCAATTTAAAACCACATATCACATTTTACATACACTAAAATGATACTGGCTAGTTTATGCGTCAATTTTACGTAAATTTACTACTAAACACCTAATAATTACTTCACAACAAATATTTATTTACGAGAAGCGCACGCTACAAACTTACGCCGCCCAAATCGCAACTGTCATGGCGGATTTGCCGCGAAATTGAGCACTGTTTGAACAAAATCATAAATCTATCAAAATTCCCAAGACCTTACACCAATCTAATATATGAAATGAAATCCTGAGAAAGTGTTTTATAAAACTATTATTTGTTCGTAAGGTTTTGAACAATTGAAAATTAGGAAACAAATGAATTACGACGGCCATCATTGCAAAATTATTGCGTCATTCAAACTTGAGGACTTTTTTCACTAGGATACAATATCGTGCGGCTAAATTTAACATTAAAAACGAAAACCTTATTTAATTGCCAGTAATTTGATATATAAAACATAATATAAACACTTTCCGTTTAAAAGATTTGGACATATTTATTACACGACACGACACCTCAAATGCAAGTGATTTTCGAAATGGCGGACGAATTCCGCCAATGTAGAGAAAAAAAAATATTTACACGTCACTATTGAGGATTCTGATTGGTTAAAAATCAAATTTGTGTGCTCTGATAGCTGTTGTTGGATAGTAAAATATCTATCAAGCTGCCACCATAACGAATCGATGCAGAGAAATTGATCCAATGAGCGGTTTGGGCTGTAGACTAGCGTGTGTCTACTGGACGCTACCGGCACAAAATTGCTGTAGACTAACGTTAGTCTACTGGACGCTTGACGGTAGGGTTGCCACCTTTTTTTTGAAGAAATATAGTATTTTTCTCAGAACCTTGCCAAAATATAGTACTTTTGGGAAATTTTGGAAAAAAAATAGTACACGTTATAAAATTCACAACGCGTCACTACGGGTACGTTCCAATTTAGTCGATGTTTATACAAAAAAGTGCAGCAGTGGAGTTAGCAATGAAAATATAGTATTTTCCGTACTATATTATATTTCTATAATATATAGTACAATTGACCGCAATATAGTACGATACTATATAATATAGTACAGGTGGCAACCCTACTTGACGGTCTACTGGACGATTGCTTTTTTGATCCCATACATGAATCCGATAATTTTCAATCAGTTGCAAAGTTTTTTCTTGATTTCATTGGATCACGAGGATTTTTCACAATGTTCAGATAAAAAATCGAAGACCCACCGAGCACGTACAATGCCGAGCGAATGCTGCAGCGATTAACAGCTCGCTCGCCTCAGAAGTCATTTACATTTACTCTGAACAAATGAGCGAGTGAGAAATTAAATTAAATAAAACACTGATAGAACTTCGCTCGCTCAAGTGTTTTCGTTTAAGCGCGAACAAACGATTGCTCGCTCAGAACTGTTCAGAACATTAAGTGAAAACGCGGCTTTACAAGAAGGCCTTAAGGGAGATACAACGGGATGGGACGTGAATTGAAATTTATATCTTCGGTGGAAATAGTATAAAGTGACAAGGATATTGTGTTAATGTAATAATAATAATTAACCGTATTCTTGCGTTCATAATATATTGCTCGTGGTTGCTTTTAATGGCTATTTTGACGGAACAGGGCTGTCATGATTTCAGTTCCCTCTTTGTCTCGCCTTGCCTGGCCAATGGAAAAGCACCTTAACTTGAAGTACCTCCTCTCAAACGTCCTCGCACAAGATGGCCGAAACAAGCGAATCTCGTTACAATAACAAGGGACACGGTAAAAAGTAGCAATAACTCAGATTGGAACCGAATCGAGTGAGGACTTGGTTGCTGGTAGACTCTGATTCAATTGTCGTAATAGACGAACAACTAATTGATCCTTCAACGAATGTTTTCGTTTTCCCTGTGAGGTATAAAAACCTTAAAAGGATGCATTCTGATATAAATGCAGGAGTTTAAGGCAAAAAGGTTGGAATTTTTATGTTCGTACAACAACTGAATAATTCCGTTGAATTCTTACGGGTCCCATTCCATCAAAATGTCAACTACGTCAACAATAGGTATTTTGGAGGTACGAGTACAACATTGGAATAAAACAGAATATTGAAATAGGCGCAGTTTCATCGAATTAAAAACCTGAGTATTTTTTGAGGACAGTTGCTCTAGTAAACTCGAGTCTCTTACGAAACTAAATTATTATGATGATATAGTGTCTATAGGTAGGTATAAGTTGTCAAATGCAATTTAATTACAGTACTCCTAGCACAACAGTGACAGGTGACTCTGGGACAAATACTGTCCATCTCTTTCCTTTCGATACCGTGTGAGTAAGATACTAAGTCACGCTACAAGCACAGTTGGTCCTGCAGTCTTCTAGTATTTCGTTTTCTTGTCTATTTTTCATTGCGTCAAACCACTAACTCTTCCAAGCAAATGAACTGTCAAACCATACAAAGTGAGTCAGTTTGTAAAATAAATAAATAAATAAATATCAGTCAACCTCACACAGATCGATCTAGTCCCAAATTAAGCTCAAGAAGGCTTGTATTATGGGTACTAGACGACGATATACATACTTATAAGTATAGATAAATATATATATTATACTTAAATACATAGAACAACCATGATCCAAGCACAAATATTCGAGTTCATCACACAACACGCATTTTCTACAAGATTTTTCATATTTCTGGGACAATTTCTGTACAATAGATTAAATGCGAAATTTTACCTATATCCACTTAGCTTCGCCCAATGTAAGAAAACGCTTCGTGAGTCACTACAAACTATGACGTACGAAGATACAGAGAACTTACTGGCTGTCATTAAATAAATATTTGTTTAATTTAGTACTTTCGTTTAAATTTTAGTATTTAAGCTACAATAAGATTATTATAATATAGATGAATGAATATTTACTTAAATTAAATAATGTAAAGGCTTTCCTATTGCCGTAAACACAGGGGCAACCCTAGCCGGTTCAGGTTATGCAAATTGTGAATTTATTTGTTTTTTAAGTATAGAATTTATCCGTTACCTCTCTGTACATTATGTTTTTTCAATAAATGTATTTATATTTGTACAAATATTCGCCCTGGCTGGGATTCGAACCCGGGACCGCCGGCTCAGCAGGCAGGTCTCTACAAACCGAGCCAACTGCGTCCTCAATGTATGGTTTGACAGTTCATTTGCTTGGAAGAGTTCGTAGTTTGACTCTATTTGTGTGTTTGAAGGTACGCCTTACTTGAATCACTTCCCTTCGAACGTTCTCCACAAACAAAATGGCCGAAGCAAGCAATCTTGCTACAATAACAAGGGCCACGATAAAAAGTCGCAATAACTCAGATTGGAACCGAATCAACTTAAGACTTGGTTCAACTTTTATTGAATGTCTTGAGAAATCTGGCTTATTCATGTTTTGAACTAGGATAGAGGTTTTCTTTGTGATCCTTAGAGCCCTTGTACACAGAACAAAATTAGACTGCTACTTTGGTTGTAAGAGTAAAACAGTTTTATTTTAGTTTTCATTTTGTTAAAAAGACACATTTTGCTACCTTTGTTTGATGCATGAGATCTGGGGCAAAATTTTAGGTGGGTCCGAAATATCATCACTGCAATACTTAAGCGATGTGTTCTATTTACAATGACAATTCATCAATGTGTTTTCTTGCAGTTTGATTAATAAAAACTTTACATTATTATTACCAATCATCATGACAAGGCCAATTCTACAATTTTAATTGGAGACATCACCTCGTCGAATTCTGTCTCTGATTTCACATCTGATCTGCTTACTATAAACGAAAACTTGTAAAATTAGCCAAGTTTTATATTAACTGCTATTTATTCGACTAACTTTTTAAGCAAAAAAACCCGTTCCTCAATAACTTGGTATAAAAAATGCCAAAATGTAAGGAAAGCCATTAAAATTCACTCCACCTCCAGTACTTTGTCAATAGGCCGATCGTAAATCTTGAAACTTGAACAGTACGCTTTACTTACGAAACGACTTAGCTTAAGAGAGTTTTCTAGGGACTTACGACCTTCTGTCTAATCGAAACCCGCCCCAGACTTATATCGGGTATGATAAAAATTTATGTGACAATTTATGAGATGGTTTGTCGCGCGAATTGCTATATTAGCACTCTTCGTATTTAAGGACTTAGTAAAAGTAATGTCGCTCAGTTTGAATATGCGTCTGTCGTAAATACTGCACACTTTATATTAATACTAGCTGTGCCCCGCGGTGTTACCCGCTCTGCCCGCTCATCCCATGGGAACACTAAATTTATTCGGGATGAAAAGTATCCTATACTGTCCTTTCCCGGGTCTCAAACTATCTCCATACCAAATTTCATCTAAGTCGGTTCAGCGGTTTAAGCGTGAAGAGGTAACAGACAGACAGACAGACAGACACACTTTCGCATTTATAATATTAGTATGGATTAAAACACATAGGAAACGAGTTTACTCACATCATAGAAATCGAATATCGCTCGACATGTTTCGAATTGGTTCGCGATTCATCATCAGGAGAGCCGATCAGTCGCTGCGGGCAACCGAGCACTCATCATTTAGAATAATACTTGAAGGTATCCCCGCAATTTCGGCCGCGTATTTTTTACTTTCCCATAGTCAGGTAAAAGTTTTCCTATAACCATTTTTGGATGGATACTCTCCCTGAACCAAAATTGGTTAAAATCTGTCTAGCCATTTGATGAGCGGACAAGGAATTTTTTTTCAACAGATGGCGCCGTACCGCGTCGTTGCCACCCTGCTGCATTGCGCTGTTAAGTTTCTTCTGATAATGACCCCTCTTCGTATAAAAACTGACTTTTAATACAATTATAGAATATCAACAGTCTAAGATGCTGGTTGGGAACTAGATGGACTGACCAGGTGAAAGCTACTTCCTCAAAGAAATTCTATAAAGCTGTGAGAGCAACAATGGATCCAGACCGATGGAGACACCTCAAGAATACGATACTTTGTGATCACGATCCTCAGGAATGAGGGACCGACTAAAGAGAAGAAGATACTGGTTTCGTAGTATTGTCAGATAACTGTTGTAACTTCGTGTGACTTTCATGGTATTTGCAGTTTTTTTTTCTTTGCGATACTGAGCTATCTCAATATAACGATCCTAAATCGCTCGCTTGAGACTCCTGCGACCTTTATCAAATCATCAGTACAAATTTGGGTCTTCCTGTTAACGCAATTGATGAATCTTATGAACTGGCAGTGAACGTCATAAGCTACGTAACCAATTTAAATATCTATTTCAATACCACAGTAATTACATTTTTATAATAAACTAAACCTATCTATGAAACTGAAATTCATAATTAGTGAAACTAATTATAAAACTAAAAAGGTTCTATGAATTCTAACAATTTAATTATTTGTGCTATATTGGTTAATCTGGTTCTTTAAATTTCGTCATTCCACAGTCTCACCAAGATACTTTAAGCATAGTTCTAGGTTCAAACTCTGATATAAACTAGTTGAATCTTCTTTTGAAAACTAAAAGCACTTACTGAGTCTGCGTTCCTTTACAAGTAGGTACCTAGTCATCTTCTGGTAACTTACCTGAAAGAAAAATACTTAATTAGTAACACGAAGCCGCAAAGAAAATGTTATCTCGGTTTCAATAGAAATAGCTAAGGAACTAACTAAACAGCACCAAAATCATATAAAAAACAAAAACAAATCAATCAGACTTTATTTAAAAACTTACATAAGCATAAAAATAATAACTTAAATCTAATAAATCTTCAGGAAAACTAGATCAGTTATTTTATTAGGTACCCAAATTTCGACATGAAATCTGCAGCAATAACTATTGTAGAAATATTATATAGAGACTCATACCTGCAGACAAACAGTGCAAACCGTTTTGCAGGAAATTGTATATGTTTTTAGCTTTACACTTTAATAAATAAATAAATAAAAAAAACAAAATTTCAAACACCTTCGACACAAGTAGCTGGTCATCATGAGACCCTCATTCAATGAGTGATATAGAAAATGCTACTAAAACTGAACATAACTACAAAATTTGGAATTCTCAGCTTCAATATTGACTGAGAGCTTGTCTCTTGTTCCAATTAAAACTGAATATATTGGAAACTACTGGTCCTATTTCCACCAAACGTAGAACCATCTCGACGGACAAGTCTTTCGCTAAAAAAAATTGGGCAAGTGCGAGTCCGACTCGCGCATGATGGATTCCGTACCATAATCTATAACAAGTTTGTTGTACGGGAGCCCCCCTTAAATATTTATTTTATTTTATTCTTAGTATTTGTTGTAATAGCGGCAATAGAAATACATCATCTGTGAAAATTTCAACTGTCTAGCTATCACCGTTCTTGAGATACAGCCTGGTGACAGACGGACGGACGGACGGACAGCGAAGTCTCCGTAATAGGGTCCCGTTTTTACCCTTTGGGTACGGAACCCTAAAAACACACCCAAATTGGTCCATCCGTTTGGGGGCTAAGATACCATAGACAGAGACACAACAACAACACAGATATACATGTAATAGTATATTGTGTCATAAGGGTAGTAAGTAGGGGATTACTAACGAAGGTCTATTAGAAGCCCGACGCCGAAGGCGGAGGGCTTTTAATGTCCTGAGTTTGTAATCCCCTTACTACCCGCCATACACACAATATTTTTCATCACATTTGGGAGTAAATAACAAATACATGACAAAAATAAATATTAAACTAATTAAACGATAACGATTGACAACCAACTTTTTTCTGCATATATTTTTTTAATTTACTATAAGCACAGGCAAAACGGCCATCAGCTTAAAACAGAAAACAAATATACACAGAATCTTACCATCTATCATTAAACAAATAACGATTAACAATATTATGCAGGAATAATTTAACACCGTAATCCATACTAATATTATAAATGCGAAAGTGTGTCTGTCTGTCTGTCTGTCTGTTACCTCTTCACGCTTAAACCGCTGAACCGATTTAGATAAAATTTGGTATGGAGATAGTTTGAGACCCGGGAAAGGACATAGGATACTTTTCATCCCGAATAAATGTAGTGTTCCCGTGGGATGAGCGGGTAACACCGCGGGGCACAGCTAGTATATTATAAAACTAAAATACGAACAGTAATTTTGTTACAAAACTAAATAGTACCTAACCAATAATTTTATAACTTTTTTTCTTTTTTTTGTGTCGTCTACCACAGATAATGATAAGAACTGCGTTTAGTTTAGAAACATGACAAGCCATACTGCCAGATTGTAACGATAATTCAAAGTTAAATTTAATAAAATTATTGCAAAATACACTTAAATAATTGTAAAACATAAATATTAATGCAGTTACATGTACCGTATTAATTCAATACACCATAAAATTTGCTGGTAGGCAAGTTTTGTTCGTACAACAAAAAACCTTGGCTGGATTGAAACCTCCTTAGTCTGAAGTAAACTGCAAGTGCGAAAACCAAAACCATAACTCCCTCGGGAGCTATAACAATTTATAACTCCCGCGGGAACAATATAGGCCTTAGTCCGTCAGTACACCTACATGTAATACCATCTTTTACGAGCAAATGTGATGAAAAACTTATAATATCCCCGTTTTTTCGTCGGGGGTAATAATAGAATATTCCTTCCAGTTTTGTGTCAAGTTGAGCAAACAAATGTTGTTGAATACAGACCCTTACAATATAAATAAATAGTTATAATTGCTTAATATAGGTTAAGATAACGATGACCCATTTTTACATGATTATATAACGAGATAACGTAATGACGTAATATTGTGTAATTACTTACCCTTTTTGTCCAGATAAAGGACAATAGCTATTGTGTAATATTATTACTTCCGGGCATCGTTATTATGTATGCAACTGTTTTATATTATAATTATTTTTAAGGTGTTTAATTAGGTGAATTACTCAATCAGAGAATAGTTATAGTATTAAGTAAAATCACATTATATTATTAAAGATGATTATCAAATTAGCTTAGGTGAACCACTTCCTAACCATAGGCAAAAACTGGCTATTTCTTTATCTCCTTTCGTATCTCTTATTTACGTAAGCCATGAAAGTAACCTTGAATGTTGTTGACCTACATTTCATGCCGCTTACGTAACGAAGGGAAAATATCGTAGTTCCAATTAGAATCCAATACGCATAGCCAAAATATTTTGTGATAATCATAAAAGTTGTCAGATCTCAGGTATAGATATAAGATGAAGGTATAATAATAAATAAACGCTTAATAACATGACTTATTATTCCCCATTTTTGAGATCTGACTAACTGAAATACATATGTAAACATTTTGTATGTACCATTAATAAACATGAATATTTTATAAATAAATTCGTGAAATAAGCTAGATGAGCGCAAGCGCAAATAAACCACGCCCCCGTACATCTTATAACTCTGATTCGGTCTATCAAGGACGGAATAAAGATGGCGGGCGCAAAAAGTGGGTCAGTGTCACAGCAAGCGTCGCCCAGCTCTCATCTCGCTCCAGTTCACCTTATGAAGAAAGAAACAGTATCTTTTTATTGTGCAACCCAGTCTCAAGTATTATACAGTCCAATCATGCAGAACGAGTCGCCAGTAGCAAGTCAGGCCATTCGTTTTAATGGTCCCTTCGAGTAGCCGGATCAAGAATCAACGCAACAATTACGTCAATCGCCAAGTGTTTTGCGAATTTTCGCGACACTCACAAGTGGTCTCTGTCTAACAGAGAGATTCGGACCGCAACTTTAGTTGCGGTTATGCTGCATTTCAACAAGTAACACTAGTGAAAGTTGAAATTGCAGTCGTCGTTTTGTAATCGTGCAGGCTAGTGCTTTCGAGCGCAGGCAGCCCTTTACTGCGACACAGACTGAGTGACGGTCGAGCCTTGTCGGTACTCTTAACGAACGTGAGCGGTTCACTTAAATGTGTTCAGCTATTGATCTGTAGAGTACTGGGCGGCGCTCTGTAGACACTCATGCACCGAACCCCCTAATTTCAAAAGAGAATGCGCGAGCGCACCTGGTGTCCAGCTAATTCTCAAGTGAAAACTGGTTGGGTCAGTTGCAAAACAAGCGGCAGTGGACCTTGCGGTGTTAAACCCACAGAGTGTCGTACTTCGTGAGTTCTCGGACGCGCTCACCTTTCCACGGTGGTGGATCGTACAGTCCGGCCGTGAATACGGTTCCACACTTCCCCAAGTCCTAGCTGGATTCCCCACATAGTGTGTCCAGTTAGGCCACAGGGCCCAGTAGGTCGCACGGAGCCAGCTTATCAGGGAGCTGGACCCGATGCTAGGTTGTTAGGAAGTGGTTCATTAGGGAATATACGGTCGGATAAGTGTTTTTGTGTTTTGTGTATAAATGTGTAAATTGTGTTTTTTAATTTCGCGTAAATAATTGTGTTTAAATTTTCGCGCAAATAACTGTGTTTTTGATTTCGCGTAAATAATTGTGTTTAAAAATTCGCGTAATAATTGTGTTTAATTTGAATTGTTTGATTAGTTCCGTGTTTAAAGAAGTGTTTTTGTTTTATAATTGTTTTAATTGTGATCAATGTCAGTGCGTTCAAGTTGATTCGTTTCGTTTATTTTGTTTGTTTAAGTGTTAATGTCCGTACCGGAGATTAACGTAAGGGTTTTGCGCTCGGGAAAGCGAACACCTTCGGTGTCTCCAGTCAACATGTCGGTTACCGGCACCCCGCCGTCGGGGTTGACTACTTCGAACGAAACGAACACTTGGGACAAGGACGTTGAAAGTGCAAATAAAAATACGAGCAGTGACGCAAAGGCAAAGGCCACCGCGAGTCAGGAAACATTAACGCCAAAAAACGTAACTCACGCGCAAAAAGAGGCTCCTCCAGCCACGGATAATGCAAGCATCTCTGTGCTTATGGCAGAATTAGAATTAAGGAAGGCGGAGTTGATCCAGGCTAGGGCAGTATCGGCGGAAGCTCAGACTAGACTAGAAATCGCCAGGCTAGAGGCAGCTAGGTCTAGTAGCAACACGTCGCGGGACTGTGATAGGAATTCTCGTGTAGAGGGTTGGATTCAACAACAAAACGTCACTAATTTGCCCGGGGTGCGCATTAGGGAGCCGCGTAATGAGATCACGTACGATCAGTTTCAGAACAAGGATCTTGAGTTAATGTCACACAGGATAGAGACCGCGGTTACTCGTAAAAATGCACCAATTATACAACGGAACGTACCGGAGCTATCGCATTTCTCTGGGGCACTCACAGAGTGGATCCCCTTTAAAGCCGAATATTTAGACACCGAGTCGCTATTCACAGACGTCATGAATGTAGCTAGAATACGACGTAGCTTGCGAGGCGACGCGAGGAACGCGGTAAAATCAATTTTGTATACAGTATCGGACCCGAATGAGATAATGGATTTGTTAGAATTGCAGTTCGGCAATCCTGAGGCTATCATTTTAGCCGAAATCGAGGAGGTCAAACGTTTGCCTAAATTGACCGAAGATTGCGCCAATATTATCTCATTCGCGGGACAGGTAGCTAATGTAGTTTCATGTATCAAGGCGTTGAAACAGGATCAGTACTTGTTAGCCCCCGAACTAGTAGGTAGGTTAGTCGAGAAGCTAAATCCCATTTTGCGGTACGAATGGAACAAATATCGCGTGGCGAACTCCTCTATACCTACTCTAGTAGCATTATCGACATTTTTAAACGACACCAGTAGAGCTTCGGGTTTAACTCGTAGGCCGATAACGCGACAACAACGTAACCCGGTTCACACAACTAGGTTAGCCCGGCGTAGGTCTAGGTCATCGTCTCGATCGCTAAGCAGGGATAGTGTAGGATCAGACGTCAATCACAGCGTTAACACCCATAGAGTCGTAAATAGTAGGAAAAATGTCGATAAACCTAGGCACACGGTAGCTCAGGTAAATAGTAGACCGCAAAACAAGCCGAAAAAATCCACACAGCACGCACCGGCACAGACTCGCGAAAATTCGAATAAAAAATGCACCATTTGCAACGGCGATCATACGGTAGCTAAGTGCGCGGATTTTATTAAATTATCCGTAGATGATCGCTGGGCAAAGGCTAAGGAGTTTAAACTGTGTTTTAGATGCTTAAATTTCGCTCATAAAAAGCCGTACAGGTGTGCGTACGTGCCGTGTGGACACGGAGGCTGTGAGGCAGGTCACAATAAGTTATTACACGGAGTGTCACGGGACACCCCCGCGCCGAATAATGTAGCTAGGATTAATCACGTAAGGCGGCCAGCAACTTATTTAAAGATAGTACCCGCTATTATTAGCGGCCCGTTAGGATCGCAGGAAATCTTATGTCTACAAGATGACGGCAGTAGCTTAACAATTTTGGAGCGCAGTGTAGCCGAAAGAATCGCTCCGCTCGGCGCGACTGAGAAACTCCTTATCGAAGGGGTTGGCGGATGCGTAATAAACGAAAGCGAGTCATACCGTTTAGAACTAACAATACAGGGCAAATATCGTAGAAACATTGAGAAAATAAATGTATGTACGATTGATAGTTTGAACTTAGGTACTCAACGCGTAAATAAAGAGTTGATCGATAGTTGCCCACACCTGTTACCTATAAGTGATCAATTGTGCTATGATGAAGGCACGCCTAAACTATTAATAGGCCAGGACAATTGGCACTTATTAGTGACACAAAATGTTCTAAGCGGTAATAAATCGCAGCTGATAGCTAGTGAGGGTCGATTAGGGTTTAGCGTACACGGTTCAATGTCTATACCCAGGTCTCTGGTAGGTTATGTAAATCACGCGAGGTGTAGTAACGAACAGGACATGTATGACTTAATAAAGCAACATTTTAGCATAGAATCGTTAGGTATAGAGCCGCGAATACCTAAATCGGACCCCAATCAGCGCGCATTAGACATCCTAAACGCGACATGCGCTAAAATACCAGATGAGCGCCGCTACGAAATAGGACTTCTCTGGGCGAGTGATGATGTGATTTTGCCTAACAATAAGCAACAGGCGCTCAACCGGTTGTATAGTTTAGAAAGAAAATTAGATAAAAACGCGGCGTTACGGGTCGAGTATTCTAAACAAATACAAAATTTATTAGACAAAGATTACGCGGAGAAAGTAGAAAGCGTCTCGTCATCCTCGCGAACGTCGTACTTACCGCATTTTGCGGTAAAACATCCGCAAAAACAACGTGTTCGAGTTGTTTTTGACGCAGCTTGCAAGTATAACGGTGTTAGTCTGAACGACGCTCTGTTAACAGGGCCGGACTTACTTCAGTCGTTATTCGGTGTCCTTATAAGGTTTAGAGAGGGTCGTATTGCCGTTATTTCGGACATTCGCGAGATGTTTTTGCAGATACGAATCATTGAAGCTGACCGTAACTCACTGATGTTTCTGTGGAGGGGAGATGATAGACAAGGCCCAGTCCAAGAATATCGCATGAAAGATCTCTTTTTCGGCGGCTCTTCAAGCCCAACAACAGCGATATTCGTTAAGAACAGAAACGCAGAGGGTCACGCGAAGCAATACCCACTCGTATATGAAAAAACTATAAATAGCTTCTACGTCGATGACCTGTTAGCTAGTTTCGATGACAGGCAGGAGGCAAAGCGTTTAGTAACCGACATGAGTAAGGTATTCAAGGAGGCGTCCTTTGAGTTGTGTGGGTGGGCGTCAAACGACCCCGAGGTACTAGGCGACGTAGTGGACGTCAAAAAAGACGAGACTACGCTGTTAGGAAAGTGTGACTATGAACGAACATTAGGAATGTTATGGCATAATTCTCGCGACACGATAGGTTTCAATGTAAACTTTCGAAACTTACCTCCGGAGATAGTAGAGGGCCAAAAAATACCTACGAAACGCCAAGTAACTAGCGGTGTAATGGGTCTGTTCGACCCGAACGGTCTCGTCTCGCCCGTCAGCATTGCGGGCAAGACATTAATTCAAGACATGTGGCGTCTAGGTATAGATTGGGATCAATGCATATCACCGGAGCTAAACGAGAAATGGCGTTCGTTCATAGAAAACGTAAATAAGTTACGTAACTTAGAGATACAGCGTTACGTCATAGCCCCAACTAGGCAGGTAGTTTTACACACGTTCTGCGATAGTAGCGAGACAGTCTACGCAACCGCTGTGTACATGGTAGGGTCAGACGAAAAAGGCGAGAAATACTCAACGTTGGTAGCCGCGAAGGCTCGAGTAACGCCATTAAAGAAAATTAGCATACCTAGGCTAGAACTGCAGGCGGCAGTCTTAGGTTGTAGACTAGCTCAATCGGTTAAAAAGGAGACTAGTTACAACGTAACGAGTTGTCATTACTGGACAGATTCGAAAACTGTGCTAGCCTGGATCAAGTCAGACCCTAGGACATTCAAGTCATTCGTCGCGCATCGTCTGTCAGAAATCGAGGACAGCACGCTGCCCAGTGAATGGCACTGGGTGCCAACCGCGCTGAACGTCAGCGACGACGCGACTAGAAACGTACCTATAAATTTCGATAAAAATCATAGATGGTTCCACGGACCCGAATTTATCAGATTGGATACAGATAAATGGCCGACTGATGGATGCGCGTCCGCCGAAACGTCAGACGCGTGTGAGGAACGAATTGCAAAAAAGGTTTTAGTCGTAACTAGGCGCGATAAATTTGCTCACTTACCGGACGTAAACAAGTACTCGAAGTACTTGCGCCTGTTACGCGTCACTGCTCGTATCCTGCTAGCCGCCCAAATGTTTAAGGCTAAATTGTTAAAATGTAACGTTGACAAAAATGTAAATAACGAACACATTAAAATCGCCGAACTATTGCTCTTAAAGCGAAGCCAGTACGAGTCGTTCTCCGAGGACATCGAGCGTCTTAAGGCTGGGCGGCCAATCCCTAAGAAATCAACGTTACACAGACTAGCAGTAAAGATCGACAGACACGGCACATTACTACTCGACGGGCGAATCGACAGAAGCGAGAGTATCCCAGTCCTACATGCCAAAGAGTCATTCACGAAATTAATTATAGCACACTACCACGCTATTTTTAATCATGGCAATCACGCTACTGTTATGAACGAGTTGCAGAAATCGTTTCATATAGTAGGACTGAGAAGCGCTTTGAGGTACATAGCTCACACATGTCAATGGTGTCGAGTGTATAAAGGAAAGACTCCGAACATACCTCTCGGTGACATACCGCCAGAAAGGCTCGCAGTTAATCAACCGGCGTTCACGGCGACAGCTTGCGATTACTTCGGCCCCATGCACATAACCATCGGGAGGAGGAGAGAAAAGAGATGGGGAGTCTTATTTACTTGCTTAACCACAAGAGCAGTACACTTAGAACTCGCAGCATCCCTATCTGCATCTTCGATGATACTAGCATTACGCCGCATGATGGCTAGACGCGGCACTCCGACAGTGTTCTACTCGGACAATGGTACAAATTTTATCGGCAGCGAGAGAGAGATAAAAGATGCTGCAGAGTCGATCGACACCGAGATGCGAGCCTACTTAGAAAACAAGCAGATAATTTTCAAACGAATACCGCCCGGGAACCCATCGGCCGGAGGTGCCTGGGAGAGATTAGTCGGGTCGGTGAAAACCGCTTTGCGTGTTACTTTGAAGGAGAGATCGCCGTCAGAAGAAGTCTTGCACACACTGCTTTTAGAGGCCGAGCATGTTGTCAACTCGCGCCCCCTGATACCCGTAATGCCGTGCAGTAAACAAGAGGCACTGACCCCCAACCACTTTTTATTGGGCCGGTCAAACGCCATGTCACCATTCGGGTCTTTCAGCGACATTACACTAAACGAAAAGTCGTGGAAAGCAGCGCAAGTACTAGCAGACTCTTTTTGGAATCGATGGGTGAAAGAATATCGACAATCTCTACGTCCACGAGTAGTCAAGAACGCCCCAGCTAGTAACGTGAAAATCGGCGACATCGTTATAATCGCAGATGGCACTATGCCCAGAGGTTCATGGCCGAGAGGCGAGGTCGTAAAAATCTATCCCGGACCAGATGGCAGAGTTCGTGTAACCGAGATAAGAACGACAGCAGGATTAATACGCCGCCCAGCCTCTCGTCTCATCGTAATTCACACACATTAGTTTATGGTGTTCGCACACGTTGGGGGGAATGTTGAATACAGACCCTTACAATATAAATAAATAGTTATAATTGCTTAATATAGGTTAAGATAACGATGACCCATTTTTACATGATTATATAACGAGATAACGTAATGACGTAATATTGTGTAATTACTTACCCTTTTTGTCCAGATAAAGGACAATAGCTATTGTGTAATATTATTACTTCCGGGCATCGTTATTATGTATGCAACTGTTTTATATTATAATTATTTTTAAGGTGTTTAATTAGGTGAATTACTCAATCAGAGAATAGTTATAGTATTAAGTAAAATCACATTATATTATTAAAGATGATTATCAAATTAGCTTAGGTGAACCACTTCCTAACCATAGGCAAAAACTGGCTATTTCTTTATCTCCTTTCGTATCTCTTATTTACGTAAGCCATGAAAGTAACCTTGAATGTTGTTGACCTACATTTCATGCCGCTTACGTAACGAAGGGAAAATATCGTAGTTCCAATTAGAATCCAATACGCATAGCCAAAATATTTTGTGATAATCATAAAAGTTGTCAGATCTCAGGTATAGATATAAGATGAAGGTATAATAATAAATAAACGCTTAATAACATGACTTATTATTCCCCATTTTTGAGATCTGACTAACTGAAATACATATGTAAACATTTTGTATGTACCATTAATAAACATGAATATTTTATAAATAAATTCGTGAAATAAGCTAGATGAGCGCAAGCGCAAATAAACCACGCCCCCGTACATCTTATAACTCTGATTCGGTCTATCAAGGACGGAATAAAGATGGCGGGCGCAAAAAGTGGGTCAGTGTCACAGCAAGCGTCGCCCAGCTCTCATCTCGCTCCAGTTCACCTTATGAAGAAAGAAACAGTATCTTTTTATTGTGCAACCCAGTCTCAAGTATTATACAGTCCAATCATGCAGAACGAGTCGCCAGTAGCAAGTCAGGCCATTCGTTTTAAATGTTGAATAAACAAGGTTAATAAATACAGCAACCGCTATTATTTCAGCTGAGCCGCCATATTCCGCGCACGGGGGCGTTAATTGCATTACGGCTGAGGACAATGCTTTATTATCCCATTTTTCCAAGGCTCAGCGGTGTCTGCTTATTGCACATAATAGATAGCGGTACATGTGTAAAGACGCTTTGATGTCAGACAAAGCCGCGTTTATCTGTATGAGAAATGACACGTTGTAATACTTTAACGTTCCTGTATTTATTGTCTGTTTGTTCTTTGTGAGGTCATATTGCTGAAGGAATAAACACGTTTACGCTGCCAGTAGGGTAGGTGTTTTTAGAAGACTTTTTTTCGACTAATCTACAAACTGCAGCTCTTTAAATTTTTCCGAAATAGTTATTTAATATGTCAAATTTTTAACGGTTTGACACTGACATGTGTCAAAATTTCAACGTTTTGACATTGACAAAAGGCACCGATCATTGATTATTACTTGCTTAAGTTAGTCGTACCGCTCACAATTTATCAGCTTTACCCGAAGGTTGACTGGTAGAGAATGCCTCATTTCTTTGGTGCAATAAAGATTAAATAAATAAATATATATTTTTTATTGGACTTTGAATGCATGGAGGTTTTCAGCCAAAAGAAAAGCAAAATGTCATGACGAAAATTTAAAAAGAAATGCAGTTTGTATGTCGATGTTTATATCAAAGACTACCGAAATAAAATATAATTTAACCACAATTTAATTGTCTTCCAAAGACTTCACATACTCATTCCTGAAACCTGTCACAATCCATCAGAATAATGTATGAGCTTCAGTTATCCTAGTCCTAACCTAATAAGTTATGAGTTAGACCGCAGCTGCGGACGGCAAAGAATCAATATTAGAATCACAAAATATATCCAGCGGTAGCGTAACATACCGTCCCCACACGTCCCTGTCCAACTTGTCGCAAATATATACAGGGTGGAAAATTATTGGCCGAAAAATACAATAACTAAAATGTATAAGAAATCATTACATTACATTAAACAAATTCAAGAGAAGATTCTAGACGTCATGTCGTATCTGGGAAGTCAAGGAAGTGCCTATTGATAGACTAGATATTAGATGGAGAAAACGACATACTTCATCAGATGCACTGACAAGAGTTTGGCTCTTAAATTTATGATGATAAGAAATCATAATTAGGCTCTCTTCAAGGCAAGAGTGAATAGGCTATAGCTGAACCAGCGAGCTACATCCTCGACAACGTTGTCACTTACCATCAGGTGATACTAAAGTCAATCGCCGGTCAGTTTGAAATTAAAATAAAATAAGAATGAACACAGACTTTATTTAATTAATATTTTCGTATTCGGCAAAAAAATCTTAAATCTGTCCGGTCCTTAATTGATAAAGACATCGCGATGCAGACTTAATATAAATTTCAGGAAATTACTTCATTAGATTGGTGTGATAAATAAATTGAATTGAATTGGCTCGATAATATCAAATCAATATTTATTCATAAGCTTAAGAATCTGAAGATACATTTCAGTTAGTGATTGAGTAAAATTGTACATAATTCTGTTGCCCTAGTGAAACGGGAGCAACAGAAATATAACCCTGTCAGGGTAGTCACATTTAAGCCAGGGATATAAGATCATAACATAACTGTATTGAGGGTGTTAAGCTCCTTTTGGCTCCTAGGCTCAATGTGACTTATATCACTTTTCACTAGGGCCACAGATTTAGAAGCTTAATAAGAAATTTCAATTTTCAGATAGGATCCATTCCACTATGAGATTCGGCTAGACCCATTTTGTCGTGTTAGAATCTGATATATCAATGTCACGTATAATAACTTGCCTCACATTTATCATACACTTGACATCTCTTTTTAATAGCCCTTAGGTATCCGCAATAGGACTAACAAGTAGCGATTTTTAGGTTTCTGAAAATATCTGGTTTAAAAACGGTAATTTTCGTCATATATTTTGAGAATAAAGATATATAACAATACCAAATTACAACGCATTGCACTGTAAAGTATATCACCAATCAGAATTTTGTTACAGCATGTTGTGATTGTGTTGCGATTTTCAGTGAGTAAAATTCGTCCCCGTCCAAGTGTCACCCTGTATGCGAGTCAAGTTCCACATCGTCCCTTATCTGCGGTAATTTCCCGAGGGCTGTCGGTAAGTGATTGGTGTGGGACTGGCTTTAATTGATTTTGCGTCGATTCTCCCGATCACTTGCGTGTTGGAGTTTGTTATTGTCTGGATTTCATCGCTTAATGGCTTAATTCAACATTATTTCTCTTTACAAATGTATGAGACACCCTTATGAGGAATGTCGATTTCGACATATTTTTTTTCGGTACAGTGAATACTAAAAATCAATTTTGATAAGCGTATAATTTAAAATGGTGATCCTCAATTGGAAATTGAATGGCACCGAGCGATATCTTCTTTAATAATATCAATGTCACCGAACGCTCTATAGCCAAAATCTATTTCTGTACGAGATAAACCCAATATATTGATTATTGGGGTTCTGATAATGCCTCGTTGAAAAAAGATAACGAACCTCAAGCCTCCACACAAGAAACTTTATGTTTCTTTGATCATTAATAGTAAGTACTAGGGTGTTGCTTATTTTCTAACCTCGTACTCTCACCCCCTCATTCTGTTCTAGGACCCGAAAAAACGTCACTGATATGCTAACCCTGCCCGTCTAGTACAACTGTTTCGCGACTCTTGTCGAGCGATATTGCGCTACCTGTCACTCTCGCACATTACTGCATAGAAAGAGACGGGTAATTATCCCGCACGAGAGATAGTCGCGTATGACAGATGCAGCTGTTGAGTCGCGTGGGAATTTATGCAGTCGCGTCTAGTACCTTCATGCAATGATGCCTCATTAGTGTCGGGTCTTTCTTTACATAATTGATGGCTTTCACTTCATAATGCGCAAATAGCATCAAAACCAGAATACAGGGAAGTTCCAATAGTATTCTAAACATAATAGTAGACAGAGCCGACAGTCCTCACTCTGAGCCGGTTTGCTATCTTAATTAGTTTAGGTATTAAATTAAAGTTGATTAGATGACCTTTACAAAAACATTTCATGTGCCTGCTAAGATTCTCCTAATATAGATCGTTTGCTGTAAAAAGATTGAAAAAGCCAAGCCTAGGGGCAGCCCTGACTTTACTAACCCTACATCTTGGTTGCAAAAGCATGACCTTCCGTTTCATAAATAGGAATTGAGATTAATAATATTGATTGATCTGGGGCCATAAATAAGTACTTATATAATGATGAGATTTCATCACGTCATGTTTAGGGACATTACGATGTATTCATGACCTTGATTAAAATAAAAGCGTATTCAAGTTATATCTAAAAAGTAAGAATATAGTCGAGAACCTTTCTTTTTGCCATCAGCTAAGGGCCAAAACACAATGACAAGACACGACATCGCATCTTCGTACAACGTTCGTGCCACGATGTGCCGTCGTGTCGTGGAAATGCATAAGTCCAAAATGAACTTTATCCTCATGTGACAAGACGCAAAATTAAAGTCATTTCACATTCTCACGACGTCGCATCGTGGCACGATGTCGTACATACATGTACATGTCGATAGTACTACGAGTTGATCACGACGCTCTGTAAAGAGTGAAACGACTAAGAAGAAGAAGAAGAGAATAGGCTAGTTGACCCAGTTTTGAAATATATTGGAAATGGTTAATAATGATCTTACTAGCTCTAAAAAAAATGTCTTGTATTTTTATGAAAGCTAGAAAGCTAAATTTTATCAATTGAAAATTAGAAATTTCATAAACAGCCAAAAACGCCGCCCGCCATTTTTCCCTTTGGCTAATCTGTGGCGTGTCGTAGAATTACCTGTAAATATTCGAAATTCGACCGTCGTATAATGCCATTCCGCTCACTCCAATATACTTTGACAGGAGATCGAGAGGGACGGCACTATTCGAAGTCGTCAAAGTTGACTTTCAGTTTTGTTTACATGACCAATGACGTCACTATCATAAGCAAAAATGGCGGACAGCGTTTTAAGCATTTCAAAATACAGATTAAAAACCATATTTTCAAACTCAATTTTTTCAGCCATCTTTCACTTTTATGAATTGAAAAATATATATTTAGGTTTCCTTTGCTAAATACTATACGGAATAAACATTAGTTTATTATAATTTGACATGAGTCAACTAGCCTATTCTCGTCCACCCACCTGTCCTGACAAAAATAGCTCATTGGCAGTAAACCGCGCAGGTGTCTATGCTTGTTTGATTGCCTTTTTATTACCGGGAATCGACCCCGAACAAATAAACATGGCAGGCGTAAACAGCGACATTGGGGTCGAAGAAAGGGCTTAAGCGCCTCGTGAAGTTGAGGCGGTTAGGCCTTTGTCGTCACTTTTTAGGGTTCCGTAGCCAGATGGCAAAAAACGGAACCCTTATAGATTCGTCATGTCTGTCTGTCCGTCTGTCCGTCTGTCCGTCTGTCCGTCCGTATGTCACAGCCATTTTTTTCCGAAACTATAAGAGCTATACTGTTGAAACTTGGTAGGTAGATGTATTCTGTGAACCGCATTAAGATTTTGATGCAAAAATAAAAAAATAATAATAAATATTGGCGGCTCTCCATACTTAGAGCTGAAACTCAAAAAATTTTTTTTTTATCAAACACATACGTGTGGGGTATCTATGGATAGGTCTTCAAAAATGATATCGAGGTCTCTAAAATATTTTTTTTCTAAACCGAATAGTTTGCGTGACAGACGCTTCCAAAGTGGAAAAAAGTTGGTCCCCCCCCCTCTAACTTCTAAAATAAGAAAATGAAAAATCTAAAAAAAAACATATGATGTACATTACTATAAAAACTACCAACGAAAATTGTTTTGAACGAGATCTAGTAAGTAGTTTTTTTAATGGTTCCCCCTCTTTTGGCATAATATTTTTAGTCATAATTTTGCATGGCATAATCTATGTAGGCAGAATTGACTTTCCGCATAAACTGTTTTGGCATAATCAAGATTCGCATATTTTGATTACGCAGATCTTCATTTGTCATAAATTTATTTCGCATATTTTTGTTTGTCCGAATCATGTCTACGCATAAAATAACTAGGCATAATTTCATTTGTCATATTTTATTTGCGCATATTTTTGTTTGTCCGAATCATGTCTACCTAACCTAACCTACTTTTCTGCTAGCAGTTCGTTTTTGCGAGGGACGTAGTTTTAACCTAACCTAACCTACTTTTCTGCTTGTTTTTTTGAGGGACGAAGTTCTAACCTAACCTAACCTACTTTTCTGATAGCAGTTCGTTTTTGCGAGGGACGTAGTTCTAACCTAACCTAACCTACTTTTCTGCTAGCAGTTCGTTTTTTTGAGGGACACAATTCTAACCTAACCTAACCCACTTTTCTGCTAGCTGATCGTATTTGCGAGGGACGCAGTTCTAACCTAACCTAACCTACTTTTCTGCTAGCAGTTTGTTTTTTTGAGCGACGAAGTTCTAACCTAACCTAACCTACTTTTCTGCTAGCAGTTCGTTTTTGCGAGGGACGTAGTTCTAACCTAACCTAACCTACTTTTCTGCTAGCAGTTCGTTTTTTTGAGGGACACAATTCTAACCTAACCTAACCCACTTTTCTGATAGCTGATCGTATTTGCGAGGGACGCAGTTCTAACCTAACCTAACCTACTTTTCTGCTAGCAGTATGTTTTTTTGAGCGACGAAGTTCTAACCTAACCTAACCTACTTTTCTGCTAGCAGTTCGTTTTTGCGAGGGACGTAGTTCTAACCTAACCTAACCTACTTTTCTGCTAGCAGTTTGTTTTTTTGAGGGACGCAATTCTAACCTAACCTAACGTACTTTTCTGCTAGCTGATCGTTTTTGCGAGGGATTCAGTTATAACCTAACCTAACCTGCTTTTCTTGTAGCAATTTAAGTATGCCGAGATAGATTCGGACAAAAGATAATATGCCAAATACCACTATGCTAAACCAAATTATTCGTAAATATAATCGGCCTAAACAATAGTATGCGAATACAATTTCGGGCAAACACATTTTCGGTAAGTTAGAACTTATGCCAAATAAGGTTTCTGCCACATTACCATTCGTCGAAAACTTAATATGCCAAGTCTGTTATGCTAAAACAGTTTCGGACAAACAAAAGTATGCGACATAGAGGGAACCTATATATATATTTTTAATACCTAACTTTGCACCTAATTTATATGGGGCGCTATACATACCAGGTGCAAACTTAACTTAACCACTTAGGGATGGAGTGTTTGTACGGAACCCTCGGTGCGCGAGTCCGACTCGCACTTGGCCGGTTTTTTTAATGCCTGTGTGGATTGGAAGAAAATAATCAGGTGCCGCGTTATATTGATTTCACTGTTTTTTCTCAAATGTTTTACATACGTTGCTGCTACGCACAACTGTGACACGCGATTCTTTCTCACGCGAAAAATAATACCTATCTCTTTCTTCGGAGTACTGTGAGAGAGTGACAGGCGATGTTATGTCGCCTACACAAGAGTCGCGAAATTATACTAGACGGCCGGTTGTGGTTCATAAGCAAGTTCAAGCCATAATTAACTGCTATCGCACTACTTTACTATACATCTACAATAGGGTGTTGCTTATTTTCTAACCCCGTACTCTCACCCCCTCATTCTGTTCTAGGACCCGAAAAAACATCACTGATTTTTTATTTATTTTTTAACTCAGTTTTAGGGGTCGCTACCGCCCATTAAAAATCCGAGATAAATGTTAATAAAACTCGGTTCACATAGTTGTATTTTTAATTTTTTTGCAGTGATATTGTTTGAATAACCTAATGTATCAATCTAGTTATATATCAAGTGAATTATTGTGTGTATCAGAAAAAAAATTTGGTAGTTCATATTGAACTACTTATATATTTTTTTTCTATTTTTTTTTAATACAATTATGTTTACGTTCTGTAAGTATACAAAGAAAAAACTTTTTTTCTCATATCTTTTTCAGATTTTTTACTTGCCGGTAGCGACTCCTAAAACTGAATAAAAAAATTAAATCAAAAATCAGTGACGTTTTTTCGGGTCCTAGAACAGAATGAGGGGGTGAGAGTACGGGGTTAGAAAATAAGCAACACCCTAATGGGAAGCCGTCGAATGGTGGCACGACACTTTGGGGGAAGCCAGCAGTGGACGTCTTCGGGTATGGTGTTTTTATAACCCGCTTGTTGATAAACATTTTAAATAATATTTTTTTTAGTAACACGAGTATCAATATTTTAAATAAAACTTAATAGCTATGCCGATCACATTGGCTTTAGAATTGAAGAAAAATTGCTCAAGTTCATAAAAACGAATTCAGTGAACACAGTATTAAACAAGAAACGGTTAAGATTCGAGTTCAGAACCTTTGATCTCCGATAAGAGAGCAAACGGAATGAAAGATGAGTCTGTAGTGTTAATAATCAGTGGAGCGAGCGGCCTAACCGCCCACCCACCACTTCAGGTGACCAGCGGCAGCGACTGTGGAAGCGGCAAAAACTAAATCATACCCATGGTAAGAAAATAAGCCGATAATAAGTTTCTGTCAAAAATTTCATTTTTGTGACAACCTTTTATAGCCGACTGTACTTTTCTTTGATCGTCCATCAATTGCTCACAGAGACGAATCTAAAGAGCCCAAACTCGATATGATTCCTTTATTTATTGCATTGTCACACGATTTGCATAATCAGGGAATCCTAGTGGAGGTCAGTGAGTTCAATAAGCTAGTAAATTAAATAATGTTCTTGATTAGTGTACTCGGGTAATTCCGAATGTCGGGTAATTCCGAAAATTACTGATTTCTAATAAACGGGGTAACATTTTTTACGCTAGCAACATTTCTTCTTACTGTAGAAGTGTATAGTATCTGAGGAAGTGTTGCTAGCGCAAAATATGTTACCCCGCTTATTAGATATCAGTAATTTTCGGAATTACCCGACATTCGCAATTACCCGAGTACACTTACATATAAGTAAAAATGTAATATGTTAAGGTCTATTGGTCCATTAAAATTATTGTTCTAAGATCTTCTTAACTTCAATGCGAAATCGTTGCATATTAATGAGCCTTAAAACTCAAGTAAATTAATATTCATTAGTAAATCAAATTACATGAAGCACTTAGCCGTGCTAAAGCGTTCTTAGCCAGTTTTATAATGTCTCCAGTTTTAAATCTGAATTAATCGCGTCTTAATCCTGACAACAGCCGTTTTAATGGCCACAGCTTAGTTGCCAAGACAGACGATATAGCTAGGGCTGACACCTCTAAATCTGCCGAACCCGGACAGACTTAAACAACCCGGACATTTGGCGTAAATAACGTTTTTTCCCCGAAGGTGACCGAAAATAATATTACTAAAAAAACAATCGCTTTATTTTTCATTCGCATAAAAAGTGTCTGGGTTTTCTTCGGACACTTTTTGAAAACGCCCCCGGATGATCTTCGAACGGCCTCTAAACTAGGACGAATCCGGGTAAACCCGGACGGATGGCACCCCTAGATATAGCAATGAATAAACCAACACAACAAACTTCGTTATTATTGCCTCTTCTTCATCAGGGTTTTCAACTTACTATTTGTGGAAATCTGTAGGATTCGCGATTCTTGTTGTAAATTTGTTTTCGCGGCCATATTTCCTCGCAGCATGAGTTATTCGCGGCTAGTTTTGATATACGGCGCCTCGGAGGCACACCGCACAAGTTTCTAAAGTTAAATTCGAGCATTCTTGCCTTAATGGAGTAACTTACTAATAATTTTAACCAACTTCAATAAGAAAAATGCTGTATCGAACGTGATGGAAGGGCTGAACGGATTTTGATTTGACCAATTTTGGTACAGCGATATCCAAAGATAAATATGGGTGTAGGATACTTTTTACCCGACTAAGGTACATACGCAGACAAAGTTGCCGGAACACTCTAGTGTAATATATTTTTTTTTTATCTACAATTAAATTAAGGAGCTTTGATCATTTTTATAAACATGCCAGCTCTAGTTATATTTGAAGCAGATAATTTATGAACATGTTCGGATGATTTTACTGAATTGCTCAATAACAGATGGCCGGATTTAGATGAATTTTGGTATAATAGAAATCTTTTGAGATTCAAACAAGTAGATCTTAAAGGGGTAAAGAGAGGTTTACTATAGAAATATTGGTGATACGACCATCATGTACAATGTCATCTATGTTACCTACCAATGTTGAACGAAATAAATGTATCTTTATCTTTAAGAAGTGCGATCTGTGGGCTTAAGTGTAACTAGGTGCCTATGTGCTTTTATTGAATTTTTGGTACTCAATTTCATTAAGGCGTTTTATTAATAACTTATGGCGATAAACGAGTATGTTTGCGTACGAAGTTAGGCAGAAGCTAGTAGTAGGTACTCTGACAAAAATTGGGCACTTTTCGACTTTATTTCATGAGTATCAAGGTCCAAATTTGGTAATGGTAGACCACTTTCTTGTTTACTACTGTATTTTTCTTGTTACTTTGTTATCTATCTATCTATCTATCTTTCAGCCACAGAGGTCCTCTGCTGAACATAGGCCTCCCCCGTAACTCGCCACAAAGTGCAATCCCGTGCAGACTGCATTCATTGATTCACCGCTACCCTCACGAGGTCATCCGTCCATCTAGTCGGGGGTCTTTCTCGTCTGACTGTACAGTCAACCAATTTGATTCCCAGGCCATTTCGTACCTTTTCACAGTGAACGTCAATATGAAAGCCGCTTGAAACCTCATTTCATTGTCACTGTGACAAGGTTCTATAGTGGCCTAGAAATCAAATTGGTTGACTGTACATGATTCACGTTTTTGCCCGTACCTCTTGAAACAAAAGGCCGTAACAAATGCGCCGTCAGCCGGGCACCTCTATAAATTCTTTGCTTTAATAAAACGTCGGTTGAATACTATTATTCGTCCCTACAGCCGTCAGATGGACACTCTAAGTCGACGACACAGTAGACAGTCTGGCGACAGTACGTCAATTAAACTAACTAGATTTAAGAAACCTGGGGGCTTATGATAATTGATAACTGACGAAGCATCTATCACTCACACTCGCATTTTGTAAAAACGTGACGGATGCTTTGTTACTCTTTTTTATCTAGCCTTTTTATGTGTGTCCCACTGCTGGGAAAAGGCCTCCTCTCTTTCTCGCCAGTCGTCTCGAAGAAGAGCAAGTTCCTCCCAAACGTTCTCAAATGCGTTAATGTTACTGAATTTGTGGCGATCGCAGTCGAGACATTTGGCCCATGGTCAGCTGACATGAGAATTTTCATGAAGGCCTTGACGAAACGGCTGATTGACGCATCGTGAGTTCCCAGGGCTGGCGCTTATCTCTGCTATAGAAACTCTCTGAATATACAAAGGGGTTACGCCGCCAGGATACTGGGGACCATGCCGCAGGTGGACTTTGATTCGGTCTTTCGGGCATACTTTACCTGTCTATTCACTTAAAGGGATCCCAGGAACTTTGAGTCTCTTATTTTTACGGTATTATTATATATTTCTACTATCATTTTGCACCTGTAGTGATTGGCTCACAGTCAAGCACTTACTGTTTTTATCTCCCGCCTGTGCTAGAAGGACCGAAGATGGGAGCAGAAGATATACAGTGGATGGGACCACAGATATTGATGATAAATACACCAATACCTACAGACAGATACTCGAGACCTCTTCTAATCTACACCAATCAACGAACACTTTTAACCTTAATCTATTGATACAAATTGTGGTGCGTACCCACAAAAAAATGTGTAGACTTTTTTGTCTAATCAGGTTTTCGAAGTCCATAAAAATAGCGGAGATATTATGGGGGTTATAAACGTGAATAATTAAAAAAAACTAGCAGTTTTGAAACTAACTTGTGAGGACTACACCCAGAGCCTCTACTGGTGATCTGGCTGTGATCAATAATATTTCCTTCGGTATCCGCGACTGTCACACATTTCAATAGAAAGCTTTAAAGGGATTATATCGCGTGTATACAGTCGACCTTTGACAACGGTAAATGGGAAGTTGCCGAAACGTCAGAGAGGCTCAAAGGTAGCTGACACCCTGCATGAAAACATAAGCAATTTTTTTATCCCGAAAAAATTTAGTGTTCCCGTGTGATGAGCAGGTCACACCGCGGGGCGCAGCTAATAATTAATATACACGATATAATCCGTTTTTTAATCGCTTTATTTGAATGGCACTAATACATTTTGGGAATCAACCTCTCCATCTACTGGGCTATGTCTCGGGTCAGTGAATAGAACAAATAGGCAATTTAATACCTCTCGACGTGGAGGCCTTATTGAAATATAGGACCGACGTCGGGTCAGTGGGGTGACCTGTCCGCCGACACAGATAAGATACAAGTTCGTCGTCCTCAGCTTATCACAAACCTTAAAGTTATAGGATACACACTTAGTTGATGATAGGACGATTTTATTTAAGGTGTTTCAAATTTTGTTTTACCTAAGTATTATATTTATTTAGCGCAGTGGCAGTACAGCTGCCTATTGAGCCAATGGTCCTACTTCGAGTCCCGGCAAGGGCAAATATTTGTGTGATGGACTCGAATATTTGTTCCTGTATCAATATATTTATGTGTATTAAGCATGCACCATAAGCATTTCCGATATTTATTTAATTTTATTTATTTGATGGACGTTTAAAAATTTAGGTAACTTAATCCTGACCAGAAATACATATATGAGGATGCGCCATATTGCGGAATTTCACTGGAACTAATTTCTTACACTGGCAATGATTTTATGATAGTTTGTCAACAATGTCAATGCCATCCGCGATGGTTTCTTTACAAGACAGATATTTAAAATTATTCAAAGAAAATGCCAAAAACCATTCACAGGCATACATAAAGTGTACATGTGTTTATTACACTAAAAACAGCCAGAAAAAGAGTGCATTCCATTGAATGATATTAATTACGAGGTTAACATAGTGGAACTGACAGGTATTTAAACTAATGCTATTATAGTGGGTTGCGATTGGTTGCAAATTTGTTGCCATATAAATATTGATTTGTAGATTTTTGCTATTAAATCTGCTTTAAGTGCACCTTGGCTCGTTTCATAAAACCCTACTCATGTTTTATATAACATTCCCCTTATTATACATATAACAGTAAACAAATATTATCCCCGTTTAAAAATTTCATACATTCAACGTAACCTGACATTGTTGTAAAGTTTTGACCTAATTCCGTAACATGTAGACTACAAATACATTTTTCGAATACAGACAATAATTTCCATAAATAGGTATTTATATTGCTTTCAGAAACCGCCCTTCCCTTTGCCGTGCCAGATAACAATACGGCAACTAGTTCCCGACAGGAAAAAAGCCAATTTCCATTATAAATCTGGCCTTGGCCAAAGACTGTTTAAGACAGGCACACCCACTTCGTATCACTTGATGTTCTATATGATAAGGCATTCACGCTAAAACACGCCTTCTTTCCAAGACGATAGCTTCGAGAAATAGAAAACATGTGATAGTTGTACGGTAAATGAAAGGTCATAAGCGGTGGATATATTTGAATAACATACGCTCTTTCGTATGACGAATGGTGTCGTAGACAGCTACACGTGCTACGAAACGCGTAGCATTGTGCGTAGCTATCGACTAGAGATTTCGTAGCAAGGGCATGAATTTAACAAAATACTTGAATGACATAAATCATAAATGATTTATTTGCTTGAATAGGGTCAGATTAAAGGTGTTTAGTATATTGCATTCGTGTCTCTTAAGAGGCCTTATAACTTAAAAAAAAAAAAAAACATTTTATGACAAATATATTGTTCATTTCAGCCAACTTTTTGAAGTGAATAATACTTTACCCCGAGTTCTAGGTAGTAACGTAGCTATTTCATGCTTTTATTAAGTGCAGTGGAAAAAAAGTTGAAAAAACTAAATTTGCGCGTGAATTTTGTCAATATCGAGTAGTTTTTGAAACAATAATTATCAATGAAAAATTCAAATTGTAGGTTTGAAATATATACCAATAAATCCCTCTAGCCCTGTTCTAGGTAGTAACACCAATAATATAACATGTTTTATCATAGAGAAAAATGACAAAAACAATCAGCGTTTTCAAAGGAATAAAACCTCTTAATTCAGCTGCAGAATTTTTTACATTAGTAAGTACTAATTTTTATTGTTTTTTTTTCATTACATTTACAATTATTATAATATTAAAACTTTACAATTATAATAACTCATACTTACAATTTTATTGTTATTACTCATAAATTTTACTATATTACCTTACATTAAAGGGTCTGGCCGGAATGCTATAGTAAAATCGCCCCTGGCTGATTATGGAATATTGTTATGCACGATTATTCGTTTTATTATAAGATATATTTTTGCTGAATATTATCCCTTAAATACTAACGGTTAGTGAAAAATTAAAAAAAAATTAAAATCTTTTTTAATTTTTTTTTAGCCATACTACTTTACCAATTTATTTGGTTTTTGGATATTTTATACATATATTTAAGATACATCTACACAAAAAAAATAAATGCCCTAGGTGGTTTTGAAGCACATAATTTTGACTGTGTAAGTTTTTATATATTTTTTTTTTATTTTTGGAAGTTAGCGACACCTACCATATTTTGATATAAAATACGCAATTTTATGTTCTATTACATATATTTTTTTGAAAAAAATTGGTTTGGATCTACATAGTGGAAATAAGTTTTTTTTTGTATCAAAGGGTGAAAATAAAGAAGAACACCCTGAACTGCAACCACCGTAAATAATGAAAATTGTCAATGCTACGCAAAATAGACACTTTTATTTTTGAAAACAACCAATACTACAGCCGTATTTTTTTTTATTCATTTCCATTGGTTGGGAATCGAACCAGTCAAATATGATGAGAAAATCATGAAGTAATGTATGGTACATCATATGCCTTGGCTGTTGATAGGTACCTACACTGGCATTTTTTTAATATTATACTAGGTGTCCGCTTAAACTGATCGTAAACAAAGTAGAAATAAAATAATCGTTCTTGCAGTTGTGACAACTGACTTTTCTTACGATTATAAATCTAAACCTGCGTCACATAATTCTCTTTGAAACTCTGTGAAAACTGAAAACTACTTTCAGTAGTTCTTGAAATTTAGGCGGACAGCTAGCTTATAGAGGGCTCATACACCATACCTACATGAATAATAAACATGTTCTTGGAGTTTTAAGCTGTACTACCGTGTAAACAAATAAAAGTTAACAACGAAAAAATGTAAACATGACTTTATTTATTCATTAACAAATACTTAGAATGCTTTTATTACCAAACACAACCTAATCGTTATCGCTGTCACTTTCGATGGCAATATTGAAACCTTCGTTTTTTAAATAAAGAGCTCAGTTTGAGATTAGGACGCGGGATTTTTGATAAATATCGGTCATATGGCAAAAATTATACATAGCTGCGATGTGCTAGCTGTTCGCCTAAAATGAAAGAACTACTAAAAGTAGTTTTCAGTTTTCACAGAGTTTCAAAGAGAATTTGAACTTGATTAGAATTAGATTTTTTGACGACGCGGTTGGCTCAGTTTGTAAGCACTTGCCTACTGAGCCGGCGGTCCTGGGTTCGAATCCCGGCCAAGTCAAATATTTGTGTGATGAACTATTTGTGCCTGGGTCATGGATGTTATCTATACAGCGTGTATATTTGATATAGCCGCAAATTGAAGCGAGACGGAGATTTTAGTGCTATAATCTGATATTTATAACAATTATTTGTATAGAATCTTTTTATCGATTCATATTTTTTATATGGTAATACCACATTTATATTTTTATAAATGATGACACAAAGGTAAATTAAGAAAGAAAAATTGAATGCGATCCACTACAATCCAAGCGGGATTTGAACCCGCGACCTCTGCGTTTCCGCAAAATTATTAATTTAGCGTTAACTGCTATAGCGTAATTAATTTTTGAAAATTTTCTGAGCAGCAATGTATGGCGTAGTTATTACTAGTGACAGTTGTCATATCACGATGTTAAGTGTCAACAAACAACAACAAACAAATACATTGCGTGCTGAATTATTTTATATGGAAAAAAAAAGTTA
This sequence comes from Apotomis betuletana, assembly GCA_932273695.1. Lineage (NCBI taxonomy): Eukaryota > Metazoa > Arthropoda > Insecta > Lepidoptera > Tortricidae > Apotomis > Apotomis betuletana. The sequence goes on along the minus strand of OW026318.1, from coordinate 655,490 downwards.
GATTTTTTTAAATAATTTACGGTGCAATATATTAATAAATGCCTATACTAACACCCCGTAAAGTTTGCGGTAATATCAAAGATACACGCTGTATATGTATGTATTTATATATTATGTATATCGTCGTCTAGTACCCATAGTACAAGCTTTGCTTAGTTTGGGACTAGGTCGATATGTGTAAGATTGTCCCTTAATATTTATTTAATTATGTGATGCAGGTTTAGTTTATAATCGTAAGAAAAGTCTGTTGTCACAATTTTGCAAGAACGATTATTTTATTTCTACTTTGTTTACGATCAGTTCAAGCGGACACCTAGTATAATATTAAAAAAATGGCAGTGTAGGTACCTATCAACAGCCAAGGCATATGATGTATCATACATTACTTCATGATTAATTTTCTCATCATATTTGACTGGTTCGATTCCCAACCAATGGAAATGAATAAAAAAAATACGGCTGTAGTATTGGTTGTTTTCAAAAATAAAAGTGTCTATTTTGCGTATCATTGACAATTTTCATTATTTACGGTGGTTGCAGTTCAGGGGTGTTCTTCTTTATTTTCACCCTTTGATACAAAAAAAACTTATTTCCACTATGTAGATCCAAACAAATTTTTTTTAAAAAAATATATGTAATAGAACATAAAATTGCGTATTTTATATCAAAATATGGTAGGTGTCGCTAACTTCCAAATATAAAAAAAAAATATATAAAAACTTACACAGTCAAAATTATGTGCTTCAAAACCACCTAGGGCATTTATTTTTTTTGTGTAGATGTATCTTAAATATATGCGTAAAATATCCAAAAACCAAATGAATTGGTAAAGTAGTATGGCTAAAAAAAAATTAAAAAAGATTTTTATTTTTTTTTAATTTTTCACTAACCGTAAGTTTTTAAGGGATAATATTCAGCAAAAATATATCTTATAATAAAATGAATAATCGTGCATAACAATATTCCATAATCAGCCAGGGGCGATTTTACTATAGCATTCCGGCCAGACCCTTTATATTTGTGTGTGTTATAATAATTATGTTTGTTACTTCTTCACGCTCTTTCAAATTGCTGGATTTATTTTGATCAAATTATGTGTGGAGGTAGCTGACACCCTGTATAAACACATAGGCTACATTTTATCAGACAGACTGTAGGTAACACCACGGGGTACAACTAGGGTTATTGTAAAATGGAGATAATCTGATGATGGAACTAGAAAAAGTTAATAGGAACCCTAAAACAATGAAATTCCGTCGAAATTAGGCTCGTTTGATTCGCTTTAACGAGCGAATGGGCTTTAAGCAAAAAAATACAGACAACAATAAAATCTTGTCTCAAATATATATTTTTCGTTAAAAACCAGGGACCTAATTCGAGAATGCCGTTTGAGAGATCGTGAAACGTCAAATCTCCATTAGATAACAGTGATATCGCCTCTGAACTGTCATTAAAATGCGATGAGCTTCAAGTGACATATCTCATCTCAATTTCGGAAATACGAAGGCGATAATGATTGTCAAAAATTTTATTCATGCATATGAATTTCTGTTTGAACGAAACGTAACTGACTAATTTCACGCACTATACGGATAAGTTATAGTATGCTCCTGTTATCTATGCTGTCACATACAAAGGAGACGCAAATAAAGCGTGACCGGATTGGCGAAGTTGCGATGTTCTAGGGATATCGCCACTTGTCAAGTAGGGACACGTCAAAAGTGACGGATAGCGATGAAATAGAGAGATCTCTATCATCTCTCTAAAATTGGTCGAATTACCCCCCTTGTCTTCTTGGAGAACATGGATAGACGAAATTATTAAGACCCAAAAATAAACGAGAATGAGATTTGTGTGTGTTGAATTTTTCGGTTATCAAAAGTTATTTCTTTTGAGATGAACCCTCAATCCAGAGAACCATTCATGGGACCCTCCCGATAACGCCTTGGTGTTAATTAATCAACTTCTCTCTTTGGTAAAACAGCTTAAGTTACTGGGTAAGGCGCATCAATAATGCCATTTTGTCTTAAGAGGGCGCCAACGCGTTGGCTAGCTCTCTCTCCCACTGAGCGTAAGCGTGAGCGAGATGGAAGTGCGTGCTCAGAAGCGCGGATATCATGTTTTTTGAGTTGTGTCATAAACGTGTGAATTTTATATCAAAAATAGTTTTACAGTTTTTGAGAACTTATAACTGTGCATCTATTAAGCTAAAAAACATTGTTAAAAACGGAAGGTTTTTGAAGATCCAACCGAAAATATCTAAAAAAAGGGTTATGTTTGAGAGATAAAAGTATCTTAAAAATTATTACCAACCGTGTTTTTACGTTGACAAGATTGAAGAAAAACTGTTTAAGTTTCTTATTTCCAAGGGACAGATTTTTAATCACTATGGATGTTGAGATCTAGGATCATTCACCTGACAAATTTTGCATGGGTGATGGGCTCTTAAATGCTGCCTCCTGAGTCCTGTACGGTGGAGCGATTTTTTTTTTTGGAAATTCAACTCGGAACGTCTCTAAAACGTTGCATTAGGCTGCCAGGTGTACGAGAAAAATAATAATGAAAATATTCAATACTTCTTTTAGCTCTCTACTGTCGTTTTGAATATTATGATCAAGCCCATATTGTTTTTTTTTTATCAAAATTTTGTTTTTTTTTTAATGAAAGTCAAGTGATTTTTTTCAAAGCACATAATACTCGAAATAAAAGATATTTATTGCATAAAAATATAACAATATTAAACATATTAAATTTTTAAAATACTGAATTTTAATTTGGGTCACAGGTTCACGTAGTAGTTGCCGTAAGTATGAAATAAGCTCAAAACATTTGAAGTTGAAACCCTTCTTAATAAATCTAATACTCATCATCATCATCATCTCAGCCATAGGACGTCCACTGCTGAACATAGGCCTCCCCTTTGGACTTCCATATATACCGGTTGGAAGCGACCTGCATCCAGCGCCTTCCGGCGACCTTTATAAGGTCATCTGTCCACCTTGTAGGTGGACGTCCTACGCTGCGCTTGCTGGTCCGAGGTCTCCACTCGAGCACTTTTCGGCCCCATCGGCCATCTGCTCTGCGTGCTATGTGGCCTGCCCATTGCCACTTCAACTTGCTAATCCGGTGAGCTATATCGGTCACTTTAGTTCGTCTACGGATTTCCTCATTTCTGATTCGATCACGTAGAGAAACCCCGAGCATAGCCCTCTCCATTGCACGTTGAGCGACTTTGAGCTTTGAGATGAGGCCGATAGTGAAAGACCACGTTTCGGTGCCGTAAGTCATCACTGGTAACACACATTGGTTGAAGACTTTCGTCTTGAGGCACTGAGGTATGTCGGACGAAAAGACATTGCGTAGTTTCCCGAACGCTGCCCAGCCGAGTTGGATTCGGCGGTTGACCTCTTTCTCGAAGTTGGACCTACCTAATTGGACCACTTGTCCTAGGTAGATGTATGAGTCAACAACTTCGAGTACCGAGTTTTCAACAGAGACTGGGATGGGCACAACCTTGGCATTTGACATGAGTTTCGTCTTGTCCATGTTCATTTTTAAGCCCACCCGTTGAGAAACTCGATTGAGGTCATCGAGCATCATGCTGAGTTCCTCCATCGACTTTGCCATGACTACGATGTCGTCGGCAAACCGAAGGTGAGTGATGTATTCGCCATTGATGTTGATGCCAAGTCCTTGCCATTCCAGGAGCTTGAAGGCGTCTTCCATAACGGCCGTAAACAGTTTCGGGGACACAACGTCCCCCTGTCTTACGCCTCTTCTCAATGGAATGGCCTTTGTGCTCTGCTCCTGAACTCGGACCGACATGGTGGCGTTACTATACAAACACTTCAACACTTCAATGTACCGATAGTCAATATGGCATCGCTGAAGTGACTCGAGCACCGCCCATGTTTCCACCGAATCGAAGGCTTTCTCATAGTCCACAAACGCTAAGCATAATGGCAAGTTATACTCTTCAGTCTTCTGTATAACTTGTCGCAGCGTATGTATGTGGTCTATGGTACTATAGCTTCTTCGGAAACCGGCTTGTTCGGGAGGCTGGAAGTCATCAAGTCTATGTTCGAGACGGTTCGTGATGACCCTTGAAAACAACTTATAAACATGGCTTAGAAGCGTGATGGGCCTGTAGTTCTTCAATAGGGTTTTATCACCTTTCTTGAAGAACAGTACCACCTCGCCTCTATTCCATGCTTCAGGCGTTTTGCCCTCGGACAAGACGGAATTAAAGAGCTTCTGGAGGACCTTAAGTACCGGTGTTCCACCCGCTCTCAGAAGCTCTGAGGTGATTCCGTCTTCGCCCGGCGCCTTGTTGTTCTTAAGGTGCTTCAGGGCCATCCTAATCTCGTACAGACTGATGTCCGGGATATCTTCGGTATAATGTCGGGACAGCTTGGCTCTTGGATCGCCTACCAAGCTGTCAACGGGCTTTGCGACTGAAGTGTATAACTGACCATAGAACCTCTCGATCTCGCCTAGAACCTCTGCTTTGGTCGACGCTATGCTGCCATCTTCCCGTTTCAGCTTGGTCAGCTGGCTTTGTCCAATAGACTTGTCCTTTGCGAACACTTTGGAGCCTTTGTTCTGCTCAATGGTCTCTTTAACAAGGTTCGTATTAAAGAGCCGCAGATCATGTCGCAAGGACTTCGATATACGTCTATTAAGCTGCCTATATGACCTCGCGTCATCGGGAGACTGCAACTGTAGCGAGCGTCGTTCAGCCATGAGGTTTAAGGTTCGATCAGACAATTTCTGAGGTCTATCTTTACGGCGGGGTCTGAAAAACTTAGACCCTACCGTGTGGACAGTTTCCACTAGCCCGTCGTTGATCTCGTCCACTGAGACAAAGTTCTCCAGACAAGCGAAGCGGTTGGAGATCTCGAGTTGAAAGCTCTCGGGGTTTTGAATATGGGCCTGAGTAGGTCGGAGCGTAGACTTCATCAGACTGGACCTTTCCAATTTAACATTGATATTCAGTGTGCCTCTTACGATTCGATGATCACTGCCGGTCTTGACCCTATTGATCACAGACACATCACTGAAAATCCGTTTCTTGTCGGTCATGATGAAGTCAATCTCGTTTCTCGTGGAACCATCGGGACTTATCCAGGTCCATTTCCTGTGAGGCGGCTTCTGGAAGAAAGAGTTCATCATGAAGAGTTCCTCTTTCTCTAGAAAGTCGGCCAGCCTCTGTCCCCTAGGGTTCCGTTGCCCGTATCCAAATTGCCCCACTCTCAACTCATCACCGCTGTTCTTGCCCAACTTTGCATTGAAGTCCCCCATAACAACAGTGAAGTAGGTTTTGGAAGTATGTATGGCCCTACTTACGTCCTCATACATAGCCTCTACTTCCTCATCAGAATGTGACGAGGTCGGTGCGTATACCTGAATGACCTTCAACGAATATCTTTTGGATATTCTGAGTATTAGGTATACCACCCTGCTCGACACACTGTCGATGGTAGTGATGTTGTTAACGAGGGACTTGTGAACGAGAAACCCGACACCACCTTGGGACTGTTGGGCGCCCTCCCGGTAGTAGAGCAGGTTACCAGACTTCAGGGTTACGGTGTCCTCCCCCTCTCTACGGACTTCGCATAATCCTAAAATGTCCCAGTGTAACCTGCTCAGTTCCTCTTCCAACTCGCAAATCTTTTCATCAGTCCTCATTGTGCGTATGTTGTGTGTTACCAGGGCCAGTCGTCGTGGGGATGGGTAGCCGGATTTCGTCCGGGGATTCTTAGCACCCCCTGCTCCGCTATTACCTTGGCCGCTACCCACGCCAGGGATAGCAGAGCTGCCGGAGACTGGGGGCCTGGTATTTGTGTGACTCATCATAAAGGGGGGATTTGCCGTACGCGCCACGCTTGGCAGGCGGGTTGGCGCGCGCAGTTTTTTTTCTTTAAGGTCTCTGGAAGACGCTGCTGCCCATCTCCCGGTATATTATTATTATTATTCCCTTAGCAGGCTTCTACTGCAACCACGGGACGATATGGTGGGGGACAATTCTAAGGCCGGTCACCCCACGGCACAATCAATCTAATACTAATTACGTAAAATAAAAAGTTTTTTTTTACCAATTATGGATTAAAAAAAAATCTAGCTCAAGTAGAGTGCTGAAACATATTTAAAATCAATTACAATTACATATATATATTCATTAATATCTTATCTAAAGGCAAAATATTACAAATGTTACAGGTCGATCAGACATTTTTTTTTTCTCCATACAGTCATCTACGCTCCACCCTACTGTACAATAAAGTCAATAAATTCCTTTTAATCTGACCGCTAAATTACACCTTTAAAATTCACCAATAAGGTTTTTCCTTGAGGGAATGTAAATTGGATTTCAGTCTTTTTCGGTCCTCCTTTAAGTTTTTTTTATAAAACTCAACTTTTAGGCGGTTGAGTGTTTTTTACTTGACAGCTTTTGCTTTAGGAATATTTTTCAAATTAATATTCAATTAGCAATCAAACGATGGAGTGTTTTAGGAAATAATTGCAAGATTAAAGGCAGTTAGCTATAAAACGTGACATAGTTATACAATAATTTTCGATGCAATGCGATATTACAGACTTCTAAAGGAAAATTTTATTAAGTGTTTATTAAATTGTTCAAAAATGCAATACCATTAAATAAATACAAAATCATTGTAACTTTGTCAAGTAATTTTCCAGTTGAGTTGAATAAATCTCGATTCATGAAATAATAACAAAAACAATTAGCATAAAGAGTCTTACATCTATACAGAGCATTCATAAAAAATACCAAGCCTATCTCTATTGATCTTCGAAAGCCGCGTGTTACTGCGTGTAAGAGAACGAGCGAAATACTTAATACGATTCCAGCGCTCAGAAATTGAATGATCGTGGATTACGATCGTGGATTATGATCGTATCGTGATACGATCAATATAAGTATATCAAACGGACGCATAAGCAATTTCGTACGTACAACAAGTATAATGGAGCTAACGGACGATCGAACGGTCTGGCGGACCGAGAGGGACGCTGATATCTGTTGGAATGAGATATTAATATACATCTCTCATTCCAACAGATAGCAGCGTCCCTCTCGGTCCACCGGATCGTTCGATCGTCTGTTAGCTCGAACGGAGTTGCATCTTTTAGTAGGTAGGTATGTATAATAAGTTCAGAAACAATGCAATGGTATGATATAGCCGAGCTGTTCTGAATACTAATACACATTAATAAATTTCATGTCAACCATAACCATCAACGAGGTTACGTTATGGTTAATAAGAAAGATACCTCTGACAGATGCACAGACAGACAGCGGAGTCTCGGTAATAGTCTCGTTTTTAGGGTTCCGTACCCAAAGGGTAAAAACGGGACCCTATTACTGAGACTTCGCTGTCCGTCTGTCCGTCCGTCCGTCTGTCTGTCACCAGGCTGTATCTCAAGAACGGATTTCATGCATTTAAATGCATTACAAATGGTAACAACAGGCGGTCTTATCGCTAAAAAGTGATCTCTTCCAGACAACCTTAGGGTAGAGAGTAAATTAAAAATAATCATGAAAAAGGTAGTGCAAAGTTGTTGAAAACGATAGATACCTTTACAGATACTTACCTAAACATAAAATCCAAAAAATAAACAAATATACTTTAAAATAGATACTAAAATAATATACATACAAAATACATATATACATACATACGATATACCAATTTTTTACCCTTTCGGTATGAAACTCTACAATGTAAATTAGCTTTCGATAATTAGTTTCCTCATAACAAGCTCTTGTACGAATTCTTGAAGAAAATCAACTTCTCACTTTCATCGTTCACAAAAAAAAATAGCCAGTGAATCCTACTCACATTTCAGTAAGTCTAACTGTTATTGCGGTTAGACTTACTGAGTTGACTGTAGGATTCACTGGCTATTTTCATTGTTCTCACTATAACTAGCAAAAAACTGTACAGCTACAATTTTCTCAATTAAATTGCTTTTTTGCCGCTCGCCAAAATGAGGGCGGTGTTTTTCCCTGAAAAGTTTCAAAGCCAGTCTACGCTGATTAATGACTACAGTTTCATCTTAGAACGACGTAACCGACATCTTAGAACGACGTTTGTATATGAAGGTAGGCTCTTTTGTATATAAACAACAATGTGTAAACTTGGTTGCGGCGAAGTTGGAAGATTCATCAAGATCGTGAAGACTAGTTGAGGTTTAACGAAAATGCAGACCACGCCTATGCTCCTTACTCCTATCACTGATTCGATACCGTATATAACGTCTGTTGACAAGCAATAAAACTCACTAAGTAATAAATACCTACTTAAAACAAAGCTAGTATCCCAGTGTCAATATATTTACTAGATACGAGGTTCTGGAGAGCATAGACAGAAATTTTAGTGATTAATGAGGGACATGAGGGTCTATTAATTGAGTGATATAGAAAATGCTACTGAAACTGAATATAAATACAAAATTTGGAATTCTGAGCTTCAATATTGACTGAGATCTTGTCACTTGTTCCAATGCAAGCGGAATAATCTTGGAAACTACTGACCCTATTTCCACCAAACATAGCTAAGAGAGAATAAGAACCATCTCGACGGACATGTCTTTCGATTAAGAAAAACCGAATTCAAATTGGTCTCTTCGTTTGCGAGCTACGATGCTTAGAACAGACACACAGATACACGTGTTAAGGGGCTCCCTGCAGAAATCAGCCAATTTGATGATTTTTACATCGTATCTAGTTTGTGGATTATAGAGTTATAATGTCCTATTTAATATATATTGTAGTATGGTCTATGCTTAACACTTTGTAGTGACCCGAATTTTGATTTAACGACTGTGTATTTTATAAAAAAATATTCGGTGAAGGACCAAAAATACACTAATCTCGTTTCTACTTTTATCCCCGGTGTATATGTAGAATATATCTTACATTTTATTGTTCTAAACCATATTCCACAAAATTTGTTGTGAAGCTTTTTCTATTTTTCTCAATACTTTTCGAGAAAAACGCAAAAAACCGTTTCCACAACTTTTTCCCTGAAAAAATCGTAAACTTTGACGGCCTGTATCTCAAAGTCAGTGACATGTGAAAGGTACTTGATACGGTATTTTGTTGTGAAAAAACTATGTTATTATGATTAGCTATTTATAATATGGGAAAATCTATCGCAACAGATCGAAGGTCATTGAGAGCGGGTAGCCCCTTAAACTTATACAGTAGCCGGCAAACAACTTGAGCGTGACCTTGACTGCGCAGTAGCCGATTTACGTACAAATTTACATGCGCAGATCCGCCATTTTGGTTCAAGTTGTTTGCCGGTTACTGTAACACCCCTCTTTTCGTCGGGGTTAAAAATATAATACAGAATCAACAGTAACTCACCTCAGGATTAACAGTAGGAGGCATGACAATCTTCTTCTGCGCCGGCGACCGGAGTACGACGTTCTCATCTCTGATGATGATCTGCTCATTCAACAGCTTCTTCTTACACTCCTGCATCTGCATACTCTCCTTGTCCCTCCTTGAGAGGACAGACTCTGAAGAGGCATGCTTTGAGGAGCATACTGACGTGTTCTTGCTCGATAGCTTCAGGCTGTCGATTGACGCCGTCATTTTTGAGTCCTTGCCGTTTGACGACGCCATTTTGGTTTCTTTTGTTTTGTTGGTTGTAAATCAAGTTGTCATTTTAGTCCTTTGTAAGGGTTTGTAAGGTGATCAGGTATTCAATTGAAGTTTATAATGACGTTTGGAATATGACGTTATCAATTAGGTGCTTTAAATGTTAACATTATCATTATGTCACTCAATGCAGCTGATATCTTAGCAAAAACCGATATTATTATAATTAGGTATCTGCCATAATTTATGTTATGTAACAGCAATTAAATTATCTATACTATTAAAGAATTTTAAAATCAGATTTCTATGAAGTGGGCATTATCTTAGTAAAAACTTAGTAACGCGATACAGCAGCGTAGCGTTGGCTGTACAGCGACATCTCTTGGTAAAATTATCTTGATCCTCTCATGAGGCCGAAACGGCTGAACGAATTTTAACCAATTTTAGTACAGAATTGAATTATTTGAATTTGATTTTATTTGTTTTTTTTTACCTTTTTTTACTAAATCTTAATTATTTGTTGAATTATGACTTGTTGAATTTGGTTATTTTCTTTATCATGTTGACGATCACCGTATAGATTCGTGTAAATTTACCATGTGTTATTTATAATGTAAGGTGACTCGAGGCTATTGTAGCTATGGGGTTATTGTATCTTATTACCATTATAATGGCCTGTGACCATTATAATGGTCTGCGTATATATAGGATACACGGACCATCGTATTGTCTTGTGTATCCTATATATACACAGACCATTATAATGGTCACAGGCCATTATAATGGTAATAAGATACAATAACCCCATAGCCCGAGTCACCTTATCTCTATATGTGCAAAATAAATATAATCGCATCTAATAATGTATGATCGTGAAAGCTGTGATATAAAACGTCGCTGATGCTGACTGTACTTGATCCTATCGATTTTATTCCGCAGTCAACTACAAAATAATGAATTCCCGTTTATTTGAACCGGATCCTTTAGTCTGTCGCTTCGAGCAACAAAGAGTATTGAAAACTGAAGGTTTTCTTATTCAACTTGTATCTGGGATTATTAATGTAGAAAAAAATATCAATTAATTTTCAGTTGGGACTTTATTTATGTCAATGCTTTATTGATTTATGCGGTACCGGGTACGATTCCCGGTCCTTCCACTAGGTTACGCATTTATATTTTTCATTGAGTTTCCATCTTTGTATCAATGGTTTTGTTGAGGTTGTACATACTTAGTTTTTATTTGTATTTTATATTGTCTATTATTGATTTTTGATGTTTGCTTTTGTTCCTTGCTTTTGTCATCTTTCTGTCTCTCGCTTGTGTCAATTAAATAATTTGCGTTTCTAAAGTCCAGCTGTTTTGATTTCGATACTAATTTCCACCTTTTCCTAATCCTGAGCTATCACTGCGCCTTAATATTTGGTCCTTCTCCCGTCTTAATGTTATAATGAACACGCGCTCGAAATCGAAGCAGTTGGCGACTCCAGCAAAAAGCGTCAAGGAGACGTGCTCGAGATTGGGTAAGTCCACTACGGGTGGGCACGGTCGGTCCTCAAAATCGGACCTCGTAACGACCGCTGCCTCCGATACACCCGCGGCTTCCAACCCTCAAGTTCCCGGGACGTCTCAGGAGTGCCCCACAATTGGCACCGGCGCCGAACATATTAATGTTCCCACAAGTTACAGGTCACGCACGTCGGGGTCTACGCGGTCATCGGCCACTATCAGGGCACGGCGACTGATCGCGGAAGCCCAGCTGGCCCGTAAAAGTATCGAAAGAGAACAAAAACTCTTTGAACGTGAACGGCGCGCGCAAGAGGAACATCTTAAACACCAACGAACACTCCTTGATCAGGTGAAACAGGTGGAGCAGCTCGAATTAGAAGCATCACTCGCCGCTCAAGAAGCCGAAGAACATTCTGGACAATCGGTCAGTATGTCACGTACAGCTTCTTGGGTTCGGGACGTAAATCAGAACAGGCATAATTCTGAAAAAGAACCTGATACCGCTACAACTGGTATTCCGGTCACAAACGCCCGATCGCAAACGGCAGATGCTGCTGCCAAAATTTCGCTTATTGATCGTATTATAGTCCAAAATAGACTGGACAACCCTGTCACTATCCTTTTGTCGCGTGAAAACGTCAACCTTAGTAGCAACAAAAATGCAGCGGTTGATTTCCTTCGTGGCTCTGGAAATCAGCAAAGTCATTTAGATCAGCCAACAAATGACTCCACAGTGCTTCTGAAAGCGATCGCCGATACCGCCGCTGCAGCCAAAGCACTCGCTACTGCGCAGGATAGGCCAGTTAGAGCGAAAGTTGACCTTCCTACATACTTTGGTAATGCATCACACTGGTTACAGTTTAAATATTTGTTTGACAGCACTAAAAATGCTTATTCCCCCGCAGAAAACACTGCGCGCCTCCATAACGCGCTCCGTGGGCCCGCCCGTGAGGCAGTTACCTCTCTGCTCTACACCGCAGCAGCTGCTGAAGAAATCATGGCCGCCCTCGAACGGACATTTGCGTGCCCCGAAATGATTGTCTTCGGTGAGGTACAGGTGTTGAAATCACTGCCTCGGCTCGGCGCTGATTTAAAGGAGATCGGTATTTTTGCCAATAAGGTACGCAACAGCATGTCTACTATGAAATTACTCGGTCTTCGGGAATACATACAATCGCCCGAACTATTTCATAGTATTTTAGGCAAATTTAACCCTATAATGAAAATGAGATGGTCTGATTTTGCAGCCGAAACGTCAAACCCTCTCACCTCAAAATTAGAGCTTTTGTCAGATTTTCTGACTCGTGAACATGAGCGTTTTATTAAATTTTCTTTGTCGCCTGAAATGGGACTTTCTTCACACACACAGCAATCCTCTACTAGGATCCTTACACCAATGAATAGACCGTTCAAACGAGAAAGTGTACATTCTTTGACTCATAACAAAAATAAAGTAAACAACAAAACTGACTGTATTTATTGTCAAAGAAACCACAACATACAGAGTTGTTCGGAGTTCACAAAACTGACAGTTGATGATAGGTGGCGTTGGTTACGCGAACATAAAATTTGCTATAAATGTTTAAAGCGCAATCAACACCAGTGGAAGTCTTGCAAAGTGAACCCTTGTGGGGTCGATGGTTGCACGTTTCGACACCATCCTCTTTTACACGGCAGGCAGGATACTTTTACATCACCGCATACACCAGATACACAGTTTAATAATACTGTGTGTGTAACTGCGTCTCCCAGTGATGTCCAGCAAGCGTCGTGCTCCTCGCCGGCCGTCCTCAAATCGTCGGAAGAAAATGTGATGGTTTCTAATACAGGTATTAAGTGTGACAAAGATGCAACCCCGACCAAACTACGAACGTTGCTAAAGGTAGTGCCAATTACTGTTTCTGGACCAGCTGGCAGTTGGGAAACTTACGGACTCCTCGATGATGGTAGTACCGCAACATTAATTGACGCCGCTGTGGCTGCCCGTATTGGGCTGTCAGGGCCTGAAGAGTGTATAACCGTCAATGGTGTAGGTGGTTTGCAAAAAACTACCAAGGTTTCATACGTCAATTTTTATATACAAGGTAAACATGAATCTGAGAGGTTCTTGGTTAAGCGTGCCAGGGCTATGCCATCACTTAGCTTGAATACCCAAACACTGTCCAAACAGACCATAGAGTCTTACAACCACTTGAACGACATAGCCGATTATTTGGCGTACTCTGATGCCACACCGACCGTGCTAATTGGTGCCGAGCACTGGCATCTGTCAATTTCTCGGGATGTTCGGGCCGGTGGACGTAATGACCCTGTGGCCTGTTATACTCGACTCGGTTGGACTTTGTATGGAGTTTTATGTGGTAAAACTAAGCCCGTCGAGTTTGTCAATCACTGTCACCATGAGCGATTGGAATCACTTATAAAAGAACAGTACAAACTCGACTCGCTGGGTATTACTAAGCGTGAAACTCTTCATTGCAAGCTAGATTCTCGTGCCATTGAAATTTTGGAAAATACAACCACACGTTTACCAACGGGTAGGTACGTAGTAGGGCTTCCGTGGCGTGATAACATTCAACGTGTACCTGATAGTTATCCGCAAGCCTTATCAAGATTTTGTAGTCTAGAGAGACGTATGATTAGAGAGCCCGAGTTTGCCGATGCGTACAAAAGATGTATAAATAATATGATCGCTAATGGTTATGCTGAAGAGTGTGATCCTGACACTTATTATGGTAAATCTGTCAATATGAGTAGTAGCCACAACACGGGTGTGGTCAGCCTTAGCTACCAAGACCATTCACAAAATTGTTCAAACAAAAATCCCAATTTATCAAATAACGTTCAGCACGGTACAGTCGACCTCAATAAATTACAACCAAAACTTGACAGTCATGTGTCAAATGTAAATAACGATAAAATAAAATTAAAAATATCTTCTGAACTCCAAGAAACCGAAACTGATAAACAAATAAGGTGGTATTTGCCCCATTTTGGTGTTTACCATCCCCAAAAGCGTAAACTTCGTGTTGTTCATGATGCAGCGGCAACAAACCAGGGCGTTTCATTAAATTCGTTGCTTCTTCAAGGGCCCGATCTTTTAGAAAATTTATTAGGTATTTTGTTTCGATTCAGAGAGGGCGCTGTTGCTGTAACTGCCGATATAAAAGAAATGTTTCCACAAATACAAGTTCGCGAACAAGATAGGGATGCATTACGTTTTTTATGGCGCGACGTTCAGTCGAGAGACACAACGCCTCTAAAAGAGTATCGTATGACAGCTGTCATTTTCGGAGCGTCGTCCAGTCCATTCACCGCGCTGTACATAAAACATAAAAATGCATTGTTACATCAAGATTTGTACCCAGATGCAGCAAATGCTAGCATTCACAGTTCCTATATGGACGATTTTTTGGATAGTATGGACGATGTTGCCGGGGCTGCACAGCTGGCATCCGACGTAGTGACTATCCATCGTGACGCTTGTTTCGAAATGTGTGGCTGGATTTCAAACGTGCCGGAAGCGTTGCGTTTTGTACCCTCTGAATTGCGCGCCGCACATCCTACTGAAGTGTCACTTGGAACTGAATCCAGTAACATCAGAGTTTTAGGTGTCTCTTGGGATCCTATATCAGATACTATTGGTTTTAGGACCGGATTAGAAGGTATTAGCCCACAAGGCAATTTAAATAAACGTAAAGTGCTGTCTCACCTTATGAAGATATACGACCCATTAAATTTACTGGCACCAATCGTGGTCAAAGGCCGTATACTACTACAGGAAGCTTGGCGGTCAAATTTTGACTGGGACACTTCATTTCCACCATCACAGGTTTTGAAATGGAAGGAATGGTTTAATGAACTATCCGTCGTGTCAAGTATCAGGATACCACGGTGGTACGCTAAATTGAATGGGGAGCCTACGCATCGAGAGCTGCACATTTTTGCAGATGCGAGCGAACTTGCCTATGCCACCGTCGCTTATTGGCGCTTTTTATATGCGGATGGCACAGTCAAGCTAGCACTTATTACCAGCAAGGCCAGAGTCTCGCCGTTGCGACCATGTTCGATCCCGCGGTTAGAGCTGCAAGGCGCTTTAATTGCCTCTCGCCTTGCTGTCACCATTAAAGAGTTGCACAAGAAAAAACCTATCCGTACGTTTCTTTGGACGGATTCAAGGACTGTCCTCGGTTGGCTTAGAAGCGACGCACGAACTTTCAAGCCCTTTGTGGCCCATCGAGGAGGGGAAATTACCGAAAATACGTGCGTACATGACTGGAGATGGGTCCCATCGGCCTTGAACGTTGCGGACGACGCTACTCGAATCCAATCACTTCACCTCAATCCTAACCACCGATGGTTCACGGGCCCCTCATTTCTTCTGGACCCTCCGGAGGATTGGCCTGTGGAACCAGCTGGCCGGCCTACAACCCTTCCTGAATGCAAGCAGTCTTCTGCACTTGTGGTTGGTCATCTGGTTCTCACCGCGGATTTTAATCATTTTAATGACTGGTTACGCCTTCTCCGTGCTACTGCTCGCGTTTTGCAGGCTGCGGCCAAATTTCGCTCGGTATTGGACCGCGTTAATTTTACTGCTCCTAACACCGATGTTAGGACTCGACAACATACGAACGCTCCTACGTCCACCACTCTCATACCTCTGACAGCGGAATTAATGGAAGCCGCAGAAAGGCACGTTTTAGAAAAAGTACAGTCAGAAACATTTGGAGAAGAGATACAACAAATTAAGCGAGGAGAATTGTTATCCAAAAGTAGTCGCTTAACGAAACTATCACCCAAGATGGGACCGGATAATTTGTTACGCCTAGCTGGTAGAATCGCTGCTGTACAGAATGTCAGTACAGAGATTAAGTCACCCATTATTTTAGACGGACGCCATCCAGTAGCGCGCATGTTGGTACATTTTTATCATCGTAAGGCTGGACATGCAAACAACGAAATGGTTGTAAATGAAATTCGTCAAAAGTTTTGGCTATTATCATTGCGCAGTACCGTACGGAACGTGGCTAGTAAGTGCCTGTTTTGCCGCATCAAAAAGGCAAAACCTATGAACCCAATGACTGGGAATCTTCCTGCAGAACGGCTTGCTCACCACCGCCGCCCATTCACATACACCGGATTGGATTATTTCGGCCCTATAAACACCACGATCGGTCGCAGACAGGAAAAGCGCTACGTAGCCCTGTATACGTGCATGACATCTAGAGCTGTCCACCTTGAAATTGTTGATTCTCTCTCTGCTGATTCGGCAATAATGAGTTTGCGACGCTTCATTGCGAGAAGAGGCGCTCCTGATACAATATTTTCCGACAACGGCACTTGTTTTATTGGCGCTGACCGAATCTTGCGCGAATTCTATAATTCAGAGGTCAATGATTTTGCTGCCAACAGAGGCATAAAGTGGAATTTTATTCCAGCTGCTGCTCCTTTTTTTGGCGGATGTTGGGAACGGCTTGTCCGCTCCATCAAAGTTGCGATGAACGCTACCCTACGCGAAAGAGCGCCAAAGCCAGAGGTCCTAGCGACACTTTTGCACGAAGCTGAGGCCATAGTCAACTCTCGACCGCTGACTCACGTCCCTGTTAGCACCGAAGACGAGGAGACCTTGACGCCTTTTCATTTTTTAATTGGCTCGTCCTCTAACCAGGTTTTGCCCGCAACTTTGGATGACCGAGATCTCCTACGACGAGCTGACTGGAGGAAAGCTCTGAGACTCGCTGACCATTTCTGGAATCGTTGGGTGAGAGAGATTCTGCCGACCATGCAGCCCCGACAAGTAGGTGAGAACAGGGAGCGCAGTTTGGGCATCGGGGACCTAGTGTTGATCGTGGACGAGAATCTACCCAGAGGAGTATGGCCACGAGGCCGCATTGCTGCAACCTTCCCTGGCAGGGATGGTATTGTTAGGGTGGTGGACGTAGCCACACCGGGTGGTCTCCTTCGTCGGCCCTCCAAAAAACTAATCAGGCTGGACATATGAAGTAAGGCATTGCCTGCTGGTCTGGCTAGTTTGTGTGCTCTCGCACACAAGGGGGTGGAATGTTGAGGTTGTACATACTTAGTTTTTATTTGTATTTTATATTGTCTATTATTGATTTTTGATGTTTGCTTTTGTTCCTTGCTTTTGTCATCTTTCTGTCTCTCGCTTGTGTCAATTAAATAATTTGCGTTTCTAAAGTCCAGCTGTTTTGATTTCGATACTAATTTCCACCTTTTCCTAATCCTGAGCTATCATTGCGCCTTAATAGGTTTAATGTTATTGTCATTGTCATTACAAAGATAAGATGACATATACAACCAAAGAGATCTTATAAAATAAGGCTGCTTGTCCAATCAAGCGGAGCAAAGAAAGTTAACCAATCCATATCCATACTAATATAATAAATGCGAAAGTGTGTATGTCTGTCTGTTACCTTTTCACGCTTAAACCGCTGAATCGATTTTGGTGAAATTTGGCATAGAGATATTTTAAGATCCGAGGAAGGACATAGGATAGTTTTCATCCTGGAAATTATACCTAAAAAGATTGAAAAGTGAGTGAACATTTCTGTTGGAGTGCGGTGACCCTGTAGGAAATGTAATTATTAGACCAAAAGCACAATTGCTCTTACATTTGCTTAGGCGCTTTTAATAATCCCTTTTATCAAGTTCCACGCGTAACGTACGTAGTCGCGGGCAAAAGCTAGTCATCATAATAATTTAGTTAGGCTATATAAATGCCAAAATCAGTGCATTTAAATCTGAGACATGTGATTGGTCTATTTTAGCTCCACTCCGGTGCAATCGCCGCCATTTTGTAGTATTCAAAAAACATACTCATCGAACCTTCTCACAAAATTTCATGAGAATCGGTCGAGGAATGAGACCTCTCTGCGAGAACAGTCAGAGAGCATCTGAACATCCAAACATCCAGACACACGTCAAAGCTGAAGCAGTGACGCTTCGCTCGATCGGTCAACTATAGTTATAGAGTGATGTTTGTTTGTTTCTCAGTACCCGCATCGTAAACACTCCAATAATTTACGATGGAAATATTTCTTTCCGAAGCGAAATCGAAGTTAATTTGTTTATTTTAACTCTTCAGTGAGATTAACCACGTGTTTTAGATTTTAAACACTTTATATGTTTATAGTTATGATAACGTTAGTGTTGCGGTTTCTATTAAAAATTATTTCTGTATGTAGTCGGAAGCTGATTTTACAGTATTTTGAGATATTATTAATATTATTATAATGAAATCGCGTTCATAAAGTGTTTATTTCCCTCTTCTCTTTCTTGAGTCCCTTCGAGGCCAGGAACATAAACATCACGTTGGAAACGTCGAGGTAATTAAATAAACAGTAAGTTAAAATATTTAGTATAAAAAAACGGATTAATATCGACTATTATGGGTAGGTATTATAGTACCACATTTTATACTATTATCATGTAATTGAATACTATGCAAACATATACTAATCTTAGTATCTTGGTTAGGGTGTTGCTTATTTTCTAACCCCGTACTCTCACCCCTTCATTCTGTTCTAGGACCCGAAAAAACGTCACTGATTTTTTATTTATTTTTTTAATTCAGTTTTAGGGGTCGCTACCTCCCATTAAAAATCCGAGATAAATGTTAATAAAACTCGGTGCACATAGTTTTATTTTTAATTTTTTTGTAGTGATATTGTTTGAATAACCTAATGTATCAATCTAGTTACATATCAAGTGAATTATTATGTGTATCAGAAAAAAAATTTGGTAGTTCATATTGAACTACATATTTTTTTCTATTTTTTTTAGTAAAATTATTATTTATTTTGTAAATAAATAAATAAATACAATTATGTACGTTCTGTAAGTATTATGATACAAAGAAAAAAACTTTTTTTCTCATATCTTTTTTTAGATTTTTTACTTGCCGGAGCGACCCCTAAAACTGAATTAAACAAATAAATAAAAAATCAGTGACGTTTTTTCGGGTCCTAGAACAGAATGAGGGGGTGAGAGTACGAGGTTTTAAAATAAGCAACACCCTAATCTTGGTCTTAGTTCCGATTAAAAGTACGATAGCCCTAAGTGTGATAGTGTATAAATAATTAATAGTATTAACTTTCAATATATATTATAAAGGCAAAAATAATTAGCATATTATTTTATTGGAACCTAGAACTCATACCAAATATTAGCCACCCTACATACGACAAGCAAAGTAGGTCTGTCCTCTTTTTTTATTCAATTTATTTGGGATACCATCCGTGTGACAGCCTCGATACTCAACCCTTTAATGTCTATGCACAGCTTCTTATACGTACGTAATTTAAGTATCTGAGTTAACTTTATACTATGCGGTCACGACACGGTAACGATTACTAGACGATTGAGTATTTGGAAAATTGTGTTGTAAAGAAAAATTTAATTATTTCGAGAAGGCGTGTAAAATTTGTGTCTGATCTGGCGTTCTCTTAAAGCTTCAACTTATTTGTTTTAATCTCAAGTTTTTTCCTCTTACTTTATGAAAAAACCGGCCAAGTGTGAGTCGGACTCGCACACGAAGGGTTCCGTACCAATATCAAGCGAAAAACACGTTCTTTGTTTACCCCCCCTTTAAATTTACTTTTTTTATTTCAACTATCTAATCTACTACGATTCATGAGAAAATGTCCGTCGAATGAAATATCATGGAAATGCCCATATCTTTGTATGGGAGCCCCCTTTAATTATTATAATTTCATGAATAGTATGCTATAGCGGCATCAGAAACCTATGATTTTTTTGTCTAGCTACCACGGTTCATGAGATACAGCCTGGTGACATACGTACGGACGGAAAGCGGAGGCTCAGTAACAGGGTCCCGTTTTTACCCTTTGGGTACGGAACCCTAAAAATGACAAACAGTCAACCATGATTAATTTCAACTCTTTCAACCCGAACTTGCCTCGTCACCGTGTCGGCCTCGTCAGTCGTAAAGCCGTCATTCACGGACATTCAGGGCGCGTGACGTGAACAGCCAGCTTTTCATTAACATCCCAAAGACTGTTATCATCCCCTTAGCGTGTTCTTGGCGTTTTTAAAAAGCTGGCAGTCTTAAGTGCGCTGGTTTAAGGAACAGAGTTCCGTAGTTTTCCTTTTTTTCCTTGAGGAATAAAGGAGTTTTGTGTGAACTGTACATGTTATTTTAATGTGAGTGTGTTTCTAAAGGTTTTCTTATTAGGTTGCATGAAATTGATGGTAATAATTTTCATTTGGCATAATTTTCGTAGCCATAATTTCTTTTTTGCCTGAAAAAGAAATCTTTTCAGGATTGTTATTAAACAAACCTAACTTGAATTATATCGTCGTGTAGTAGCCATAACACAAGCTTTCTTGAGCTTAATTAGGACTAGATGGATTTGTGTGGGGTTGTCTGATATAAAAAAAAATACTCTAAGATTTATTGACGTTTTACTGATTTAAATGTTCTAAATATCCAGTAACGCAGTACTGTAACAGATTAAGCTATTCTGCAAGTTTACGGAAGTTTTAATTTAAGGATGCCGAACTACAGTAACAAACTTAAGAAACCTTAAAAAAAGGTTCTTATTGAAAGGAACTCGGAAAAGGATGCATCTCTTTGAGACCGACTGCTGTGCTTTTTGAATTCCGGCTTTTTGTTTTATTTCTTTACAAACCTTTTTCTCTTTTCCGTCCTGGGCTATAATTTCCTTCTTTTTTCATGTCTTTAAGAGATGAGTAGCCATTTCTGCAAATCTCGATTTGATGATAATTATTTAATATTTTGTTATACATTCACAATTTCACAGGCTTTAACCATATTACAGTCGGTCTATTACACATACGTATTATACTTTTCTCCCTAATCAAAAAAAGTACTTGTGTTGTTGTATTTGTCTTGTTTCCTTTTGTAAACTTTTATTGTTGAATTGAATTGTTGAATTGAATATTATTGCCGATATATCGCTATAACATATGTATACATATAGATTTTAGTTCATCAAGCTGCATCAAGTGACATTATCAAATTATAATTTACAAGCAAATAAAAAGCACACCGATAAATAACCCTCAATTTTAGTGGTGATTTTTCGGACAAATGTGTTGTTATAATAGTAAATTTTAGCCCCCATGACATGTTTTTGGTACTTGGGATAATTTCATATGATGAATAGCTTTTTGATTTGCAAATTACCTAATTTGCTAATTGTTTAAAATCATTCTTTTTTTCTTATTTGATCTATTGGTACAGAAGTCGCGGAATGAAAATTTCATGACATGAACATTGTAAACAGAAATAGCATAAAAGAATACTAAAATTCACTGTAAGCAGTTAGTGATTTTAAATTCAATACTCATAAGACATATTTTGGTGTTACCTGTCCAGACTTGTCTATCTCGTGACTCTAATATGTTTGATTCTTACAAACCCTTAATAGATTACTAAGACATACTTAAATTTACGTTATCGCTTCTAACACCAATTTCGACACTAATTCACAACACTACACATTTCACGAAATTCTATAGAACACTATATATAATTTAATTGTGAATTTCTAGCTTAACTAGATTCACAATATACTACATTTCCGATTCGTATTAAAAAATCACTTAAAACGCCACTGTTCCAAACAAAACACGATCGCAGTCATACTAGTTGGCTGTACTCAGCACTGCATCTAGTCTAGTATTCCGTGCGTATAGTACACGCCGAGCGTAGTCCGCGTATGGTAGCCGTGCGTAGGTCGGCCGCGAATGGTGTAGCTTCGCGTAGGTTGGCCGCACACGAGCGTCGCTCGCCGGCCGCGGCGACAGACTGCCGGTGGGCGGGCGCTGGGAGCGTTCGCAAAAACAGCTTATATTTTTGCAATTTGCGTACCTTAGCGTAACTTTTGCGATATTGCTTAAGTTTTACATATGATTGATCTGTATAAATAAGCGCGTATCAGGTAAGAAAACATATTGGTGAGAATATATTTCCTGTGCATATGGCGGATAAAGTGACCAAATAAATACATTTTAGAAACTGTTTCATGGCTGTAAGATTTTTATGAAACTGTTAATGTCGTAACATTTATGAACTGTTACTGTGGTGTGAGTCGGAATGCAAATAAAAATACAACACCATACAACATTACTTTATTGCGCACCAATATAATTTTATAAAAGGAAACGAAACAAATACAACAAAATAAGTATACTTTTTTTGATTACGGAGAAAAGTATGGAATTGTAAAAGTTAGGAACCTCCTTTATAGAGATAGCTGAATGCAAATTAAAGTACACCACGATACAACAATATTTTATTGCACACCAATATAAGTTTATAAAAGGAAACAAAACAAATACAACGAAACAAGTACTTTTTTTGATTACGGAGAAAAGTATGGAATTGTAAAAGTTAGGAACCTCCTTTACAGAGATAGCTGGTTATTTGCGGTTGTTCTTATCTACGTCTGACGATGATTGTGTGACGAGTGAGAAAGTCAGGTTATGTTACAAAATACAGGTTATATTTCAATGCTCGGTGTATCTCTTAGGGATCAAACCCGAATCTAATTAATTTGGCAAAGACCCAAAGTTACCGACGTAGCACAGCGAATCAGCAACCTGAAATGGCAGTTGGTCGTTCTTTTGTATGCAGAGCCGAATACCATTAGGGCAAACGAGTTCTAGAGTCATCATCATCTTATTATTATCAGGCCGATAGAGGAGACCTTTTAATGGCTTTTATGATGACCCAAAGTTCACCATAACCTCAAAACAGATAGGTACAGAAATCAATCTACATACAAGCGCGCTCGAGCAAACGCACACATAGACATTGCTCACGGACACGATATCTCGGACCAGTTCAGACCAGTGCGAGCGCGAGTGCCATCCGCTTGACGCGTCCGTGAGCAATGTCTATGTGTGCGTTTGCTCGAGCGCGCTTGTATGTAGATTGATTTCTGTACCTATCTGTTTTGTGCCATAACGACCGGTCTCGCGCCGCCCTCATCCAATTTTTGCCTGCGATCCTAACCAGGTCGTCGACCCACCTTATTAAGGGCCTTCCCACGGCCTTCCTTCTTCCGGTCCGCGGTCGCCACTCAAGAACCTTTCTGCCCCAACTATCGGTTCTACGAGCAATGTGCCCCGCCCACTGCCACTTTGGCAACCGTCTGAGCTATGTCTACATTCTACAACCTTGGTTCTCTTCCGTATCTCACCATTTCGGATTCGATCCCGCAAGGAAACTCCGAGCATAACTCGCTCCATTGCCTTTTGAGTATCTTCGAGCCTTTTTATGAGGCCAATTAAGTTCTAGTGGAAACCGTGAATTGGCAAACGAAGTATAGGACGTCGTGCAACAAGGTGGAGTGACGACATTAGCAGGGCAGTGGGCCTAGTATGACTGGAGAATGAGGGCTGAAAATGGAGCAGTATCAACACAGGCTGATGAGAATCATTACGAGGTTTAAAAATTGTTTAAATGCTGTTTTTTATTAAACATATAATGTCTCTTTTTTTATGTCGGTACACACCACATAGAGGTCGCTACGGCGCAAAGCCTTTCAAATAAACAATGCAAAGATCGACACACGAAGCATAAGGGAAAATTCGAAAGTTTGCTTGGGCGTTAGGGTGGCGGAAAGGTTAAAGCGCTGGACCGGCAATCCAGAGGTACATGGTTCGATTCCCGGTCTCTTTCACCAGGTTACGCATTTGAATTTTTCTTAAAGCTCTGATCTTTGTATTAATGGTTTAATATAACTATTCTTACGTCAAGAAAGCTGTATCTCTTAAGACACAGCCACCAGTTAAGACCTTTTGCTTGTCTGTCCTAAAGCACTGCTCAGGACATGTTCGAACTGGTAATCAATCTCGAAGCTGTGACGTCATGCGTGACTTACCTGACGCGGGATTACGATATCGTATCAGGGCTGCTACTTACCTGGAACGAAGTTTAATTTATTAATTTACATATTGTGATTGACATAGTTTCATAGTGAGTCCCTTCAAGCACAAAACAGATAGGTACAAAAATCAATCTACATACAAGCGCGCTCGAGCAAACGCACACATAGACATTGCTCAGGTTGAGACTTTGTGCCAAGTATTATACTTCTTGAGTATTAAACTTGCTCTAGAAGAGAATCAGCAAGCACAGAATTATAATATCCAGTTGCTTACAAAACAAATCCCAATGAAACATTTCAAAATTAAACTCCTGTCCAAACGGCCTCGCAAATGGACACGAAACGTTATTTATCGGTTTTATTCTGCTGACGGTACGGCCGGGTTGCGAGAGTGACACCCGACGCGTCACTCAAGATCTTGTTTGCACAGATAGGACACTGCTTTGTTTTCCAAACGGTTACTAAAATTTGTTCGAAACTCTAAACCCCAAAAACTTAGAAAACAACACCCATGATTACTTTTCGGGAACAAGAGCGATGCCTGTTATGGTTCGATCCAAAATAGATACCATTCTGTTCATTTTATCGTAGTATTCGAAAATTCAGTAGACTACAGTGGAATACTCGTGGACGAGACTACTCGGACTCAGTCGTCCTTAGCTATTATTAAATGCTAGTCATCTATTGCTTAGTTTCCAGCCTCTTCAACTATATGGCATTATTGGTTTTATTCTGCTGTCGGTACGGCCGGGTTGCGAGAGTGACACCCGACGCGTCACTTAAGACCTTGTTTGCACAGATAGGACACTGCTCTGTTTTCAAGCATTCATTGAAACATATTTTTCCTTTCGCAAAATCCTAGAAGACGACAAACTTGACCATTTTTTTCGGGTAAAAGAGTAATCTTGAGGAATCCAAAAGGATTCCAGTCTGTTGGTTTCCATACAGTAGTCGTGAAAGACGTATTTTAGTGTCTCGAATGGAACCGCATTAAGATATACTTGTATTCTCCTAAAAAACTGCGGCTTGGCCTCCGAATCCACCCACCCATCTATTGCTTATTTTTCAGTCGCTACAACAATATGTTATTATCCATATTATTCTGCTGTCGGTGCTCGGGTGGCTGAGAGTGACACCCGACACGTCACCCGAGAACCTGTTTGCACAGATAGGACTCCGCTTTGTTTACCAAACCATTATAAAAAATTTGGATTTTGGAATCTGCACTTCGAAAAATCTAGCAAATTGCACCCGGCACGTAATTCTGAATGGAGCTTTAGACGGATGCCATTTTGTATATTTTCTTTGTTTTCATTGTGAAAAACACGTTGTACTTAATGTTTCCACCAGCAGTACTGTGGGATAAACTTATATATTCTGGATGTATATACTCGAGCACCTCGTCTGCAACTCGGCCTTTGAACTCAGTCCATCTATCGCTTACTTTCCAGCTTCGCTTACTTAACTTTGGTGACTCTCTGAACTATATCTTCAAACATGATTCTCTTGCTGATTATGATATCATAATAATGTATTTAGTGAGAGCTCAAATCAGTTACTCTCTCACAATCCAGTATTTTTATAGAAACTTCATACTAACAGACGGTTTCTGTAAGGATATCATAAAAATCAGTATTTAAAACACGTAGAAGACGAATTTAGTTTTTTTCCAATTAAAAATTGTATAATGTACAAAAGTTAGTGCTAGTTTATTTGGTTCAACGAATTTTTGAATGTGGTATCAATGATTTTTTTTTACAATAGTCTAATACCGTATTCTGAGACTTAAGAGGCTGTTGTACATCCTCTAAAATATGTGTGCCACATGTAGTATTATTAGTGACTATGGGCGATATTGCCGAAATTCACTCAATAATATAAATAAAAACTAATAGTCTAAGACGTAAGATCCCAAATCCAATATCGGATGACGGCATAGGAACAGCGTGCACGTTGTTAGGCAGAGAACGTGACCAGAATGGTAGGGAATCGCGCCTACATTGATTCCTAGAAGTTTATTTATTGCTTTTTGACCTCCAACGGACTAAATTCGACGTTTACAATGTCATTTTTTTATAACGGCTCAACATAGTGGCGCCACTTCGCCTGATGGTAAGCAAAAAGGGAGCTAAAGTCGCAATAGCAACTGACAAGAAACCAACGGTCAACTAACTGTCATGCTGGCCCGAGAGATGCTTCTTCACGCTTCGTTTGAAGAGTCCCACGTTATAAGAACGAAGAAACAAAGAAGTGACGAGTTTGCCGCGGCGGTGTACGGGCAGCCGTCCCTGATGAAGGGCTCCATACGAGTTTGAAACATGTCGGGCCGTTCCTGACAATTTCACGTGAGTGTAAACCGCTTAATACAATAAAGAAACAAAGAGTTCTATATTTTAATGGTCATCTGTCCAAGATCTCGCTACTATATGTCTAGGTATTTTAGCGATGTACTCTATTCGAAGCAACTAAAATGATATTGCCTTTCTCATTGAGATCAAAATACTTATTTTGATAGTCCAAATAGGGGACTCAATGCCATTTAAGTACTTTCCAACAATGAAACAGGGCAAAACAGAAACTAGCAGATGGTGCAGGATCATTAAAAGCCGTGTTAATAAATATAAAGCAAATCACCTCAATAACTTCATCATCATCATCATCATAATTATTAGCTGATAGACGTCCACTGCTGGACAAAGGCCTGCCACAAAATTCCCCACAACGATAGGTATTGCGCCGCCCTCATCCGATTTCTTCCCGCGATCCTAACCAGGTCATTGGTCCATCTTGTTGGGGGCCTTCCCACGCTGCTCCTTCCGGTCCGCAGTCGCCACTCAAGAACCTTTCTGCCCTAACGGCCATCGGTTCTACGAGCAATGTGCCCCGCCCACTGCCACTTAAGTTTGGCGACTGTCTGAGCTATATTTACAACCTTGGTTCTTACGTATCTCATCATTTGGGATTCGATCCCGCAAGGTGCCGCAAGGAAACTCCAAGCATAGCTCGCTCCATTGCTCTTTGAGTAACTTTGAGACTTCTTATGAGGCCTATTCTAAGCGACCACGTTTCAGTGCCGTATGTCACTGGCAACACACATTGGTTAAATTGACAACAAATAAAGTAAGTACCCTTGTCAAACAGGATATTATACAGACAATCAATGCTAAGGTATGATATAGACGAGTTTCAATGTCTGTGAGATTGTTCCAAATGAATGAACATAGCTGAATGCGGTTCATCCTATTGGAAAATTCATGTTAATTGATTCATAGCTTTCAGCTACACATTTGGTGGAAATTGTTACACAATACAATACGATGGAGCTAAGCGTAGTGATTAAAATGCGCTGAAATTCGGTAGCTATGATGCTTAATCCGACCGGATTATCGAATCCCCTAGCCCGGATATCAATCATTAGTTAAAAGCCAAAACAACATTTGTAGTGGAATATAAAAAAATACGGCCATCGAGTTCTTGAGTGGTGACCACGCAAGGGATGACGCAGCGTGGGTAGGCTGCTAAGGTGGACTGATGACCTTGTAAAGGTCGCTGGAGTCGGCTGGATGCGGGCGACACAGGGCCGGTCATCGTGGCGGTCTCTAGGGGAGGCCTATGTCCAGCAGTGGACGTCTTTTGGCTGATGATGATGATAAAAAATACTTCATGACGACGCGACGAGGAACGTTTGGAAAAATCATGTTAATTTCTTACTAGCCGCTTACCCGGTCATCTCACGGGAACACTATATTTATTCGGGATAAAAAGTAGCCTTTGTGTGTATCCAAAGTGTCAGCTACCTTCATACCAAAATTTACCAAAATTGGTCCCGCCGTTTGAGTATGAAGAAGTAACAAACATACACATAAACAAACTTACGCCTTTATATTAGTGTGATGACATCGGTTACGGACATGCTATGACTTTGCGCGGACAGCGGCGTGGCGAGCGGTTGAGCGAGAGATCCGAGCGCGCGGCCATACGAGTGAGGGAGAAAAACACAAAGTTTCAATTTGGGATTGTGTCAAAGAATATATATACTAACGTAAAAAGAAACGACAGCGACACTTGTGTCTTGTGTGCAGTAACAAAACTCGCGGCTATGTGTGCGTTTCGAGGGGCGAGCGCGGGCGAGTGCGAGACGCGCGCGGGGGTGAAGGGCATTCACGTGAATGCCTCGTTGAAGGATTCGGCATTACAAGGTCACCGACGCCCGAGTTACACCGATAGGCCGCTGTCGCGCCTGGGATTGTGTCGCTTCTGTGCTACATTTTCTTTAACTAGCCCAGCTCTACTCAAACGGCCGCGAACCGGTTTATTAAAATACATTTTTCTGGCGGCATTGGGGCGTTTCGCACGATCAACCCTCGATGTGCTTTTGTTTAACGAATGCGGATTTATTTCGCTTGTTTACGGTTGGAAAGGATTAAGTTTTCTATTAGTGCAAAATATTGGCGCAATCCAGTTCATTATTTTAAAACGGTGGACAAATTTAAAGAAAATTGAGCCAGTTCAAGTAATGAGATACTTTTACACGAACTACGGTGAAACAGAAAAGAGGAATATACCTTTTTCCTTCGCAATGAAGTCGCTGACACTTTTTAGGGTTCCGTACCCAAAGGGTAAAAACGGGACCCTGTTACTGAGACTTCGCTGTACGTCCGTCCGTCTGTCACCAGGCTGTATCTCAAGAATGGTGATAGCTAGACAGTTGAAATTTTCACAGATGATGTATTTCAAGTAATCCCAATTTGTTTATG
This sequence comes from Apotomis betuletana, assembly GCA_932273695.1. NCBI lineage: Eukaryota > Metazoa > Arthropoda > Insecta > Lepidoptera > Tortricidae > Apotomis > Apotomis betuletana. The sequence continues at coordinate 626,697 of OW026318.1, read as the reverse complement.
TTTCATATCAGGGTGAAGACCAAAAAGTTTGCAACCTTAACTCACCCTTAAGTCACTTAGTTAATATTTGTGTCAAAGTCTCCGTTGTGCGACGACAGTTAACCTATCAATAACGTGCCTTAATGTTCTATTTTAAGGTTCCTTCTTGTATCGTTATTTTTTGTCGCACAACGGAACTTTTTCAATTGTTTTTAATTCCTCGCTAACTTCGACTTAATGTCATCCAACTTATTGGTCCTGACCCATCAGCGTGTTGAGACTTATTATTTCACTCTTTTAACAAATCCCTAAAAAGACGAATTGGGCGAAAATACTGCATGATTCATCGACTCGTCCCGTCGGCTACTGACACCAACTTTTACTTCGTTCGACGTTTCGGTGTAATAACTTCTCACGATATCGTACCCTTACCACGAGTTTACAGTGACTACTCGCTGGTATTGTAGTTCTACAAAATAACCGCTAGGGAGCGCTGCACTATTCTCCATACAAATCGTTTACGCAGTCGCTAGCGAATACGGTCACGTTAACTCATGGTAAAGAGGTGTCGCACCGTTAAACTGTGACTCAAATGGTATCATCATCATATCAGCCGTCGACGTCCACTGCTGGACAAAGCCCTTCCCCAAAGTTTTCCACAACGATCGGTCTTGCGCCGCCCTCATCCAATTTCTGCCCGCGATCTAACCAGGTATTAGGTACACCTTGTTGGGGTTCTTCCCACGCTGCGTCTTCCGGTGCGCGGTCACCACTAAAGATTCTGCCCCAACGGCCATCGGTTCTACGAGCAATGCAAATGGTAGTATAGTGGACAAAGGAAATAAATCAATCACTACACTACTAACGCGCCGCGATTCGAGCTAATAGCAGATGCGCAAACATCAAAAAGCTCCGCTTCAATGATAAGGTAAGTAAGCAGATGTTCCTGGCCAATCGTAGCGGCGCGCACGCGTCAGTCGATCATATTTTAAATCGGCCACAAATTGTCCCTTGAACGAGAGCACCAAACGTGCGGCTGTGAGAGAAGAATGGCGCCGTGTGGTTAGGCTTGCCACACAAGGAATGACAGCCACGACCACTCTGCCAAGAGTGTAACGACAAAGAAGAAGAATTTGGTCAGACATTAAGTCTGTTGCAAATGAAAGTTACGAGTACGTGTCAAAATCAAATTGGCCCAGTATTTTTACCATATTACTAGCCAACTGAAAACACAAAGCTTAAACTAGAAGGCAACTATAAAAACAATAACTTTAAAGCTACGGTTGACCCCATTCCGAACTATCAACTTTCGAACTGTCCGGTGGTAGCGGTCGACAATTTACGCTTGTCGCAGCGGTTATTAAAACAGCGGGTTTTAGTCAGAGATGGGCAAAAGTTTATCGATTAACGATTGAGATTAACTTTCTTAGTCGTGATTAACGATTAAAAATGACGATTATTTAATCTAATCGTACGAGTTCCGATTAATTTAATCCCGATAAAGTTAATCGTAGATTAATATCCAGCGATTACATTCTATATCGATTAATTAATTAGATTTATTTTCTCTCGATTCATATTTGAAAGAAACAAGATAATTTTATGTAAGTCTAAGTCCCTACCTAGGAGACCTTACGAGTACTGCACTGTAAAAATCACCTTGTTATACTGTTACAAGTTTATTTTACACCGCACACTAAAAGTACACTTTTTACACTAGAATGTTTTTTTCTAGTTTACGCATGACAAGACATATTGAATTTTTGTAAAATGCACAAATGAGCGTGTTCCAACTTTTAATCGAGAATTAATCGTGAAATTTAATCGATTAAAATGACGTTGTTCTCAATTCGGTTGTATTTTTTTTGTTTTTTTAATGTTCGTTACCTCAGATCTCCGTCATTTATGAGTCGATTTCAAAAATTCTTTTTAGGTTCATGAATAGACATCTCAAGGTTGGTCCCATAAAATTTTGATGAAGATCTGATGACGAGATCCATGAGGAATCGATGGAATCCCTGAAATTTTATGGGCATATTTATTCTAAAACTATTTAAGTATTTGCATATGGTAGTCATCATCTTCCAATGCTGAGCTGATGATGATGATGGAAGGTACAACTCCTTAACGGTTAGGAGTTAGGAAATAATTCAAACGAGATGCATGCCTTCACGACCTCCCCGATCACCCCGCCATAAGTATTTTATATGAATCACTAAAAAGCAAAAAAATAAAATTTAACAAAAAAAGAACCGACTTATAAAACTAAAAAGCCAAAAATAACTCGTTCGAGTACATTATTACGTACGTTATTTTTGGTTTTTTAGTTTTATTGAAGTCGGTTCTTTTTTTGTAAATTTTTTTTCGAAAAACTGTTTCGATAAAAAAGTATAGACCTATAATACTATCCATTGATTCAAGAGATCGGTTGAAAAATGTGGCCTGTAGGCGAGAACAGCCGGAAACCCGGACACTCGAACATCTGGACATACGAAAAAAATTGGTGAAGCTGAAACAGAGACGGTTTGCTAGCTTCGCTCAGTCGGTCAAATGAGAATTTGAAATTCTGTGTACAGTCGCCATCAAATATATCGCTGCATATCAGGCGTTCATAAATATCTGAACACGACTCTTATTTACTGGGCGTTACAGTACATGTTCAGATATTTATGAATGCCTGATATGCTGCGATATATCTGATGGGGACTGTACATACATAATAATAAATATCGGACAACCTCACACAAATCGATCTAGTCCCAAATTAAGCTCAAGAAGGCTTGTGTTATGGGTACTAGACGACGATATACGTACTTGTATAGATAAATATATACTTATATACATAGAACAACCATGACCCAAGCACAAATATTCGAGTTCATCACACAAATATTTGCCCCGGCCGGGATTCGAACCCGGGACCGCCGGCTCAGTAGGCAGGTGTCTACAAACCGAGCCAAACATGCCAGATGGGGCTAGGTAAGCTGTAAAAATTAACATTTGTGTCAATAAAATAATGATTAATCGTGAACTGTTTAAATTTTTTTCTTGATTTTAAGAGTAAAGATGGACTATCTATTTTTCCAAGTCTATTTGTTTCGAATCGCGCTAGAAAATCCGGTACGCTATCCCAATTAAAATAAATTCATAAACTTTCCCATACTTTACAAGTATTTTGATAACAAAGTAAGGCCCAGCTTCAGAATGCCGAGCCCTGTGGCGTGCAGTTAATTACCGTGTAAGTTCAACTTAAGTAATTTACATTGTGTTTTCCCTAAGACGCCATGTTTTTTGGGTAATGAGCTCACTCATGTAACGTTAATTCTATGAATACAAAAGGAAATGGAGCTATGCGAGTCTCTTTGCGTGATCAAATCAGAGACGAGGAGGTCCGCAGAAGAACCAAGGTACGACCTATGTAATCGTCAAACGCAAGTGGCAGTGGGTGGGGCATATTGTTCGTAGAACCGATAGTTGAGGCAGAAAGGCTTTTTAGTGGCAACTGCGTACCGGTAGACGCACTATTTGAAGGCCCTAACAAGGTGGATGGATGACCTGGTGAGCATTGCGGGAAGCAGTTGAAACAGGGCGGAGTCCGATTGGATGGTTGTGGAGAACTTTAGAATGCCTGTCTGGTTTTCGGCTGATAAAATGCTGATGGTGACGCGTCACAAACCTGCTAGTCACCTAACACCAGCACAAACCTGGACCCTGATTTCATATAAGTTTATATCTTTAATGTTCCAGAGACATCTCCAAAGTTACGATGTAGTAGTAGTACCTAGGATATCATCACTTCGCCAACCCGGCTGCGTTAAGATTGCGTCTCATTCATATGCGACACCATTGATATCAGGAGCAAATTTGACTTGACCGGTTCGTAACGTGAAATGTCACTTTATACAGCATCTGCATCTGAATGCAAATTTGATTGAGATTTAATGTAGAGCTGGGTCGTTACGCGTTTTCAATGAAACGAAACGTCACAGTTTCTTTTTGACAAGTAACCGTTTCGAAAATAAGTTACTTAAAAAACAGTTTCTTTATTACGGCATGGTTTCATTAGGTGTAACCACGGTGTAACTGTATTTCAAGAACCAGTTTTTCATAAAATGTTAGCTATTGTAAAGCTACTTTTAATCAAGAATCGTTTTTTTTTTTGTCTTTCGAGAAAATTTAGCTAACACAATGGTATCGGCAACGTCTAGTAGCAGTAGCAGGTTTTAAAGAAACTGTTATTAGGTATGGCAAGAAACCGTTACTCCGTTTCTTTATAAAAAACGGTTCTCGAAACTGTTACAGAAAAAGCCTAGCGCCTAGCTCTAATTTAATGACAGTTAAATTTGATAATTATATGCCTGAGATAATAATATACCTAAGACATCACTTATTTAGCAATATGAACCCTCTAGTATATACAATACAATACAATGCAATGCAATGCAATGCAACGCAACGCAACGCAACGCAACGCAACGCAACGCAACGCAACGCAACGCAACGCAACGCAACGCAACGCAACGCAACGCAACGCAACGCAACGCAACACAACACAACACAACACAACACAACACAACACAACACAACACAACACAACACAACACAACACAACACAACACAACACAACATAACACATAACAACACAACACAACACAACACAACACAATACAATACAATACAATACAATACAATACAATACAATACAATACAATACAATTCAATACAATACAATACAATACAATACAATACAATACAATACAATACAATACAATACAATACAATACAATACAAGTACTCTTTATTACACACCCCATAAAATATACAGGAGAAATACATATACAATGATAATAAAGATACAGTTGAATTGAAAACAACTAAACATTGCTTTTATTTGGAATATACTAACAATTGGAGTGAGCATTAATGCAATAAATATCATCATTACGATACCGGATGGTACTAATCCCTAAAGTTGTACTTACAGCACCCTTATTTTATGGGATCAGAGATAACAAACCCGCCCCTAATGAGAGAAGGGTTCCAATTAAGCCACATTTTAAAACCACAAATAATGAGGGTAACTTATAATTCCAAAATTATTGGGTTACCTTGTTTCTTTTTCAGGTTATTCTATTGAGAGGAAAACTGTGTCTTTATTATCGTTTTGTTTGCCATTTGGCAATAAAAGGGTAAGAATAAAGTTGTTAACTCAATTGAGGAGTATTTTTATTCTTGGAGGAATAGAAGCGAAATTAGAGCTCTAACAGAAAACAGACTTGATTAAAGCCGTGGAGGTGATTATTGAGTACAAAGCAAATAGCCTAAGGCTAGACTTTCATTAAAGTATAAAGGTTCAAAGCTTAGCTATGTGTACGACCTAAATTCCAAATTCGGGGACCTTTATTGGGACTATACATGGAGAAACATACAAATTTAATATTTACTTAACGAAAGTCAGGTGGCCGCTGGCTCGTTTTCTAAAATCAGTTCACGAATCTTAGTCCACCACACAACAATTTGTTCAGGGGGAGGCCCTTTCAGGGGGCTTCAGCCGGGGGGGCCCTTCTTGTCACGTTACGGCAATCTTCACTTGCAAATTTTATCCCAGACTTAACAGAACCGCAGCGATCGTGCGGAGTGCCTCTTAAACTCCGACTTCGATTTTGGGGTTCATCTAATACCAACAGAGGTTTCCAATATTTTGGGGCTGCAAACTTTTAACATTGAAAATGTTTAAATGTGAAAAAATATTATATAGTAGATCGCATTAAAATTTTCTTTCGTAATTTACTTTTATGTCAATATTTATAAAAATACAAATGTGGTATTTCCACATAAAAAAAAGAATCGTTAATAAGATTCTATATAAACTATTTAGAACAGCGCTATTTCTCTCGTAGTCTTCACACTTTCTGTAAAGCAGTGTTTTTCAAAGTGTGGGCCGCGACCTCCAGGGGGATCGCGAGGGTCAGCATCGAGAAAGTCTCGTGACTACAAAGGAATGCAGATTTTTTCAAGCATGTACATTTGCAAGTCATGATGATATATGATGCCTATGATGGTTGCTTTTAACACTCGATAAATAAGTGACAAACCATCCGTCACGTTGACATGCGTTGTGTGACAGATTTGTCACTTCCCAAGCAGCACATTAGTGAATTTTGCAGCTTATCTTACAGCTTTAAGTTCTAAATGAGTGGTTTAACAGTGTTTGATGCAACTTATAGCTCTAAACACAACTCAAAACTGTATATGAGTTCATCCTATCACTTGTAGTTGCATAGGAACGTTTTTTGTTTCTACTTTATTACTTATGGTGGGATAAAGTCGATTTTGCTACTTAAAGTTGCATGCAGGTTCAAATAGTCACTCAATAAGAAGCAATAGTGCTATATAAGGCCTTAAAATCACTTATAAGCAACTTTTACATATAAGTGGCAACATACCCTTATTTGGAACTAAAAGTTCCAAATGACTAGTACAATAGCGAATTATATCACCAATAGTGGCTAAAGGGATAATTTTACGGCTCTTTTGGAACCAAAAAATATTGCAACTTTAAGGCCTAAGAAGTACCTTATTGCCACTCCAACGCATAAATAGGTCTCAATAGGAGATTCTTAGAACCAAAAGCAGTTATTTTCACTTATTTCAAACCACTAACGAACTAAAAGTTCTATTATAGTTCCTATTGCGCCTTGTCAAAATATATTTAATAGTTGCACTGCTTTGCCACTCGCAAGATACAAATAAGTGATTATTAGACCTAATAGTTCCAAATAAGGAACAAATAAGTGAAAATAAACACTGTAAGATCTTTTTTGTTTCGCCATGTTTACAAATGGAAGCCAATGAAAATTAATTATTTTGACCAGAATTTTATCACACTCACGCATAATCACAGACTTTTGATAGTTTTGACGATGTTACTTTAACATTGTAGGTAACCTACAATCATTAGGTCAGGTTTTTAACAGTTTTATTTCTTATCAGTATCTATTCCTTATTTAATTTAGCACTCTCTTTTTTAATATTCCTGATCAAATGAAAGGCCCGTCGAAATTTACAAAGAAAACATACTATAGTTTCACAGTAACAAAAAATTCGCAAGAATTTCGTGCTTATTTCAATGCTTGTATAACGTAAAGTTTTAATCACTCACCAAACAGACGTATAAATCCAAAATAAATATGGCAGATCACGTATTACACACAACACAATTTGACAGTTGCCTCGCCACTCAAAGATAATTTGGCGACTCATTTATCACTCATTGAGCAAACTGAAATGTTTTCATTCGTTCACTGCGCATAACTTTTACCCTTAGTTCTAATTGCCACTTAAGGTGATTGTGAGATCTCTTATGGACGCATAACTTTCACCCATAGTTCTAATTACCACTTAAGGTAATTGTGAGAGCTCTTATGGATTCTATTTAGCACCAAAAATAGGCTGCAATTTTTCTCCTTTTGGTTCTATATAGGTGGCATAAGGGTTATTGCCACCTATATAGCACTTAGTCATGGTGGTAAATTTCACTTAAGCATCTAATTAGATATGATATACGAGCTATTTAGACCCAGTTGTGCTACTTGGGTTATTTATCGAGTGTTAAAAGCAACATCATAGGCCCGCGGATCGAGTATTAGTGCCCCAATTTATGAAATTGGGACAGTAGCCTGTAGTTTCTTAGATAATATGAGACGGATAAGCTATATGTTACGAAGTCGGTTAAAAATGGGCTTCAATGTGTAGTCTAAATTTCCTAAATCGGTCGGTAGTTTTTTAAGATTTTCCAAAAATATACTAAATTAAAAAAAATTGAAGACGCGTGTTGGAGGCGGAGAAAGAACAGGAAGCTGGAAGACTTGGTAAAGATGCAGAACATAACTGGCGAAGTCAAAGCAACACGACTTCGATGACTCGGTTATTTGGAGAGGATGGGAGACGATCGTGCAGTGAAGAGAGCGTATGTGGGCCGGCCCAGCGGGAAACGCCCGGTGGGCCCCAGATACCGCTGGAGCGACGAAGCCCTCAAAGATCTGACCGCCCTTGGAGTACCCGAGTGGCGTGAAGTGGCGCAGAAAAAGGAAGAGTGGCGTTCTCTCGTGTCAGCGGCCAAGACCCTCTTTGGGTCACCGAGCCAGCTTAGTAAGTAAGTAAAAAAAAACGCTTACTTGGATCGAGAATTTCCCGATATCTTATTTTAAGCTCCCTATTCAAGAATCGAAGAAAATGCCAAGCAAACAAGGAGTGGAAGCGGTAGCCGCGTCCGAAACCATTCGGAGAGATGATAATAATAATGTAAATGTATGTACACACCACATCTTTTATATATATTTTATTTTATCGGACAACCTCACACAAATCAATCTAGTCCCACAGTAAGCTCTAGTATGCTTGTGTTATGGACACTAGACGACGATAAACATACTTATATAGATAAATACATACTTAAATACAAATAACATCCATGACCCATGCACAAATATTCATTTGCCCTTGTCGGGATTCGAACCCAGGACCGTCGGCTCAGTAGGCAGTTGCTTAACCACTGCGCCAACCGCGTCATCGAACTAATGATACAAAGATATCAAAGCTGGGGGACGAGATCGGGAATCAAACCCGAATCGCGAATCGCATAGGTGTAAAGCCTTTCAAATAAACAATGCAAAGATCGACACACAAAGCATAAGGAAAAATTCGAAAGATTGGTTGGAGTTCGGGTAGCGAATTGGTTAACGCACTGGACCAGCAATCCAGAGGTACCGTCTTCGATACCCGGTCTCTTCCACTAGGAACTCATTTAAATTTTTCTTTGAGCTTTGATATCTTATCTAGTATCAATAGTTTAATGATAATGTATTAAGGCGATATCAGACGGTTCACTCGAATGAATGTTCACTAGAGTGATGGCTTCATTTTTCTTTCATTCCATGTTCACACTGTATAGCTAGAATGACATAGAAATGAACATTCACCAATCTTTTCTGACAATATGGCGTCGAATAAAGTCGTGTGTCTTGGGATAAGTTTAGTTAGTGAACAATTGATCAAGGAGTTGACCAAAAAAAAATAGAAAATTGGGCAAGTGCGAGCTCGACTCGCGCATGAAGGGTACCTTACCTATACATATATGTCGCAGAATGGCCGTGAGCTTCATCTAGATTTTCATTATGAGCAGACATCGTTATAGATTTCAGGGTCCTCGAGGTAATCAAAAGTCAGTTCTTCAGTAAGTCCATATAATTACGCGAATTACACTTTTATCACAATTTATAAGAAATTAAGAGTCACTGTCTCAGGTAAACTTATCAACACTAATTATGCACAAATGAATAACAATTAACAAAGCTAGCGGTGCGTCCACACGCAGCCGCAACCCCAGACGAATCTGTCGCCTCAGGATAACCACAGAAGGTGAAGTACCACGGCCCGCTGTCAGGCCAAACTTGACCTTATATCGGCTATGATCCGACACGGCCATCCCTGACAGTACACCCGTCCTCGGGTGCAGCGCCTGAAACAATACAGGCAACACACAGTACACTCTTGTTCACTAGAGCTTACTCCAAAGTAGTGTCAAATAAGGTTACACTACCTTTTGACAGGTTTCAATATTCTAATTACAACATAATTATCATTTCTACTCGAGCCGCACCCACGGCCTACCTTGAGGGATTATACGTAATGGCTAGCTAGCTCTCACAGTGCTCCATTTTTGCACCAATAGTCGCACCAACGACGCACCCAGTCGCACCAACGACTTCAGTCGCACCAACGACTCCAGTCGCACCAACGACTCCAGTCGCACCAACGACTACCCTCAACCTCAAGGCGTCATCTTTATGCACCAACACAAAGACTCTAGCCGCTGCGACGGCACACTCGCTATTACCACTACTTAGTTTGTGAAATCTCTGTGTTTACTGGTTCATCGTCCGAGTCAGTATCGACACTGAGCTCTGATGGAATTTGATGATCAGGCAACCGTCGAATTCGGTCATGGGGATACTTGTACGTACGTTTTGAATTAAGGGATTTTAACAAGTAACGGTCGTTATCCAGTACTTCAATGATTTTAAATGGACCTTTAAACTTAGGATCAAGCTTTGTTTGATTCCTTTCTTCATTTTGCAATAGCACATAATCATTAACATTGAATTTCACAACAGATGCCTTGTTTTTGTCAAATCTAGATTTATCATAGCTAGCATTTGATAAAATATTTTGGTTTGCTTGCTCTCTAGCTTCCTCAATATTAATCTCTACATCATCATCATCATCAACTGCCAGCAGACTCAATGGTCTCGCTACTTTACCGATCAATAACTCTAATGGGCTGGCTTTGGACACACGATTCATGAACGAACATTTGGACAAATTCAAAGTGAATCCCGCTTTTGTCAAAACGGTTAAAACAAGACGGAGTCGCTCTATACCCTGCTCTACATCCGACGCTATGATCAAGAGGTCATCTACATACGCAACTACAAAAGAATATGCCAAATCTCCTAAAGCCTCCATGACAGCTCGTTGGTAGACGGATGTGGCGTTTTTGAGGCCAAACGGCATCGCGAGCCACTCCCATTGTCCGTCAGGTGTAACAAATGCTGTTTTCTCAATCGAATCCGGATGAACGGGAATCTGATGGTACCCGCTTAACATATCAAGACTTGTGAACCACTTAGCACCACTAAGCCTAGCTATTTGATCCTCTATTAACGGTAAGGGGAATCTATCTGCCACAGTATTACTATTCAATTCCCTAAAATCCACACACGTACGATCGGACCCATCTTTTTTTTCACTAAAAGGATCAGACTTGAAAATGGCGAACAGCTTGGACGAATGACACCTGCGCGGAGTAACTCATCAATTTTATCCTTAACTATCCTCCGTTCTTCTGTACTCAAACGATATGGGCGTCGTTGAACAGTACGTGATACGTGATTGATCAATCAAACGAATTTCTAACTGTCCAGTAGTCACTCGACTTTCGGAAACCTGGTTAGAAAATGATGAAGAAAATTCTTGCAAATTTTGTAACAATTGAGATCTATAACAATCAGGAATATATCAGTATCAATCGCATCAAAACTAATTTTGTTCTCACGATTAGTCGAACTAGTTATGTTACCACAAAACACTTCAACTTCATCCCGAAATAGAACAACGGTGTTCGCAGTTACTGCCACTTGAAAACCCTAGCGATAAGATTTCTCGCCCGACCATAATATCCTGACTTAAACTTGTATCGGGTACGGCATGAAAAAGAACCTCTAAACAATTCCCGTTAATATAAACATTGGATAAGACTTGTGTCGTACTGTGAATCGCATGTTGACCAATCCCAATTAATTTAACTATGTTATGAAATCTTTTCCCACTAAATTTATTAGCCAAACTTTCCTTTATCAGGGAACATTCAGCGCAAGAATCAAATGAAAATAGATAGGACTGACCGTTATTAATCAAGTCTCCACGTGGATTAACTACACTGCATTGGTCGAGTCGGTAGTTTTTCTGAATAGCAGTTGCATCTGGGTTCGCCGGGGAACCCCCCGCTGTGTTGCCGTTACCGACGCCGTTCGGTCCCGCCGACCCCGACGCCACCGGCCGGGAACACTTGGAGGCGAAGTGGCCTCTTATTCCGCACCGATAACACGTCACATTCCTTTGCAAGTTTTTATCATTCGGTTTGATTTCGTTCATTTTTGTATGCTTAGATCGACACTCTGCCGATTTATGTCCAATCTTTCCACAATTAAAGCACCGTACAGGTGTATCCAACGACGAAGAGGGCTTGAACCGCTTGGCACTTTTATATGATGTAAATCCTATATCACTGGATTCACCACTTCTTCTTTTTAAATGATAAATTGCATTGAGCTCTCGTTGCAATTTTTCACGCGTTATAACTTCGTTCGTAAATGCAATTCGTTTAATGCGATCGTCATACTGCGCCATATGAGCGAGCACTGTACATATCGCAATCTGCTCACTGTCTAGATTTTGCCACTTCGAGGAAAGCATTGTAATGAGTCTTGATGCATATGCAGCCGGGTGTTCGTTCTCTTTCGGGCGATTAGACTGCACATTAATAAGCGTCGCTGCCGGCGTTTCTTGCGTGTCATAGCGAGCCGTAAACAGCTGTTTAAAATCCTTCCACAACATCCCAGCATACGATACCTGCGAGAACGAGATTGACGCATTCCCTTTGAGCGCAGTACTTAGTGCTATGACAAGCGCACCGCCCTGTATAGACCGCTCTGATAGGCACAGATCTACGGTATTGCACCAAGCTCGAGGATCAGCTTCGGGAAAATCTGGATTAAAATCAGGTAGTTTTATGTCGGTAGAAGTCGCCGGAGCTTTCATAGCTTCAATCAGGTTTAATATTTGCAAACTTTGGGTTCTCATTTGTCTATCGTGCATTTGCAGCATGGTACGCCATAAGTCAGTGTTTATTACACCTTCACCACCATTACCTCGAGGTGATCCCACTTCTGATGTCGCAGAATGGCCGTGAGCTTCATCTAGATTTTCATTATGAGCAGACATCGTTATAGATTTCAGGGTCCTCGAGGTAATCAAAAGTCAGTTCTTCAGTAAGTCCATATAATTACACGAATTACACTTTTATCACAATTTATAAGAAATTAAGAGTCACTGTCTCAGGTAAACTTATCAACACTAATTATGCACAAATGAATAACAATTAACAAAGCTAGCGGTGCGTCCACACGCGGCCGCAACCCCAGACGAATCTGTCGCCTCAGGATAACCACAGAAGGTGAAGTACCACGGCCCGCTGTCAGGCCAAACTTGACCTTATATCGGCTATGATCCGACATATAATCTATAACAAGTTTGTTGTATGGGAGCCCCCCTTAAATATTTATTTTATTTTATTTTTAGTATTTGTTGTTATAGCGGCAATAGAAATACATCATCTGTGAAAATTTCAACTGTCTAGCTATCACCGTTGTTGAGATACAGCCTGGTGACAGACGGACGGACGGACGGACGGACGGACGGACGGACGGACGGACGGCGAAGTCTCAGTAATAGGGTCCCGTTTTTACCCTTTGGGTACGGAACCCTAAAAACGGCCGAATCCGAGTGAACGTTCACTCTGTGTTCAGAACGTTCATTTTTCGTTCATTCGGAGTGCGAGTGAATGATGCCGAATGAACCGATCCAACATTGTTGGATTGATTCACTAGTGAATTCATTCGGCACTTTCGTTTCACTCCTTATTCAGACGTGTCACTTCGGGTGAATGATACCGAATGAAAGACTTTTGTGGTAGGAGTCTGTATGCGGAGCACGGGTCACCTCCACCAAATGCAAATTGAATACGCGGACGGAACCACGTCAATGCCGCTCGATGCGGTCTTGCGCTGTTTTGTGGTCGATTTACACCAAATTGCGAAGTAAAGGTTGTCTCTTAAAGGTGCTTACCGCCGGGCCCAAACTAAAGGGACCTGTTTAGGGTATAAACAAGATTCACCTCCGATGTGACGATTTGTATAGATTTGTTTTTGTTTGTTTACAGAATGCTTTGGAATTTTACATATTCAAAACAGTAAACCTCTTTTCTGCTTAATTTTACTTTGACATGGCAACAATTTTCCATGTGTCCCTCGTTTTTAGGGTTCCGTAGTCAACTAGGAACCCTTATAGTTTCGCCATGTCCGTCTGTCCATCTGTCTGTCTGTCTGGCCGTCCGCGGCTTAGCTCCGTGATCATTAGTACTAGAAAGCTGAAATTTGGTATGAGTATGTGTATGTATCACGCCGACAAAACGGTAAAATAAAAACAAAAAAAAGAGTTTTTTCTTCGGGTACCTCTCGAACACCTAAAGGGGGGGTGAATTTTTTTTTTCGTTTCAACACTAGTGTGTTGGGTGTCGTTGAATAGGTCTTTCATAAAGTCAGTAGTTTTGTAAATATTCGCTCCGAAAATTAAAAAAATAGTGTCCCCCCCTCTAACTTTTCAACCACGGGTCGAAAAAATTCGGAAAAATTCATGTTAATGAGGCCTTATAAGTACTTTCAATGAAAACTATATTGAACAAAATCGGTCGAGCTCTTTTTAAGTTATCGCAATATTTCATAATTTTCTTAAAAGAACGTAAGTTGACTTCCAGACGGTAATAAGTAATTACAGTTACTTTGGCGTTTACGACCTCTTTATAGACCTTGAAATCTCTCTCGTAACTTAAGTCTATTGTGAAGGGTGAGCAACTACAGAACCCTACACTGAGCGTGGCCCAACATGCTCTTAGCCGGTTTTTATTTTCAAATCATTCCTGCACCGAAAACCCCGTGGAATGCTGACAACTCTTTAATCTTGGAGATGGCAATATTTCAGATGAGTTTCATCGAGCGAGGTGTCTCAGCCTGATATTTGTAAGAATATTGATCACATTGAACGGTTCGATGTCGCCCATTCGCGAACGTAAGAAGCTTATTACATAAGAAAGGAAGAAAATGGAGTATAATCCGATTTGCGCGCTTTTGCGATGTTGACGTATATAAATGGGAGCCGCATTGAATCTGCGCGTTCTGTATTAACCGCGATTCTTTTTATATTAACTTGTAGCTTTCCTGGGTTCCGTATCAAAAGAACTCGGTGAAATTACTAGCATAGAGGCATTCCATCTTCGTGATCTTCGTCCTCCGGCACTTGTGACTCCTCTGGTGTTGCAGGTGTTTATGGGCGACGGTAATCGCTTTCCATCAGGCGATACGTTTGCTCGTTTTCCCCCTATGAAATAAAAAAAAAAAAAAAAAAAATACTGATACAAATACAAATACTCTTTATTGCACACTTCAAACGTCAAGGAAAAAACAAAACTTCATGAGATACGTTAAAACAACAGGCAGCGGTAAACAACAAGCGGTCTTATCGCTAAATAGTGATCTCTTCCGGACACCCTTAACACCCTTTAGGTACCTATTTACCTATGTGATGAACTCGGAGTACTAAATGTAGGTATGGCCAAAAATTGTTTTCCAAAGTATCACTTCCCAAACTGTTTCATTCCCAACCCACGATTTTCTCTGAAACCATATTTTTACCGAAACTTTCGTAAAACAAACCTAACCTACTGTATTCTATAAGAGCATAAAAAATACACATTTTTTTTGCTTTAAGAGAAAATCTTGAGTTGATAAATGAAACAGTTTGGCAAATGAATCAGTTGGGAAAAATATTTCGGCGAAGAAGCAGGATACTCCTGTTCATCACACAAAATATTTGTTCCTAGGTCATGGAGGTTTATTTAAATGTATTTATTTATTATGTATATCATTGTCTAGTACCCATATTACAAGCTTTGCTTAGTTTCGGACTTGGTCGACTTGTCTAAGATTGTTCCTTGATATTTATTTATTTATTTAAATTTCATTGAATAGTTACTTCTTTCATTTTGTGGAATATTTGTCAGAGAAATTCTGAGACCCCGAAGTAACTCTCATCGGAAACTCCTCAATCGAATCTTGGCATAAAACGAGAATTGGAGCAGAATGGCAAATACCTATTACAATTATTAATGACGCCATTTCAGCAAAAAGCTTCGTGCGTAAGCCCGCGATATAGCGGAGCTCCGACCGTAAAGCTCTAATTGACAAGTGAGGTCACATGATGTGATTGTATAAAGCAAAATATATGTACAACAGTACAGGTGTAAATGAAATTGAATTATTAGATAGAGAAGATAATTACCCGATTAAAACTATAGTAAACTATCAACCTAACTAGAGTAGTTTGGTTTGTTTTTAAGTTCGGTAAAAAGGTTTGTCTAAGCACTCAGTGCTGTTTGGAGACGAAAGATTGAGTTCATTCGTTACTCTTTTAATACTGTCCAAATAATGCTTAAAGTTTGTTTCATAATCTTCATTTTGTAGCCATTTCATATCAAAATGCATGCTAAAATCCATACTAATCCATACTAATATTATAAATGCGAAAGTGTGTCCGTCTGTCTGTTACCTCTTCACGCTTAAACCGCTGAATCGATTTTGATGAAATTTGGCATGAAGATAGTTTAAGATCCGAGGAAGGACATAGAATAATTTGCATCCTGGAAATTGAAAGTGAGTTATAAGTAATTCATGATGGCATTGATGACCCTGAAGGAAATGTAATGATTAGACCAAAAGCACAATTGCTCTTACATTTGCTTAGGTGCTTTTAATAATCCCTTTTATTAATTAAGGTGATTAGGTGGATATCTATCATGCTGTACGAGGTTGCTTTCATATTTCCAAGTTCCACGGGACGTAGTCGCGGGCAAAAGCTAGTCATTGTCATAAAACTCGAATCGACCACTAAAACTAAATAAAAAAAAAAAAAAAAAAAAAACAGTGACGTTTTTTCGGGTCCTAGAACAGAATGAGGGGGTGAGAGTACGGGGTTAGAAAATAAGCAACACCCTAGTACAGTTACATACTTTATCTAGCCACATATCATAAGCCTCCATGATGCATTCAGGAGTCGCACATTATGACAAACCCTGGAATGGCGGTAATGAAGTTTTCTGGCGGCTGTCATAGTTTTTTTAATTCAGAGACAAACTATCACCAACTATCATATCGTTCGATATCGTACTGACGTGCGATATTAGTCAAATTTGATTGCAAATTGACAATTCATTTCGAACTAAACGTCATCTCGACTGATATTAGAATAGAGGTCAATTCATTCTTTATTTTTCAGAGATAATATTATCCAAATCGATGTTATTATTTAGCAATAATAACATTTTTACAGATAAGAAATGTGTTCTAACAAAACAGTATATTTTTATGGTAGCCATAATGTACGGTTCATGAACGCATCATGGAGGGTTTATGATATTTGGATAGATAAAATTAATAACATGTATCACTCATCCGAATAAAGTTGGCGAAACAGTGACATTATCGTTTAATTAAAGCCAAAAGCCTTCATGGCTCAGAAAAGCAACGAAATCTCACAATAATAGGAGAGATTAAGCGGACGGTAATATCAGTGGCGCGCACTTACAGGCTTTCTTCTATTCATTGAAGTTAATCAGAGTATTGTGGGCATTTTTCATCTCTCATTTTAACCAAAGAGCCCTAAATCCTCATGTAAACAAAACTTATAACCGAGAGGATATCTTAGTTGTTCTATTTTTCTTTAATTTTACATCGTAAATGTAATTATCCGTATCACACAAATATTATAAAGGCGAAAGCTCGTGAGTGTATTTGTATGTTTGTGCTACTTCTTCACACTCAAACGGCTGGAACAATTTTGATAACCTTGGTACCTACGGAGGTAATTGATCCCCTGGATTAACACATACCTAGGCTGCTTTTTATGCTGAAAAAATTTAGTTTCCGTGGTATGAGCGAGTAAAACTCCGGGGCGCAGCTAGTGAAATAGTAGGTATATTACATTAGGAACTCGTATGTAGGCGGTGACTTCGAGAATGTACTAACGTATGCGGAATGAAATTTGCACAAAGTTCTATATCTTTTTTAAATAAATTACTATAATAAAATATAATATGATTATTTGTACTGATATTGACAAAAAACAAACAAATTTTGTCGTAAACAGATATTAGGGCCGATCCATTCTGCTTTTTGACAGTTTTCTGGCACTCTCTTCATGGCCGTCGTATATGTTGATGTTGGCATTTTATTCAATTCCGATTTAGTTTTACTTCATAAACTTTCTATAGTTTTGGGTTTAAAATTATTTGCGTACACGCGTCTTTTCGGATTGGCCCAAAAAACTTAAATTGGTCGAAGTTGAGGTACGTTAGGCGGGTTTGATTCTTCCGGTACATACGGGATTTCTAGCTCATCCATTTTGTTCAAAGTATTTTTTTTAATGAAATGAAATGAAATGAAATGAAATGAAATGAAATGAAATAATTTATTCAGTAAGTAGGCCACAAGGGCACTTTTACAAGTCAGATTGTGAATCTACCGGCATTTCGCAAGAGGAGACCGCTGTTGAGAAGAAAGCCGAAAGAAACTCAACAGTAAGTCATTTTTTCGTAAATAATACTTAGAACAATTACATTACATTAGTGTTATAACTAATTATTACATGCGTACACGTATAGGAGATATATAGATACTCCAAATCAATGTTAGGTAGGAATATTAAAACAACACTTTAACTATCAATTTAAAATATTAAATATACCCAGAGATGTATAAAGTCTCTAGGTGTCACAAATGCAATAAAATACAATTACTTAATTAATTTAATTCCAAAGAGATGTATAAGGTCTCTAGGCGTCAACGTGAATAATCTACAATAGAGAATAATTATTAAACCTAAATTTCTTAGAGATGTATAAGGTCTCTAGGCGTCACAATATACAAAAAAGAAAAATAATAATGATAATAATAAATATGATAATAGTTAAATTTCATTCCTCAGAGATGTATAAGGTCTCTGAGCGTCATTGTACAGTACACTAAGTTTATTAGAGATGTATACAGTCTCTAAGTAAAAAATAATAGTAATAACTTCAATCGAGTACAGGATGAAGTCTCTCACGTCAATTCAATAAACACTGGTAAGCAGTTACTACACGACTAATTTGGCCCTTGCTAGTATGAACAGACCGGACCCCACAAACGGCACCCGTTCACGAGCATGACGCATATCTCAGCCATCGCCTCCCTCAACCATATTATAGGGAAGGTTTATTTTTATTTTATTTTATTTTATTTATTTTAGGGATAACAAACAACCATACAATATGTATTACAATCAGAGTTACATTCAGTAAGTATTACAATATGCATAGCCTACAGCATTATCCACGGGTTACTATTAAATAGGTTAGGTTGTCAAAAGTGGAACAGTTGTACAAACTTAAGGATTAGAATATTATTAAAGTTGCTTTACTGAAAGGAGAAAAACAAGTACAAAATGTGAACTTGGTTATCTAATGTGAATTCTGTGTGGTACTCACTCCACCAAGACGCACTTCTCTTTTTTGTTATGTCGAGTGGGGCAATCGTTAAAAGTGAACAGGTCGGCACGTCTTCGCGTAGTGATCGCCAACAGCAGTTATTAAACGTGATTGTCTTATTGGGTGAATGGATATTAAATACGTAATTAAAATATAAAACTATGGCATAAAATTAAGTTAGGTTTGATGTATCAAAACAATTCTTCTTAGTTAAGAGCTTGTATGATGGCGTGTCTATAAGTAGTAGTCGATAGGTGAAAAATGTCTATTTCGGTGAAATATTGGTTGTATGTAGCGAGAAGCCGGCGGAGAGGAGCTCGCGCGCCGGCGTTCGTGCGGCACGGGGCCGTCGCGAACTGCCGGTAGGCGCGAGTCCCCCGTCGGTTAACGCTCCTGGGTACCACATAGCATATTTTGTTTACAAGTTGTGCGCAATCGATTTGGTTATGACAGAGTCTGTGGAGAAACATAGCTTGCAGGAACAGACGTCTATTCTTTAGAGTGGATAACTTGTATTTATTCAGTAGTTGCGACCCGATCAACGACGCCACCGTAAGCAAAGACCTTTAAGCGAGCATGACATGCTCACACTGCCGGGCATTCATCACTATAGCTATTTGCCCGGTGAGAAACAACATAATGTGCTCTCATGTTACATTAAAAACAAACTAATATTACCGATTAAAATAATGCTTATTTTACGTTCACATGACTAAACCACTGGCTTAAAGACATCCCTATCATCTAAAAAGTCATTCACAGTATAATACGCCTTATTTATTAGATGACGTTTTATGTGAGACTTGAATTTGCTGGAAGGTAAACTCACTACCTCGGTAGGTATTTTGTTATAGAAACGTACACAATTCCCCACGAACGAAGAGCTAACTTTACGGAGACGATGGGCAGGCATTACAAGCTTATTCTTCCTTCTTGTATTATACTGGTGAATGTCACTGTTGAGCTTGAATGAATGTAGATTTTTCCGGACATACATAATATTCTCAAGGATATATTGAGACGCTACGGTGAGAATGTTGGCTTCCTTGAACTTTTCTCTTAGCGATGCACGAGCTCCTAGTTCATAAATAGAGCGTACGGCTCGTTTTTGTAGCACGAAGATGGTTTGAATGTCCGCCGCTTTCCCCCACAACAGAATTCCATATGACATCACACTATGAAAATAACTGAAATACACAAGCCTTGCCGTCTCGACGTTTGTTAACTGTCTGATTCGCCTCACTGCATAGGCTGCGGAACTAAGCTTACCTGCAAGAGTGGCTATATGCGCATTCCATTGCAGTTTTGAGTCCAAAGTAACACCCAGAAACACTGTTTTGTCTTCAAATTCTAGTACATCACCTTTCAATGTCACCTTGGCCAATAATAACTACATGCTATATCTGGTCAAAATACTACATTAGTTCCTCTATGATTTGCTGTTACGAAATCATGCAGAACTGGCAAACATACCGACGAACTGGATTCAAAGAACACCGGCTTCGACTTACCAGAAGGGCTTATTGCTAGCTATAGTCAAACTTTTTGTAGGGTGACGTAAAAACTATTTATTACTTGTCCAACTTTCGTACAATACTATATAATTATTGTAATTTGGTTATATCAGCAGCTATGGAAATCATTGACTCCATTTTATACTCTACATATTATACAGGCTGGAGCATTTCTAAAGACTGCGCTTCGATGTTCAAAAGATGCTAGGGTTGATATGTGCAGATTTTGACACTAATGTTTAACAAACTCTATCTCAAAAAAACCGGCCAAGAGCATGTCGGGCCACGCTCAGTGTAGGGTTCCGTAGTTCCTCATCCTTCACAAGAGACGGTCAAAAACGGAAAGACGGAAAGAGGTCGTAAACGCCAAAGTAACTGTAATTACTTATTACCTTCTGGAAGTCAACTTACGTCCTTTTAAAGAAAATTATGAAATTTTGCGATAACTCAAAAACAGATGAACCTATTTTGTTCAATATAGTTTTCATTGAAAGTACTTATAAGGCCTCATTTTCATGAATTTTTCCATATTTTTTTGACCCGTGGTTGAAAAGTTAGAGGGGGGGGGACACTATTTTTTTTATTTTCGGAGCGAATATTTACGAAAGTACTAACTTTATCAATAAGTTATGTTTGGAGACCCCTATTATTTTTAACAGACCTATTTAACGACACCCCACACACTAGGGTTGGAACGAAAAAAAAAAATCACCCCCACTTTAGGTGTACGAGAGGTACCCGAAAAAAACATTTTTTTTTAGTTTTTATTTTACCGTTTTGTCGCTGTGATATATACACATACTCATACCAAATTTCAGTTTTCTAGTACTAATGATCACGGAGCTAAGCCGCGGACGGACGGACAGACGGACAGACGGACAGACGGACAGACGGACAGACGGACAGACGGACAGACGGAGAGACGGACAGACGGACATGGCGAAACTATAAGGGTTGTCTACGGAACCCTAAAAAATGGATAGAAATATTTACACAGTTCATTGGTAAAAGTGAAGAACTCAGTTTGAACAATTCCCTGTTTGTTTTAAAGTCCCTCGATCTGTTCTACCCTGTATACTAATATACTCTGAACGTAAAAACTTACTAGCAAAAAAAAAAACATTGACGTCAACTACGGGTTAACAATCACACAAGACACGACCTATGTTCCAACTACGTATTGTAACAACTCCTTTGATGATGAAACAACCTCAAACCCTCAACACTCCAGTGTCCACTTACCCTAACAATCACAACGAGGAAAAAACTGCTAAACGAACGCTTGTTATAGGATCGGAAACACGCCTTATCTGTACCGCCTTTGAACAAATGAGGGCTGACTTTAGGAAAAATGGTTATTTTCCTCACTGTTCCCTTGAAAAAGTACCCCGTGCGAGCGGAAATACGGTCCAATTTAAAAGCATGGCAGTGGTAAGTAGAAGCCCTTATAAAAAGTAACTTCTTAAATTACCCACGCATCGCCAAAGACCAAGCGTGCTTTGAAATCTTATAGGCAATTGCTCCGTGGTCGTCCAGAGCTCAAAGTGGAGTGAGGAATATAAGGAATGTTGAGCCGCGAGGGCTTCGGTCGTGTTTCTTTTGTTTTAAAAGGAGGGATGAATTGTGGATTTGCACGATTTGCTGATTCTTGTTCACGCCAAGGGCGCTAATGAATCAGAGGGTAAATAGACTAAGCAAAACCGGATAAATTCTGGTTTCTTATTATATTTGCAGCATTTTTCATTAATTTGTCCACGTGATTCGTGGATCAAGGGTTAGGAAGGAGGAAAAACAACTGGGAACATTTATATATAGGGTACCTGTCTTTGTAGCATTTTTTTGTTCACATTTAAAGTACACTTTTATTAATGGCAAATGAAACTTCAAGTCGGTTCTGTTAAGTAATGAAAATCACATGACAAGAAATTAGATCTTACAATTACTCACTTACTCAGCTTTTAAATACTAATTGATACCTAATTGATTTGAAATTACGAGCTAAGTTTGAATATATTATTCTTACCATTAATAAAAATCACAGAATGAAAAATTCTTAAACTTAGTAGAAGACCGAAAGAAAATGATTACGGTAGTACTGCAAATGCATTTTAGTTTTAGTTCTTCAGGTTTAATTTAAAAAAGAAGCACTTCATTTATTTGAGGGATATTTTAGCTTCAGTAATATCATAAGCCCGATTTTTAGTAAGATTGTGTTTCGCGCCATCTTCCGTGTCTCAGAGGAAATACAACGATGAGGTAGCTCAAAGGCTAGCGTTTAGCATAGTTCACGCTACCCTTCACTAGAGGGCGTACGGAGCGTACTTCAGTAGTTTCAGCCGTGTCAAGAAGTGCTGCGGTTTTCGTAGTGGTTACACAGATGGCGCTGGCAGTTCGAACAATAACAATTTTTTAAGGCTCCTTATCCGTTCAAAAAGGCTGATTGTTTTAGACATTTTTTCTCTATGATCAATGATCAAACATGTTTCTTAACATATTATCAATGTTACTACTTACAACAAGGCCATTGCGATTTTTTGGTAGGTATATGTTTGAAACCTACAGTTTGAACTTTTCATTGATAATTTTTGTTTCAAAAACTACTCGAAACTGATAAAATTCATGCAGATTTTTTTTTTCTCAATTTTTTTTCGACCGCACGCAATGAAAGTATGAAATAGCTATGAACTTTCTATTACGTACGAAAAGTATTATTCACTTCAAAAAGAAAGGTGAAATTCAATATAATTGATATAATATGAAAAAAAAAATATTTTAAAAGGACTAACGCCTTTTGAGTACTTTGGTAGTACTGTTGTCTTTTTTAGTCAAAGTTGACGACATTGAGCTGAATAGGTAAATCCATATAAGAATAGATAAAAATACACTTAGAGAGGATTATGTTGAAGTTAAAAAGATACAGCAATGCGGGTAAAAAGCTAACACAACATCATTACCAAGAAATCCCTTACTTTGCTTCTCGCCTAAATGGGCGATGTTTTTACGGCAAATATCTCTAGTCTTGGAACCTGAGTGCTCTCTTATTTACGATACCACCCGACCTTACTTACGAAACTACTACGTTGAATACGTATTAGAGGTTCCGTAAAATTTGAGTGTAAGTCCGCCTAGGTCAGTTTTTTAGCTTGACTATGTGACCGCGCTCATATTTTTGAGTTACTACTTATGGCGATCCACCTAATCCAAAAACATGCGTGCGTGAAATAAAGATTAACTTTAATTATATCACGTATTATAGCAGCCACGAGCAGATCCATCTATCTTCTATTTTCTTCTATCTCGACGACGCGTTTGGCTCGGTTGGTAGACACCTGCCTACTGAGTCGGCGGTCCCGGGTTCGAATCCCGGCCGGGGCAAATATTTGTTCTTGGGTCATGGATGTTATCTATGTATGTATTTTATATATTATGTATACCTAACGTCGTCTAGTACCCATAGTACAAGCTTTGCTTAGTTTGGGACTAGGTCGATTTGTGTAAGATTGTCCCTTAATATTTATTTATTTATTATTTATCTATACATCTATACATATAATAAAGCTGAAGAAAACCGAAAGTCTGTATATTTGAAAAAAAGTTGGCGGGGAATACTTAGAATCGATAACAGAACACGTTCCAACCTCAGACCATTTCTATGGTCTGAGGTTCCAACAGATTTTAGAATTTTGTCTGTTTATCTAGCTGTTTATCTGTTTATTTGACCGCGCATTACGTAAAAACGGCTGAACGGATTTTGATGAAAACTTTAATATCAGAGAAAACCCTACTAATTCAAAGGTTTTATTTACATTTCAAATTACACCTGTCTTTAACTTAGCGATGTTCAAAAAATTTTAGGGTTGATATGTGCAGATTTTTACACTATTGTTTAACAAACTTTATCTCAAAAATGGATAAAAATATTTACATAGTTCATTGGTGAAAAATTAAGCACTCCGTCTGAACATTTCTCTGTTTGCTTAAAAGTCCCTCGATCTGTTCCACCCTGTTTATTTACGAAGCACCATCTGTATATCACAAAGATGGATAATTTCCTCCCAACCCTGTCACCGGATTCAAAGTCCCACAAGGGTTTTCCGGAACAGGATGTCCGGACGCTTTGACCTACTCGTGTGTCGTGCAAGTGTGCCCGGGGCAGTCCTTGGCTTCAATTCGCAGACAGCCTTTGTGGGTAAGGCACGCTCTGAGGCCACATAATAGATAATACACGAGAACAGGCCGTATAGCAGGATACACTACAAAATCCGAAGTTTCGTTTGTCTGAATGTATCATCATTCCGAATTTTCATAATTCCGAAATCCATGTTCTGATTAAATATTTTTATTTATTTATGGGATAACACATAACCCTAACCTAACCTAATTATAGCATGTAACATAAAAAACCGGTCAAGTGCGAGTCGGACTCGCGCACCGAGGGTTCCGTACAAATACTTTTCATCCTTAAGTGGTTAAGTTAAGTTTGCACCTGGTATGTATAGCGCCCCACACAAATGAGGTGCAAAGTTAACGCAACCAACCCGGTTGTTGTATGGGAGCCCCCCTTAAATATTTATTTTATTTTATTTTTAGTATATGTTGTTATAGCAGCAATAGAAATACAATAAACTATACATAAACGGCGAAGAACACGTCTTCAAAATAGTGCAAACAAAAGAAAATATGAATACAAGTCAGAACAGTCCCGAAACATCATCATATCCACTCAATTGCTTCGAATTTTGAGTTGGACTCTATTTATATAATAAAATAAGAGCGGTGACAGGTAGCCGTAGTTACCAAAAGCAATCTAGTGGATATTACCCATTACAAAGCGACACCAGCAAGACGAACTATGACCAGGAAAACGATGGATCACATGAACAACATAAACGTTCCTTTCGCTACAATCCGGGACAATCAGAGCAATAACAATAATACAACTACCAGTTTTAGCGTGTTAGTACAAAACGCCCAAAGTATTAAAAACAAAATAGATACTTTCGAAAGTCTACTACAAAAATACCATTATCAAGTGGTATGCCTTACAGAAACTTGGATTTCAAATGAACAAAAAGATGTAATAAAAATAAAAGGCTACAAGTTTGCAGCAGCCCACTACCGGAGCTAGGGAAGAGGAGGCGGCGTGGCGATCTTAACCAGAGAGGGATTACCGTTCACCGACAGGCAGGATATATCGGACCTATCTATAGATAATGTTATGGAATGCTGTGCGGCAGAATTACAACCTAATATTGTACTAATAACTATATATCGAGTAAACCGCGATATGAATACTTTCTTTACTAAATTGAGACAAGTGCTAGATAAATATAAATCGAAAACTACTAAACACTTAATTATTGTAGGGGATTTTAACATTGATTTTTCCGATAACTCATCAGAATGTCGTAAACTAAAGAATTTAATGCTAGAGTACAATTTAAGACAAATAGTTACAAATTCCACTAGAGACACAAAAACGAGCTCGACCTGTATTGATTTAGTTTTTACAAATAACACACAATACACTATCATAGTAAAAGACCAAGGTCTATCGGACCATAAGAGCCTTATATATAATTTTCAAATAAATAAAACTCCGTGCACTACTACCGCATTCACTAAAAAAAGAATATTTAATACCATAAACATGACGAACTACAAACAAGCACTAAAACAAGTAAACTGGAATGATATTATTCCCAATACGTCAGACGTCAACGAAAATTACAATCACTTTGAAAATAAGTTGCATGAATTGCTAAATATTTATATACCACTTAAAACCGTTAAACTTGAGCCCAAAAATAAAGCAACTTGGCTTACAAAAGGAATCAAACGATCTTGCAGCCATAAACGATCATTAAGGACATTAGTTAACCAATCAGGAAATGCTTACCTAAAAAGAGAGTATAAACAATACAGTAAAATACTAAAAAAATGTATAAGTAAATCAAAAAAACTAAATTATGCACAAAAAATAAAAAAATCGAATAATAAAACCAAATGTATGTGGAACATAATAAAAGACATAACCGGCTCCAAATCAACAAACCTCAAAAATGTAACATTAACTGACCAAAATACTAGCGTAAAATGTCCCTATTCTGTCGCAAATCTTTTTAATAAATATTTCTCGAGTATCGGTGAGTCATCACGGATGCGGCCGAGCCCGCCGCCCGGCCGGCCCGTTATGAAACCCCCAGTCAACTCAATGTATCTCAGTCCCGTCACTGATAACGAAATTCATAAGATTATAAAACAGTTACCAAACAAACATAGTGCCGGTATTGACGAGCTGCCCACAGTTCTGATCAAATATTGTATAAACGAACTAACGCCCATCTTAACTTACCTAATAAATCTATCTTACACTCAATCCACATTTCCAGACAAGTTAAAAACGGCAATAATAAAACCCATTATCAAGAAAAAGGGTGACCCTGAAAATCCCAGTCATAAAATGCCTATCGCACTCCTCCCAATTATGTCTAAAATATTTGAAAAGACTATGGCCAATAGAATGTACTCCTTTTTAGAAAAATACCAACTTTTAGATGAAAATCAACATGGATTTCGCAAAGAGCATTCTACAACTCTCGCAGTATATAAACATAACCTTAAACTATTTGAGAAATAAAGAACACGCAGTCGGCCTATTATTAGATATGACCAAAGCCTACGATAAAGTCTCCCATGATATTCTCCTGGAAAAAATATACGGGGTGGGAATTCGAAGTGAGGCGCATGGTTGGCTAAAATCTTATCTGTGCAACAGGGCGCAGAGCGTACAGATCCAACACTACCATGAGGAGACTGGTGAACTCAGTGGCATACGTTCCGATACCGAAATAGTAAATTCCTCAATACCGCAGGGGAGCGTCCTGGGGTGTATCTTGTTCATAATTTATGTTAATGATCTTCCCAAGGCCACTAAACAACCATGCATATTGTTTGCGGACGATGTTTCAATTTTGTTTAATTGTCCGAAAAATCAGAATATTGACAATGATATTATAAGGCAAACACTTAATGAAGTGGACGACTGGTTAAATGATCACTCCCTCGAACTAAATATAAAAAAGACAAAGCTCATACAATTTCGACCATATCAAAAAACTCAAATTGATTTAACGTCATTGTCAAATACAATTGGTATAGAAGAAGTAAACCATTTTAATTTGCTAGGTCTACAAATCGACTCTCACCTAAACTGGAAAAAGCATATCGAGGAAACGAAAAATAAACTTTCTCGGTTCGTGTATGCTTTAGCAGTGTTAAAACGGAACACAAACAGCTCATGTGCCCTTACTGCATATTACGCCTACGCTTATGCCTGGCTGCGGTATGGAATCATTTTGTGGGGAGATAGCACTGATGTCCACGATCTTTTTGTTTTGCAAAAAAAGTGCATACGCATCATATTTAACATTCCCCAACAAGAGAGTTGCAAATCACATTTTACTGAAAAAGGTTTATTGCCACTACCCTGTATATATATATATTAGAAATAGCATTATTTGTCAAAAAGCATCTAGACTATTTTGAATTCGTCAAAAGCACGCGCCGTAATAATACATTAGTGCTCCCAGCACCAAAGTTAGACATTTACAGACGCGGACCATATTATAGGTGTATAAAAATATACAATAAATTACCAATGGATATTAAAAAAGAAGAAAAATACCATATATTCCGCAACAAACTAAAAAAACTTCTTATTAATAATTCATATTACTCGGTGCAACAATTCATGTCAGACGATTAGATTCACATATAGTGCATAACTCACAGACACAACACACACACGCACACGCACGCACGCACGCACGCACGCACGCACGCACGCACGCACGCACGCACGCACGCACGCACGCACGCACGCACGCACGCACGCACGCACGCACGCACGCACGCACGCACGCACGCACGCACGCACGCACGCACGCACGCACACGCACACGCACACGCACACGCACACGCACACGCACACGCACACGCACACGCACACGCACACGCACACGCACACGCACACGCACACGCACACGCACACGCACACGCACACGCACACACACACACACACACACACACACACTACTCTGAACACAATCCGGTTTATGATTATTATTTCATAATTGTGTGAGATGACTTTCTTAATTTAATGTTATAATAGTTCTTTGTTTGTATATGTATTTAACTTGACAAATAAGTTTCGTGAGCACATAGTTAATTTTCTTGACCAAGTAATGTTGATAATGTTATCTGACGCATTGATTATTTTAAAATAAATGTATTCTTAAGAAATTGCTACACCCTATCAGGGTAACCATGTACACTAACAATCTTTTAACATCTTGTAATTATAACCATGGTATTGCAATAAATAAATGAAATAAATGAAATAATAATAATAAGTTTAAGTGACATATATAATATTACATACTCCAGAAATGTGTACCTAATTACTAGTATTAGTTGAATTATGTACCTACCTGTTAACCTGACTTGTAAAACATTAACTTTTATCAATCAATGTCTTGTATCTTGTATCTTGCTATTAAGATTTTTCCTGAAATCATGACCCCTAGATATAGAAAAAAAAAAAAAACTAATTTAGAATTTTCTAATATTATAGATTAGTCCTCGCCCAGTCAATAAGAGTCGTGTTCAGATATTTATCAGCGCCTTATATGCTGCGATATATCTGATGGCGACTGTACATCCAGTAACTTCAAACTGTGTAAATAAAAGCTGTCACATTATGTTACCGCCCTCGCCTTCAGCTCAAGCAGCAAACACCTGCACGATCTTCATTTCCCACCAATCATATTTAAACCGCACAAAGTTTTCTTATTACCAGCTAATTTAGCAAATTGCTAAGCAGATGCCCGTGACTCGATTTAAGTTTTTCCATTAAAGCCGGTCACACGTACATTAATCTCCGTGTCGTGTGGAACCACCGTTATACCGGATTCAGAAACAGTGCTTCTGTCCAATGTACCGTAAAAAGTAAATGCAGCTATGCTATCAGTCTACAATCACACAAATATTATAAAAGTGAAAGTTTGTGAGTGTGTATATTTATGTGTTTTTGAAGTGAAACTTCTAATGCGACTTCCAACAAGGTTGCGTTAAAAGCGAAAGCACTGTTTCGTTAAACGCTCAACGCAACAATCCCACGGACAATGCGACGGATTTAAGGTACGTAGTTTCACTTTTCCGCGCGGAGGGCCTCCACGCACTATTTTTTTTTTACTATTATTATTTAAAATAGCCATGCATTTAACCTCGATTGCACCTGATGTTAAGTAACAATAAGGTTTAAGATGGAGCATGCTTGGTTAGAAGAGGTTGTTACTTCTTCACACTCAAACGGCGGGGCTAATGTTGATAAATTTTGGTATGAAGGTAGCTGACACTCTGGATTAACACATAGGCTACTTTTTATCCCGAAGAAATGGAGTGTTCCTTGCCTACTCACTGGCGTGCACCATGGTGCTCGGGTCCACCTCCCGCTTTTATTCGCGCTGTTTCACTCGTAGCTAGCGGTGCGCATCAATCGGTCATGTAGCCACGCCCATCAACCAATGGCGTCGCATTTTCACGAGTAATTGAATGATAAACGGTCTAGGCTGCTTTTGCAAAAGTTAGATGGAAAATTTTCTGCAGTTATTTTTTATTATGTAGACGCGGAATACGTTTAGCCAGTCCTTGGGATAATATTTTCTCATTATTAAAAGTCCGTTGAAATTTAGGACGTTTTATACCCATGTTTTATCTTAGGAGCATCTTTCAGAAGCCTTGGCAGACGAGATAAAGTGTGGCTATCTGTATGCTAATCCGGTTTCGTCTGGTTTGGGCCGGCTGCGCAGTTTGTCCTGATTGGTTGGGACATTATCTCTTAGAGTTAGCTAACTAAGTGGTAACTAGGTTTATTTTCAATCAGTATTGGGATATTTGCCAGCTTATTAAGACTTGATACACATATTATCATTTAAAGATAAACATAGCACTGCTCTGAAATTAGTGATATCTCTAACACGTCTCATTAGAAAATATGAAA
The DNA here is from genome assembly GCA_932273695.1 of Apotomis betuletana. NCBI lineage: Eukaryota > Metazoa > Arthropoda > Insecta > Lepidoptera > Tortricidae > Apotomis > Apotomis betuletana. The sequence continues at coordinate 596,165 of OW026318.1, read as the reverse complement.
CCTTATCTACATGTTTATTTATATTATACTATTATCATATACAAAAATTGAACTGGAAATATTTTTTTATTTGAGAGGAATCATAATTTCAAAAAAAAACTTAACAGAGATCATGGACGTAAGATTACGTATTAAATAAACACTTTTTTTTAACGCGATCAAGTCCTGTTCTTAAAGGTGGCAAATAAGCGTACGGATCGCCTGATGGTAAACTGTTACCACAGCCTATGAACACATACAACTTCAGGGGTAATCTGTACACTCCTTTTTTGAAGAACTTCATACTGTAGCCCCCCGGGACAACCTCGGGAGCTTCCATAGCCTGAACGTTTGCGGGCGAAAATTCCTTTAAAACCCGTTCTAATAAAATAATAAAGTTCATAGTTCCTCATAAATATCACATAAGTTTTAGGCAATATTTCATCCCATAGATTTCCCTCGAGCCATGTTTTACTATAAACTCTGATCCGTCTGTCGGCCCCTCGTCACGTCTGTCACCAGGTAAATGACGTCTGTGACAAACAAGGGGACGCCCGCAGCGTATCAAAATGGCGGAACACTTCGGGTATTATATTTTTTGAGTGTTTCCTGTTTATTTTATGGATCACGAGCTTTCGCGTCCCGTGTGAGCCGTGTAAGTTAATCAGGGCGGGAAAATATTACGTATTTTGGAACGATTTCAAAAAACTCGGTTGTATTTTTTTTATCATTTTGACCTCAAAACTTTGTCACGCATTTCTTTTTGCACGACACAAAATGCTAAAACTGTAAGTACGCTGCAGACTAGAAATGTTTGGGAACTAGAATGTAAAAACTTAATTTATATAACATCCAAAGAACTGGCTGCATAAAAGTTTAAATTAAAATAGACAAAATACACACATAAACTAGAATAATAAAAACTCGGATAAAGAAATCCAGATAAAAAAATATGTTATTAGGGAGACATATTTTTATAGTATTAATTAAGCGGTTTAAACTCACGAGAAATTATCACTTAGTTGCCACGACAGTGTAGAAGTCCCTGACGAAGAGCTCCATAAGAGTTTGAAACATGTCGGGCCGTTCCTGACAATTACACGTGAGTGTACACTACTTCGTACAATAATGTTATTCAGGCTGCAATAAATGACAATACAAGTTACATACATGAGCAAGTATCTTTAATATCTGATACTTCAATACTTTGATAAATAAGAGATTATTATTCTGTCGATAAAATCCCAGCAGCTTTTTATCAAAAAGCAGCCATTAAACGTGTCGAGCCTGGTCGAGCCGCAACGTTATGGCGCCCACACACGTGTGTTGTCACGCGTGGCGATGTAGGTTGTACAAAAGAATACATCTGTTCACATTGCAAGATTCAGGAAGATTCTTAAGCCACCGCACTGCGCCATATTTATTTACTGCTTTAAATTTACATAGCAATGTGAGATGTACAGATTTAACGACTTACTTGGTTGGGATAAGCGACTTCAGAGTATTTTTGTACCCCGGTTGTATAATAAACATCTGAGTGACTAAATATTAATATTGTGTTAATAAATAAACATTTATAAATAAACATTTGTATAATAATTATTTTCGTTGTTTAATTTACATGTATAAAACCATTTCGAATAGTAGAAAAGTGGAAAATGAAGGGTGACTAATACTTTTAAAGAATTCATAAAATAATGATATATTTATAAAAAAAAACCATTCGAATTAAGTGGTAAAACAAATTAAAGACCTAAAACCTACACTAACCTAACTCTAGCCAAGGTTAAATAAATAAAAATCAAACTACCTCATACAAATCGATCCAGTCCCACAGTAAGCTCTAGTAGGCTTGTGTTATGGACACTAGACGACGATAAACATACCTATAAATATAAATACATACTAAATTATAGTTTAAGTAGGCAGAAATACTTATTCGAGTTCATCACAGAAATATTTGCCTTTGCCGGAATTCAAACCCAGGACCGCCGGCTCAGTAAGCTGCTTTATATGAAAATTGGCTCGTCCTCAAGATATTCAGCTTTTAGTGGAACAATATTGAAGCTAAGAATTCCAAATTTTGTAGTTATGCTCAGTTTTAGTAGAATTTTTTATATCACTTATGGAATAAGGTTTTCATGATCAGCTACTTGTGTCGGCGGTATTTTAATTTTTTAATTTAGGTACGTATATTAGTGGTTAGGGTGTTGCTTATTTTCTAACCCCGTACTCTCACCCCCTCATTCTGTTCTAGGACCCGAAAAAACGTCACTGTTTTTTTTTTTAATTCAGTTTTAGGGGTCGCTACCGGCAAGTAAAAAATCTGAAAAAGATATGAGATAAAAAAAAGTTTTTTCTTTGTATCATAATACTTACAGATAGTACACAATTGTATTAAAAAAATATAGAAAAAAAATATCTAGTTCAATATGAACTACCTAATTTTTTTTCTGATACACAGAATAATTCACTTGATATATAACTAGATTGATACATTAGGTTATTCAAACAATATCACTGCAAAAAAATAAAAATAAAACTATGTGAACCGAGTTTTATTAACATTTTTATCTCGGATTTTTAATGGGCGGTAGCGACCCCTAAAACTGAATTAAAAAAATAAATAAAAAATCAGTGACGTTTTTTCGGGTCCTAGAACAGAATGAAGGGGTGAGAGTACGGGGTTAGAAAATAAGCAACACCCTATTAGTGGCATTATTAAACGTAGGTACAAACGAAGTCGCAGGCAAAAGTCCGGGATAAACGATAAACCCGCTAACCCGCTCAGTTCCGCGGAGGCATCATCGCCGTACATAACTCGGCATTCCCGGCGAACTGAGTATTACTGTCGAGGTGTGGATGAATATTGCAGCGCAATCCACTCGCTGCCACCTAGAGCAGGGTTCCGTGCCTAAAGAAACCCCATTTTATTTCCTCGCCGGTATGAGAGAGGCTCACTGTGACCCACCTATATATAATATAACTCGCCAACGCACAGTGTTGCGCACGGCTCCAATTATAAACATCACAATAAATAAACAAAGTTAAACTAAGTCATGAATGTAGGTAAAATTTGCAGAATAAAATATAAAAATACAGAACTAAAACTTAAAATAAATTTAATACAACTCATTAAAAAGAAACCGGCCAAGAGCATGTCGGGCCACGCTCAGTGTAGGGTTCCGTAGTTGCTCATCCTTCACAATAAACTGCTGTTTTAAGCCCGAGGTTTAAGTTAGGAAAGATTTTAAGCTCTATAAAAAGGACATAAACGCCCTAGAAACTGTAATCACTTATTACCTTCTGGAAGTCAACTTACGTCCTTTTAAAGAAAAATATGAAATTTGGCGATAACTCAAAAACGGCTCGACCGATTTTGTTCAATATAGTTTTCATTGAAAGTACTTATAAGGCCTTATATACATAAATTTTCCCGAATTTTTTTGACCCGTGGTTGAAAAGTTAGAGGGGGGGGGACATTTTTTTTTGTTTTCGGAGCGAATATTTACAAAACTGCCGACTTTATCAAAAAATAATGTTAAAAGACCCCTATTATTTTTACAAGACCTATTCAACGACACCCCACACACCAGTATTGAAAAGAAAAAAAAAAATCACCCCCACTTTAGGTGTTCTAGAGGTACCCGAAAAAAAAATTTGTCTTTAATTTTTATTTTACCGTTCTGTCGGCGTTATACATACACATACTTATACCAAATTTTAGCTTTCTAGTACTAATGATCACGGAGCTAAGCCGCGGACGGACAGACGGACAGACGGACAGACGGACAGACGGACATGGCGAAACTATAAGGGTTCCTAGTTGACTACGGAACCCTAAAAACTGAAAAACTGGGCATAGTTTTAAAACCGCGGCATGATCCCGAAGACGCTGGCAGCATTTCCTCGCTGAATCGCAATGCGAGGAGGCTAGCTCTTCGGTCGCCACAAATCCTACCAGCCTTTTACTGAAGTCTTTATAATGTTTATGTTTTTTCTACGGAACCCTATATTATGTGAACATTTTGCCAAAAGTGGTCTGTCTCTATTCATTGCCTTCCTAGAAGAAATTTGCGGCAACTTTGTTCTCTCGCGTAAATGCATTTTTAATCGGACGTTGAAACTTGGAATTAATAAACTTCACTAATATTATAGACGAAGCATAGTTGTACTAGACGGGCAGGTGAGCTTTTAGTTCTATCGCCACTGAACTCCTTCAGGTGTGAGATCGCATTTGTTTTAAAATTATTTTATTTGTTGAATCAACAGTGTTAAAAGGATCCTTAAGAGGCCTTATTCCTTTTAACATGCTGATGATTTTAGACATATTCTCTATGATGAAACATGTTTCGTAATAATTGATGTAACTACCTAGATCAGGGCTGTTGGGATTTATTGGTATATATTTGACCTACAGTGAATTTTTCATTGATAATTTTTGTTTACTATGCTGCTCGAAATTGACGAAATTTACGCGGAAATTTAGTTTTTCAACTTATTTTCGACTGCACGCAATGAAAGCTTGAAATAGTTTTGTTACTACCTAGAACTCGAGGAAAAGCATTATTCACTTCAAAAGGTTTCTGAAATTATCAATACCTATATTTGTCATTATATGAAAAAAAAAGGAATACGGCCTCTTAAATATCAAACTAATGTCGTTACCAGAACATAAACAATATAGATAATAACTCATAATTCTAAAACTTCTGGGATCTAAGAAAAATGCTCAAACTTTCCTCAAAACCGACCAATCCCGGAGCAACTTTCGTCTTTAAAATATTACCGAAAGCTCTCAAAGTTGCGGGAGAAGTATATCTTTTAAACGAAGTTTCGTACGTGTTAGGATTATACGGACGTTGACAAAGCTTATTATAGATACACATAACTACATGTTACGTCAACTAAACTAAAGTTTGGCCTCGTGTAGTTTACCCACCATTATACGCATTAAGGGGCTCCCCGCTCTCAATGACCTTCGATCTGTTGCGATAGATTTTCCCATATTATAAATAGCTAATCATAATAACATAGTTTTTCCACAACAAAATACCGTATCAAGTACCTTTCACATGTCACTGACTTTGAGATACAGGCCGTCAAAGTTTACGATTTTTTCGGGGAAAAAGTTGTGGAAACGGTTTTTTGCGTTTTTCTCGAAAAGTATTGAGAAAAATAGAAAAAGCTTCACAACAAATTTTGTGGAATATGGTTTAGAACAATAAAATGTAAGATATTTTCTACATATACACCGGGGATAAAAGTAGAAACGAGATTAGTGTATTTTTGGTCCTTCACCGAATATTTTTTTATAAAATACACAGTCGTTAAATCAAAATTTGGGTCACTACAAAGTGTTAAGCATAGACCATACTACAATATATATTAAATTGGACATTATAACTCTATAATCCACAAACTAGATACGATGTAAAAATCATCAAATTGGCTGATTTCTGTAGGGAGCCGCTTAATAAACTTTCGGAGGTACACCATCTTTACTGAGGTATTGTCCGAAATAAGCAAAATATCTCAGTTTCAGTTGTGGTTTCAGCTTGGTCTAAAAAATCTTTCGTATTTCCGGATGTACAGTCGCCATCAGATATATCGCAGCATATAAGGCGTTCATAAATATGTGAACATGTACTGTAACGCCCAGTCAATAAGAGTCGTGTTCAGATATTTGTTAATACCTTACATGCTACGATATGTCTGATGGCGTCTGTATAGACGACTACAGTTGTTCTTGCGTATAATTTCATTCCTTAAGCGTTGGCAAGCGGTGTTTCAGATTCAGTGTGAAATAATTCAGTATCAAATCGGGTTCGTTCGTTACAAGCCAATTTAATCACTGCAAATTCCTTCTCCAATCAACAGTTTAAAACGATTCCCTTCCTCCAATCACAGAAAGCCTCGCAGGATTAAAAGTCCAACGGCGTCGTGTTCCAACGATCGTGCGCAATCAATATGTAATCAAGAAAACCAGTTAAACTACAGATAGACATGCAATTAAAATCTCATCGGGTGTCCGACATTTAATATAACGTTTTTTGGCGAGTCTATCGTTTCCTAGAAACTTATTTCGTCGAATGGTTTCATTCCGCCAAAATCTCGTTTTGCAGAATTTTTATGCCTCTCCAGTCATACGTTTTCATAATTTTTGCAACTTTTATCCTATTGATTAGCAGGCATCGGATATTCGGATCGATATTTACCTAAAGTTGACAAAATCCTTTTGCTATCTCACTCATACGTCAAACAAAGCCGCCTATACCTACGACCGAGTAACAATGCCGCCGCTAAAGTTTAGGTAAATATCGATCCGAATATCCGATGCCTGTTAATTAGGTTAGGATTGTTTTATAATAGCTAATCTCAAATAGTTTACGGTTGCAAAGAAAAATTCTTTCTACGAAATGACTTTTCGGCGAAATGAAATATTCGACTCTAGGAGTCAATATATACTCCGTTTTTAGGGTTCCGTACCCAAAGGGTAAAAACGGGACCCTATTACTGAGAGTTCGCTGTCCGTCGGTCCGACCGTCCGTCTGTCACCAGGCTCTATCTCAAGAACGGTGATAGCTAGACAGTTGAAATTTTCACAGATGATGTATTTCTATTGCCGCTATAACAACAAATACTAAAAATAAAATAAAATAAATATTTAAGGGGGGCTCTACAACAAACTTACAGATAATGGCACGGAACCCTTCGTGCGCGAGTCCCACTCGCACTTGGTGTATTTTTGATCTAATGTAACGTTTGATATAACGCGTTGTTTTCCTTTGATTTATGAACATGTAATTGTCAGATGATTAAAGTTAGATTAGGCTGGTGTAAGTTAGGTAGAACTGTAGCTTTAAATGTTACAAACATGTCCAAATCAGGTACACGCAGTTAATAGACTGTTTAATCTCCAAGGAGCCTATTTTCCGTGTAAATATTATTCTTAAAATGATAGGTGTACCTACCTATCCATTCCACGATGTCACATTACTTGGTGTTTCAAGATAACACAATTTCTTCCAAAGACATCGTGATCGATCGCCCAGATGCTTATCTAAAGCGATCCAAGCGAGCCATCGCGCCGTGCGCGCCGCCCTAATGCCGATCTGATTGAAGGTATTAGGACAAATATCAGACACATTTGTAACGAGACATAAATCAGAACGAGATCTTTTCAGCGCGAATGATTCATCATAATGGATTTCGCTTGATTGTACCTTACGTGTATGAGTAGCTATCTTTATTAACTAGTTCCATAATCACCACTTTCTTGATGTTGATTATGGAACTACATTCCGTGGGCCACATCAATAGCCTGCGCAACGGCGGTCTTCTTTTTTTCTCACGTTTTGTTTGTGGCGTGCACTTTTAGCGACTCTTAGTGGATTTATATGACACTTTAGACTCTCCGTACAGATAATTAACACAAATTACAATACAAACAGCAAGTACGCTTTATTGTACACCAAAAAAACATTACCCAAGAAATCACAAATAAACAAATTAAAAACGGTAGACAACAGGCGGTCTTATCGCTAAAGAGCGATGTCTTCCGGACAACCTTTGGATAGTGGAAATTATAACGGGTCTATCGCGATATTCCTTATTTACGTTCTTATCTGACGTTTAACGTTTAACGGTGACAATAATTAGTAAACAAATGGGTAGTCGCACATTTATCCCCTTGTTTTAGACAATTTCGTCGGGTAGTGCTACATTTGGCCTTACTTCAGTAACAACTTACTGATTCACCAGTACATCTTAGTGGACTTGTTGTCACTCCCCAGGACTGACTACATACAACTAATTAATTACAGTTCCCAGGCAATCATTGTGAAGATCAAAAGAGAGAACCTTCAGTATTTTACTCTGTGACAATATTTATTTGGAAATTGCAATAAATACAAGACGTAACTTGACTTAGTGCTCGCCAAATCCAACAATTATCTAATGCTTTCCTGCGAAACAACACTTAAAGCCGCTCGAACACATCACGTACTGGTAATTTCTTAGCAGAACATGTTATATATTATTAATACGAAAGCTTGACGTTACCAGGCACAGAAGGAATCAACTGCCATACATTTTCTAGTAAGATACTTCCTAAATGTAACCGGTATGGTTGTCTGCGGCTAGTTTCACTATGTTCGCGACGTATTGAGCATTGGCTGTCCTGTGTCCGTCGCTATTTAGGTATCACAGGACTAATCAGTCCAAAGTATAACACATTTATTTAACAGTTGAAAGGCCAATATTTATTTCGCATCACAATCATGTTTTTTTTTATGTTTTTAATATGTGAATCAAATATATGAGGATACCTGCAGAAGCTAAGGTAACCGACATAGCTCACATAATTGCGCGGTTGATGTGGCAATGGGCAGGACATGTAGCCCGAATGGATGGCCGTTGGTGCAGCAAAGTCCTAGAGTGCCGACCACGTATAGTAAAGGTACGGACAGACGTGCTCAAAAAAAAGCATGCTCATAAGCTTGCTGAAAATTAGCATGCTCTGCAACTGTTCACATTTGCCAGCAATAAGCATGCTTGTTTTAAGCACACTCATAAATAGGCATGCTTAAAGCAACCGTACGGACATACGTACTTATTTGGCACTTCTATCTCGGCCAAAATGGATGTACACAGATATAGTGACAGTGCTATCCGCGCAGAACTCAATATAATAATCATATTGCTTGCAACGGAATTGATAAAGAGCATTTTGGTGAAAAAGAAAAGAACTAAAAAAAGGAGAATGTGTGTTCCACAGACATTGGTAACTTCGATAGTATGATACAAAAAGCAAAGTTTTTTCTTCTCCCCAACGCGACATGTTGAATTGCAACTGTCGCGGATCGAGATCGAATCGATAATAGCATGCTAATAAGCAAAACTGTTCAGACGTGCACGGAGCACGCCCCCTTCCACCCGCGCCTCAGGTAGCATGCTCGAAAATCAAACGTCGGTTGATTTTTCAGCATGCTCTAAATAAGCTTGCTCATTACTAGCAACGTTGTGTCACACGTGCTACTAATGAGCAGTTGCTCAATAAAAGCATGTTTTCGTGCTAGTAATGAGCACGTCTGTCCGTACCTTAAAGCGGAGCATGGGCCGGTGCCCGACTAGATGGACGGATGACCTCGTGAGGGTAGCGGGGAGTGGATGCGGTTCAACACGGGATCGCACTTTGTGACGGCGTGTGTGTGTTCGGCTTTGGGGCGGCTATGTTCAGCAGTGAAGTGGCCGTCTGCAGCTGATAGATATAAATAAGTACAATGTTTAAGCTTTGAATCGGTTCGAGTCCTGGTGAAGCTTTGATCTTTGTATCAATGGTTTAATAAATATTATTTTATCCCATCTTCTAGAGATACTCAACAAAGCAAGCCGGTGTCGCCCGGCCCGCAATGCGTCGGACGTTTTTCACCGCACAAGATATCCGCGGACACAATATCAGTTACAAATGGCCGCCGCCCCGGTATGAGGCTCGCGTAATTTGTAATAAAGGGTTACTATGTGTAAAACGGTGGTTTGAATATAAAACGCGTATGAATTTTTATTTCAGGAAAGGAAATGCTCATTAATATTTTGTCAAGAATTTAAGGGGATACGTAATATGAAATGCTTATAACATTTATAACCGTAAACCGTATTTATAAAATAAACGTGCTTTAGGAAAATTTGGCTATTTTGATACATTTAAAATGGTTAGAAAAAAGCAAATATTCATACGTCTATTTAGCAAATGAAGTAAAAGGTTAGGTCATTTATGAAGGTAGGTATTTCATTGCCATAGATGGTAAAAAAAATAACGACATGGCGTAAAAATCTTTTCCAAAGTAGCCCCTGCATTTTAAAGTCACCCTGTTTTACAGAACCTAAATGAAAAATTTAAAACACTCCCAACACTAGCAGCTGGTCATTATATAATTGTTTACTTTTTAGGTTCACTTCTTCTTTGAAGGCAATGGAAACTTTGTAATAAAACGAAGCAACACGACCAAGTTTGCTCATTTGACTCGTCTTGTCAAACAAGTGATGACAGTGCAAAAAAGTTGAGTCGGCAATAACATTTTATAAAATGACATCAATCTTGCTTGCTTTAGGAAAAAACGAGTTCATGCTAAAATTATTTAAGACTAGAATTTTCCATAAGAACGCGAGTAAATTAGCTTACTTGTGGGAGTTTGGCACAGAGCTGACCAATCAACCAAACTAAAATTAATCAGGAAACTGCAAAAGTTTGAAATAACATTTTTGGAATGCATAATTGATTGAGTTTTGTAAAAGTTAGTCGGACGGAATTTTATCTAGCTTGTAATGTATAAATGTAACTACCTAGATGGCACTGGAAACTTCGTCCACGTAAACTTATTATTGAAAAATGTTTTTTTTTCACAATTTAGTGGCTCCACTTCGAAATTGTCTAATAAATAAGGAATATCGCGATAGACCCGTTATCATCATCATCATCATCATCTCAGCCATAGGACGTCCACTGCTGAACATAGGCCTCCCCTTTGGACTTACCGGTTGGAAGCGACCTGCATCCAGCGCCTTCCGGCGACCTTTATAAGGTCATCTGTCCATCTTGTAGGTGGACGTCCTACGCTGCGTTTGCTGGTCCGAGGTCTCCACTCGAGCACTTTTCGGCCCCATCGGCCATCTGCTCTGCGTGCTATGTGGCCTGCCCATTGCCACTTCAACTTGCTAATCCGGTGAGCTATATCGGTCACTTTAGTTCGTCTACGGATTTCCTCATTTCTGATTCGATCACGTAGAGACACCCCGAGCATAGACCTCTCCATTGCTCGTTGAGCGACTTTGAGCTTTGAGATGAGGCCGATAGTGAAAATTAATTTAGTTTTACCGGTGGTAGTTGGAAGTATTGGTTGTTGTTGTTGTTATGTTGAAACCAGCTATCCTGTTTACCTCACTATATCTAAAGAGTAAGTCTCACAACGATCGATGTATAATCTTCAGCTTCGCCTCAGGTTCATAACATTGTCCTACCCGAAATTTGCCAAACCTGAAACGTTTTAACCACGTGTGAAAATCTCACGTACTTACGACATTTTAAACTTCAAGCAATGTTGTTCTATAATACTGTGTAGCGCTTGAGAACATGAAACGAAAAACGTTCTCTTCACATATGAAGCTTATACGTACTTGTGACGTTTCCACCTTGAAGCAGCATTCTCACTTGAAACCACGGTCGTGGCTCACCTCTCTAGAGGCAACTTAGGAGTCGCCGCCCCAGCGGTGTGATTTCCTAATGTCAACATTCGAATACGCTTTTGTAAATACTCTCGCGGATACTAGAACAAGGGGGAGTTAACAGGGCGCAAATGTAACAACGGTCTGTTTGTTTTACACGTAAGCCATTTGTTTAGTGAGTCGGCAATTTCATTTTATCTTGCTGTACAGCCAAAGTTAGCTACCTACGACATTTCGATTCTATTGCTTAAGTGTTAACGTACAGACGTGGTAGACCAATTTCTTGGCTGACTGTAGGTAGATTGACAAACGTGTATCGTTGCTTTTTCCTTTTTTTTGGTAAAGATTATTCTTATGCGCTTATATCGGGTGAATAGTATGCTTCGGTATTTTAAAAGTAAATACGTAGGACGTTGAGCTATGGAGTTGATTCAAGTATTCATACTCATACTCATAATTGTTCACAATTTTCATTGTATAGTCTTTCGTTGTCGTTTCTGTTTGGGAAACTTGGGCGCTGTCATTTTTTCTACTGATCTATAGTCGATGATGTCGAAAAAATGTTCAATCACTTATTGTCATTTAAATTTTGCTATCAGTTTTCCGGTTAACTTTTATGAGAATCCATATTTTACAACGAGGTCGTGGTTGACACGCATGCGCTATTAACGTGTGCTATTAATCTTTAAGGTTGTGCATTATTTTATTCAATTAAATTCGAATACCTATAGTTATGTTTTCTTGTCGTCTATGTTGATGTTGGTACTTAGTACTTACCTGAAACAAAATAGTTAAACATTAAAACATATCATCATCATCATCCATCGACATCATCATCATCATCATGATCATGATATATCTCAGCCGATACATATTCACTGCTGGACAAAAGCAGAACAGTCCAAAAAAAATACAGTCTGCAAAATCTCACAAAAAATTCAATTTTAGTCTACTTATGGTTTACCCAACCAAGCAGCTTCCTCTATAACAGCACTAATGTAGAAAGTGATCATTTTGATTGCGTGAGTGTATGAGACCGCAGCCAATTTGCGGAATACCTTTAATATTAAAGTCCTTCGCTAAGCAAGGTCGGATAAGCGTCCCTCAGGGATACCTTTGAGTGGCTGCGGTGTTATTTTATTTTCTTTTTATTTGGGAGAGCTGGAATCTGGGCTAATCTGAAACGAAATATTACAGCAAGCAAAGTACTTCACTTCCTGACAAGTGCCAGACAGTCAGGACTCAGCATCACACGTCTTGAACGCATGATATTGATTTATATAAAAGAAGCAATTTATATGTCTAGCATAAAGAGTCGTGTGTCAAAGTGCTAAACCAAACTGCTGGAACTGCAGGTTCTCATCAAATTGGCCGTAGTTATGCAGAAAGCGACCAGAGTAATTTTTTGTCAACGTCTCAAAAGGTTTGGTCGCTTTTTGCAATACGAATAAAATGTACTCTGCAGGTTGATTTCTGCATAACTATTTATTATAGCAGCTGTTTTACCTGCAGAGTACATTTTATTCGTGTAAAAAGCAACCAAACTCCTGTAAATTACTCTAATTCTGAGAGAGGAATATAAAAATCATAAGAGGAAAATAACATGATATTGCATGCTCTCTTTAAGGAGTTTAAAATCATATTATTTTTATTAAAGCAGTAACGTGCATATTTACAAATGAGCGAAAATTTGAAAAAGCCTGCCTGAGCCATTAAATTTTTCGGTTTATTGCAAACATTTGGTTTAAGCTAGCAGGCTTTATTGCTTTAATAAAAATAATGAGTTACTATCGATTCTCACTATACGAGTAATTGAAGACGATGGTGCTGATGCCGATCGTAAAGTCTGAATCATTACGGTAGATGGCGCTACAATGCCACCCTAAGGCATACAAGAATCAACTGCTTGAAAGATTCAATGGCTCTCGTCTTCGCCCGTATGTATGTTGTTGCCCGTTCGTATGTATGGTGGTCTGGAAAGCCGTTTGCAACGCAGGTTCGAACCCTGGCTGAGCCATCATTTTTTGAATTTTTTCGCTTCATTGTAAACATTTAGATTAAAATCTGCATCAAATTAGAGTATCTGCATGAAACGACTATAAACGAATGAAATTATCTTGAACCATTCCAACATCTATCTCTTAGATTGCTACAAGGTCCGAAGCTAGTACAAAGGGAGTTATTATCCCCCTTCCACCCCCTTCCTGGTACAAGCAGGAAGCTAGCAATTAGCTAGCTCAGCTGCCCATTTAGTCTGCAAGCTAAGACTCCTTTATTAATGCTTCCAACAAGACACAGCTCCATACAAAAATAGGTACCTACAATACAATACAAATACTCTTTACAGCACACCTCAAACTTCAAGAAAAAGACAACAACATGAGATATATAATAAGAGGCAGAGGTAAACAACAGGCGGTCTTATCGCTAAATAGCGATGCCTACTTATAATTATATTCTAGACAAAACATTCTTATAAGAATTATGTTTGTGTGGATATTCAAATTTTTCTTACGTTTTATACTTGAGTTTATTCTCTTTCGGCACAAATAATTTCGCGTTTCAAATTCCGTTTGATAATTTTATAACTTGAATGTTGAACCTCTACCAAATTAGTGTATTTGGCCACGGAATAATATACCACGGAAGGTCACTGTTATCATGGTTGTTTATGTAAATTGTATCGCTGTTTATAGTTGGGGTTGGCGAAAGGAGGCGTGAGTGTAGGGCAACAAGTATCATACTTTTTCTTAAAAACCCATTTGCTTTTAACAACATTTATATTCTGTGGACGATCAACTAACTCCCACACATTGTTTTTAACCATAGACTTTATTTCACTTTCCATGGCACTGTACCAATCATCCTTTTCAGGTGAATTTATAGCATCTTGGAAAGTAAGTGGCGCAAGAGGTCTAACGCGCGCCGATTTTGCACGTACAAAGGCGGTAGGCGATGTCGAATACTGTTCGCTAGTGTGTAATAAGCTCGTTTTGACATAATGCAGACCAATAATTAATCTGAGGAACAGTCAGTTTAGGCGATAGGACATTATAAACCATGAACTAAATAGAGGAAAGTGTAAGATACTCAAAATAACATAAAAAGAATTCCCCTTCCAAGAGGTCCGGCCAAGCCTTGGTGCCCAATATTTCGCTGACAGCTTTTTTTAGTCAGAGAGACTCTCTGGCAGAGGTAAGCGCCAGCTTTGGAAACTCCACTCCCGATAGTCCGGATCCGGATGCGGATGCGTAGATCAGACGTTTTGACAAAGCTTTTATGAAAATACTAATTTCAGCTAACTTTTTTTTTTATATCGGCACAACAAGTGGCTCCACTTCGCCTGATGGTAAGCAAAAAGGGGAGCCCACCTACCACCAAGTCACAATGGCAACTGACGACAAACCAACGGTGCCATGTCAGCTGACACTGCCATGCTGGCCCGAGAGATGCTTCTTCACGCTTCGCTATGATGCTTGACTATGGCTCTAAGTAAGAAACACAGCATAAAACTCGCACTAAAATCCCAGTTATGTAATCCTCAAAGCCGCATCCTTTAAAATTTTATTGATGGGTGTATACTGTGTATAGTGATTTATTTCAATTCTACACAAATAGCTGAAACTAAAACTAACTAACTGCGCTGGCTCAGCGACCCAAATTGAGTCTTGGCCTCCGACACAAGAGCTCGCCACTTTACCCGATCCTGCGCAATCTCTCGCCAGTTTGTGGCTCCGAGCTCACGCAGATCCTTCTCTACCAGATCTATCCAGCGGTACTTTGGCCGACTGACCGGACGACGCCCCGTCGGTCGCCCAAGGTATGCACTCTTCACCTGCCGTTCCTCTCCCATTCGCTCAAGGTGGCCGAGCCAGCGAAGACGATGGGCCTTGGTCTCACCAATGAATAGCTGAAAATAGATATATTTTTTTATAAAAAAACCGGCCAAGTGCGAGTCGGACTCGCGCACCGAGCATTCCGTAGAAACACTTCCCATCTTAACTGGCCGGGATAAGTTAAGTTTGCACCTGGTATGTATGGCGTCGCATACAAATGAGTTGCAGTTAACGCAACCGATCACGTTTGTCGCATGGGAGCTCCATTTATATTATTTTTTTAGTATTTGTTGTTATAGCGGCAACAGAAATACATGATCTGTGAAAATTTCAAGTCTAGCTATCACGGTTCATGAGAAACAGCCTAGTGACAGACGGATAGACAGACAGACGGACAGCGGAGCCTTAGTAAAAGGGTCCCGCTTTTTACCCTTTGGGTACGGAACCCTAAAGAACGACGTAGTTCAGTTGGATTCAACCGGCGCGGCTGAAAGACACGTAATGGTTTTTCTTTGTTCTCTTTGTTAATCCGAAAGGCTGTTGTTTCCGGGATGGTCACCGACCGCCAATATCCGCTTCCTGCTGCTATTCTGTCCACAAAAGAATAGGACACAAATAAATGCAGCATATATATTATATAAGTACTAGTCGCTCTGTAAGCTGTAGAGAAGACCTCGCGATCACTTTGTTACAGCTTTAATAGGAGCAATAAATTAAAATATAGATTCTACTCTTCAAAATGAACAACATTTGTTCAGCAACTTTAAAAAAAAGTCAGTTTTCAGAATTTTATTATTATGTCAATCAAATTAAATAGTATTTTCAATGTACGTCGTCGTCCAACATTGACATTCCCTGGGCATTGACATAGCTGTCACTCTACTAATATCGGACATTTCGCAATACATTGCTTCTTTGTCTAAACATTATTCTAAAAAATATCATTTAATACACGTTATTTTCAGAAGTTGCTTAACAAATGTGGTCCAGTTTTAACGGAAGAATCTATGTTTTAATTTATTGCTCCTATTACAGGAAACACCTGGTATAATTTCTTTTCACGTTTTCAAAAATCCTATACTTTCGAAAAACTGACTCGACTGAAAAAATCTTTATAATTATTGAGCGTACTACGATAAATTTTCACGAGAATCGATTGAGAAATGGGGCGTGTAGGTGAGAACAGCCGAAAATGTGGGCATCTGAACATCGGAACATCCAAACATCCTGACATACGAAATATTTTTTGACCAAACTGAAAAAGAGACACTTTTATGAGGGTAAGCCTTGTACTCTTGTGTCTTGGAATACCAAACTTTTGGTTGAAAGCAACCTTAATAAGCCGCGCGGCCGATCTCCTACTAGGTGGACGGATCTCATAAAGTCCACGACGAAACGTTCCCTTACGGAGTGTGGACGGAGTGCCACAAACAGAGAGAGATGGAGAAAAATCGCAAAAGCCGTCATTGATGTAGAAGAGGACAATCCATAACAAGAGTGTACGACTAAGAAGAAGAAGAGAACCTTAATAAGACATTAAGAACGAATCGAAGAACCGATGGCCGTTGTGGCAGAAAGATTCTCGAGTAGAGACCGGCACCGCCGGCAACATTGCCGTACCGGCAAACGCAGTGTAGAACGGCTAGCCGCAAGATGGTCGGACGACCTGGTTAAAGTTGTAGGGACTCGCTCGATGCGGGTCGCTTCTATTGAGGACGCCTGTGTCCAGCAGTGGACGTCCTGTGGCTGAAATAATGATGATGATGGTGATGATGGCGATGATGGCTATAATGGTGATGATGGTGATGATGATGATAATGATGAAGAACGAATGGACTGTAGTACAAACAGTGAGCAATTAAACAACCATTCAATTGCATTTCCGATACAGTATAGCAGAATAGAGACGTCTCTTGGAACAAACGACTTTGTGTTCTGTACAGCCTTTGTGTCATGTCAGTCGTTTACGTTATTAGCTACAGCGGCGCCCGGTTCGAGCCGATAGGGTTGCCATGCCATTTAGGGCTCCTATGTGTTTGTGCTTAAATTAAATCTCCTAACTTAGGAGATTTAATTTTAATGTCATGTATATGCACAATTGCTGACCATATACTCGTATTCACATGCACAATCACTCAATATTAAAATGTGGATTAAGCGGATAATAGATGCTGCAAATCAAGCACCGTGGTGTGCTCCACATAGCTTTATGTGTGTAGACATCTGTCATCTCAGTACATTTTAATCGAATTTTGGTTATAAAATGTACTAAGATGATGATTATCACACGCATCAAGCTATATAAAATAGACTATAGCACAAAATAAAACACTACGGAATGTTATCTTTTGCTTTTGGTAAAACCAGAGAAATGTATATTATTAAATGCAACGCAATGGCCAGATGGCGTGAGCCACTACGAGTGGCTATGGAGGTGCAGAAACTTTGGCCGAACTAAAGCGGAAGGTCCGGAGGCCAAGAGCAGGGCACCCTGGCGCGCCCTAGCGGCAGAATTGAATTTTTTTTTTTTAATTAACTGCTTTGTCATTTGGACAGATTTCTGTGTCATGTCTGTTGTTTCCGTCATTGGCTCTAGTATCGAGCCTCTTCGGGTTGCCAAGCTTCAGGAATTTAATTTTCATAAAATCTAAAATATATGCTTATATTTTATGTGTTGTTGATAAGGTAGCGATAACTGATATGAAATTACTGGGTTTGAAATATGTTTAACTCATACAGTGTGTTACCGCCAAGTAGGCTTTTCTTAAAGTAGAGTAAAGTAACATAGATACTTAACGTATCCATGACCTTAATTTAATTAATTAACTTAAATTCAGGCCTTATACAGTAAAGTAAATTGACAAGTGAGTGTTAAATGACAGCGTGATATGAGTAACGACAATTACGCTGTACACCCACTTCATTGAATGTGCGGATTTAAGAAATTTAATTGTGCAGTTAATTTACATAATTATGATTAGCTTATACATGCAAACACTTACTAATGGATCATATTATTATCAGTTTTAATAAATGCCTGCATGCCGGTAACAGGCTGTATAACAGATTGAAACTTAAACATTGTCGAAGTGTAATTTTAGTGACCCTGAAAATGTAAGAACCCTGTAACCTTATGCCAGTAAGTGTCAACCCTGACGCCCGGCTCCGGATCATTGGTCCGGTAATTACCGGGCTCCGGGCGGAGCCAATTAACTTATTCTCATTTTCGCGCGACTGATGAAAATATCACATATTTTACTTTTATCGTAGCGGTCTTGCTGTAAACTGGTGCGATATTAAGGCAAACGAGACATATTGAAGTGCTTGCTATATGTATACGGTCATTGGTGGCAAATGGGCCAGCGAGGCAAGCGTAGGTACGCATATCGAAATATCGAAACATACAGATGTTATTACTAACAGCATCTTACCACACACTTATGTCACTTATACATGCTTAAATCTAAGTAGTAAACCGTTTTAGTTTCTATCGCAGTATTTTAAGGCAAATTCATACTAGAAGCAAACAATTAATTTATCAAATCAATAATATTAAATAGCAAAAACACCAAACTTTTGGTCACCCATTTCGACAAGACTTGATCTGTTCGATTCATGACAGTTTAACGTAGCAATTAGGATGACCATGGGTGTATAAGTAATTTATAAACTAAATATTGTTAAATTAACGAATTAACAAACAACGGTTACATATTTTTGCGTGTTCTCACGTCCACATGTTTCAACTAAAGTTAAACAGTAAGAAACACATATTTCTCTTTACGACATAGGATTCACCCTATATACATATACGAGACGTAGTTAGCAAAAGTAAGATGGCGTTACTGCTTACATTTTTCAAAATTTTCAATACACCCGTGCTGAACTCCTATACTAAGTACGGTGGAATCAGTAAACAGTAAACGCCTTTAATGTGACAAAATACCGTACATTTTGTAACCCGACGCCGCAATAACAGCTCACGGGGCTGTTCTTATTTCAAACTGCTACTCGATTTGTCTGATGCCTTGAAACTTGCGGTAGAGTTGGGAAACCAAATCTGTTTTTTGTTTGGAATAATGTTTAATCCCTAAGAAGACATTTATTTTAGTTAATATAGGTACAGTCAAATTTACTCTTGGCTTGTATATGTATACTAACTAAAATAACTAAAAAAGTATAGTTATTATGAAATATTCTTAGGTATCTTCAAGGTTACATAATTTTGATTTTCAAATAAGGGCTACCAGACGTTCAAAAATATTGGCCGATTAGATCAGGTTGGTTTGTTTTTGTATCCCGGATTTTAATTTTTCATTTTAGTACCGCTTCTTTCTGAGCAGAAGTGAAATGCAGTTTTAAATCCTAACACAACTTGCATCAACTGTCGTGAAGACGGTTGATAACCATTATCAAGGAATGTTTCCGTGATTCCGGTATCAGTTCGCCTCTCTAGTCCCAAGCACCTCGCGATTCCCGCCACGCGCCCTATCGCGTACCGGCGCTGCTTTATCACTTTCTTATTATTTACTTACAGGAGTTTTTTTGTTGGTTTCGATTTGGAAGGATGATTGTAATCTTTAAGAACAATTTGTGTTTTTGATACTACCCAAGACACACGCTGCCTAAGTACTTATACAACATAGAGTTATAATGGCTTTTTGCTACCAGGGTCGGGGGTTCGTACGGCGAAACTTTGGACAAAAAGCCGAGGTATTACTCGAATGAAGACTTACCTTTATATAAGCAATTATTATCTTTTCATTAAAACTTTAGCAATATGACGAGCCATTTTGAACACCTGTAAAAAAGATTAAATTGATTCTAATCACTACATAGTAAAAAACAAATTCGCTTCCTGTCTCTCTGTCAGGCAGACGCCTGTCCCTATTTATGCTTAGATCTTTAAACAACGCAACGGATTTTGATACAGTTTTTTTAACAGATAGTGATTCAAGAGGAAGGTTGGTATGTAACATAATATTACTTGCATAATTTATTAGCATTGCACCCGTGCGAAGCCGGGCGGGTCGCTAGTAAGAAAATAAGATAATGCAGCTAAAAACTTGTAGCGTAGACTTATGATTATTAAAGATTTGTTATGATTGACGTAACGATGTGATCCTCCTCCTTGCGTCGTTTTCCTCATAGCTGAGGGTCGTGACCTCCCCTTTGCAATACTTTCTCTCGTACGACCTTCCTCCATCTGTTTCTGTCTGCGGCGGTGTGAAGGGCGCTGTGAACTGTCGAGTCAAGAGCGGAGCGGATCTGGTCGGACCAACGTATTGGGCTGCGTCCACGAGGCCTTTTCCCATCTACTTTGCCGGTCACGATAAGCCGCTCAAGGTTGCCTCCGCCTTTTCTTGCGATGTGTCCGAAGAATTCCAAGACTCTGCGGAGACACTCGGATGAAAGCCGCGAGGAGATTTTAAGTTCCCGCAATATGGAGACGTTAGTCCGAAATGCTGTCCAGGGTATATGGAGCATCTTTCTCCAGCACCACATCTCAAAGGCGTCGATACGCTTGCGGTCTGCAGCTTTCAGGGTCCAAGTCTGTGGGTCCAACGATGTGATAGCTCAGTTCAAAACAATTGACATGTACAAGGGCGAACTTATCCTTATGAGGGACCTGCAGTTAACCTTTGAGCAAATGAGAAAATAGTGGAATATCCAAGAAGACAGACAAACGAACAAGTATTTTACAATCTTGTCAATTAATAATTCTGCTCCGTAGACGTATCTTACCTAGCATTGGATACGAAGTCACGTTCCGTCTTAATGAAGTCTCCAAGTTTCAAAATGGCTTAATTTTGTATAATTTTCTTTTTGAGACCTTAAGACAATCTTCACTAGGTTCACTATTGTATAGGTAATGAAATTATGCGCTTTTGGCAGAATTTACCCATAACTAGACAGTGGCTGATCCCTAGCCTCATTTGCTCGGGACGTTTACTGCAGAAACAGCAGTATATGAATATTTCTGAATCCAATAAGTTTGAGGTCATTGACAGCAAAATTAAAGGTTGATTATATTTGTACTTACGGTTTTTACTTGAATCGCATTAAACACCTCAAGAGAAGCTATGCAACACATTCATCACTTCTTGTTTGTGGAAGAGCGGTGTCTCCTGACATAAGTATACAGTCTGACCAAAAAGAGTAGAAATTAAAAAATTGGGCAAGTGCGAGTCCGACTCGCGCATGTAGGATTCCGTACCATAATCTATA
Source organism: Apotomis betuletana (assembly GCA_932273695.1). Classification (NCBI taxonomy): domain Eukaryota; kingdom Metazoa; phylum Arthropoda; class Insecta; order Lepidoptera; family Tortricidae; genus Apotomis; species Apotomis betuletana. The sequence continues at coordinate 574,899 of OW026318.1, read as the reverse complement.
ACAAGTTTGTTGTATGAGAGCCCCCCTTAAATATTTATTTTATTTTATTTTATTTTCAGTATTTGTTGTTATAACGGCAATAGAAATACATCATCTGTGAAAATGTCAACTGTCTAGCTATCACCGATCTTGAAATACAGCCTGGTGACAGACTGACGGACGGACGGACGGACAGCGAAGTCTCAGTAATAGGGTCCCGTTTTTACCCTTTGGGTACGGAACCCTAAAAAGTGGCAATACTGTAGTGTCGTCCCTTTTTAATCAATCTAAGAAAACGGGGGACGGCACTACAGTATTGCCACTTTTAATTTGAAGATATCCTTTACGGACATGCCGTGACTTTTGGTGGCAAGCGGCGCGGCGAGCGGTTGAGCGAGAGATGGAGCGCGGCGGCCATATGAGTGAGCGAGACACCTGCCGCATTCCGCTCGCCGCTAAGACCGAAGCCATGGCTGGGCGGTAATAGCGAAGTAGTGATTCTAGTTATAGTTCTGGAAGCATATTAACACGTTTTTACGAATTTTTTCCCTCTGAGCTACCATTACTTGACTGACTGTAAAAATCTTAGCAGAATCGAAGGCCGTTGGGGCAGAAAGGTTCTTGAGATGTGACTGCGGACCAGAAAACGCAGCATAGGACCAACAAGGTGGACCGAAGACCTGGTTAGGATGGCGGGCAGAATTGTATGAGGGCAGAGGGAGGTGCAAGATCGATCGTCATGGAGAACTTTGGAGGAGGCCTTTGTCCAGCAGTGGACATTCTATCCGCTGATAATTATGATGATGATGTTGATGATGAAAAGTCTTAGAGTATTTTCCTCAAAATTGCTTTTCGATCAACAATTTTCCCGACGTCAAATTGTTACAATATTCTGCAGTCTAACATCGCAAAGTTTTGATAAATCTTCAAGTTTGAGAACCCGAAACGATAAAAAATTATTGAAATTGCAAAGAATAAGGACCCTCTTTAAACTCCCTAAACCATTATAAATCAGTTAATTCAGAAGAATCCACCGCCAGTTTAGAAATAAATCCAAGCCTATGGTACAGTTTATTACCAAACCCTCGTTTAAGCATTCCGTGGAAGATGTTTGGTTAACTACTGTCTTGCCTCGATCGCTATTCGTGCTGCGTACTTGCGTAGGTTGTTCTTAAGTCGGAGTAATTCATTTACTTTTGATACGACAGCGTTTTCGTTTTTTTTGGATGAAGACAATTGCCCATGTGGAAATCTATTGAGGAGGCCTGTGTCCAGCAGTTGGACGTCCTTGGCTGAAATGATGATGATGATGATGAGTTAGTCAGAGGCAGTCTTCTCCCGGTGATAGCCTTACTCCACCTTATCTTATAATTATCGTTTGTCCAGCTTTGGTCGGGATGAGACGGCAGGTAGTTCGTCCGATATTCAGCATCAAAAGTATTTGATTTTTTTTCTACTAGGAAATGTATTTTTTTTTCTTGCATGTGCCAAACAAGCGTACAGCCTGCGTGATGGTTACGGCAGCCTATGGAACAGGGCGCTCTACACTACGTTTAACGATTCGTGGCCTCCACTCCAGAACTCGTTTGCACCAGTGGTCTACGATATCACCATCCCACTACCACTTCCTGCTTATTCGCTGTGCTATGTCGATAACTTTGGTTTTCGGTCGCATTACTTCGTTTCGGAATCATCGCATCATCCAAACCACTTATGATTCTTCTGAGACACGACTCCTTCGACTTAAAGGTAACTAGATTTTGTAATTCTATGAGAGTGTCATCTTCAACTTTGATCACTTCCTTTTCTTCCATTTCCTCTAGCTCGTTTGTTTCTTGTTGAGTTTTATATTGTTAATATTTGTATGTGGTATTTAGTATTAGTTCTATGTGTTAGTTGTCTGTGTTTGCTTCTGCTTGGTTCTCCTTCGCTCCAGTTATAGAATATTCCCGAACAGTTTCTCGTGAATAATTATCTTACATAGAATGTTTATTTCGTCTGTGCCATCATTACTGATCACTAGCGTATGATAAGGATAAGATCCTAAATGCTCATAAACAGTTATCTGTTAAGCATTACGCACCGAAAGCAGTTTGGATAACTGTCGCTGCGTCTCAATCGGTATTCGCGACTCGCTGCGTCGCGCGTTTTCCGATAACAGACGCAATTTTATTACAACAAGATAGGACTTAATCGTGTGCAAAAAAGTATTTATTTAATTACCTAAGATTCAAACGTGATGTTATGTTCATTACACACTATTTGAACACGATTAAGTCCCATTTTCGTGTACATTCAAATCAAGATAGCAGACGTAATGTAAACAAACTCATAATAATCCCAAAAATATCAGCATGTCTAATAGCTTGCCTTAAAGAGACGTATCAGTTATTCCACTAACAATTCGACGTCTACCTGAGATCTCTACTATATTTCTACTTCGACGAGGTGCGGATCTTTTTCATTAATATTAACTATTCTAAAAGGCACAAAATTCCTAATGGCAATTCTTATCATTAAACTAAAAATGAGACGAGTCATTAAACATGTTTTTGGGGATTTAGCAATGACTGATTAAATTAGAACTCAAATAAGAACTAGCAAGCTATCAATAATATTTGTATTCATAGAATGAAATTTATCAACAGAACATAAATACATGAAACTTGCAAATGAACTTGCATATCTTAGGTAATTAACATAGCAATTCGCGCGGAGCAGAATGCTAATAAAAGCACGAACTCCATTCCAAAAAGACGTAACAATGAAAATCTAACCACATATGCTGTTTTGTAATCAAGACACAAGTCTACCATTCTATAATGACGTAAGTCCTTACCCGTTTTAATGTTTCATAGATCGTTTCTTAAATAAACTAGTAGCAGAAACAGCGAACGCGCTCGTTGCTTGGAGTTAGTTTAACCCACTTGCCGACTCACGTTTGAGGTGAGTTCCAGGAGACATTAAACATAGCAAACGATTTTGTATGGAGAATAGTACAGCGTAACGGTTACTTTGTAGAACTACAATTCGCCATACAAATTGTTTACGCAATCGCTGATGACTAAAGTCACTGTAAAGTCATGGTAAGGGTAGAGAACGTGTATTGAATAGTCTAGAACTAGTTAGAACCCCAAGTAGTTTCCAACGCAACACATATCTCGAACGCTTTTACGTTTCCTGTGTAAATTCAATTGCCACAAACAAGTTAGAATGTTTCTCTGCGTTAAAAGCAAGCGCTAACTAATATTCTGTATTTTTTTGTATTATTGCCATGATATTCCGCCTTCATCGATAGGCGCAACATTTATTTGTCAATTATGCGGCCGTGGCTGTCGCTCTCGTGTCGGGCTATCCAGCTTCATATCGGCCGGGCTATGCATCTTCGTAAGTGCCGCACTTTATCAGACGCTGATTAACTCATCTGTTATACCTAGATGTAAAATGATGATGATAAATGGAAGATATATCGCAATCTTTGTCGAATAAGCGCCCCGATACCATCATTCATTTGCAATACTAGCAGCCACTGAACAAATTATATTACTATGGCTATCTGGCGAGAGCTGGCTCAGGATCGTGGAGCGTGGCGTGATCTGGTGTCGGAGGCCAAGATCCACTTTGGGTCGTTGCGCTCAGTTAGTTAGTTAGTTAGTTATGGCTATCTGGATAAATGTATATTAACAAAACCACATCAAAACGTCTGTATGTAATCAACATATTGTCATATTATAAATTAGTGTGTAAAGACTTCTTTACACGGTGTCACCTAATCGAGCGAATTTTCCTTACATCGCCTTTACTTGGCGCAGTCAGTTGGTTTAAATGAAGTTTATCTTTTCATTACATCTTTCGTTCTCAAACACTCAGTCATTATTAAAACTATCGTGAGACATCTTTAATAATTATAAAAACGGTTACAACTGACGTAAAAACTTTTTTACTTTAGGTTGAAATGAATGATGCTATTTGACATTATGAAGTTAGGCTTCAAATAAATTAACGACGTCAAATAATTTAATTTGTGGAACAATTTGAGATGAGTCACCTTTTTCCAATAGCTGCGTCATCACTGGTATTAATTTTGCATACATTCTTAATACTTCTTACGACGCATCCTTTAAATAAACCATTGAACGAAATGAACGACATGAACGAAATGAGTATGATGATATAATGAATCAGTTTGACTCCTGAACGAAATGAAGGAAAGACGAAATGAGTGATCAATATAAATCGGTCAAAAGTGAGAAGTCACAAACTATAAGAGATAGGGAAATCGGTTCTTATAGGTACCATGGCGTCGATTTTAGTTTTAATAAAAACTGCATTATAATTTTTTTATAAATTTCATACATAGCCCGGTCAAACCCGCTGTTAAGAATGTTACAATACTACATTATGATTACTTACAGAATTTAAACCAGGCTCAATTCCTGGTGATGTATGAGAATTATAAATATAATAATAATGCAGTCTCAATTAAATCTAAAATCGACGCAATGGATGCTAAGAACAGATTTTCTATCTCTTATAGTTTTCGTTTTCTCCATCTCCATTTGGATTGATCACCCAGCTCTAAAGACATAAATCGTTCTCCTTTGCGTGACATGATTTGCGCATCTCTATAGCCGAGGTATGACACAATATTGTAAGTTGCTAACCCAACTTGGCGACAGAATGAGTTCCGTTGGGTGACGTACTCATGAGAATAGTTGAGCGTTCGCCTCCAAGTCTAACTATCCGACAACTACAAACAATGTTTGTATGATGTTTTACTCTAGTCGAATAGGTGGTACACAGTGTACTACACATGCAAGTCTTAGTGTACGAGATATCATGACTGCATTGTTTTTTAAGCGATATTTTCGGCGTTGTCACCTTTAAATGTTGTGACCTTTAAATCAGTTATCAATCACCAAATTCTGTCTATATAGAAAAAGAGGTACCTAACTAAAAATAACCTACTTATTTAGTTTTGTTTTGTTCTGATCTTTGTTACAATGGCTTGAGGGAATGTTTTATCAAAAAAAAAATTAACACGACTTTTTACAAATAACGACTTACCGATTGAATTTTTTTACACAAACGTTAATTCCTCTCTAAGACGAATCAAACGAGCCCAAACAAGATGACTTCATCTTATGCTGGTGTTCCTATGACCACCATCAAATCAGCTTCTAGATACCAAAATATATTACTGTCACGTAAACTACATATACATGCAAAGTTTTGTTTCAATACGACTATCAGTACATCTGGCATAACTTTGACACGCGACTGTTTGACGCGCGACAAAAACTACCTGTCACTTTCCTTTCAATACCGTGCGAGCAAGACAGGAGATGCTGACCCGCGCGACAAGCGAAGACTTGGCAAGATATGTTAACCCTGCTGATGTAAGTTGTAATTTACTTAACAAACAAACAAACAGTTACAAGTGAAGCTGATAAAAGCGTGTTAAAATTTGGTATAACTACATAGTATAAATCAAAGTCGCTTCCTTCTGTCTGTCTGTCGCTATTGTATGCTTAGATCTTTAAAACTACGCAACGCCTTATTAAAAAATAGTAGAGAAATACTTTTCATTTAGTATCAGCATTACACTCGTGCGAAGCCGCAGCGGGTCGCTAGTGTTCAATATTTTGTAAATTTTCCCTTACAGCTGTGTAGTTTGCTGCCTCAATTTAGGTAATGGTTATAACTGGCAGGCCACGTCACATCCACTGCACTAACCACGAGAATAGGAGCCATTGGCGTTGCAATACTCGTACCGGCTGTCAATCGAACCACAGTGACAGTTCGATTACCTCTATAGGTACGTTGTAGCTCGGTATAGTTTCGTATTCATTAGGGCTCTTCATCCGTTCAAAATTGCTGATTGTTAAGACATTTTTTTTGATATCATACATAAAAATGTGTACCTGCATTAGAAAAAACGAGACATCACATATTTCATAAATTTATAAATCTTTTTATTTTTATACTAATATATAAATATATTGCGAAAATCCCATTCTAAAAAAATAAATAAATGGCCGATAAAAGTCGGCATAATACGAAATAAGAATTACGAATTTATGAAAATGCAACTGCACAGATTTTTCCAGCTCTAACAAATACCGGGCTTAATTAACGCATTCCCACACTATACTTTTCTTTCTTTTTGCAATTAGCTCGAGCAGACAAAAAAAGCGGCCGGCCGCGGTTATACATAACTCATGTTCTGAAAGAATTCGAAGAAATGCAGCAAATTCGCATAAAAGGTGGAATATAGTTGATAATCAAATTTGAAAGTGAGCAGATGTGGAGTTCTTTTAAAAATGTTTTTATATTTTTATATGTTGTTTAATTGAAATTTCATTTTTTCATTAAAATAATCTGGCTTGTTGACAGTACCCACTATATTGCTCACATTTATCATCATCATCATCATCATCATCTCAGCCATAGGACGTCCACTGCTGAACATAGGCCTCCCCTTTGGACTTCCATATATACCGGTTGGAAGCGACCTGCATCCAGCGCCTTCCGGCGACCTTTATAAGGTTATCTGTCCATCTTGTAGGTGGACGTCCTACGCTGCGCTTGCTGGTCCGAGGTCTCCACTCGAGCACTTTTCGGCCCCATCGGCCATCTGCTCTGCGTGCTATGTGGCCTGCACATTTATCAGTCCAAAAAAATACATTATTTTGCCAAAGTTTAAGCCTATATAGTTCTTGGACCCAAATTGTATATATACCTACTTAAATTTGACGGGGCCTTATTGTTCAGTTCAGCCAAGATACGGTGGCCTTATTTGCAGTATGAGTGAGAAGTCAATAGGTTTTTGTCAACTTTAGGAAAATATCTATCCGAATTTCGGATACTTACCTATGAAGGCAATAAATAAAGTAATAACTGATAATCCATGTTTAGCAATAGGTTGCTAAGTTTTACTACAGACTCCTAAAACTCGAAACGGAAAAGCGGCCGGGATATGCATTTTTGCTATTCCTTCCACATTGAATGATATTGACAAGTTATCAAACGATAATTATATAATAGTAAAATTAATAATTTCTTTTTCAGTGATATATTTTGGGTATGGAACCCCAAATCCTAATTCAATTGTTTTTAGTTGTAATTACCTACTAACCCTAGTTTGTAAGGTCTACTAATACAATTTGTGTCCTTAGTTACATGAAAAAAAAAAAAAAGTAATTCAGGATTGGATCCTTCCTGTATACAATGCCATAGACAAACTTACAAACACTCTGATACATTGATTAATATTCATGGATACACATACCTACAAGATTTCGATTTTTTATCATGGTTAAAATAAGCTTATAAAAGCATAGTCAAAGCTAATGAATAATGGCGACGGAATGTTAAACTGAGCTTTGTAAAGCTGCCATTTTGAGCTGCAAGCTCCAGTTTTACTGCCCGGAACTAAAGCTTTTGAAATTAAAGTTCCGTACAACTTTGAGCTTGAAAGCTTTATGATGAGGACTGTATCTGAAATTGAAATGTTACAATGAATTAAAATTGGAGTTCTATGATTTCTGGAAATACGAGGCAAAACTAAATAGCTAAATAGCTTTGCCTTTAGGTAATAATTGACACAAACTATTACGGGTCTATCGATGTTCGCGATAATTTGTGTTAATTATGTGTACAAACCGCGAGAGTATAAAGTGTCAGCTTTACTATACAATACAACAATGTTTTATTGAACACCAATAAAATTTTACAAAAGGAAACAAGACAAATACAATGTATAAATAACGGTACACAACAGGCGGTCTTATAGCTAAAAAGCGATCTCTCCCAGGTGCAGCAGAAGGCGAAGGGAGCACATAATTAGATACTATGATACTAACAGAAATCAAGTAAGCTACCCATATAGCTTTGTGTTTTGTGTTTAGTTGTCTAGCAGGTGCAGAGCGTCCCAGGAAAGTCACCCATAGCGCGCGAGCCCAAGGGACCGAAGGGCCCGCAGGGCGAGCCCACCCAGACACTGGCCCCCTCCATGCCTTCCCAAGCAAACACACTTGCGTCCAAATTCGCACCCATTTTCTGCCTCGCTTTCCCTTTCTTAAGCAATTTTAAACTCGAGCTACTTTTTCTCCTGCATTTTCTACTGCCAACCCCCTCTCGGGTGACAGAACCCCAGGACAGACCCCCTCGAACTCGATCTCTTCAGCACTTTCCACTGCCAACCCCCTCTCTGATGACACAATGACGACTACGAAAAGCTAGCACACTTTTCCCACAAAATGTTTACAGAGACCAGTCACAAAGCTTCAGGATATACACTTTTTTCATACAAGATTTAGCGGTGAACCAGGCTTAAGCTCAAATGATGACACATCATAAGATGTACATTACACGGGCGCACTCCGCCGTGAAACACGAAAGATTTACCGCCTACGGTAATGAAGACGACAAACAAATAAAGGCAGGATACCTACGTGGGAAATCTTTTATCTCACCATTTGTGGTGTTCATTTGTCTTTTACAGTGTAAAAACACAGGCCATTTCTAGAAAGAGTGTCGTAAATAGGTTTAAGAAACGCAATCCGTTTTCTTACCTGATTTTAAGGAACGGCGGAGGTTCTATGGCAGTTGCAAATTGCTTTTACGTACGCTTAGCAATAAACATTACTCACATAGACAATAAAATAAGGCTGCGTACACACCAGTGCTGTACGATGTCAGTAGGAGGTGTCAAATGTTTTGTAGAAAGGGGCTACAAAATTATCTTGGCAGTCGGGCAATAAAAACAATTTTCTGCGAAACATTGGTAAACCCATTTCACAATCACCACTGGTCCTCAGCTGACAAGACGGAAAGATGGATTGCTTTTTTAAACTAAGCGCTCGGATGACCCAGTTGCTACTTAGATAGTATAAAGTGGATAAAACTTCTAGTTATTTACGGTACTGTTGAGTTGCGAACATTGCCCTTATTTCATATGTTAAATACATCTACTAGCTTTTTCCCACGGCTTCACTCGCGTTGAAACATCACTATCGACAAAAATGTTTTTTCGGGATATAATGAATAATTCAGTAAGATTAGCTGAAAATTTGGCAAAATGAAAGGACAACTTTTATCTATCAGGATATGTAGGTTATAGAGTCAAGTTTAATTTTATCTACTCTCCCCCCCTCTCAGGGGTGAGCGTCACCCCCCCGCGGCCTCGAATGTGTCCCGGAGCGCGGTATTTTCCACTTTAGAAGAAAACCGTGTACGATACATACAAAGTGTATAAGAACGAAATAATCCTGAATAAATTTACTATAAACCTTTCATACATACAAAAGCGATAGCACTTATACAATCAGCACAATCTGTTACCAAATACTAACGTTTTTTATTATTTATCTTTTTTTTCTGCTAAAAGGTTAGTTATCTCAAAAACTGCACACTTCTCGGCCAAAATATGTATGACAAAAGTAAAGAATAGACAATGTTCTTTCTAAAAATGTATAATTTATTTCTGTTTCTCTTTAATTTACCGTTGCAATGCTATTTTTAAAATTTAAGTCATTTGGCCATTATGCGAAATATAAATATTCGTACTAGTTAAACGGTGTTACTTGCAATACCATAGACTTCTTATATATTTTTCTGTAATCTACAAATATTGAACTATATCCTGTATTTTTTTTTTTTTTTTAGACTTACTATTTAAGGAAATAAGGGGTGTGTGGGGAAATCGTCAAGTTTTGCTCGTTTTCGTAAATAACTTCAAAACCGTTTAATTTTGAATTATTAAATATATATATTTGAGATATTCATAATGTACACTTTCATTTGATATGTCACACGATATACTTTGCTATTATTTTTTCTAATTTACCCCTCAAATCTGGCCCCCATGTTTCAAATTACTTGATTTACTTTACGTTACGTTACATTTCCATATTTGGGTCATCAATTTACATACGTGTACCAAATTTCAACTCAATCGGTCCAGTAGTTTCGGAGAAAATTTGCTATGATTATAGTAGGATCCCCCGTGTGTCTGTGTCAGTCCGTCCGTCTGTCATAGCCAATTTGCTCCGAAACTACTGGACCGATTGAGTTGAAATTTTGTATACGTATGTAAATTGATGACCCAAACATGGACGTGTAACGTAACGTAACGCAAATAAATAAATTTTGACATGAGGGCCAGTTTAGGGGGCAAAATAGAAAAAAAAATGGCATAGTATATCGTGTGACATATCAAATGAAAGGGTACATTATGAACATCTCAAATATATGTATTATATAATTCTAAATTAAACGGTTTTGAAGTTATTTACGAAAATGAGCAAAACTTGACGATTTCCCCACACACCCCTTATTTCCTAAAATAGTGAGGCTAAAAAAAAAAAAGAAATACAGAATATAGTTCAATACTTGTAGATTACAGAAAAACATATAAGAAGTCTATGGTATTGCAAGTAACACCGTTTAACTAGTACGAATATTTATATTTCGCATAATGGCCAAATGACATAAATTTTAAAAATAGCATTGCAACGGTAAATGAAAGAGAAACAGAAATAAATTATACATTTTTAGAAAGAACATTTTCCATTCTTTACTTTTGTCATACATATTTTGGCCGAGAATTGTGCAGTTTTTGAGATAACTAACCTTTTAGCAGAAAAAAAAGATCAATAATTAAAAACGTTAGTATTTGGTAACAGATTGCGCCGGTTCTATAAGTGATATCGCTTTTGTATGTATGAAAGGTTTATAGTAAATTTATTCAGAATTATTTCTTTCTTAAACACTTTGTATGTATCGTACACGGTTTTCTTTTAAAGTGGAAAATACCGCGCTCCGGGACACATTCGAGGGCGCGGGGGGGTGACGCTCACCCCTGAGAGGGGGGGAGAGTAGATAAAATTAAGCTTGGCTCTATAACCTACATATCCTGATAGATAAAAGTTGTCCTTTCATTTTGCCAAATTTTCCATATATTGCAATCTAATTTTCTTGGATTAGAAATGAAATAATGAATTGAACACAGACCACATTATGTTAAAGTTGACCTTATAAGTCAACAAGCTTAGAACAAGGTAAGCATTTATATTGGTATAAGATTAAATATTGTTACATACTACCTCCCCACAAGGTGGACTGATGACCTTGTGAAGGTCGCTGGAGTCCGCTGGATGTGGAAGGCACAGGACCGGTCATGGTGGCGTTCTCTGGGGAAGGCCTATGTCCAGCAGTGGACGTCTTTTGGCTGATGATGATGATGATGATGACATACTAACTACGGAACAGTACTCCAAAGTTTAATTAGTCCGAAGGCATCATCATTCCGAAAACCAGGTTCTGATAAAATATTTAGTTTATTTGGATTTGGCACATAACCCTAACCTAACCTAATTATAGTATGTATAAACATATGATCCATGGAAAAAATATCGTTTCGCGTTATGTCACTTTCGGGATTTTGAAAATTCGGAATATTGTACATAGAAAACTATCGTGAGTCTCAGACATATTAAAATACTTAAACGGGTTTACTCACGTCGTATCGAATAACGCTCGACATGTTTCGAATCGGTACGCGATTCATCATCAGGAGAGACGATCAGTCGCGGCGGCGGCCAACCGAACACGTGTTCGGTCGAGTCGACTTCTACAACGTGAGTAAACCCGTTTAAGTATTTTAATATTCGGAATATTGATACTTAAATAAATAAATAAATATCAGACAACCTCACACAAATCGATCTAGTCCCAAATTAAGCTCAAGAACGCTTGTGTTATGGGTACTAGACGACGATACACATACTAATATAGATAAATATATACCTAAATACATTGAACAACCATGACCTAAGCACAAATATTCGAGTTCATCACACAAATATTTGCCCTGGCCGGGATTCGAACCCCGGACCGCCGACTCAGTAGGCAAGGTGCCTACAAACTGCGCCAAACGTGTCGTCAAAATTCATGGTTTCGGAATCTTTGAGTGACTTTTCAAGCCAATTACGGTGCAGTAAAAAATAAGTTTGCGTTACGCCTTACCCTCCTTCGCAAACTGTTACATTCTAGTATTTCATAAAGAAAATTGTTTTCTCTGAAATTACGTTCGAAGTTAAGAGTTCTCAACTCGGTTACCGAAGGGCCCTTTGAGGGAACTAGATAACTTTAATCAACTGAAGCCCAGAGCTTAGAAGGTTGTAATTGAAGGTTCGAAAAACGAACTTGTGACTTTTTGTTCACGTAGTATTAACAAAGGTAAAGTCGAGAGTTTAAAGAAAAAAGTTGGTTTTGTAAATTGAAAGATGCTCTTCAACTGAATTTGATAGAGGAGACAGAGGGGTTTTAAAACATAGGTGAGTTGAAACAACGTCAATTTCTGCCAGAGCAATGCTGTTTTGACGCGCCCCACTGCCCGCGGGCCCTTCAATGTGCGTATTTGCTTCGCCAACGGATGTAGATCTGAGAATTAGACATTTTTTAAACTTACCTTTGTTTCAAAAGCCCTCGGTTTAATTTAAATTTTTCATAATTTGATAATAAATATTATTAGCATTATTATGCAACTCAAGATCTTCATCGTATAGGGGTAACAGAGGGCGTTTTGCTATTCAAAATTTTTAATTCAATTTATTATCAGAACATGAATTTTTTTAACAATAACCTTAAAGTACCTTCCATCTAAAAATAAACTATACCGTACATTGGCAGCAAAATATCTTGAAATAAAATTAGTTATTGAAAACAGTAACTTTATTTGAAACAACAAATTCAATCATATGTTAGATAGGAGACTCGCGCCAACATTTTTCATGAACGGAATAGCGCACAATATTCTAGAGTCCTCTGGGGCCACCTTAGACGTGCCAGCAAATGGCAACAGAGGAAAATACTGCTTCCTTTAACAATGTTGCCATCGGCGATATTGCAATTCAGATGATAGTTTGGAGTTTGGAGGAACGACTTTATCTTAACCAGTAAATTACCGTGGGGATAAATAATACCAAACTAGGAGGAGCCCGCATTTTTTTTTCTATAGCGCAGATATTTAGAAGGTATTCTATAACCATACGTGGATGGCCACCTATCCCTGTACTAATATTAGTTTTAAATAAGTCTGTCTGTATTAAAAACTGCAATGCCCCTTCCACAAGTAATTGTTGCAGCGATATAAAACCCCCAGATGTAGCTAAAAAACCGATGAACTAGAAAACGTGAAACCCGCATCATCATCGTTTACAACATTTTCTGCTGATGCCTTATAGAAGCGAAAGACGTGTCGGAAATCATAGAAAATAAAACGGCAATAAAAGTAGGTATTGTCTCGCTTTCATTCTATCATCATCGTTTACAACATTTTCTGCTGATGCCTTATAGAAGCGAAAGACGTGTCGGAAATCATAGAAAATAAAACGGCAATAACAAGTTGCCCAGAGACCTGTGTAATCTGCCTCTGAATAGATTCAAGACAAATCTACATACATGGTTGTTGGACCGACCCTTTTACTCTATTAATGAGTTCTTTAGTTATTAAGTATGCTTGCAAGTAGGTATTCTTGTTTGCAAAATATTCGCACGCCAGAAATGGCGTAATATGCTTGTTCTAATTTTAATTTAAGAAGACCCCTGTAACCATATTACTGCGAATAAATTATTTGATTTGATTTGATTTGAATAAAAGTAGGTATTGTCTCGCTTTCATTCTTTAATCTATCATCCTTACGGATACGTAGCCTAATAATACGTAAACATTAGGACTACTTAGACACTCTATTGTCGTTATTGGATTTGTAGACTGCATACAATTATGAGCAAGTAAACACAAGTTAACGGCTCGACTAACTAATACCTATTGTGCTTATTGCTTAAAAGCAAAATCAAGGAAATCGTAGTTTTGTAGTAATTTTGCATTATACTCGTAACTGACGTACTTGAGACTCTTAGACACGCATTGTGGATTTTTTCTTGTGACTTGAATCCCCAAATTGCCTGTCTGGAGCCTTCAAACCATTAGTAACATGACTTGATGTTTCTCTATGTAGCTACAAGAGGTAATCACTTAGGCATCTAATCGACCTCCAGGGACGTCGCGGCGCCGGCGCCGATGGCCGAGACCATCGGCAAGTGCGTGACGGAGCTGTATTAAGCAGTTTAGATGAAATGGCCGGCGTTATACCGTCGTGTATCGCAAAATCCTACCGATACGGATATTTCAATTACCGCTTTCAAAACAAGAACATGTAATAATATTGCATAGCCATTGTTTTAAATATCGACGTAACCATGCAAAATTGGAACGCAGAAGCCGGAAAATTAATAGGTTGTGTCGGGGAAGGGTCGGATGGCCGGTGTGGTGTGGCACATTAGATGAGCTATTCGACATAGTTGTGGACGAGGAGGTAGTTGTGAGTAAGATGAAACACTACGGATGCAATTAACTTGATTTATTCCTTATACAATGAAGCACAAAATAACAGTTCCTGGCACAGAGGTCTATAAGCTAGGTTATCGAAGTCCCAAACAGAATAGTCTTTATTAAATTAACACTGTATTGTTGAGTTATAACGTTTCACTGATTCTAACTTGGTATAGCACAACGAAACGGGACAGTTCCAAGGCAGTAGTGCACTCGACGGCGACCCAGAGTGAAGTGTCGGTGGGCGTTCGCTGAGTGAACCGCCAAGACTCTGTCTAGCGCGCCAAAACAGGTTCAAGGGGGCGCTACTGTCGCCTTCCAATGGCGCGCCTTTTCGTTGAGCATCCATACTAATGACCGTCTCCGACACGGCCATCCTGCGATGACACACGTCCTCGTGTGTTGCTCTGAAACAATCAACAACCAAAACAGTATCCACTCGGTCACTCCTGACAAACACGTCAAAACGGTAAGACAAAACAAAAACTTCATCTTTCCTTTCGAATCAAATAGTTACTGACACCAAAACAAAAAAAAATATCACAAAAATAATTTTGACAACTAAGTGAAAGTTTTTGTTTTATAACCGCAATATTTCAGAAGATACAAATCGAATTATGGTATGTAGGATACCAATTGTAACATTACTTATTATTTCAATAGTGCAATACGTTTTTAAATGAGATTGTACTACAAAGTTACTTGTTGTGAAACAAACTAGCTATTTACCACTTCTACCTTAGAAAACACATTAGGAACCATGTACCACCATATAATTTCCTTTTGGCTCGCCTTATTGACAATATCAAAACAATTAAATCAACGAAAATCCGTTCAACAAAACAGGTATCTCATTCGTGGCCTAGGGCTAATTTAGCCACCCAATACGCGCATCCCCACGGGATCGCCGAGTCAACCCTATGACTCTACGGTCTCTGCGAGAGAGACCCGACCTCCGCCAGCACCTACCGCGCACCGCGTATCCACGGACTGCTTAGAGCAGATGCCGACTTCTACCGGACTACGGCTACGATGAAATGACTGGTATGGTCGACCAGCCGAACTGAGAACCTCCCTACCAGTCTCACTATATTTTTTTTAGTCTACTTCAAATGGTACGTAGCTCCCGGGCATTTCCCTCAACCTATCGTGCAAGTACGCGCATGTTTGGAAGTCAAGTTTATGGCAAATGGTCTTGCAATTTACAATACTACATGTCAACATTTCTAATAGGCTCGCTTTAGTAAGTCTATTTAAAGCACAGTACTAACAATTTTTAGCTAGACTGATACAAGTCATACATAGTCACTGAATTATACAGCCGTTTGCCATGGAACTTATTGGAAATCAACTTCCATAAGCGATCACTCGGCAACCGAATCACAATTAAATGAGAACTCCTCACCAGATTGCCTCATATGGTGTGGTGACGTCACACGTCAACCCTCTTCCCCGTGGTTGAAGGCGCCCTGTGGCTCGCCTTCGCGCAGTTCTTTGCGTGATGTCCTGTACCGCGGCAGCTGAAGCAGACGACTCATGGCTTCGCTGTTAGCTGCCGAGGTCACGTATTTTTTCCTGAAACAAAAACAGTTCTACGAAAGTTATAGACGCTAAACTATACACCAGCTAATGTACACCGAGTAAGAAACTATTCAAGATGTGAACAAATTAAATTCTACAGAACGATTGGAAAATCATGAACAGAGGGTAGATTATTAAAGCAGCCGCTCCTACTACTAAGTACTGTGTATGCTTAGAATAATAATTCTAAGTGTGTATGATTGATGCACCCTCTCAACGCAATTTTTAAATGATTAACTTTAATAATGGTAGGTAAACTGCGTAGTGGTCATATTAATCAACACTAAATCTCTGTAGAAACATTTTGCGTTTAGTCATATTATATCGCTACGAAAACAATCGTTACAAAACGTGCAATAAACTTTGTTTCAAATGATTATTAATTTCTATCACGCAATATTCAACTTTTACTTGGTGTTGCTTTTACCAGTACCCGTTAGTACTTTTTTTTGACAAATACCCACTAAACTGAATAAGTGCGACTCAAGTCTACCCCAGAATCTAGCTACAATTTTATTTGTGAACAAAATATCGGAATCGTAGTGAAAAGTTAACGACTGACCTGATGTGTTTTTCAAAATGTGTCGGTGAGGCCATAGTGCCTATGTACGTCCACGCGTCGCTTGTAGTTGACCGTCGCTTCTGGGTCACTTCCACTGGTGCAACGACTGACGATATGTCCTGCTGTTCTTGATGCAAACCATGAACTTCGATGTAGTTTGTATTGTGACTGCTGGCTTTTGTCGCCGAGGTGGTAAGTTGTAGTTTTCTTTTATACGAAGTAAGCAATCGAATTTTTCATGTCCGCTTCTCTCGCAATGAAAACAATTTAAACAGTGCAATCTTCATTTGTTTTCATACGGTTTTGTAGGTCTCCGTGACGGTGTTAGCTTGAGTTTCAATAACGGAAACGCTTGTAGCTCCAACCACAAACTTTTTTTCTTCCGTTTTATTCGCTTCGTGTTCCATCATTCTTCGTGTTCGCTCATGGGCCGTAGATACCATCCCAACTTCTGATGTCGGGGAAGGGTCGGATGGCCGGTGTGGTGTGGCACATTAGATGAGCTATTCGACATAGTTGTGGACGAGGAGGTAGTTGTGAGTAAGATGAAACACTACGGATGCAATTAACTTGATTTATTCCTTATACAATGAAGCACAAAATAACAGTTCCTGGCACAGAGGTCTATAAGCTAGGTTATCGAAGTCCCAAACAGAATAGTCTTTATTAAATTAACACTGTATTGTTGAGTTATAACGTTTCACTGATTCTAACTTGGTATAGCACAACAAAACGGGACAGTTCCAAGGCAGTAGTGCACTCGACGGCGACCCAGAGTGAAGTGTCGGTCGGCGTTCGCTGAGTGAACCGCCAAGACTCTGTCTAGCGCGCCAAAACAGGTTCAAGGGGGCGCTACTGTCGCCTTCCAATGGCGCGCCTTTTCGTTGAGCATCCATACTAATGACCGTCTCCGACAGGTTGCAAGATTTTATCAAGGACTGAAAAGTTTGTAAGATAAAACAAGTTATCAACAATTTTAAAATGGTGCAAGACTGTCTCACATACGCATTTTGGAGCTATTCTTGTGCCTCCCTTAAAATAGCAACATCTCTAAACTATTATAAATTTGTTTTCTATGAAGTGCAATGCAGCAAATAAAACTAATTGTCCGACTGATTTTAACCAATTTGACTAATTGGACGTCCAAAGATGGTTATAGAATACTTTTTACCCGAATTCGGAAACAATAAAAGTTTTACGCGGATAAAGTTAAGGGGACCTTCTAGATGTCATAATAATATCGTCATTGATGTTGCGTAAGTACGCAAAATTTTAACTAACGCAACGAAAATGGGTAAAATTAATATCTAAGAAATTTTACAATCAATTGAGGCCTGAAGTGGATATATCCTTAAGTTAACTGTCAGTAGCGTCGACTGCTAACAGTAGAGGTATCCAGATCAACCGCAGAGGAGTAATCCATGAATATACAATGGTCGTAGTAGTGGTATATTCCGATGCAATACGGTGTGACAGTAGGCCAACGGCAATCAATAAATCATAATTTAGCAGCATTAGGCTGGCGGGCTGCCAGTTCACCTGTCGCTGACACTAACGACAGCTTAGGGTTAGCTGGCAATCGCTTCCGACACGACACTATTAGACAATATAGTGAATGTAGTGAATACAAAACCGATGGCTCGTAGCACTGTGTTGGTATGGATCGTTTCCGGTAGATCAGTGTGTGCCGGTGACAGAATTAAGGAAGCTTAACTGGTAATTCGCTTTTAAAGTACTGGTTCAAACTGGTACGATAAAAAACGTTTGTCGACTGTACGTTTTTGTACAAACGACATATAGGTACGGCCCACCCGGCTCTCTTACACTGTGGAAAAGATTTATGGGTCCTGGCCCACGAGCTCTCTATAAAGTTCTGGTAACCTTTTGAATGCCACACGGTGAAGCCATAGCGGACCGGAAGACGCAGCGTTGAAAGGACTCCAACAAGGTGGACCGACGACCTGGTTAAGATCGCGGGTAGAAATTGGATGAGGGCGGCGTAAGATCGATCGTTGTGGAGAACTTTGGGAGAGGCCTTTGTCCAGCAGTGGACGTCTATCGGCTGATATGATGAAGCCAAAAGCCATACACCGTGCCATTCGTATACGCCATTATGCATACGACATGGCGAAACAAATGAAGTCCTCCAAAATCAACAGGTGATTGAAAAACACTTGAAGCGGTCAGAATTACAAAGTTTTTGTGGTTTTTCGTTACTGAAATTTGCACATTGCCGTCAATTTTCTGATAAAGAAAGAAAGAAACATTATAACGGCAACGTGATACGACTGTGGCGGACAAAAGGTTTACCTCAGTAGTTCACGATGAAGCAATAACGTCTTGCGTAAGTATGTAA
The DNA here is from genome assembly GCA_932273695.1 of Apotomis betuletana. Lineage (NCBI taxonomy): Eukaryota > Metazoa > Arthropoda > Insecta > Lepidoptera > Tortricidae > Apotomis > Apotomis betuletana. The sequence goes on along the minus strand of OW026318.1, from coordinate 556,020 downwards.
ATGTGTGTCGCGGCGTATCAGCTCGTGAGCTCGTAATCTTCGCCTACTGGGTTATGCACAGCGTATTGCTGCCAGTAGTGCCGTATTATAATGTAAGCACACTGCGGTGAGCCAATGCGACGTATTGATACATTATATTTATTTATTTACTAGAAGGTGCTCGCCGCTCGGAAACGCACACGTATTGGAAAAAAAAACCTATAACTTGCAAAAAATCCTGTAACAATCACATCCATTGCTGTCCATTAGCCATCTCTGTACTAAAATTGGTCTAGCCATTTTGGCGTGATGAGACACAAAAAAAAAAATCCAACAGATGGCGCCGTATGGCGGACACCATGCTGGCGTTAGGATTTTACCTGAAATAATGACCCCTGTCCATAAAAAAGAACAATTTTAGAATTGTATAATACAAGCGACTTTAATGTACAAAATAACTCATTTTACAACTAGTGAAACATTATTTGTTTTATCCGACCGTGTACCTATCACAAAGTAGTCGTAAAAAAGCCTTTTCATGTTATGTATATAATAACATCATATTATACCGAACAGCTTGGAATATTCATGAAATAAAGACTTAACTTGTTTTTCTGTAATAACAAAAATCTTTATTATAAATAGTCTTTCAAAATAACCTTGAACAAGTATCCTATAACTAAATGAAACCAATCTTACCTGTAATAACAAAAAAACAACATTTAAAGCCCTTACTTCAGGTCTTCGTAATCCTCTAAATATTAAATATTATTTACGTAAAATTAAAATAATTTTCACATTTCTATCATGACACATTTGTTTGACGTGACAGCTTTTGACGGTGGCGCGTCAAATTAAAGAAAAGCAAGAACAGCCAGTGTACGGATTTTCTTTACATCTCCCCTCCTTGGAGTGAACAATCACAAGCAAAAATGCACGTAATTGTTCAATTATCATACATCAGCGGAGACAGCTTTGTAACATGGTAGAGATTTGATTCCGCCTTTTTATGTCCGGTATCAACTTCATAGATTGAATTGGAGATTTTTTTCAGTATTTTGTATGGTCCAATCCTCAATTCATCCATTTTCTTTCTATTTAGTCGATTTCCATTTTCTATGTAGACTCTGTCTCCCACTTTCAATTGATATTCTTCTCTGTACTGATCAAATATTTTTTTATTATAATTGTGAGATTTCACTGTGTTTTTTAATGCCAGCTTCCTATCTCTTTTCAGGTCTTCATTTGTACATTTTGATTTTAATTCTAGTGGCAGAATATTTACATCTTCGCCTTCCAAAAGATATTTTGGAGCAAACTTCGTAACTGTGTGCTCTGTTTGATTATATTTTTCTACACATTTGTGTGCAATAGTTGTCCAAGCAATTTTCTTTTCGCTTTCATTTATTTTGCATCTTATCTTATTGACCAAAGTTTGATTTAACCTTTCATTAAGTCCGTTTGAAAATGGTGCATCAACAGCAGTGAATACCATTTTTATATTTTGCTCCTTCAGATACTCTTTAAATTCTTTAGAATTTATACCTGGGTATTGGTCAGTTAACACCATATCAATAGTATAGCTTTGAGTCACATTTTTTATTAATTTAATAAAATCACTAGAGTTCTGATTTCATGAAGTGTGAATATAGGCATATCTTGTAAAATGATCAACTAGCAGGTGTAAATACTTTTTTGTTGAGCGTGATCCTCCAAAACCTCCTATGGTATCAATAGATATAATTTCAAATGGCCGTGTTGCTGGACCTAAGTGAGACATTAAACCATATTTTGACTTCCTCCTCGACTTGTTTTTAATACATATTTCACATTTTTCACAAAACTGTTTTATGTTCCCGATCATATTCTTTGCTGTATAGAATGGTGTTATTTTATTTATCATCTGTGTTCTTCCAAGGTGGCAGTAAGTATCGTGGACATCTCTTATTAAAGTTTTACTAAGGTTTTCTGATAGTATGATCTTTTTCCTTCTTTTATTATTAGTGAAGTATATCTCTTTATCCAGTATAAATTTATTTTTATTATTTTGTAGTTCTAAGTTCGAGTGTTGGTCATTTTTTATATCTTTTAGGTCTATTAAATTTACTACTTTCAGAAAGTCATCAGCATTTTCATAGGGTTCTAGTACCGGGTTTCTGCTCAAACAGTCTGCTTCTTGGTTTGATTTTCCTGGGTTATATTTTATTTTAAAATTGTATTGGGATAAATAATAAGTCAAGTCCCCAAGTTCCTCATCAGTTCTAGCCTTTATGTTCATATTTTCTAACGGCCTATGATCTGAGTATACTATAAATTCCTTTCCCATAAGCCAGTGCTGCCAATATTTCACAGCTTCTTTTATTGCCAAACATTCCAAATATATTGCCTTCTTCCTTTTTTGAGATTCAGATAATTTTTTTGAAAAATATGCGACTGGCTTACTGTCTCCATTTTCATCTTCCTGTTTCAATACGGCTCCCACGCCTTTAATACTAGCATCCGTGTATATGTTTATAGGTTTCTCAGGATCGTATATTTTCAAAATGGGTTCTGAACAAAGCAGTTCTTTTATTCTATCGAACGATTCCTGACATTCCACAGACCATGTGAATTTTACGTCTTTTCGTAATAAATTATGTAACGGGTCTAGAATAATTGCGCTGCGTGGTACAAATTTATGATGGAAATTTACTTTTCCTAGGAATTGACGTACATTTTTTCTCGTTTGTGGAACTGGAAATTCTTTGACTGCAGTCAAATAATCTTTCAGAGGTCTGACTGAATTGTTCTCAATTATGTGTCCTAAGTATTTGGCATAATTGTTTGCGAAAGAACATTTTGAAAATTTTAGTCTAAAACCTTCTGTTAGTATTGCTTGCAGTAATCTTGATAAATGTTGTATATGTTCTTCAAAAGTTTTTGAAAAAATTAAGATGTCGTCTATGAAATTAACTGCGAAACTAGAAAGTTTGTATTTTCTTATGATACTGCTCAATATTCTTTGGAAAATGGCCGGCGCGGTTTTCAGTCCAAATGGAAGGCAAGTCCATTGAAAATGGCCCTCTTGTGTAACAAACGCAGTTTTGTGTCTATCTTGTATTTTTAAAGGAATTGACCAAAATGCAGAATTTATGTCAAATGTTGAAAAATATTTACAGTTTACTGTTTTTATCATTAAATCTTCAATCAACGGAAAAGGTTGTGACTGTGGGACGACAATCTTGTTCAGTTCTCTGAAATCGATACATAGCCTCGTTTTCCTTTCATCTTCCTTTTTATATGCTAGAGTTACAGGAGCCGCAAATGGGCTGTAAGACTCTTCAATTAAATTATTTGTTAGTAATTTTAATATTTGGCTTTCTATTTCTTTTCTATCTTCATCTGTGCATCTATATGGACGTTTGTAACAGTATTTATCAATCATCAAGTCGATATGAGCTTCGTAATCTCGTACAGTACCGATATCATATTTATCCTTCGCAAAAACTTGTTTGTATTTTTCGATCAACTTATCAATTTCTGATTGTTGATTTAAATCTAAATGATTTACAAACATTTCGAATCTGTCAGGTTCGATGTGCTCATTGAAATTTATTTCACATTTATTTTTTATTTGTTTCTTTTCTTGGTTTACTACCTCAGAGCATAAAAATAACTCTTCTTCATCTTTGTCACCTAGTACATCAGGAATTTCGACACTTGGTAAATTATTATTCTTTAGATATTTCTTCTCATTTCGATTGTCACATTGTATGATATTCAACTCCTCAGTTTGCATCAATTTGAATTTTTTTATACAATCCAAACCAATTAGGAAATCGTAGTTAAAATTTTCATTATCCACTACAAAAATGTCCATTTCACTTTCAACATCGTAGATTTTTATTTTCAATGTTACCATACCTTTTGTTTTTTTTTCACCATTAATAGTTTTCAAGTTTACTATTTCTATTTTATTTGTATTTTCTTTTTGTTCAATCTTTAATAACTTAGAATTAATTAATGACACATTAGAACCCGAGTCATATATTCCAAATACTTTTAAAGTGTCATTTAACAGTAACTCTACTTTTATTAATGGTGGTACTTCTAGTTTTTTGGATTCTTTTCATTAAGTTCAATCTCCAATTCAGAGTTATTTACACTTTTCAGAATAGCTTTTTGATTTTTTTCTTTGAACCAGCAATTTTCCTCTGGGTGGTAACGTTTCCCTTTGTTCTCCTTGACACAAATTCGACACGGAGCCTTTTCTTCATTTTTTTTAGTTTTGGTATCAGTATATGTATGTATTTTTTTATCATATTTATTCTTCCCAACAAGATGTTCCAATTTTCCTATTTCATTGTATAGATCTTCCGTGCCTTGTAAACTTTCTCTGTCAATTTTATCAGCCACATAATTAGGAAGACCAAATGCTATCAGGTCTATAATGGTGCCAGAATCAATTGCTTTTCTCACTTCTAGTAACAATTTTTCCTTTTTCAATGCATACTCTAGTAACGAGCCCGCTTGGTATCGATATGCGAGAGCATATCTAATGGGCGACCATCCTTTATTCGCAAACGTCTCACAAAAATTCTTCTCCCATATACTCCATTCTGAATCCACTGTTAGTTTCATTAGCATACAGCTATACCAATCTAAACTCGAATATTCCAAAAAATGTTTTAGGGTTTCAATCTTTTTTCTATTTTCATCAATTTGGAAACGTTCACACTCTTTGTTAAAATTCTTTATCCATTGGTATGCATTTGAGTTTCTGCCAGTAAATTTCTCAATCATAAACTCTTTTGCAATTTTACCTAAATTTTGGGTTTCATTTTTTTTATCTTTGCCTTCGAGTATTTTTTCTAAAATCTTTTCCAAAGTTTCACTTGAGCCCATAGCTGTAGTTCCATCATTATTTGTTTGTTCTATAATTTCTTCAAGGTAAATATCATTAAACTGCAAGTTTTGTTCATCATCTAAATACGTTTTTGATATGTCATCTGTTAAAGTTATCCATATTTTCCTTGTTTGGTGTCTTTTAGTTAACGATTTTCTCACTTTACTATAGTTTGGAGTATTTGCAATTGCTTGGTGAAAATGAGCGGGTTGGTACTCACCTGGTATCCCAAAAATCTGTCCATCAGGTGTAGCTATTGATGTTATACATATGATGTTAGATTTCCCGTCTGCTGTCGGTTTCACACAAAACTCAAATCTCAACTTCTCCATGTTTTTTTTTTAAATAAGTATGTGCAATAAATGTTGTTTTATAATAACATCATATTATACCGAACAGCTTGGAATATTCATGAAATAAAGACTTAACTTGTTTTTCTGTAATAACAAAAATCTTTATTATAAATAGTCTTTCAAAATAACCTTGAACAAGTATCCTATAACTAAATGAAACCAATCTTACCTGTAATAACAAAAAAACAACATTTAAAGCCCTTACTTCAGGTCTTCGTAATCCTCTAAATATTAAATATTATTTACGTAAAATTAAAATAATTTTCACATTTCTATCATGACACATTTGTTTGACGTGACAGCTTTTGACGGTGGCGCGTCAAATTAAAGAAAAGCAAGAACAGCCAGTGTACGGATTTTCTTTACATGTATGTAGAAAAAAGTTCTGCGGCTTCGTTATGTAAAAATGGCTGAACAGGTTTCAACTATTCGTGGTAAACGGATAACTAGGTAAGTATCCATTGACAGTTTATATGAAAAATAAACTTTTTTCTTCACTGCTTAAGGAAGGTGTTAGGCCAACATTTAGTAATATTACATTTGCGAGATATATCTTCTCGAGAATATTACCAGGACATCTGTATAATAAATAAACTACGTCTTACACCCCTGTACGAAATGATCACCTTCGTTCATCCCTCATACGCTCCCCCTGCTCTCACCGAATTGATAGCTGCTGTACCTACCCCCATTTGAATATAAAGAGTTGGCTGGAAACGTGCTCGTATCAAAGGTCAAATAACCTAGGTTATTGTAAGTTATTATTTTTGAATCGCATTTGAGATAGGATAGTGAACATTCTTTGTATTACGAGGCGGTTGGTGCAGAGATAGTTCAACTGCGTACCGAGCCGACGGTCCTGGGTTCGAATCCCGGTAAGGACAAATAATTTAGGTGATGCACTCGAGTATTTGCTCCTTGGTCCTGGATGTTTTCTATGTTATATAAGTATGTATAATTGTATATCGTCGTCTAGTGCCCATAACGTAAGTTTACTAGAACTTACAGTGAGAATAGATGGATTTGTCTGAGTTTTCCGATATTTATTTAATTTTATTTATTAGGTTACATCTCTAGGGCGGTCGCACGCGGCGGATTTTTATAGCGATTCAGTCGCGCGATTCGTGAATGTGCGAGTGCATCGCGATATGTGGCCTTTTGTCGCATTTGCATCGCGCGACAACGCGCTGCAGTTGCGCTGTTTTGATTCAGCATCGCTGTACTTTCCTTAACATCATAGGCCGTTTCGTCTATTACAGACGATTTATGTAGTGCTGTGGAAACAACTCTTGATGCCCATGTAGACCGACGTGAAAGTGGCATGATCGCCCGCATTCCTGGCAGAAGTAATACTCATGAGAAACACCAGTTCTAGTTTGATGTCTGCGCATCCTTCTGCTAGCTAGTGTTTCGAACCGAGCTTCATCACAAAGGTTGCGCCGTCCAAAACGCGCTCTCGGCACTCATCCTTATCTACGGCAAATGTTTCCGAAGCGCTAAGCTCAAGCACCTTAACAATAAGGGTGAAGCCAAACGAGCGTAATTTAAGTCGCGTAATTTCGGTCGCGCCATACTTACAAGGAAAGGTACGTAGTATTTTCTTTAGCTGCCCAAATTCAACCAGTTAGGACAAATTGTCCTTCAAAGTACTGAAAATTTGGGGTTTACGGTTTGGTAAATTTTCAGTACTTTCAAAAAAAAACTACGACATGAAGTGTTATTTTAGACTACTCTATAACATATATCAAAATAAATCAAATCGGAGTCGGACAGTTGGGTACCCTTCCTTGTTAGTGTGACGTGATCACGTGACATGACGTATAGCGCGACCGAAATTACGCGACTCAAATTACGCTCGCCTTGCTTCACCCTGTTTAAAACCTAGTGATCAATTTTACCCCGTGGATCAAAGTAACCCCTATATCCACGGTACGGGAGCCCGCAGGCCGTTCTGATAACCTCTGTCATTATCTCAGTTTACCGATAATCAGCCGGCACCGTGAGCCGCACCGCGCGCGGGTAATGTGGCCCGCGGGTAATGTAGCCCCGCGGGTAAAATGGCTCGCGGCTTAATGGCGGGATCATACAAGATAACGTATTACCGTAATGGCACAGCTCGCTTAGACAAGGCTTTAGTTCACGTTAGGTTAGGGCGTGACCAGCATCAGACGTTAAACTGTTTTCAGTCAGCACCTGCTGGACGAACGAACAGGCAGGTTTCGTGTAAGTACCCTGAGCGTGAGCGTTTTTCAAAGTGGAGGACCTAAAAGAGATTTCAAGTTGACCTAGAATCAACAATTAAAGTAAGTTTGTCCCTCAATCTAGTTTATCTTTTCGTTAAAGCAATATTCAGTGCTTTTATGTTTTGTACGGCACCCTCGGTGCGCGACTCTATTTATTTTGTGGAGTATTGGGATTAAAAGAAATCTTGCAGTATTAATTTATTAAATTTTCGAAGTAAAATGTACAGTCGTATTGGTATCTAAGTGAAGAATAAGACAGAAAGATAGAACGAGGTACAGTAAACGGCGATAAAGTTTGCACATCGATCTTTGGAAAGAGGCAATCGGCTAATTTCGACTTCGTATAGCGATATCTGTGTCGCACACACCATGACGTTTGTTTTGTCAGTCGTGGTTCAAATGCGAGAGAGTGCAGTCGCATAATCCAAGTCAATATATATATAGAGTTGCTAAAACCTACACAAAATTAAATTTGTACTATGGCATCTATAGGGAAAAAAGGTAAGCCGTTACTTTGCCAGTCACGCGAAATTATCTACAATGTTTATAAATATTTTGTAACTGAAGCCGACCAATTTAAAAAACATGAGAATGTTAATGTAAGTAATTACACTTTTTGTCGATCTTTAAACCCACATTTAAGTATCCTAGTAGTATAACATCAGTTGCTAATGCTCAGTCAAGCCCTTTTAGGAATGTGGGCCTGAATATATATATATATGTATATTATTTTTCCCCAACAAGAACATTATAGCAATAACTATATATTATTACATCGAGTTTTACAGCTCTATATATTCCACGTGAAATCAAAACAAAACAACAATAAAGTACTTAGTTCTAAATTCAAATTCTGATGAACGATTAATCTAATAATTGATGTACATGGAAATTAGCATTCGTTTGTATTCGGAAATGCGATGATTGCCGATGTGCATTCTTTATCGCCGTTTACTGTAATCTTTATGCTAAAACGACAAATCTAACTCGTACTTGACCGGCTTTTTTACTACTAGGCTTCTTACCATGTTTACATCGTCAACTGTATAAAACTGTGTATAATCTTAGGTCAATATTGGCGGAGAGTAGGCATAGCCCTGCAAACGTCAATAAAGCCTCAAACCAGACAGATCGGCGAATGCTGATAGTCGATAAACACGACGTCACTGGGATTTTATTGCTCGACACGGTTTGTATATTTATTGCACCGCATTATGCCACATTTACACTAGCACCACCAGATACGACGGAAACATTGATCGTTTTGTGAATCGTGACGTGAAGTATATTTAAATAACCTAGAAGCCTTCTGAATTGTAACCGTAGCTTTGCCTTCGGTTTCGTTTTGTAAAATTCGGTAACCTATTTCAAACACTGAAAATTATCGACCGAATTTCGTTTGTCCGAAAAGTATTTATTCAAGTTATTATCCTTTGACCGAATGACAGGTTTCGTGCATTTATCTTTTTACCATTTCACATTTAGTAAAAGTATCGTTTGCCCGGAAAACTTTACCCATCGCAATCAATTGCCCTATGAGTTGTTTCGTATTTTGTTTCGTAGCCCATTGTTCATTTACCCAATGATACTTTTGGCACTGTAAAATTCTGTGTCTCAGATCTCGATTGAAAATCAATTGCTTGGTGTAGTATCCCCTAAAATAGCTCTTACTATTAAGCGTAGTGTGCGATAGAACTGGCATGTTTCTAGGCACTGAAATGCGTCGATCCTTGTACTAATTGTGGTACGGTTCTATCATTAGTGGTATTAACTGCAGAAGTTTTAATTGGCTCGGAAAGACTGGTCATTATGATTTCACAGAAAGCTAACGATCCGTGCTTAGCTATTTAACAACGCTTAGCTACAGTTTGTAGTGAAATTAGTATTAAATGTTAGTATTCTTAGTTCAAATTGTGCCGTTTGAATGAAGAAAACTTTTGTTAGTTTTGCCTTTAACATTGTAATCGGAGATCCCCACGAGTATTGCTAAGAAATAACGCCAAGATGTCAATAATATTAAGTTACGCCACACGTACCTGTTGACAAAATGAGGTACAACTTAGCTTAGTAATGGTTAAACAATACTTAAAAAATCGGACCCCTTTGGGATGGCCCCGAAGACGATGGCAGTATTTCCTCGCTGAATAGCGACGCTAATAGGTACGTTGAGCGAGGAAATCGTTAACTTATCTTATGAGAAAGTTGAAAACCACAACAGGAACAGTCGCATACTGTAGTATGTGAAGCTTGACAAAACAATGCCAAGCCTTCCAAATAGAAAAATCTTCAATAAGCAACTCCAAGTCCTCTGATTGGAGCCGCGTTGATCTGATGAGGCAACTCAGCTCGCTATAAGAGTGCTCAGGGTAGCCCAATTTGTAGCTAGGGTAAAAAATCTTATGCAAATTTGAATGTTCTTCCCACTACGTAGGGTCGAAAAAGTAGACGGTGTATGTTTGAACAAAGGTGAGGTTAATATCGATATCCATTGTGTTGTTGGTTTTAAATCCCTGACACCAGAGGAGAGGTGTTTTTAGTGTGAAAACCGCAGTGGCAAAAGAGAGGATTTTACAATTTTTGTCTACGTGAGATTTCTTTAATTATACCTAATCACACAAAGAAATCTATCAAGACGTTAAAATCTGCAACAAAATGTGTTTCTTGGGGATAAGAGATGAACCTAGGTACTTTTAAAGAAAAAATAATGAAATGGTTACCTATATTTAAAGTTTATAAATAAGAATAAAAAAAAATAAAGGATTGAAAGACCACTCAAGAGAACACCAAGACAATCAAGGGCACTAATTTTCATTGGCACCCAAAAAGAAAACAAATACTCATACACAAAATAGACATAAGACGCAAAATATTTAAACGCAACTAAACTTACTTAGTAAGTAAGTTAAAGAAGATATAGAATGTAGAAAATACCTATCTCTATGATGCCTGCTCTTACTCTATACTGAATCGAACTATTTATTTATTTGTTTATGTAATGTCATACAGTCGTTGTTTCCCCTTTAATTGAATTACTTCCACTTGACCAACCAGCAATTACGTTAGTTCGGAGTGGCGCACGAATAACACAGATAAGTAGTGTGATCAGGGCAACTACGAAAACTCGTCAATGTGACCTTATTCACGTGGGACGGCAGAAAAAAGACGGAACGCACTGAAATGATAAAAACTTTCGACGCCTTTACTAAGAAACTTATGATCTTTAATCATAATCAGTCAAGAAGCCTTTCAAACGAAAAGACGTTAATCAAAGCTAAGGTGTAGCCTTTCAAATAAACAATGCAAAGATTGACACACAAAGCATAAGGAAAAATTCGATAGGTTGCTTAAGAGTTAGGGTGGCGAAATGGTCAACGCGCTGGACCAGCAATCCAGAGGTACCGGGTTCGATACCCGGTTTCTTCAATTTTTAGGGTTCCGTACTCAAAGGGTAAAAACGGGTCCCTATTACTGAGACTTCGCTATACCCGTTCGTCCGTCCGTCCGTCTGTCACCAGGCTGTATCTCAAGAACGGTGATAGCTAAACAGTTGAAATTTTCACAGATGATGTATTTCTATTGCCGCTATAACAACAAATACTAAAAATAAAATAAAATTTATATTTAAGGGGGGCTCCCATACAACAAACTTGTTTTATGGTACAGAACCCTTCATGCGCGAGTCGGACTCGCACTTTCCCAATTTTTCTTAAAGCGTTGATCTGTGTATCAATGGTTTAAAGTTTTAATCAAAATTCATATCATTTCTTTAAGAGCGATATTGAAATATACAGACGTACAACTCACGGTCGCTTCAGTACGTTCATTTTCTATTTATTATCGGGCATCTTGTAAGAGAAATGACAGTTAAGTTCTCTTCAGAGCTAAGGTTTAAACCTTGGGGAAATCCACGATTTTTGCTAGTTTTTTCTCTTGATATTTTTACAAGGTGAAGACAAGTAACAATGTATCGCCTGCGTTACTATATGTCTTCTCTATGGATGTGTTCTACCTTTAAGTTACCCTGACTAATAATAATCACCGTCGATATTTCTTTTCTGTTAGAGGCCGTATTCCGTTTATTTATTTTTTCATATTATGACAAATATATTGAAAATTTCAACCAACTTTTTAAAGTGAATAATACTTTTTCCCGAGTAGGTAGTAACATAGCTATTTCATGCTTTCATTGCGTGCAGTCGAAAATAAGTTGAAAAAACTAATTTTCCGCGTAAATTTTGTCAATTTCGAGTAACATTTGAAACAAAAATTATCAATGACAAATTCAAACTGTAGGTTTCAAATATATACCAATAAATTCCAATAGCTCTGTGCTAGGTAGTAAATAAATAAATAAATAAAATAAAATAAAATAAAATGCATTTATTTCGGACAACAGAATCCATATTTTGTTAGTACTACAGAAACTTAAATAACTATGTTAGTATTAAGACTTAAATAAAGAGAAGTCCAGTGCCTGATGAGGCCACTGTCCCATCTCTCAGCTACGACCCTCAGAAGTCTGTGGCGGCTGCTTCGCACTCTGTGGAGCGACGCGGCGCAGCGCTTGCGCAGCGTCGCTTGGAACCCGTCCACATGTGCGTCGGCGAACATTCCAGACGCACTGCAATAACGCGGCAGCCGCAGCAGAATTCTGAAAGCGTCATTATAAAGAACACGCAGGGCATTAATGGACCTTTGGGTGAATTTCGTCCACAGACTGCAGGTGTACAGCGATGTACAGTACGCTCGAAATAGTGTTATCTTAACTTGTGCTGTACATCGACTGAACCTGCGAGCTATCATGTTGGCCCTGACGGCCAATGCCCTGCGTTCCCTTTCTATGTCCGCGTCATCACGAAAATCGTCGGTAAGCAAGTGACCAAGGTATTTAAAAGAATTAACCCTTTTCAAAGGCACACCATTCAATACGATGGGTGGGACATGTGATGGGCACTTACTTCCCGCTTTAAAAATCATAAACTCACTTTTGAGTACATTATATTTCAAGTTATGAGTCAAGGCATAGGACTCACACTTCTCTAATAATATTCTTATACCTCCGACCGATGGGCTAAGCAGCACCATATCATCAGCATAGCTTAAATTGTTAAAGCAAACTCTATCTATGTGACAACCGACATGCGTGCTGCTCAGCTCACCAATCAGGGCATCCATATAAATATTGAAAAGCTTGGGAGAGGTTAGCCCCCCCTGCCTTACCCCACACTCCAAACCATACTCGTCAGATAGGACATCACCCCTGTGATGAGTAGTAGACTGTAGCTTGATTTTAATTTAATTGACTTTATACTGGTAAAAGGGATGCTTCAGTAGTATAGGGAAGTCCCATGAAATAATAACACTTGAAGATAATTCACATAATGTTGCGTGAAGTGTGTCTTGATCGGAGGTCGCTGAGAGAATGATATCAAGTTAATCGAGCGGTCTTATAAATGATCGCTAGATTATTCCTTGATTGGACCAATGGGTAAGAAGGGCGTGGCCCAATTCTTACATGTGTGCGTGTAGATGTGTAGGTGCAAACTGAACAACATTATCTCTTTATTTCAGTAGATACACATTCGTAATACATAATATACATTGGTGGAACATATTTTGATTGACAAGTTATCATATAAGATTCTTATTGGAAATTCTATTTATTACAATATTAAACCTATTTTATGAAGCTTTCTATATGTTTGTTATATATTTATTCATGGTGGTTTTACATCTTTATCAACCAAAGCTTCATATCTTATCCTATACAATAATGAGAGAAATTAATCTTATACTTAATTAAAACTAAGAGAAAAGAAATACGATTTTGAACATAATGATTTATTATTCTAAGCTGATTACTTACTGCTATATATGATCGAGCTAACTTATAATTATTACATAGAATCCTAACCTACATGCGACAGTCCCCCCTTCGTACGAAAGTACAATATTCAAGTGGAGCAAATGTAGATGAGTCGATTTGTAGGTCGTCGGATTATGCCTGAGTTAGTTTGGACGTCGGCCACCCTTACATGGCCATCAGGGCCGGGAAAGGTTTTTGCTATAATGCCTCTTGGCCACGTCCCTCTAGGCATCGTATTGTCAGCTACTATCACGACGTCTCCTATAGCAGGATTCTTGAATTTGCTGTAAGTACTGGCTCGCGGACATAGCAGCGGTCGATACTCGGCGATCCATTTCTTCCAAAATATGTCGGCTAGAGCTTGGGCGGTCTTCCATGATTTTAGGGACGTATCGTCCTTGAAGGTGCCCCATGGGCTACTAGCGTTGGATCTCAGCAATAAAAAATGGTTCGGGGTGAGGGATGGTTCGCTCATATCAGTATTGATTGGAGTGAGAGGGCGCGAATTGACGATATTTTCAGCCTCTAAAATGAGCGTATGTAGGACCTCTTCGTGTGGGGCCTTCTCTCTGAGTGTGATTTTCAGAGCGGCTTTAATGGCGCCTACCATTCTTTCCCACGAACCTCCCGCGGCGGGATTACCGGGCGGTATTTTCTTCCATGTAATTTCTCGGATGGCGGGATGATCTTGTATGGATTCGGGCAGCGATTTCTTCGCTTCTTTTATCTCTCGTTCCGAGCCCACAAAATTAGTTCCGTTGTCCGAGTAGATGATTGTTGGGGTTCCGCGACGTGCTATCATGCGTCTGAGGGCTAGTATGGTGGAGCTCGCCGAGAGTGATGCGGCTAACTCTAGATGGACGGCTCTGGTCGTAAGGCAAGTAAAGAGCACGCCCCATCTTTTCTCTCTTCTACGCCCGATAGCAATCTGCATTGGCCCGAACAAGTCTATGGCGGTAGCGGTAAACGGAGGCTGATATGCGAGTAGTCTTTCTACAGGTAGGTCGCCTACAGGGGCCTTGAGGGTGGCGCCTTTATAGGTCCGACACCATTGACATTTATTGCATATATATCTCATAGTCCCTCGTAGACCGACTATAAAGTACCGCTGTTTAATCTCGTTCATCACTGTCATGTGATTGCCGTGATTATACTTTTCATGGTAATGTTGTATGAGCAGTTTCGTGAAGCTTTCTTTAGCGTGTAAAATTGGGATATCCACTTTGCCTCGGTCTACTCTTGAGTCGAGTACCATGATGTCTGCCTTGCTCATTTTCACAGCTATCTTGTGGATAGGCGATCGTCGCGGCAGTGGATTACCGTTTCTCGTCAATTTTACTTCCTCTTCGAAACTTGCGTGTTGGCTACGCTTAATTAGGAGTAATTCCGCAATCTTTACATGTCCATTGTTCATCTCTATTTCGGGTTTTCTCAATAGCAATCGGGTTTTAAATACTTCAGCCGCAACTATAACGCAAGCAGTAGCCCTAACCAATCGAATAAAACTCGAAAATCGTTCTATCGGAGGTAAATAATCGAATTTATCGCATGTACGGATTGATAACGTAATCGCGTTATTACGTTCTTCGCCCGTAGACGGTGGCGGCGGAGATGACGCCTTTTCGCGCGGCCATTCAGATTTATCTTTCGTAATGAATTCGGGTCCGAAAAACCAGCGGTGGGTGCTATCGAAATTCGCGGGCGCGCCCTTTGTAGCATCGTCGGCTACGTTTAGCGTGCTGGGCACCCATCGCCAGTCCGCTGGCGAAGTGCTACTTTCGATTTCAGCTAATCGATGAGCTACGAAGCTCTTAAATGTGCGCGGATCTGCTTTTATCCACGCTAGCACCGTTCGCGAGTCGGACCAGAAATACCTATTCTCGATTACGTAATCGGATTCTGTGACGACTGATTCCGCTAATCGAGTGCCTAACACACAGCTTTGAAGCTCTAATCTCGGTATAGACACTACTTTAAGCGGCGCTGCTCGGGCCTTGGATGCGATTAAAGTTGATTTAATTATCCCTGTCTCGTCCCTACCCACAAAGTACACGGCCGTAGCGTAAACCTTCTCGCTAGCGTCACAAAATATGTGAATATCGCCCTTACGGTCGTGTGCGGGGACGTGTCGGGGGATCTCAAGATTGCGTAACTTTTGTAAGTTATCTATAAACGACATCCATGGCGCTTTACAGCTATCCTTTATTTGATCGTCCCATCCGATACCGGTACGCCATACTTCCTGCATTACCGTTTTACCTAACACGGAAATGGGGCTTGCATACCCGATTGGGTCATATACGGACATAGCGCTACTAGTGACCTGCCGCTTAGTCGGCAAAGTCGAACCGTTGAGAACCTCCTCCGGTGTGTTTCTCAAATTTACGTTAAAGCCTAACGTGTCTCGCCTATGGTTCCATATAAGCCCTAACGTACGTTCGGTATCAGATTTACCTATTATCGTAATATCCTCCGTTTTCGGTTGCACGTCGCTTATGACGTTTGGATTGTTAGAGGCGAATCCGCGCAACTCGAAAGACGCTTGCATGTTTAAGTGGTACAGGTCGTTAACTATCTTTTTAACCTCATTTTCGTCCTGATCTAAGGCTACCAACATGTCGTCCATGTACGTGTTTCTGATAGTTATATCGGCGGCGATAGGATAAACGTTTTTTTGTTCTAACGCGTTTTTGTTTTTGACATATAAGGCTGTGGTTGGACTCGCAGCGGATCCGAATATCAACCGTTTCATACGATATTCTTGTGGATCTTCTGTCCTGCTCTCTCCTCTCCACAAAAAACGTAAACTATCCCTGTCCTGCTCTAACACGCCTACTTGTAAAAACATTTCTTTTACGTCGGCGATAACCGCGGTTTTGCCCTCGCGAAATCGAAGCAGGACCCCGAATAATGACTTTAACAGGTCAGGCCCCGTTAATAATGATTGATTTAGGCTAGTATTATAGGCTGTAGCCTTTGCGTCAAATACTAGACGTAATTTTAATTTTTGCGCGTGCCTAGTCGCAAAATGCGGCAAGTACCACGTACGCGGCGCTTCTGGCGGAGGGCGAGAGTTTATTATTTCCGCATAACCTTTATTAATTAAATTCTCAATCTGTGCGGTATATTCTGCCTTGAAACTTTCGTCCCCGTCCAGTTTGCGCTCTAAGCTGTATAGCCTGCGTAGCGCATGCGCGCGATTGTCGGGCAATACTTCGTCATCAGATCGCCATAACAACCCCGTTTCGTACCTATTTTCTCCCGGGATTTTTTTACATGTAGCCTCTAATATGTCTAAAGCACGTTGGTCCGGGTCCGCCCGGGGCAATTTCTTTTCTACCCCTAACGACTCGATACTGAAGTGCTGTTTCATACAGCTTAAAATGTCATCTTCGGTAGTGGCCGGACGAATGTGATTTATACGTGCTACCCTATTTGCCTGCCTATCCTGGGATCCAAAAAGGATCCAACCTAGGTTGGTATAGCCCGCAGCTATTGATGAGGAGGGACTCGAAAGGAGCTGCCGCGAAACAATTAAGCCCCAATTATCCTGTCCAATTAAAATTGTGGGCGTCCCGCGCTCGTATACTAATTGATCCGTTATCTCTTTTAAGTGGTCGCACTGTTCTATTAATTCGCGGGAAACCTCTTGCGAAGGCAGATTTAATTTATCGATTGTATACGCCGAAATTTTTTCTAGATTTCTTGTACATGAACCGCGAATCGATAAATTTATTCTACAGGACTCGTGATCCGTTATCTGACCTCCAATGCCTTGGATCGCGAGAGGTTTGCCCGAACCCCTGGGAGCTACCTTATCGGCCGTGTCTCTTTCTATTAGAGTCATGGTCGAACCAGAGTCTAGAAAAGCTAGTGCTTCGGCACTACCTAACGGGCCTGAAATTTCTACGGGGACCACCATAAGGTACGTATTCGCGCGTTGAACCTGATTTATGCTACTAACACTTGCGCGGACAGATTGCGCTTCATTTGTAAGCCCGTGAAGCAACTTGTGGTGGCCCGCTTCGCATTCGTTTTTACCGCATGCGACGTATTTGCACTTAATAGGGCGCCTATGATTAGGTTCTAAACACCTATAGCACAGCTTAAGGCTTCGGGCCGATTCCCACCGGCCTGCGACAGACTTTTTCAGAAAATCCGGGCAAACGGCTAACTTGTGATTCCCTTTGCAAAGTACGCAATCTTTTCTATTATTATTGAAATTATTCTGCGACTGCGGGGGCGGTCGAGATTGCGTGGGTTTCACCGTTTGCGCGGGCTTTTTTTTATGCGTTTGCGGGCGCGAATTTACGGTAGCTACGGTAGCGGCGCGGTTCGATTCCCGGTATGAGTCATCGTCCGAATCAGAGTCGCTTGCGTAGTCTCGATAGCTATTCGAGTACGGTCGTCCGCGGCTCGCACCACCGTGCATTCGTTGTTGTGGCTGCCTCGACTCGGCATGGTTCATATTAACCACATGAACGTTTGCACGGGACTTTGAATGTCTGTGATGCGATCGCTTCGTGGCCGTACTGACGTCGTTTAAAAAGTTAGCCATCGCGACCAATTCAGGCGTCCCCTGATTGGCTTGTTTGTACTTTGCCCACTCATACCGAATTATCATGTTTAATTTGTCAGTTATTTTACTCACTAACTCTGGCGCGTGTAAATACTGATCTTGGCGCAATGCCTTAATGGTCGCTACCGTATTAGCTACGTGGCCGGCAAAAGTTACGATATTACTCGAGTCTTCGGCTAACCTGGGCATGCGCTTCACGTTATGGATCTCGGTCAAAACTATTTCTTCCGGATCCCCGAAATGTTTTTCTAAAGACTCCATGATTTCGTATGGATCGGACACCGTATACATTATAGATTTGACCGCTATCCGCGCCTCACCGCGTAAGGCGCGCCTAATTCTACCTACATTGTTTACGTTACTGAAATGAGGCGCGCTGTCTTCAAACTCGGCCCTAAACGCTATCCATTCCGAGATATTTCCGTCGAAATGCGGCAATTCCGGAATATGCCTGTGTATAGGAGGGCCTTGCAATGCCCGATCGACGTTTCGTACTTGCCCGAATTCTACCCTATTACTGTTATAAGCCGGGTTCAAATCTCTGTTTTCTACAACGGGTGGACGATTACCGTAATTTGATGCTAACCAACCCGAGACTCTCTCATCGGCCCGAACTGCGGAGGCGCTATCAGAGTGTGCGGCTTCAATACGCGCCACCTGTAGCCGGCAATTTGCCTCCGCAGCTGCTTTCTGAGCTAGTTCAAGTTCGGCTTTACGCACCTGTAATTCGGCCATTAAAACAGAAATTTGACTACTACTTTCCCTATTGGCATTAACTAACGTATTGTCCGAATTTCTATCACCGGGCCTGTCTACATTGTCCCTACCTACTTCTAACGCGGAATCGCGGGCGGTATGGGGCACAGGGGCCGGGTTCGGCGCGGGAGAATTGGTTACGTTCGATCGCGGGGCGGGGGCGGAGGGGGGATCGCTCGCGGGCGTCATTGTGTTCGCGTTTGGATTGCTACTGCTTGCGTTATGAGAAAGGCCAGTCCCGTGGCTCCAAGTATTTGTAGGATTAGTGGACGTTTCGCCGGACTCCGGAGTCTGGTCTCGTGATTTTTGAGAACGCGTAACTCTCTTTTCCGGAAGAGACATCGCACGGGGGGACTGTCGCTTAACCTAACACACACACTGAATTTAACACAATAACAAAAAAAAACACTGAATTTACCTAATACCTAACACCTATTCATTAGCGAGGCTAAGTGCGACGCTAATGAGCCCTAATATCCCTACGGCGTAAATCCCTCGTTGCACAGATCCAGTACGGCTTGTTCACACCGCTGGGTTACCACCGTACCGGAAGCTGTGTTGAGCGTCACACGTGAACGCTATGACGCAGTACAAGGAGAACTTAATCAATCCAAGACCGATTGATGCGGAAACAAGGGGAAATTAATCAACCCGAGATCCGATTGATGGCAGAACAAGGGGAACTTAATCTACCCGAGTTCTGTGATGCACGCCGTGGTGCGGACTATCGTCCGATTGATGGCAGAACAAGGGGAACTTAATCGACCCGAGTTCTGTGATGCACGACGTGGTGCGGATACGAGGGGAAAATTAATTCGACCCACGATCCGATTGATGCCAGAGCGAGGGGAAACTTAATTCGACCCTGTCTGTGATGCCCGGCGCAGGGACGCAGGGTTTAATCCGCTACACGTCCCTGTGATGATTCTCTTGCGCGCCTCCTGTCACTGGAACGAAGGTCCAATTCCTTCCTTCTTGATCCGGTGCTCGAAGGTCCAATTCCTTCCTTCGAGGTCGCTGATTCTTGATATCCGGCTTTCGAAGTACCAATTGTGATGAGTAGTAGACTGTAGCTTGATTTTAATTTAATTGACTTTATACTGGTAAAAGGGATGCTTCAGTAGTATAGGGAAGTCCCATGAAATAATAACACTTGAAGATAATTCACATAATGTTGCGTGAAGTGTGTCTTGATCGGAGGTCGCTGAGAGAATGATATCAAGTTAATCGAGCGGTCTTATAAATGATCGCTAGATTATTCCTTGATTGGACCAATGGGTAAGAAGGGCGTGGCCCAATTCTTACATGTGTGCGTGTAGATGTGTAGGTGCAAACTGAACAACATTATCTCTTTATTTCAGTAGATACACATTCGTAATACATAATATACATTGGTGGAACATATTTTGATTGACAAGTTATCATATAAGATTCTTATTGGAAATTCTATTTATTACAATATTAAACCTATTTTATGAAGCTTTCTATATGTTTGTTATATATTTATTCATGGTGGTTTTACATCTTTATCAACCAAAGCTTCATATCTTATCCTATACAATAATGAGAGAAATTAATCTTATACTTAATTAAAACTAAGAGAAAAGAAATACGATTTTGAACATAATGATTTATTATTCTAAGCTGATTACTTACTGCTATATATGATCGAGCTAACTTATAATTATTACATAGAATCCTAACCTACATGCGACAACCCCAGCGGACACTATTTCGCTGACCGGCATACCAACACCTAAATATGCGTGTGAGCTCCTTGGGAAAATTAATTTCATCAAGCTTATTCCAAAGCTTATCATAGCTAACTAGATCAAAAGCTTTGGATAGATCTAGAAAACACGCATATATAGGTGTTTTTCTGCGAGTATAGTACTCAACGGCCTGCTTCAAACAAATAATAGCGCTTTCGGTAGATAAGCCGGCGCGGAAGCCGAACTGTGCGTCATTAAGTTTCAAACATTTATCTAATTGTATATTGAGCAGCCCGTCGAGCACCCTAGCTACAATGGTTGCCAGCGAAATAGGCCTGTAATTTGCCTTATTCGATATGTCTCCCGTTTTGTTTTTAACTATAGGAATTACAATTGTTTTTGGCATTAGCGGCGGTAAATATGAGTGACATATACAAAGATTGTAAAACATAGCCAACAATCGGGGTAGGTGAGGTCCGCCGGAAATCAAGTGCTCGACACTGAGGTGATCGTGACCGGGAGACTTTCCTCTCTTCATATTTTTTATTATCTTTGTTACGTCACTAGCACTGAACCGGATCTGAACGCCACCCGACGGCTCTGCAGCCTCGAGCACCTGTGTCCGATGTACCCCGACCACACTAGCGGAAGGCCTTACATTAAACTGTTCGCTGAACATGTTTGCGATGCCCTTAGGGTCTGAGATACTATCTACGCTAACAGAAAGTCCAGGCCCAGTCTCCATCTTTTTTGTGATTTTCCAGAAATTTCGAGAATCGTTATTTTTATGGTGCGTGGCTAGTAGGTCCATTTTGATCTGGTCTTGGTGTTGTTGAACCCATTTTAATTTAGATTTAAATATTTTACGGGTAAGACACATCGCCTCATAAATGGGCCCAGAAGCGGGTTTACCATACAGCATCCAATCTTGGAACCTGGCCCTGGCCTCCCTGTGCGAGTCGCTTACATGCTTATTCCAGCCGATGACCCTCTTTTTACCATGACCGGATCTAACTGTGACAGCTTTGCTGTATAAAGATGCCTCATGAAGTGATGTTATTAATTTAAGGTATAGATCATCAAGTAACTTGCAATGTTCAGAATTATTTAGACAGCAACCGTCACAGCAGTCCTTAAATTCTGGGGGAAAATCAATACATTTCAATAATTCATTACATTTATTTGTATAACGATCACATTCTTGGGTCGTTCTCTCACCCCAAACTACATGTTTGTCGTTCGAAACTGATTTACTAATATAACATAGTTTAGGTTTAACTAGGGACAAATTACACTTAATAAAAAGGGGAAGGTGATCGGAACAGTATACGTCATAGTTAACAGAAACATCACAAACAGTGTCCCATCCAGCCGAAGTAGTTATGCAGTGATCCAGCCATCGCTTGGATCCATGAGAATCACTTAAATACGTGTGAGTGTCCGAGTCTAAACCAAGCTTGACCACATCAGCACATATCCACCCCTGATCCTTACAAAAACTAGATAACTCATCGTAAAATAATTCACCCGGATGGGCATTGAAGTCACCTAAAAGAACATCAACATCAACAAAATGTTAAGAAACATGTTTAAACATTGAGAAAAATGTCTAAAACTATCGAATATAAAAAGGAATATTTAAGGCCTCTTAAATAAAAACTCAGGGCAAGCAAAGTTAGATTTCGCTTACATTTTCTTCAGTAGCTGCACTACTACTGCGTCAAACAAGTCGTCAAAAGTTGGGTTTTTGTTATTTTTATCAATATGTTATGTATTTCTCGCTTACTTTTTATAAGTAAGTTGCGAAAGAGGTCTCACATAATCGATTCTCGACTCGTTGACGGTCCTCGCATTTGAATTCCCAACTTGGCTTCGATTCTGCGATTGGGCTGATGGAAAAACTAAAATGGAGGTAATTTAGTTTTGGTAAAACTTTTTACTGAGACGTTCAGTTTGAGAGTGAATTAGTTTTTCTATTAGGTACAAGTAGACGGTTTGTCTGTGTACAGGGTCGTAGCGAGCATATTAAATAGATAATGTATATGTTTGTCTTTTTAAACTGTTAAAAAAAATAGTGCGTGGGGGCCCTCCGCGCGGAAGAAGTGAAACTTCGTAATGTGGAAATGAAAATAGGAAGGGGTAGAAATTGTAATTTCAAAAGAGAAAACCTAACAATCAATTGATATTCACAAGAGACGTACCTTGATATAAACTTAAATCCATCGCATTGTCCGTGGGATTGTTGCGTTGAACGTTTAACGCAACAGTGCTTTCCTACCCCCTCCACGGTAGCGTTAAACGTTAAACGTTTAACGCAACCTTGTTGGAAGTCGCATTAGAAGTATCACTTCAATAAATCAGCTAAAACTTCATACTTTTTAATTTTAAATCATCATCTCTCCGTCAAAGAACGTGACCATGATCAGTCCGTCTCTGGATGCGCCCAGAGGAGTCATTAGTCTTCAAGTGGTCATCATTCTCCTTTGCGGGGGACCATGCTGACTCATCCAGAGCGTGGTCGTTACTCAAGATTAGAACCCGTTGGCTAGAGCAACCTTCGCTTTTACGAGCAATGTGCTCTGCCCCTTGTGATATCAGTTTTACAATTCTTCGAGGACTTTAGTATCTCAACGTTCAAGTTTTTGTTCAATGTGTGTAATGTTGTCAGTGACTTACGGCACGGAACGTCACTGACGATGAACCTCATAAGGGGGTTTATAGTGAGCATAAAGAGATCGAGAAGGTAGTGCTCGGAGTTTCTCTATAAAGTCGAATCATGAAAGTTTAAAGAAAAGATCAGTAAAATAACCAAAGTGAAAGTTGAATTAAAATTTTAAACATGCTAAAGATCGAGCTGACCACTTTAACAACACTGAGTTTATCGTGGCACAAAATTAAATTTACTAAGTATTGGTAAAGTTTGGACGCATGTCCGAAACTTTGGGCATTTCCGGAACATCTCCGGTTGTTGCTTGATAGCCCTACGCTGCCTTATTAGGAGATTCCTCAACTGTATAAGATACTCGTTTGCTAAGTTCATCGAATTGCAATGAATGCTTATACACATGTATCTTCTAGGCATGTGCACATGTGCAACTTCATACAACACTGAAGAATGAAATAATTCGTACATATTGTATTAGTTGTGAATATTAAATTCGCACTGCCCACACATTGACGACAAAATATAATCACTTTTTGCCAAAAAAAAAAACAACTCCATGGATAATTATCTAGATACTCTCTCATATTCTGGGAATGTCTATAATAAAGCCACATTAAGAAAACGGTTGGATGGATTTCATAAATAAATATAAGGATAGTTTGCTGGGAACAAGCTAAAGAAAAAAATTGGGCAAGTGCGAGTCTGACTCGCGCATGAAGGGTTCCGTATCTATATATATATATATATGTATATAATCTATAAGAAGTTTGTTGTATGGGAGCCCCCCTTAAATATTTATTTTATTTTATTTTTAGTATTTGTTGTTATAGCGGCAATAGAAATACATCATCTGTGAAAATTTCAACTGTCTAGCTATCACCGTTCTTAAGATACAGCCTGGTGACAGACGGACGGACGGACGGACGGACGGACGGACGGACGGACGGACGGACGGACGGACGGACGGACAGCGAAGTCTCAGTAATAGGGTCCCGTTTTACCCTTTGGGTACGGAACCCTAAAAAAAAGGAGGTAATGGCTTTTCTTTTGTCAAAAAAATAACAGCAACAATTAATTACATACGTACCTAGTTCATTATCATGTTGGTTTAAAAGGAAATTGAAGTTACTCTCCTTGTTACAATAACAACCAACTTTAAGTTTAGTTCAATACGCGTTACTAAAAGATTTACCCAAACACATTCTAAAAGATTCAAGAGTTTGGCGTTAAAATTGATTTTCCTGCACTAGTGCACCAAGCAAACATTGCCTGTAATATTAGTCTTTCGCTGTTCGAGTTCCCAGGAGCGCGATGTTTTAAAGTTTCAGAAAGCGTTTTAGTTCCACTTTGAAGTAGCGCTGCGTCCTTGTTTGTGTTTGTCGTCGTCAGCCGCAGGACGGTTGGTGATTCTAGTTTCTCGCGTCGTTACGAGTACAATATGTGATCAGCCCGTCTAGCATAAAGTGTGACACGCGATTCTTTATCGCGCGACATTACTATCTGTCACTTTTCTTTCAATACCGTGTGAGTAAGACAGGTGAACCTGAGTCGACAAGGGAAGTTGCGGCAAAATATGCCCTACAGCAGGGCAAGCATATTTTTGCGGCGACTACATTTGTTGCTCGACTCAGCATCTCCTGTCATGCTCGCACGGTATTAAAAGGAAAGTGACAGGTAGTATGTGTCGACAAAGAGTCCCGCGTCACAGTTGTGCAAGGCGTAACAGTTAATGAAAACCAATGAAAAATTGCTTAACATAGATGGCTGCAGCCATACTGCACATAGTAGTGATAGCCGATAGGGCTAACGAGTTCTTAAATGGTGATCATTGTACAAACCAGCCAATGTAGCGTGAGTAGGTTTCCCACAGCAAAGTTGAGCAATGTTTCGGTGAATAGTTTGCTGACAAATGAGCTAATTACGTTTCGTAAACCACAATATATAATAACCGCTATAGTTTCATTATACCAAAGAGGTAGGTTATTTTAAAACAGATCAAACAAACTTAACCTATCCTTTTATTACCGGACAAGTGGGACATTACGCAGTTGCGAAATAAAACAGTTTGCAAATAAAATAATTATACCAAAAAAACCCTGATAAAAATTCGAAGAGGAACGGGATTCGATATTTTTCTGGAAAAATAAAAATGGTATAACTATTACCTACCCTTTACCTGGCCATACCCATACCCTGTACCGCCAGGATTCACATCCCACTATTTGTTTCATATTCTATTTATGATGGGCCTGTCGTCCCAGTTGGTTGACGCTACGGGGTACCCAAAAACGCGCTTACCTCCCAAAGGATCGGCTCTGCAGTTCAGAGAGGTAACGCTTCCTTGAGCTGCTGGAGGGAGTGTTCTTTTTATAATCCTTTTATTTCTGTTTTAATATTAGTAGTTAATTTTACTATTGAACTTAAGGTATTTTATGTTTATTTTCGAACAAGCTTTTGGAACCTGCTACTTATTTTACACGTTCGTTTCCATCAGGTCTACGTCCCGGGGCGAAACAAACGCTAATTGGATACCGTTACGCACGACCAGGCACCCGTGTACCCGAGTACGCGTACACCGTGTCGGGTAATGGTGTACGGTTGCGAACATGAGCGAGCACGGTCGATTAGAGATATGTACCCGAAAATGGGTACTGAATTATGGCGGTGATGTTGTCATTTTATCCGTAATTAGACCACGCAACACTAAGGGAGGTAATCTAAAGGAGTTTCTTTAGATTCACTGCTAGAACGTAAATGATTTTTTTATTTGAAAACTTGAGCCTTCTGAAAATGTAAAATGGATACCTATGGTGCCGAAACCAGGAATCGGATGTTGATATTTTTTGGCATGTTGGTGCATATGTCAGTCCCGAGCCAGAATTCGATGTTTTTAACATATCTTTGTCCAATTTAAACACTTGATTACTTTACTGATGGGCTTTATTTACGTATTAATAAATGTAATTGGTTTAACGTTACTTAATGCAGTAACAACATCAAAATAAACGGTTTTCTCCGAGACAGAGTCTTCAGATCATTAATATATAATACATAAATCAATGAACATATATATAGTACGAGTATATACATATATAATATATATATGTATTTCCATAAATACGTATTTATTAACGTAACTAGTGTATTATATATCGACATTTGTATTGTGTGCATACAATACACGTATTGTTGTACACCCTTCCTGCACCAATAATGTATCTGTTTGGCCTTTTGGTTGACTGGTAGAGAATGGCTTATGGCATTAAGTCCGCCATTTGTACTTTTATTTCTGTATTTTGTGCAATAAAGTTTAAAGAAATAAATAAATGAACTACTTAAATATAATTATTGTATTAAGCGGTTTACACTCACGTAAAATTGTCAGGAACGGCCCGACATGTTTCGAACTCGTATGCCGTGGCGGTGTACGGGCAGCCGTCCCTGATGAAGAGCTCCATACGAGTTTGAAACATGTCGGGCCGTTCCTGACAATTGTATGTGAGTGTAAACCGCTTAATACAATAATTAAATATGTCTCACGAAAGTTTTAATAAAATTATTACTTAAATATAAATTTCAATCGAATACACAACTTGATTGATTTATACATAAAACAAACTCCAAGTAAACTCTTTCCAGGTTAAGCCAACACCCGATGCCGACAATTGGGAAACTCCAGTACAAAGCAGTTATTTGTCTTTGGCGCGGGGCCAAAATGCACAACTCACACTTAAGATAAACCAAGCCCGGGTGCCTCACTAGCACTGGTTTATTAAGTTTGTGCAAATGCATACAGCACAGCACAGCAAAGAAGCTGATTCTAAGAAGTTTTGTTGAGTACCTTAACGAGTCTATTTCACAAACGCAGACAAGTATAAGTCGGGCTAGCACCACGATAACACATCGTATAGACTGCGACAAACTCAGTTAAAGCTAAAACAAGTTACAAAATGCCACTCTACGCGCATAAATAAACTTCTCATCTGGAATCTTTGGCATTGCATATAATATAAATAAGGGATCTTACAAGGGGCTCGAGGTTCATAGGTCATACTTTATACAAAGTTGCACATGGTCCTTTCAGAATTGATAAAAAGTGAGTATACAACATGACGATTGCACATTAACAACGTGTGACGAAATGAACTCAAAGTAGTTTCAGTAAAACTAAACGAGGTCAACAGCTCGTTTCTTCTATACCCTAAAGCATTTTATAAAATTGCAGCAATTTTTATTGAAGTTTAAATTGAAAAGAAACGTGTGCAGGAAAATTGTCTTGTAACACTTAAGAGGCCTTATTCCTTTTAAAATGCTGATTGTTTAGACATTTTTCTCTATAATCAAACATGTTTCTTAACATACTATTGATGTTACTTTCTAGAACAGGGCTATTGGGATTTATTGGTATATATTTGACCCCTACAGTTTGAATTTTTCATTGATAATTTTTGTTTCAAAAACTACTCGAAATTGACAAAATTCACGCGGAAAATTAGTTTTTTTAACTTATTTTCGACTGTACGCAATGAAATCGTGAAATAACTATGTTACTACCTATAACTCGGGGAAAAGTATTATTCACTTCAAAAAGTTGGTTGCAATTATCAATATATTTGTCATAATATGAAAAAAATAAATTTTAAAAGGAATAAGGCCTCTTAACATGCAACGTAGCATGGAGAAAACTTTATATTATGCATGCCGGTGCAGCAACAAATCTGAAAGGAAGTCGCGTGTGGCATGCTAGGGAAAAACTAGCAAATAAATGCCCTCGCTTCTTCACATCACCTACTGGATTTTGGAAAGGGATGGTAAACGATTGGGGGTAAAACGCACGACGTTATCACTGAACGTCGAAATTGTAAGTACCTACGTCCTATTGCTGTATCTAGCAGTGAACAGCAGCATGTAGCAAATACCGAACGAACTCTTTTTAATATAGAAGGCATAATAATAGATGGATTTCCTGTTAGCAAGCAATTACTGTCGTCCATGGACATCAGAGGTGTTACAAGTGCGTTGCCGGTTTTTCAGATGGTAGTACGTTAATTTTCTTGAAGGTTGTGTTGGAAGGACTTGGAACCATCCATAGTATGTTTGAGGATTGGAATGTTGTCGCGTAGAGCAATGCACGATTACGCCGCGCAGTAGGTAATAAAATACCTATTGGAGGCATCATTTCTGGGGCCATCTCCCATTGGCTGACCGAACGTGAAGCATAACATATTGTATGTTTACTATTTGAGCACCTTGCAATAATTACTCGCTCGCGTATGATTTGCTTTCTCGCTTGTTTGCGATCACGTTTTGCCAAGATCAAGAATGAGATATCTGTACATAGAGAAAATGCTGCAATTTTTTCTTGTAATTGCAATAATAGCACGACGATATTGTTGGAAGACTTGGATGTAGATATAGTTAATATTAATGAGGACGTTTGTTTTTAATAGAAGTACATTAAGCCGAAGGTTACATTTTCTACAGCCGTTCACATGCAAGGCAGCCTGGATATAGTTAGCTTGACTTGTGCATGCCGACGCAGCGCAAAAACTAATCTCCTCGGAAGCATGCCGTGCTGTGTCCACATAATAAGGCTTAAAAAGGCCATATATTCCTACTACTATTAAGTATAGAAGCAAAAGTTCGTGTGTTTGAATGTTTATGTTATTTAGACAAGCCAAAACGGCTGGATGGATGTGAATGAAAGAAAGACTCTCTGTCCCGAAAAAAAAAATCCTTAAGATAATGTACACGATTTAACGCGATAGATATGTGGGTAAAAGCTTGTACATTATTTAGGGGAAGATAACATCCACTCGAGAGTGTGCCTGTTCCTTCGTTAACTACTGCGGTGTAATACTTTAAACTGTATTGTATTGTATTGTATTGTCTCTTTATTGCAATTAATTGGTTTCACCATGCAACAATTTATAAATATTCACATCAAATAATTTACAGCCACATCCAATAAAATTATAAAGAACAATTCATTAACAGTAAAATTACAACATTAAATTCATACAATAAAATTACAAATTCCAGATATTAAATCCGTAAACAGCAACTGTGCGCAGCACAGCTCAGTTGGTAGATACTACGCTGGACACCTAGCGTCGCAGGTTCGTGTTCTGCTTACATTGTACATTGTAACATTAAATTTTTCTTTTATAGTTAAATTCACAGGTCAAGTTATATGAGGCTCGAATTAGGCGCGGCTTAATTTGGATTTTCAGAATGAAACCACAATCTAGCGCCTCACGGCACATATTATAATGCGGCACATACAATGTAAATCTTAGTTTACGTTACCACTGCGGTTTCCTGGCACTAATATTGCATACATTATATAATAATACATACGTATGAGGCTACTGCTGTTATTACCGCCGTCCACTTCATTTGCATATACACACCTACTCACGTCCGAAGTACTTACCTGAAACAGAAACACGGGTATAAATTCGATGTGTCTAGTCACATGTGTCAGAGATTTTGATGTTATATAAAACAGTCTACGTTAGTGAAATGCTCGAATTAAATATTATGACACGCTCTTTCTTATTAAAATGATTCCACGAATTAATTGATATAATATTTAAGCTAAAGGATAATTTTGCTAAAGCGTAAATAACAGGCGTTAACAATGTATCTTGCAATAGATTAGGAGACCAAACCAAAACTTAGGGAATGGGGAGGAGTATCGATTACTCCGACAAGAGAGGAGCTAAATAAAATTCCTTAAAATATCATCCTGCTGTCACTGATTAAATACAGCTTAAATAGAAATAATATATACACTTTTTAACCTAAAAATATCGTCTTCAACTAAACGAAAGATGCTTTCCAATCATGAATAGCTGAACTACCTAATTATAAAAACGTTTTAAACTCACGTCCCATCAGGAACGGCCCATGTTTTAAGCTCATATGGAGCCCTTCGTCAGGGGCAGCTATCCGTGCTGTTATGCGACTCGTGGCCCACTGTCGGGCCGTTCCTGATAATCTTTACGTGAGTGTAAACTCTTTTTTTAATTAATAAAAAAATCTCACGATAGTTTTGGCAATACTACTAGCTGAAATACTAAAATAATAATCACGATCGTGGTGCCAATAATGTTTGAAGAGCTTCCTCGATTTTTCCACACCAGATCCCATGATCCTGATTTTATGACAATGCGACGAACTAAAAAGTATTTCCTCACAACAAAAAATCCTCGAAATCGATCTTCGAGTATTCGAGGAACATGCGAAAATAAAAAAAGTTGGGCAAGTGCGAGTCCGACTCGCGCATGAAGGGTTCCGTTCCATAATTTTTAACAAGTTTGTTGTATGGGAGCCTTTAAATATTTATTTAATTTAATTTTTAGTATTTGTTGTTATAGCGGCAATAAAAATACATCATCTGTGAAAATCTACGCCGTCCACCGTTTTCTATCACCGTTCTTGAGATACAGCCTGGTGACGGACGGACGGACGGACAGCGAACTCTCAGTAATAAGGTCCCGTTTTTACCCTTTGGGTACGGAACCCTAAAAACACATCTCGAGACCTCAATTTGTCTGTCATACCTCGGTTATGTTTTCATTTATTCATTTATTAAATGATTGCATCCATGGTAAATAGGTCTTAATTAGTTAGATATACAGTTTCTCATGGGCCCTTATAGGGCGTAGCAACATACAGTATATTAGAACACATATTAGTATTAATAAAAATTCAACAAGTAATTACATATTAAATTGGAAAAACACATAAATTATAATATTTGATATTTTTGTTATATTCAAATAGATTTGTGCATGCATTACGACTTGGTTTTTATATTATTTCCACATCGTCAAAAAAATCTTTTAAAGTGTAATAACATTTTTTTATGAGGAAGTCCTTCAACCGTCTATTGAACTGCTTTTCTGTTGTTTCTTGTTTTATTTCGTCGGTTACTTTGTTATAAATTTTTACTGCCATTTCATTTGGACTTGTTTGGTGCAGTTTTAGTCTGGACCTGGTGGTTGATATCAAATTGTACTTATACCTGGTTTCGAAGCGTCGTGGCAGATCTTTCAAATTTGTAAAAAATTGCGGGTAATTTCTGACAAACTTACAGATTTCGAAGATGTAGATGGAAGTCAATGTTAGAATTTCGTATTTGATGAAATATGGTTTACAACTGTCCATATTTTTAATGTTAGCCAGTATCCGTATGCATTTCTTCTGTAGAACAAATAAGTCATTAATATCAGTGCTATTACCCCAAAGAATAATACCATACTTAAGCCACGAAAAAGGGTAAGCGTAATAAGCGGTTAAGGCACACTTGAAATTCGTAGACTTTTTTAACTCTCGTAACGCATACAAGAATTTTGAGAGTTTACTTTTTATTCTTTGAATGTGTGATTTCCAGTTGATGTGTGTGTCAATGTTCAATCCAAGAAGGGTAAAAGTGTCTACACATTCCAGTTTAGATCCGTTAAAAGAAAAGTTTATATCCAAGGACTTTTTTTGGTGTGGCCTAAATTCCATAATTTTTGTTTTTAAAAAGTTAATTTCTAGGTTGTGATCATTCATCCAGTCCGTCAGTTGAGTTAATATCGTATTCAGTTGTGTGTTTAAATTTTGATCATTTTGGCACGACGTCAGAATCGAGATATCGTCCGCAAAGAGGACACAAGACTGAGTGAGGGTTTTAGGGAGGTCGTTAATGTAAATTAAAAAAAGTAAACAACCGATTACACTACCTTGCGGTATCGAGTTTTTAACGAGCTGTGCATCTGATCTTACGTAATTGATCGTCCCGGTTTGATGGTCAACATGCTGGATTTCAACGTGTTGGGCCCGGTTTTCCAGATAGGAAGTGAACCATTTGTGTGTTGTTCCTCGGACGCCTATACTATATAACTTATCAAGTAGTATTTTGTACTGAACTTTATCATAGGCTTTCGACATGTCCAGAAGAATACCTATTGCGTATTTTTTATCGTTGAGGATATCTAGTACTTCTTGCATAAATTTATAAGTAGCTAGGATGGTAGAACGATTCCTACGAAAACCATTCTGACTTTCGTCGAATATTTCATATTTCTCGCAAAACGAGTATAAGCGCTTACACATCGCAGATTCAAATATTTTAGAAGAAGTCGGCAGTAGTGCGATAGGTCGATAATTACTCGGATTTTCTTTTCCGCCTTTTTTGTAAATCGGTTTTATTATCGATGTTTTTAAACGATCAGGAAACACGCCTTCGGAGAAAGATTGATTTATCATCATAAAATACGGTAATGTCAACTCATCAGCACAGCTCCTGATGAGTGTCGCTGGTAGTTCGTCAATGCCATAGCTGCGTTTGTTTTTAAGGTGCCGTATGATTGTATTAACTTCGCGCGGCTCGACGGGCGATAGGTACATCGAGTTGACCGAGCGGGCCGCCGGCCGCCCGCTCAGCTGGTTTCCCCCACTTACTCCTCCGATAGATGCAAAAAACGCATTGAACGCGTTTGCTACTTGTTTTGGGTCGGACGTAAGTTTATTATGGATCGCCAGTTCAATATTGTGTCGAGATGGTTTCGTAATTTTATTTGTGCGTTCTTTTATTATTCTCCACATGGATTTAGATATATTTTCGGCGTTGTTGATTTCTTTGATATATTGGAGTTTTTTGGATTTTATAATGATACGTTTTAGTAGTTTTTCGTACGTTTTATAGTGTTTTGTGAGTATTGGATTTCTTGTGTATGAAACTAGAATCTTTAACAGTCTTTTGTTTTTGCATGATTTTTTAATTCCTTTTGTGATCCATGTCTTTTTTTTGTTTGGTTTTAGCGTTATTTGTTTTAATGGTATGCATCGATTTAATATATCTTTTAGTTGATTCTCAAAATTATTATAGTTACTATTTAGATTATTGTTGGAGTTAATTATAAGATGCCAATTAATTTTTTGTAATTCTAATTTAAATTTGGAAATATTTTTTTTGGTGAATAATCTTTTGCGTAATTTCCAGACAGTTTTGATGTCAGTTAAATCGTTA
Organism: Apotomis betuletana; assembly: GCA_932273695.1. NCBI lineage: Eukaryota > Metazoa > Arthropoda > Insecta > Lepidoptera > Tortricidae > Apotomis > Apotomis betuletana. The sequence goes on along the minus strand of OW026318.1, from coordinate 522,958 downwards.
TATATGAAATGAAATGAAATGAAATAATTTATTCAGTAAGTAGGCCACAGGGGCACTTTTACAAGTCAGATTGTGAATCTACCGGCATTTCGCAAGAGGAGACCGCTGTTGAGAAGAAAGCCGAAAGAAACTCAACAGTAAGTCATTTTTTCGTAAATAATACTTAAAACAATTACAATTATTACATTTGTGTTATAACGAATTACACTGGTACACGTAAAGGAGATGTATAGATACTCCAAATCAATGTTAAGTAGGAACATTAAAATAAAATTTTAACGATAAATTTATAATATTAAATATACCCAGAGATGTATAAAGTCTCTGGGTGTCACAACATGCAATAAAATATAATTACTTAATTAATTTAATTCCACAGAGATGTATAAGGTCTCTAGGCGTCAACGTGAATAATTTACAATAGAAAATAATTATTAAACCTAAATTTCTCAGAGATGTATATGGTCTCTAGGCGTCATAACATGCAATAAAATATTTTAAAATTATTAAATTTCCTCAGAGATGTATAAAGTCTCTGAGTGTCATACTACACTAAGCTGTTTCTTAGAGATGTATAGTCTAAGAGTTCAAAAAGTAAAAATCAACATAGAATAACTTCAATCGAGTACAGGATGAAGTTTCTCACGTTTACTTAATTTAACACTAGTATGCGGTTGCTACATATTTAATTTGGCCCTTGCTAGCATGAACAGACCGGACCCCACAAACGGCACCCGTTCACGAGTATGACGCATATCTCAGCCATCGCCTCCCTCAACCATATTATAGGGAAGGCTGCGACCCGATCAACGACGCCACCGTAAGCAAAGACCTTTAAGCGAGCATGACATGCTCAAGCTGCCGGGCATACTTGACTAATACTATTTGCCCGGTGAGAAACAACAAATTGTGCTCTCATGTTACATTAAAAATTACCCACCAAAATAATGCTTATTTAAAAATTTACTATTGACACACAACACTAAACTACTGGCTTAAAGGCATCAGTGTCGTTTAGAAAGTCATTAACCGTGTAATAAGCTTTATTCAATAAGTGACGTTTTATTTGCGCTTTAAATTTGCTACAGGGCAATTTTACAACATCAATAGGTATTTTATTGTAAAAGCGTACACAGTTCCCCACGAACGACGAGCTAACCTTACGGAGACGGTGGGCAGGTATTGCGAGCTTGTCCTTACTTCTCGTATTGTAGTGGTGAATGTCACTGTTGAGCTTGAATTCATGGAGATTTTTCCGCACATACATGATATTCTCAAGAATGTATTGAGATGCTACGGTGAGAATGTTTGTTTCCTTGAATTTCTCTCTTAGTGACGTACGACCTCCTAGTGCGTAAATTGCGCGTACAGCTCGTTTTTGTAGCACAAAGATGGTTTGGATGTCCGCCGCTCTTCCCCATAATAAAATTCCATACGACATAACACTATGGAAATAACTGAAATATACAATCTTTGCCGTCTCGACGTTTGTCAGCTGCCTGATTCGCCTAACTGCATAGGCAGCGGAGCTCAGCTTACCTGCAAGAGTGGCTATATGCGCACTTCATTGCAGTTTAGAGTCTAAAGTAACACCCAGGAATACTGTTTTTTCTTCAAATTCCAGTACTTCGCCTTTCAGTTTTACCTTGGCACAATTTACTTGTTTCACATTTGGTAATGTTTTAATGCACTTAGTTTTCTTGGCATTTAAAAGTAAATTATTTGCAGTAAACCAATCCACAATAGAGGACAGTGCATCATTTATCACATCGAAGTTGTTTTCTTGCCTTTTTACTTTAAAAAGAAGAGATGTGTCATCTGCAAATAGTACTATATCATGTTTATCTCGCACAAGGTTTGGTAAATCGTTAATATACACTAGGAAAAGAAAGGGACCCAGAATTGAACCCTGAGGTACCCCCATAGCAACAGCTGACCCAGTCAATTGAGTCCCATTGATATCTACACGTTGCGTTCTGCCTGAAAGATATGACGAGACAAGGTCAAGGGCATTGTTTTTGACTCCGTAGTGTTCTAGCTTACGTATTAAATTATCATGATCAACGCAATCAAATGATTTGGATAGATCACAAAAGACTCCAATAGCATCTTGAGCTCTCTCCCAGGCATCAAAGATATGTTTAACTAGTACCACGCCAGCGTCAGTGGTAGAGCGACCTTTGGTGAACCCGAATTGATTGCTGTGGAGTAGGTTATTCCGATTGAAATGAGATATAAGTTGATTTAGAATAATCTTCTCAAAAACTTTGCTTAATGCTGGTAGTATTGATATTGGTCTAAAATTTGTGGGGTCCGATTTTGTACCTGATTTGAATAAGGGAATAATTTTGCTATGCTTCATCAAATCAGGAAATACTCCAGTATCAATACATTTATTAAAGATATCAGCTAAATATGGTGCAATAGATTCAACAATTGAATGTAACACTTTGACAGATAGGCCCCACAGATCCTCAGTCTTCTTTAAATTTAGCGATTTAAACGCTTTAATAATAGTGGTAGGGGTTACATAAATGAATTTAAAGATAGTTGTACATTCTGTTACATTCTTTTTCAATAGTAATTCAGCGACATCGGGCGATGAATTTAAAGACTTTGTTGTCTCTACCGGTATATTGCAGAAGAATTTCTCAAAGTGATGGGCAATTTCAACATCGGAACTTATTACAGTATCGTCGATTCGAAGACTGTAATGGCGATCTTTTGGTTTCGTTTTCCCGGTTTCATCATAGATTACCTTCCAAATAGTTTTCACCTTATCACAGGAATTTGTGATCTTTTTAGACAAGTAATCAGCTTTAGCGGCAGCACACATTTGCTTAAAGGATTTGGAAAACATTTTCACGTACTCTAGGAACTCCGGTCTCTTATCGATTGTCCTTTGTTCATAAAGATCGTAGAGACGACGTCTTTTTTCATGAATTTCAGGTGTAGCCCAGTCGCTGAATTTAGTTTTAACCCTGTCTTGTACTTTCTTTAAATTGAAACAGGCATCAAATTCTTTTTTGATGCAGTTAAACAAGGCCGAACACATACAATTAGCATCCTCTTGAGTAAATGTAAGATAACATAGTCTCCTCTGAATGTTATGGTTAAACAAATCTAAGCGATTTTCAGAGATAAGAATAAGAATAAGAATAATTTTTATTTTACCAAAAGAAACATTTCTACATTTAACATAATTTAACAGTGACTTCCACACTAGGCATAGCCTGTATCGTGGAAGTCGTATCATACACATCAGGTTCATTAACAATAGGTATAGGTCTGCACATGGCGGCTTGTGGATCACTCTCAATATTTCCACTGAAGTTGAAGGAGGCATATTGTCCGCAATGGTCAGAGCTTAGTTTGTTTATGATAGATTTATCAATCGCACCAACACTACTAAATATGTTATCAATACACGTTGAACTGGTAGCTGTGATTCTGGTAGACTCAGAAAACAAATTCACTAGGCCAAAAGAATTAAAAGTGTTCAATAAACTCACACTCATAGATGATTCTTCACACAAATTAACATTAAAATCACCACACACAATAATACAATTATTATTTGAGAATACACTATTGAGCACTTCATCCATAGTTGACTCAAATAAACTATAGTCCGCTGATGGGGGTCTGTATACGCATATAATTATAAATTGTTCCAATTCAATACACGACAGTTCAATCTGACGCTCAATGGACATGTTAACAATATCTTTGCGTTCTTTATGCTTTAAATCATGTTTTACCATAATCAAAGATCCGCCGCGGATGTGAACTTCTCTAGAGAAAGAACTTACTATACTATGATTGTTAAAATTGAACATAAATTCATGACCTTTAAGCCAGTGTTCAGTTATACACAAGATATGAATATTATGATTATCTATAAATAAACCAATTTCAAGTTCTTTACTAGTAAAACCTTGTATATTTTGGTGAACTATATTAATCGCATTATTATTGAAACTACTACTAGTGTTAAAATCGTCGGGGGGCGCAGAGCCGGCGGGGACACACGTTGTCGAAGAAATCAGTTTAAATCACCCGAAGACTCCGTCCCGGGAGATCCCGCGTCGCTACAACGTAACGCAAGATTCACCCTAGCACTACCATCACAAGTCATGCTAGTCATGACGGCGTCTATAATATTATATGCTAACAGATTAGCACAATCACGTAAGCATCTTTTCGAAAGATACATACGATTGCGAGTCAGGACAAAGTTTTTAATAAATTTATTCGTATCAAAATACGAAATCGTGGAGGTATACAGACTGAGTCTATAGAATAGGGAATTGAAATATTCTATCTTATTATACATTTTTTCAGACGTTTTGTCCGGAAACGGTAAGGCACACACAATGATTTTGCCCACACCTCGGTCAACAACACCGGCGAGAGTCTCGCAGAAGTCGACCACGTCACGCTTGGTATAACCCAAACTGTCTCCCAGCATGATCGCGACGGTGGTGTGTCGGTCGAACGCGTCGGCAGAAATAGACGAGGCGACGCGGCCGAGAGGAGCGCCCGGCAGACAGTTGTTGGTGACCGGCTGGTCCAGGCGCCCGGCCAGCAGCGCGCCGAGCCCGACACCCACCCGGTCCGTGTACAGCACCGTGCGGGGCGCGGGCGGGGCCGGTGCGGGCGCGCAGCACGCGGCGCTCGGGGTGTGGTGGGGCGCCCGCGCGGCACTCGCGGGCCTCGGCGTCGGCACGTCGGGCGCGCGCGGCGGGCGGCGGGTGCGGGGCGTGGGCGGCGCGAACGAGACGCGGCGCGGCGCCGGCTCCGGGTGGGCGCGGCGCGGGCCCCGGGCCGATATGCTTGTTATATAGCAGTTATAAAGTCGAGATATGTGTTTATTGGGGATATCGCAATGTCACGACGAACTAGGGCACTCCTTGAATATATTATGAATACATTTAAAGTTTTGTTTACATTTCCGCATAGCCGGAGGTTGTGTGTTGTGGTTTTCAGAACATTGAATGAAGCCTTTTTTTGCATGTAGAGTAGCACAGCTCTCAATCACAAAAACTTCCTTAATTACCCGAATAAAAGTTTTTTTTTTACTTTTCATTATACCGTTTTGTCGGATTTTGATACATACACATATTAATACCAAATTTCAGCTTTCTTACTAATGATCACGTAGCTAAGCCGCGGATGGACAGATGGACAGACGGACAGACGGAACGAACATGGCGACACTATAAGGATTCCTAGTTGACTAGGGAACCCTATAAACATGATGTACTCTTATGATAAAACGTATAATCAAGGGTGAGTATCCCTATGATATGCTGTAAAAATAATAACATTATCCTGTATTTATTACGAACAGTTATTTTCCTTGTTGATAATCAGAATGTTATATAAATACTGAATACAAAAAGGTACGCGATTCACATTTTCAAGATAAAAATGTTCTTTCCTTTTTTCCATTACATTATAAGTATGTTTAAGTACCTACGTCCAATTTGTTTTAATGAAATGTACATAATGTATGTAAATATCATGATTTCTACGTCTTACTTATTTACAAAATATAAAAAGGAAGATTTTGTTTGTGAAATTGAACCGAGGCAAATGGCTTTGGTTTGGTTAGATAACCGTAATCACTATTTCGCAAAAAAAAACCGATTTCAATGAGAAAAATTCTCATTTCCGATAATAATATTTTACAAGTTAGTATTGAAAAACAGAAGTAGAGGCAGACTCAAGCTCAGGTGGACGTCGTCGAACAGGATAGCAAGATCTTAGGGTTGATAAGTTGGAGAATCACCAACACTGGAGGCTGCGAGGACGAGATCCGAAGACGCTGCGCCATGACTACATCCTCGGTGGAAAAATTAACAAAGATTTGGAAGGACCGCAGAATAACCAGAAACACTAAAGTTCGATTGATGAGGTGCCTGGTCTTTCCAATGTTTCTGTACGGAGCTGAGACGTGGACACTGAGAATGCGAGATCGCCTCAAGATTGACGCATTGGAAATGTGGTGCTGGAGACGCATGCTCAGAATCCCGTGGACTGCGCACCGAACCAACGTTTCAATCCTGAAAGAACTCAACATCAAAGAGAGATTATCGTCGGCTGTGCAAATACGAATCCTCAAGTTCTTCGGTCACATCACGCGCAACGAGGGCTCCATGGAACGATTGGTGGTGCAAGGGGAAGTGGAGGGCAAAAGATCTCGTGGGCGCTCTCCAACGCGATGGACAGACCTCATCAAATCTGTGACACAATGCGGCATAAACGAGAATTCTCACTCCGCCAAAAATAGGACTACATGGCGGTGCATCACGAGAGAAGCGGTGGCGAAAGAATCGACCTAACCATGACCACGACCACTCTGCCAAGAGTGCACGACTACGAAGAAGAAAAGTTGGAGAAGGAACGCTACGGATAGATCGGACTGGAGAGATTTACTAGACCAGCCCGTTTAGCACAACTAGTTTTCACGACTACTGTTGCGCGACATAGCGCTACCCGTCACTCTCTGACACCACTAGACAGAAAGAGACAAGTAATTAACTCACACGAGAAATAATCGCGTATGAAAATTATGATAGAGGTGCAGGCTGGCCCATCCGCGGCTGTAACGCCTCAGATGATGATACTATAGATAGAAAAACGCCGAAATCGTCAGAGATGCGCCTACAGTATTTTAGGAGTTTCTTCGATTGCTCATGGAGTCATCAGCTCTTTGCTAAAATTTTATTGCGCCAGTCTGGAGATGAAATGCGGCTTTACGAATGCCCGTGGTTTGGTTAAAGTTTTATGTCTTGTCAGGCCAGAAAGTGAGATTATCTCCTCGCCTAGCGGGCAGAAATTCCCACTTACGGCCTAGAGTGTCGTTAAAAGTATAAGATACAGATGACGTATAATTTAAACCTTCTTTACATGGCAAAAATGTCAAATGACTTAGGCCCACATCGAATAGAGACATATTATGATGGATGTGTATGACATTGATTAATGAGACAGCTTTTATACGGCCGTGTCAGAAAAAAAGGGCATGTGTGCAATTCCATATTATCTTATCAGTCAGTTAATTTTGGTTGGAATATATTTTCTAATGATTCTAAAAACGTTTCTTTACTTGCGGTCGTTTAGATATCTCAATGATTTATTAACTTTATCTGGTCACATGACTCGCATTTTTAACAGAAGAAAGAAAAAAAGGGTTTTTTATGATCACTCCCAACTTTAAGATATTCTTTTTTAAATGCAAAAAAAAAGATAGGAATGCTTAAAGTAGGTTTCTTAACTATTTTATTTTGGACTTGAAGCGACGTCGGAATCATGCTAATACCTGCTAAATTTTCAAATTCCTTTAATGAAAACCAGTATTTAGGATTCAAATTATACACAAATTGACCCATTTTCCTTTTACATACTTAACTCTTCACCGGTGACCCAAAAATGTACACACCTTTTTAGGGTTTCGTACCCAAAGGGTAAAAACGGGACCCTATTACTGAGACTTCGCTGTCCGTCCGTCCGTCCGTCTGTCACCAGGCTGAATACCAAGAACGGTGATAGCTAGACAGTTGAAATTTTCACAGATGATGTATTTCTATTGCCGCTATAACAACAAATACTAAAAATAAAATAAAATAAATATTTAAGGGCAACCAATCCCGTTTGTTGGGAGCCCCAACAAACGGGATTGGTTGCGTTAACTTTGCACCTCATTTGTATGGGGCGCTATACATACCTGGTCCACACTTAACTTAACCAATTAAGGATGGAAAGTGTTTGTATGGAACCCTCGGTGCGCGAGTCCGACTCGCACTTGACCGGGTTTTTTTTTTTCAATTCACACGCTTTTATTACTTTTGCTTCATCCTCGACGCCGTTGTAGAATTCGCCACATTTGACTCATCATCGTCATCAGACGCCGATAGACAAAGGCCTTCCCCAAAGTTCTCCACAACGATCGGTCAAGCGCCGCCCTCATCCAACTGCCTCCGATTCTAAAGACGCCGGATCACCTTGTTGGGGGTCTTGCCACGCTGCGTTTTGCGATACGCGGTTGCCACTCAAGAACCTTTCTTTCCTTTCTTTTAAATTTCATGGTTTATCAGCAACAGCAATTTAAAGAAAGGTCACAGCAATATAGTAAGAAAATTTGTGATAATGAACGTCAGTGCAATTTGGTGTAAACGTTTGATGCTGGCCAAAGACTATATACCCCCTAGACATATGTTCTCATACAAAAAAACGTAACTCTGAAAAAGCTCAAAATTCGGTATAAAAACTAGATGGCGCTGCTTCGTAGCCTGGAAGTGACAAAAATGTTATTTTTCACCAACATTTTTAAGTGATTTTTGATTTTTGGAAATCAAACGCATTACTGCTTTATTTTAATACGATAATATAACTTAAATACACAATTTTTAAGGATTATATTTTTTACTCTTCAAAAACGTGGTTTGATCGTATTAAAATAGATGGCACTACCTCTGGATAGCTCAAGGTTGCTTGCGGGCTCGCCAATTTTTGCTACACAAAATAGCTAGATGGCGTTGGTGCACTGATGTAATGGACAAAATAAGTTACGCCCGAATTGTCATGCGACATTTCCCACTAACAAACAGTCAGTAACGTAATATTTGTTAGATAAGTTTTGTACAGTCAAGGAATTTCATTTCCTACCCATTTCGTTACAATGTCGTTAGACATTCGCAATGCATTAAGGTCGAAAATTATATTTCAATAATAGTATTGAAATGTCAATATTATTATTTGTCACTTCATTTTACAAAAAACCTCCTCGCGAAAGGTTATCATTTGCTTTTAATTTCTAATTAGGAACATATGTCAGTGTCAATCGAGAAAATCGTAAAATAATTTTCAGCAACGTTATTAATATGAAAAATAAAATGCTTGCCGCTAACCGTGAACTATTAAAAGATAATGATAATGACTGAAAACAATGAAGAGCTCAAAGAGTGGAGTTACACCAGGAAGGAATACGGATTTATGAGATCACGCGTCGGCTCAATGCTAGCAGGGACACAGTTTGACGTTGGGTACGGCGATATAATGTTGAAGGAAACCTTATTGATCTACTGCAAAGCAAAGTAACCATTGCATCGTCCGTTTGCCATGGCCCAAGACCAACGCCGACGACAAAACGGCTTTACGCCAAAGGGACGATTTGCGGAAATGTTTGACATTTACCCTAGAACAATTAGAAATTGCCTACATGCAGGCGGCCTGCGAAAATATATTCGTTCGTTTTGTTTTTGTTAAAAGTAATATAAAAAAAACGTTTATAAAATTGTGGTTTTATTGAATTATCACTGTCGTTAGTTCTGTTAGTTTTTGTATAGATAAATTTCGGGTGCCTGTCGTATCGCATAACGTTTTTTGTCCTAAAAATGTTTGGCCGAGAAAGTTTGGCATACTGTTGAATGGCATACTACTCGTTTGTCCTAATAATTTTTGCGCATACTCTCTTAAAGTCCTAAATCAAGTTTGTCCTAATATTGATAACTAAAATCTAATTACCTAAAGCATAATATTCCTAACATGAATTGCCCTAAGAATTATTTTGCCTATTATCAAATTGGCTAAAATTACAGCACCTAAACTAAACTATGGTAGGCGTGAAGTCAGAATCGTTACGTATTCTACCTTCAGGCAGGTAAGGTAAGGTACATAACTCGAAAGTTTCATCATAATACGTCCAGTAGTTTTTTGAGATTAAGTGAAACGTACATACATACATCCATCCAAACTTTCACGTTTATAATATTATTAGGATTAGGATGTAAGTAATTTTTATGTTTAAATAAAACATACACAAATAGTGAAATGAGACGAAAAGTGAAATGAGACGAAACGGAACGTAGTAAACAAACATCGCACCTAACGTCATCTATTCACTTTTTACTGTCACTTGGAAGTTGGAATGTCGTTGAACGCTTGACGACTGTGTTACTTCACGCTTGCGCGTACCGTACAGTAGAAATTGAAAAATGTCGACTTTTGAATGAATTGATACCCTTAGCGGCATCTAGCGATGTAGAACGATAGTAACAAACGGAGTACGGTGCGTAGTATGAAGAATATCGGTCTAGGGGGTATATAGTCTTTGATGCTGGCTATACCATGAAACGTATCTAATGGATAATGCAGTGTAATATGCATCGGGTGAGGAGGTGGGATGGAAACTCAGTCATTATTTACAAGATTTATGTAAGTATATCCCTACCAGCTCTCTACGTATAACATCTACTCCCGTCTAACCTCATTTATCCCTTAATGCTTTAATACATACATACGTATTATTAACCTACATTTTCTACGTGTTTAAGAGAGGAAAGAAGGTAGAATAGGCACTTTATCTGGTTTTACAACGTTTTATCTGCATACGTGTAGATGAGACTGTTTGCCTATCACAGCAGCCTTTGCAATGCACCTCCACTTGCTACAGTCTTCAACGATACGGGAACATTGCATGAGACGTACCATCCATAAATAAGGCGTCGTTTACAGTGACCCGAATGCAAAATAAGCGCAGAATAACGGCGCGTGAGAATTACGCTTTAAATCGCGCATAGAATTCCTCTGAGGATTTTAAAAGATGTCATCCGCTGCTGTGATGTTAATTATTGCAACAGTTTTGTTTAATTTGACATTTTCATCAGTCAGCGTAGAGTGCAGTGTGAACACACGTTTTATGAATACGAAGGCTGGTATTAAAATAACTAGATATACACGGCGGGTCCAAGTATTTAGTACCTAAGTTAGTCCAGCCCACGATGTATAAAGGAAGCAATCGTCGATAGCAATCTGGAATCCTCAAACAGACGGCGAATTCAAATCAAATAACCGGCCGGAGCGAGTTTTCACCGGTTTAAACCAGTTAAAATCGGTTCGCGTCAGTTTACGGTGGGATGGGCCGCGCTGTCTACAATCTCATTTGACTAAGCAACGGCTTCTTTGGATTTAGTTCGTGAAGTTGTGAAGTGCCAGTAAACATCCGAATTGGGAAAGTTTTTTTAGCTTAAATTTGCATTTGCCGAGTCCCAGCGTTGGCATAGTTAACGTTGAAGCGACAAGCTGAATTAAATTATTAAAAATCTCTGTAATGACTGAACATTTACTGATCTAATAATTATCAAAAACTTTCTAGCAAAAATCATTTCAACCAATTTCAACTACACGTCTGAGCACCTGAGGCAGATTTACATCCCTGGCTCAATTTATAATTATGTGTTATCATTTTAGGACCAGGAGGATGCTTAATTTTCAATTAGATAAACACTGAAACAGAATCTGTGTACTCTATGAAATGGTAAGTATTTAGACTTGTTACATCCGGGTCATTGTCAGTTCAAAAAACAAAAGTTGTCTCTTCGGTGGCCAATAGTTAACAGCGTATGTACATAGAAGTTATGTTTTTAATACGCAAGCCCATAGAAAGGGAAACGTCGTTTATGCTAATATAATTTTGATCGGAAAACTAAGCCTAAAGTCCTTAACTTTGTAGGTGTCCACCGAAAAGACGCGAACCTAAATCTGACAATGACCCATCCCTTCCTTGCGTTGCGGGTAACAATACATACATCTGTACTTTTCACAGAATGACCTTAAGCTCTGCATTTCTCAGTGCCATACGACTAAGCGGCGCCGGCGTGCGAGGAAAAATGTTCAACAGTATAATCCTATTGTTCAACATTTTTCCTCAATTTTCCTAGCCACACTCAGCAGAGTTTTGGTGGTAATAGGCTTAGAAGAGAAAGGATTTTATTTCTCGACAAAACAAGCAAGAAACTGAGGTGAGCAATGAATGTGTGCTTGCAGGATTTGAAGAGGACGAGGAGGCTGGACATTCTCATCGTTCTCACCGCACACACCGCCCGCTCACCTTGTCACAAATATTCGCTACACAAAGTACAGAAGTGGCATTGGGCAGAGCTCATTAAATGAACACCTACTAAAACTCGCTGTATTTTATAAATTTGGGTGGCGTAGGCTCGGTGATGGTGATGTTCTTTGGAGGAGGTCTCTGCCTAGTGGCGCACTACTTTTAGCTGATGATGTGATAAATAACTAATCCTCGGCGTTACCCCCCCCTTCTTCCCTACATTTTGCCCCGTAACTATTAGTCATAATGTAGTGTTGTATTAGATCGTCACGTCTTTTTCGAGTTTCTATGGAATGCAGTATATTATTTCTGTTCTCCATTCCAACACTTCCTTATTGGTGAACTTTTCTGTCCAGCCTATTCCCTCCATCCTTCGCCAGCACCACATCTCAAATGCTTCAAGCATTTCTTTGTCCCGTTGTGCCATGGTCCACGTCTCGCAGCCAGATAATAATAAACGACGACGCGGTTGGCGCAGTGGTTAAGCAACTACCTACTGAGCCGACGGTCCCGGGTTCGAATCCCGGCAAGGGCAAATATTTGTGTGATGAACACGAATATTTGTGCCTGGGTCATGGATGTTCTATGTATTTAAGTATTTATTTGTCTATATAAGTATGTATATCGTCGCCTAGTACCCATAACACAAGCCTTCTTGAGCTTAATTTGGGACTAGGTTGATTTGTGTGAGGTTGTCTGAAATTTATTATTAAAAAAAAATGTTTCTTTTGTGATATAAGTTTGAATAAATCGTTTCCGGATTAATCTGGCCATTTTTGTTTTAAATATATGTTTTTTGTAATGACAAGATATGCATGACCATAATATGGCATTTGAAGCCAGTGTAATTTGATATGGTACACTTATCATTATTCAGTACATCTGTACTTTCACTTATCAGTTTTTTGTAATGAAAAGTTAGGCATGACCTTAATATATGTCATTTGAAGCCAGTGTACTCGTAATTTGATATGGTACAGGTACTAGGGTGTTGCTTATTTTCTAAGCCCCTACTCTCACCCCCTCATTCTGTTCTAGGGCCCGAAAAAACGTCACTGATTTTTTATTTATTTTTTTAATTCAGTTTTAGGGGTCGCTACCGCCCATTAAATCCGAGATAAATGTTAATAAAACTCGGTTCACATAGTTTTATTTTTATATTTTTTGCAGTGATATTGTTTGAATAACCTAATGTATCAATCTAGTCATATATCAAGTAAATTATTCTCTGTAGAAAAAAAAAGTTAGGTAGTTCATATTGAACAAGATAGGTATTTTTTGTTTGTATATTTTTTTTAATACAATTATGTACGTTCTGTAAGTATTATGATACAAAGAAAAAAACTTTTCTTTCTCATGTCTTTTTCAGATTTTTTACTTGCCGGTAGCGACCCCTAAAGCTGAAATAAAAAAATAAATAAAAAATCAGTGACGTTTTTTCGGGTCCTAGAACAGAATGAGGGGGTGAGAGTACGGGGTTAGAAAATAAGCAACACCCTAACAGGTACACTTACCTATCACGGCTAGTTGGCTAGCAAACTTTAAATCAATCTAATATTTTGGAAGTCGGCCAACGGTTACATGTGAGATGCTAGTTTTCTATTTTATGAAACATGAGGTAACTTCTGATAATAATTATATAGTTTGATATTATATGTTTCGTGCATGTATCGGAAAAAATAGAACCATTTATTTGTTAGCGTAGATATTCATACGTGACTATAGAAATCATTGTAAATTACACGTAGATTTAGTAGTTCATTGTAATGCAGTACATTGTAACGGTTAATTATTTTCTAAAATACAATCTTAAACAATAATTTTCCGCTGTTGACAAAACACTAAGAGTCATTTTTATAACAAAAATAATGCGTATTTTGAAGCACGTACAGACAAAAGAACTTGCTTCAAGGAAAAAAACACTGTTTGCCGGCTGCAAATACAGCTGTTAATACAGACTACTGTTTTTTGACGACATCATGCGATGTAAACAATGTTGCGGTTCAATAAATAAATATAATTATTTACGCTTCGCACTTTTCATAGCACGAAAGGACGTTTAGAGAGCTACAATGGACCCGATATTATGAGGCCTTATTGGTTTAAAAAATTTTTTTTTTCATATTATGACAAATATATTGATAATTTCAACCAACTTTTTGAAGTGATTTATACTTTTCCCCGAGTTCTAGGTAGTAACGTAGCTATTTCTTGCTTTTATTGCGAGCAGTGGAAAATAAGTTGAAAAAACTAAATTTCCGCGTGAATTTTGTCAATTTCGAGTAGTTTTTGAAACAAAAATTTTCAATGAAAAATCAAACTGTAGGTTTGAAATATATACCAATAAATCCCATTAGCCCTGTTCTAGGTAGTAACACCAATAATATGTTAAATAAAATGTTTAACCATAGAGAAAAATGTCAAAAACAATCAGCATTTTCAAAGGAATAAGGCCTCTTATCATTAAAATGTAATACTGCTGCTACATACTGCTATGAAAAGTCGGGAGCCTGATAATAATTCAAGAATATAGGTATAGGTATTATAGATAACTATTTACTGGTTATCTCCGACTGGAAATGTTTGCTCGACTCATTATCAATGAATGCCACAGTTAAAAATGTGTTTCCGGTTTTTCAGAAAACCTGTTTTTTTTAAACAGCAGTACCCTAGAAAATAACATATGACGCAGCCATTATTATTAAGGGTTCAGTGCTTATAAAAAAGTTTCCATTCATTTCTTTAATTTTTATTGTTTTTCAATAGTGGCCGTAATAAAAAATGTAGGTGTCTGCATGTTACAACTCAAAAGTTTGAAGCCTGGCAGACTACGTCTGCAGTCTTATCAATAGGATTCCCATTGCCTACGGAACTCTAAACTCGATACGGAACACAAGTTTAGGTCTTATGGAATTATTTAAGCGTCATTTCATTGCATGCCATCTGAATGTTTACACAAGGGCGCTATAAAAGTGACATATTCCACATTCACTAGTCAGTTACTTTCTGTAAGCAGCCTGCAAATAGTTCATTCAACTTTTACAGTATGCGTCTCTTGTTTGGTAAGTTATTGTGTGTCCAGATTTCATGTATTTTACCAATGAATATCTTCATAATAGCAGAAATGTCTTTTTTCAGTAATTTCGTTGTTCTGCCTATTAGCAGGACAAGCATTAGCAAAAGATTGTTACTGCCGTTCCTTCATAGTATCACCAGTGTGCTCGGTGGAAGGTAACACCTTCCAGAATAACTGCACGTAAGCCATTTATATTCGATTGATTTATACAATTTACAAAATATTTCACGAAATAATGTCATGTACATACATTTAGGATGTTTGTTCATTTAGGTAAGAATGAAGATTTTTTTGTTATATCTGAATCGATGAGCGAAGGATCGTTACCGGCATTGTGACTAACGAATATACATAAGGCATTTCCGTTTACAGTTGCATTTGACTACAATATTTGGGTCATTGTCAGTTCAAAAAACAAAATTCGTCCCTTCGGTGGTCAAAAGTTAAGAGCTTGTATGAATCTAGGTTATGTTGCTATTACATCGGATAATAGAAGAGGGAACGTTATTTATTCCCACAGGCATTTAATCAGAAAATTAGGCCCTGGCATCCTTAATTTCGCAAAAAAATTACCACCGGAAAGACACGCACCTAAATCTGACGATGACCCATTTATTGCCTTTTTTATACATACTTACTTTTCGCTTTCGCAGCATTGGCTTGGTCCAAAAAACTGATTTTCTGGTCGCCTTCGTGAACCAGCCTCTTTTCAGCAAGATCTGCCTTTCCCGTAGCAGTGGGGCAGTCCTAGACTGTGTTTATACTAATACTTACCTTGATTTGTACAGTGTAATTCTTATTTGTGCTGACTACTATTATTTGAATAGTTTTAATGGAGATTACTATTATTTCAGGAGAAAATGTGCAAAGGAACCATACGCTTATGACGGAAAATGCCATCCCAGGACCTAATGTCAGCGTCACAAAATGCGCGGAGACGTTATTCTGATTAAATAATATGACGTATGAAACAGAAAATAAAAACGCACAACAAAAATATTTTGTTTAATTCCATGCCACCTGCTGTTGTCATAAGTGTTGACAATATTCACACTTTTTTTTTTTTTTCATTTCATTTTTACTCATTCTTAACAAACAATATTGTGTTGAATGTACATAAGTATATAATTCTAATTAATCTAAGTTTTACTACAATAACAAAAACATAAGTACGTAGAATAACACACATTTCAAATAAATAAATAAAAAAAAACTATATTATTATTTTCCCTATGAATCCATTAAATTAGATTACATGTCAATTATGCTACAATTACATGTCAATTAAATAACTGTTTGCCTGCTCTTGTGGATCTTCTACGGCCTTGTCTGTTTTAAGAATTAGCTTATCATTGTCCTTTGCTCGTGTCTTGTTCCTGTGCCTATTTACGATTTGCCAGATTCCTTTACTGGTATTATTAGCTTTGTCTATTTCCAAGCTTACAGCATATCGTTTGGCATACCTAACTACACGCCTATAGACAGATATATACTTATTTCGACATGTCTCTATGGAGGCGTTTGAGTTCTCTCTATCATATGTATTCAGGAAGCGCTTCATTTGGCTTGCTATTTTTATACGGCATGTATTTAACGCGGCGACAAATTAATCAGATTTAGGGATTTATAAAAAATTAAAGGGGATAGCAAAAATAATAAGTTGGCGACTAATTGCGGAGACTATTAAAGTAAAAAGTAGCAGCTAAGTAATCAATTTTCAGCTTTGTTTCAATATAAACTAGCATCGAGTTATTGTTTTGGCGACTGAATTAACTAATTAAGCGGAAACATGACAGCGGATAAAAAGTTGAAAATGGCCTACTCTAATTGTTCAATAGAGATTACATATAAAATAAATCAAGGTCATAAAAAAAATACTTTGTGCGACAATTTAAGAGCTTTAATCAAAGTTGAAAATTGCATGTATAAATAATAATTTTGGTCTATAGTTTTATTTAGTGGCTCTGATTTTGGTCAATTTTTCGTCAGGTGTGATGTCATATTGACACCTATTTTTTATGATTCTATCGTATAGAATACGTTAAAATAAACGTGTTTTGTATGGACAACTTTTTTCTAAACTTAATAATTACCGAGATATGGACTCCTAAAACCGACAATATTTTTTTGGATATTGTGTCAGACTCTGCCTTAGCTCCGGCTTTTTATATACACTCTAGGGGTAGGGCAGACAAGACCACGTGGAATCGGGGTTGACAGCTTCGGTTCTGAGGCAAGTCTTATGATAATGCAATGCTTATTTTAGCGTAGCGTGTTTTAGCTAGATTCGGACTAAAATAAGCGTGTTTTGTATGGGCAAAACATTTTTACCTAAAAAACGCTTATCGCCGTTTTCATTAAATTATGGTTTCGAAAACTAAAAAAATAACTCTCCATTACTTTCATATAGTACCCATTTTAATATTTAAGCTGCCAGCAAATCAAAGCCCAAAATGCTTTTTTAGATGGAGACCTGTAGTTGCCACTAATATAAAGTTTGTTATCCTTCTGCTAATATTAGTCGCCAAGTCATTATTTATAGTACCTCACCTATGATTTCAGTAATCTTGTTTATTATTTCTGCTACCTTAAAGTAGCTGCCATTATTTGAATTTTAAAATATCCTTAGTTTAAAGCTTATTTAATATAAATGATTGCCAAAATATTTAATCGCTGACAAGTTATTATTTTAGTTGCAAATAGTTTGCTGCTCTTTAATTTTTCTGTCGCCGTGAAAATAATAAGCCTTTTTATACCTTTAGTAATCCAAGATTTATAGGGTCGTTCTCAAAAAATTTGCACCGCCACCTGTCAACAGGTTTGTCTTAGAAGAAGTTTTTTACACCGCATTATTTTAAATATTCAATTATCAACACATATCTATAGACACTTTTTAAATAGAGGCCAAATGCTTTTAATTAAAATTAAAGTATATTAATAGACAAAAAAACTATTTAAAACTATGTTTTGTCGCTCACTTGCCGTGTCCCAACGCGAGGTACTCTTGTTTCGTTGTAATAAAAACATATACATTACCGACTTAGCTTAAGTTCAGTACTCCATTTTATTTTCACATATGATGAAGATTGAATACTACCATATCGAATAATAATACTATGCTTATTTTGCGAATTATTTGCAATTTAAGTTTGTCCACGCCATTTTTTGTCGTTCACTTGTCATGAGACAAACATTACGATTGTGTGACTACTATTTCGTTTCCCCTGCCTCACCCCGCATAAATCGAGACCTTCAGTTGCCACCTAACACTGTTCCGAGTGACACGTCGTCAGCGTGCTGCACTAAAAAAATATGATACATACACTTACGCGAGCGGGAGTTTGTAATGGGTATGTAGTCTATATTCTGCTTTCCATATTTTGGTTGACGTGGGTACTATTGCATTCATTTTAATTTATAACGCGTAAAGTATGGTCTACTTGTATGTGTATAAATATGCAGTTCATCAACAAAATACTTTATTTGTTTTGATGACATAACTGTCATTTTGTCCATTACCTGTATGTCGTTCACTTGTCTATATAAAAACAGGTGAACGACACATACGGCAGGTGAACGACAATTATTTAAACACTTATACAAAATAATTTAAAAACCAGGTTTTATCGGTCACTCGCCGTGTCTCAACTCATGTTTTGTTGTTATAAAAACATTCCATTTTACTTTCAAGCTATCTTAGGAATCCTTAGCAGGCGGCGCCCACACCAGATTTTGAAAGCATCAATCCTCTGCCTGTCAGCGGCTTTGAGCTTCCAGGTCTCTACCCCATAAAGAGATATGGAGAAGACAAGTGCACAGACGATGTGCACGTTAGTCCAGCTAGGGATGTTTCTATCTTTCCATATTTTGCCGCGTTGGGTCATCGCTGTTTTGGCCATTCCGATTCGCCTGCGAATCTCTGGTTTGGATGTGCCTCTATTTGTGACAATGGAGCCAAGGTACTGGAACTGATCAACAGTTTCGAACTCTTGAAGCAGGTTAGTACTTTGTCAACTAGTAATGGTCGACTATCATCAGCTCGGTTTTATTGTTATTAATATCGAGACCCATTCTGAGGCTGGTTGTTTTGAGTCATTCCAAAAGTTGGGCCACTTCTGCTTCGGGTGATGCAAAATAGGCGATGTCTACCGTACCTTCAAGGGCTCCATATCTGTTATATAGTATTGGGGATATTATGCATCCCTGTCGTACGCCTTTCCGGAACTTAAAATTCTTGTAACTATGTGACATGTCCTACCGACACCATTCTGTATCCAGACTCGTAACGGCTTTATAAAGTGTTACCAGATGTGCTGGCAGCTTCAGACAATCCTCCCATAGCTTATCCCACCTAACGCAGCCGAAGGCTTTCTGGTTATCAGATGTGAAGGAATTCCTCGAAGATGGCGAAAACAGCAGTAGGTTACTCAGCGGGTAAGAAATAATATGTCAAAAGAGGCAGCATTAGGATGCAGAAACGTTATTTAAATGATTCGCTGTTGAACCCTCATAACAAATTTATAAGATCACATGGGTATGCTTGAGGTTTGCATCTTTTTGCCGGTTATGACCTTTCTGGATTGTACAGGCTTCAAAAAACCTCCTGAGAAATTTCCTATGAGATGAGAATTAAAAGCTTGTTTTCTTTATGCAAATTACTGACATAAGGAAAAAAGAAAAAAAAAAACAATCAAAAAAGCACGAGTTAACAGCTCAACGTAGGTATTTTTTTAAATGTCACTTACCTGCAACCGTCGTCGTTAACCTGCAAACAAATTCAGTGAAGATTGAACATATTTGTCGCAAACCTGCACCCATTGTCGATAACTTGGTACAAAATGTCGTTTACCTGACATCGATGTCTTTCACCTGTCGACCTAAAATTTCAAACCCCTATATCTTCTAAGATATTCAATTTAACTACTTCCCTCGACGTGATATCAATTGTCTGAATATATTTCAAGCGATCCTATGAAAAATAAAAGAAGAAATCGCAACTTAAAAAAAAAATGCAAAATTAACGCAGCGGTGCAAATATTTTGAGAACGACCCTATACGCGTATCTTTGGCTAATTTTTATTTTCCTTTTTCTAAAACTACTTTTATATAAACCACTGAATTTACTAAGGAATGTGTTGATACCAATATTGTTCCAGTTTTGCTGTAAGAGGTTTTTTCTGAAAACCAACTTATTATTTTTAGTTAGCGGGCGACGTTCAGTGTAATTTACCTGTTCATCCATCTTGCTTTCTACAAATTCTAGGATTAGATCACAGCCCAGACCCGCGTGTCTGTCGGCTAAACTATTATGATCAACCCATGTGTTTTTAACACAGTCAGAAGATACATTAGTCAAAAAGTTGTCAATACAAGACTCCGACTGTTTCCTTATGAATGTTATATCACTAACAAGAGGCACGAAGCTATAACATTTAAGTAGGGTTAGAAAATCAGCAGACTTATTGTCACTTTTTTGTATTTTAATATTAAAATCTCCACATATGATAGATTTTTTACAAAAACAATAATCGAGTAGTTGCTCCAGTTTATCCAAAAAGCCAGACAAATTACTTTCAAGCGGACTGCGATAGCAGCAAATTCTTATTCATAACATCATAGTAATGACAATTAGCATAAAAAGTCTTACATCTATACAGAGCATTCATAATACTGGTGCCTGAACTAGGAGAATCCTGTATCTCAGGCTTTGAGAGTTCAAATTATACGCTAAGTACCAAAATAATCATTTACAATTAATACAATACTAATTATTGAATTCATAATATAATAATACTATAAAACCACATACTTTATTTAATTGTATGAAGTATATTCAGTTGCAGTACGTATAAAAGATCGTACCAACACTAATTATTTACCTGTTGTTCCCGTATTATTTTACACTTGTTTTGGTATTGTTAACAATATTTTTCGATCATAATATTATTAATTCATGTCGATCGCGATTCAACGCGGTAATGCAGCGAGCGTGATGGGCACCTTTGCTCCCGGAATGACTCGGGGCGGGTTATTTGATTAATACTTACTTATTTGGGTTGTGTTAGGTTAAGTGACTGAGTGATTACCTATTGACATTTTGTATTATTTTTGAATAATGAACATTAATTCATATAATTTTGACATAAATCAAACTTGTAATGTAATATATATTATCTTGAAATAAAATGATCTAATCTAATCTCATACTTTGCTTACCAAGTCAGTTAGTTTTAATTTTGTTCATGATAGTTACTGTTGAAGCTTCAAGACAAAGTATAGTGGCCTTCAAATTCAAGATTCAAGTATTTACGCTGAAAACATTTTAGGTACGAGTACATAAAACTCATTGAGGTAAATACCTAATAGCAGTCGCATCACGACGAGTATATTTTTAAATAGGAGGTTCCATAGCGATGCAAAATACTCATTAAAAACTTCCTTTCTCGTATTGCTGTACTTTCTGATCCCTAATTATTTTTATTTAAGAGTCATTTTCAAAAAACATGTACATAGTTGAGTCATTTTCAAAAAACATGTACAAGGTTAAGGGCTTTAATTAAAACAAAACTTAATTGATACCTGTGTGTCACGATAGTTACCCATATATTTTGTATGAGTAACTTTCGTGACACGAAAGACGCGATCGTAATTTTGTTTTTATTAAGTCTTTAACTATGTACATGTTTTTTGAAAATGACTCAGTTAAAGACTTAATAAAAACAAAATTACGATCGCGTCTTTCGTGTCACGAAAGTTACTCATACAAAATATATGGGTAACTATCGTGACACACAGGTATCAATTAAGTTTTGTTTTAATTAAAGCCCTTAACCTTGTACATGTTTTTTGAAAATGACTCTTAAAGCAATAAAACGTCTGCTAACGTAAACAAAATGTTTACAATGAAGCGAAAAATGAAAAAAAATAATGGTTCAGACAGGATTCGAACCTGCGTGTCCAACGGCTTTCCGGCCCAACACGGGCGTCCTACCAACTGGACCACCGAACCAGATATCATAGCCATTGAATCTTTCAACCAGTTGCTTCAACATGCCTTAGGGTTTTTCGCTTCATTGTAAACATTTCTGATCCCTGTTTTCAAATACCTAAGTTTCTTTTTTCATTGGTTTTTCGTTTAGTGCTTAATTTCTCTGGTTCTGAAAAGTGAATTAGGACTTTCTAAGAAAGATACAAGATACAG
Source organism: Apotomis betuletana (assembly GCA_932273695.1). Lineage (NCBI taxonomy): Eukaryota > Metazoa > Arthropoda > Insecta > Lepidoptera > Tortricidae > Apotomis > Apotomis betuletana. The sequence continues at coordinate 500,785 of OW026318.1, read as the reverse complement.
AAGACAAATAAACAAAGAAAATAAAAAAATAATGACGAATACAGCCAATTTCTTTTTGACTATTTCAAATACAGTCAATTTAATGTATTGTTTGCTGTTGCAATTTTAAATACATTAAGAGTCCGCAGCAAGGTCCGCTCAACTCCGCGTTGAGATCGCGCGCTTACGCTTTAAAATGTTGTTGTTTCACCTAGAGGAAGACAGGGCGCTAGCAGTAAAGCGAGAGCGCGCTAGGAGCAAAGAGTATGTAATCACTACGTTTTAAGAGACGGGAGTGCCATACAAAAAGCGTGAACTCGCATTAGTATGAAACGGGGGCGAAACATACTGCCAATATGAAGCCGCAAACGATATCAGTGTCAGTGTCAACTCATGACATAATGCCAACATCAAGAACAAAATAGGGATGTCACATGTTACACAAATTATCGAATTATCGATATCGATATCGGTATTTTGAAAAAATGGTTCAGGCGGGGTTCGCATTCGCACCCGCGTCTCCAACGGCTTTCCGGTAATTTAAATCATTCAATATTTCGCTTCAATGTAAACATTTGGTTTACTTTAGGTTACTGACTTCATAAAAAAAAACAAGTGTGCAAATAATTTTATTTCGTTCAAACTTTGCTTGGCTTGCTGATAAACATAGACGAAAAAAGCCGTTTCATCACTCCAGTCTGTGCTCCAGGTTGGAAGTTCTGCAACACAAATAATACAGGGTAAACAGAAAATTACAGAGTAAAAATGAATCTGTTTGTCCAGATGAAACCGTACCATTCATAGTCCATTGAAGATTTTTCGTAAAATATTTCTGTGACCATAATCTAACTCAAACTGGCATAAAAAGTAGTGATAATAATGTCTTATCCTCTCATCTGAGACGGCTTTAACAGCTGTATTCAAGTGCACACTTTTGTATAAGTACACATACCAATAGGCTTTTGCTTGAAGAAAGATATTCCGTGTTTACCCAAGTATTTTTCACTTCAAATGAAAATTATCGATAAAACTTACATACAGCACTATTGTTTACATACGTATAAGGGTATGTATTATTTTACCCGAAATACCAAGTTTTCAATGAAACTTACGATTAACATGGTTATAACACGCAGTAATTAAGTATATTTTTTACTTACCGATCTTCGAACGGTGGAAATCTTGCCATGAATAGTCTTTTTTGACCGTCCATTCGACACGTTTTCATTCTGCATATTTCGCACTTTTTCCTTTTCAATCCACTCATTTTTGCAATTGTGATTGTCTTGTGTACCTTTTAGACGACCACTACACCCAAAGAATGCAAATTATTAGATTATTTGTGAAATTTGAATTATTTGTAAAGATCGCAGAACCTTGACAGAAGTGACAGACTACACAACAAAATAGAAACGTCATCTAACATGGCATGGCGGACAAAAATGGCGGCTGAAGTACAACCCGCCTAAATTCGATTGTCGCCAATTATCTAATGCTTTGTAGGTTTCAACGTTCTTTCAAACTTAGGTAAAAAATTCACCTCCGTTTCATACAGCCGTTGTCGATCGTTTTTTACCTTGAGAGTTGCGCGAGGCTGGCTAGGAGTAGCTATGATAAGGGCGGTGCTTACCGCCGCCCCCCCGGACCGTTCCCCGCGCTAGAGTAATTCGCTGCAGTTTCGCAACAATTTTTTGTAATTTATTTTAAGGTTTTCGTAGTTACGCTCTCATTTTAAAACTACGAGATCAATTTTGATAAATCTTTTTTCTTATCAAACTGCATAGTTTAATCGACACCGGAAATAGGTTTTGACTTCAATCTAAACTATATTGTGGTCGTAGTATGCCGCCAAACTGAACAACTTTCTGGGGTCTAAAAATGCAAAACTTGTACTCGCTCTATTTTCTTTCTATTAACATTTCAAGAGTCATAAACTAGTTTTAGCCCTAGATATATCTTATCTCATTATATTTAGAGAATTTCATGATAATGTGACATGTTATATTAAAATAAGGACGTAACTACGTTTGTATGAAGAATCGAGCTTGCTGCGGACTCTTAATGTATAACAATAAGTGTTGCACTGCAGCAATAAAACGAAAAAATGGCAGTGTGTAAGTATGACCCATTATTTATTATTATTGCACAAGTGAAGCTATTGATCTGATTGACGAAATAACGTAACGTAAAACGAATAAGACGATTTTTTTTCAAGATAAACTTTTTTTAAGGGCTGGTTATCCCTCACTGCCGGTTTCCGTGAGTCGGACTTTGTGGGAATAACCATGGGATTAAGAAGCCACAGCTTTCCTAGTCGCCAATACATTTATTTCTGCCGTACCCCGATTCGATCGGAAAAAACCGCTAAAGTGGCGCGCGGCGGTTCGTGGCACTACAATACTAAATAAAATAAAATATTACCCTAGTCGACTATGATTTTAATCCCTGATGTAATGAGCAGATTTTGATTTCTTTATCTTGAGTCTTCTTAGCTAAAAAAACCGGCTACGAACATGTTGGGCCACGCTCAGTGTAGGGTTCCGTAGTTGCCCATCCTTCACAATAGACGAAAATTACGAGTCAGATTTAAATTACGAGAAAGATAGATTTCAAGCTCTATAAAAAGGTCGTAAACGCCAAAGTAACTGTAATTACTTAATACCTTCTGGAAGTTATCGATTATACGCACCAGATGGAGCGAAATGTTTAAATACAGTATGACACTAAACCAAACTGTGTAACGTTCGAAGTATATGGACATCGCGCGGCACTTACGTCATTTTAAAGAAAATTATGAATTTTTGCGATAACTCAAAAACGGCTCGACCGATTTTATACCAGTGCAGGCAAAAAAAACAGAAATCAATACTGAAATAGGATTGTTTCAGTATCACTTTTCATGCTTTCCGTGTTTCATGGGCTTGCGTGGTTTTCGTTTTGAAACAACTCAGGAACTTGTTTGAAAAAAGTGTGTTTCAGTATCACTTTTCATTTTTTTCCTGGCTATGGCCGCTGTGACCGTTGTGAGACCAAGATGCATGTGTCATGCCACCAGATGTGGCGGCCCGTGTTCTCTGTGAACAACCGACCATACTCTAACAATTGCACTTCAGGCACTGTTTCAAGAACCGTTTAGACTGGTCAAATGAGGACAGATTAGTGCATCGGCAAGGATTTTTTTTTAACCAGACCAATTGCGATCCCCTATCTGCTATCCAATTACTGACATGCAATCTAAATAAGTATGTTTGGAAATAAATTCAAATACATAGTAGTAGACGACGCGGTAGGCGCAGTGGTTAAGCAACTGCCTACTGAGCCGACGGTCCCGGGTTCGAATCCCGGCAAGGGCAAATACTTGTGTGATGAACACGAATATTTGTGCCTGGGTCATGGATGTTCTATGTATTAAGTATTTATTTATCTATATAAGTATGTCCTAGTACCCATAACACAAGCTTTCTTGGGCTTAATTTGGGACTAGGTGGATTTGTGTGAGGTTGTCTGATATTTATTTATTTATTTATTAGTTATATGACACGAAAATTCGTTTCAAAATCGATTGCGCATAAGATTCTTTGCTCTAAATAGCAGTATGTTTATCGATATTATTTTTATCATAGATCAAATGTGAAATATGTCATCATATGTAGCATTTTACATCATTTATTATATGACCTTAGTTATACCTATTTTTTGACAGAGGGTGTGCCAATGACCCATACTTTCATTATCAATTAATGCCACAACTAAAACTTTATGTGTTTCCGGTGTTTCAGAAAACATGTTTTTTTTTTCAACAGTAAGACTGTAGAAAATAACATATGACGCAGCCATTATTATTGAGGGTTCAGTGCTCCTATATCAAAGTTACCATTTTACAGTTTAAGTGGCCATTATATTTTTTTAAGTGTCTGCATGTTACATAGGTCACGATCTTCAGACATAACCTCCCCACTGGGAGTTGGGTGTTAACACTTTCGACACCAGCAACCCGGTAGCCGGGCGCTCTGCTCATAGTAAGTTTTCGCTACATACGGTTTTTCCCATGTTATCGGCTACGAGCGTAGCCTGTAGCGCTACGCGGTAGTGAATGCGTTAATTTTGAAGGATAACATGTCACGCTTTACGCTGTCCTTAAAGCGTAACATAGGTCATCCAATGGGCCGCTTAGCATCAGCAATCTCACTCAAGAGAGATACGTGGCAAACGAAATGGTTCCATCATTTGCACGTGCTCAAGCCAAGCGTGCGATACTCAGCGCTTTCTCGTTTGTGACTCGATCCTTCAACGAGATACCCAAAATACGATAGGCGCAACATTTATTTGTCAATTATGCGGCCGCGGCTGTCGCTCTCGTATCGGGCCATCTTCGAAAGTGCCGCAGTTTATTAGACGCTGCTTAAATTATCTGCTATAGATGTAAAAGGCTAATGATGAGCATGTTACAATTTAAAAGCTTGCAACCTGGCAGACACATTCTGCAGGCTTTGTTAATAGGGTTACCATTGGCTACGTAGCCGCTACGGAACTCTAAACTCATACGGAACACACGTTTATTTCTTATATGGAACTTAGTGTCATATCATTCCATGCCACCTGAATGTTTACACAAGGGCGCTATAAAAGTGACATATTCCACAAGCACTACTCAGTTACTTTCTGTAAGCAGTCTGCAAATAGGCTATTCAACTTTCACAATATGCGTCTCTTGTTTGGTAAGTTTATTGTGTTCAGATTCCATCGACACATGTATTTTGCCACTGATTATCTTCATAATAGCAGAGATGTCTTTTTTTTTCAGTAATTTCGTTATTCTGCCTGTTAGCAGGTCAAGCATTAACAAATGATTGTAGCTGCCCTTCCAGATTAGTAGCACGAGTGTGTTCGGTGTACAGTCACACTTTCCTGAATAACTGCACGTAAGTCATTAATATTCGATTAATTTATAACATTTTTCCGCCAAGACAACATTTTGAAACAAGGTAACGGACATAGCTCACAGGGTTGCACGGTTGAAGTGGAAATAGGCAGGCCATGTAGCCCGGAGAATGGACGGCTGTTGGGGCAACGTATAGGAAAGCGCAGCGTGGATCGACCCCGACTAGATGGACGGATGACCTCATGAGAGGGGGGAATCAATGGATGCGGTGTGCACGGGATCGCATTCAGCAGATGATAGATAGATAGATAACATTTTCGAAATATTTCACGAAACAATACATTTAGGGCGTTGGTTCATGTAGGTTACGATGGGGAAATTTTTTGGCACATCTGTGTAAATGACTCAGGGATTGATACCGCTATTGTGTCTACCGACTACTTAAGGTATTGCCGGTTACAGTAGCATTTGACTATTATATTATTGCCTTTAAATACCTAGCATCGGTTTTTGTTCATCTTCGGTAACCTTCCTCTTTTTAGCAACAGCTGCTTTTCCCGTAGCGCTGAGCCAGAAGCTCTAAACTATACCCCTACGACTACGATTTCTACTACTACTTTGATTTGTACAGTGTATTATTTATTTGTGCTGACTACTTTAGTTAGTTGGTTTTCCGCAAGCCGTGGATTTCGATCCAACGTGCCTATTTCAGGAGAATATTTTGTGCTTGGGTCATGTTTGTTCTATATATTTAATTATATATTTATCGTCGTCTATTACCCATAACACAAGCCTTCTTGAGCTTAATTTGGGACTAGATCGATTTGTGTGAGGTTGTCCGATATTTATTTATTATTTATTTATTTAATTATTTATTATTTATCTATATAAGTATGTATATCGTCGTCTAGTACCCATAACACAAGCCTTCTTGAGCTTAATTTGGGACTCGATCGATTTGAGGTTGTCTGATATTTGATATTTATTTCGCGTGAAAAGGGGATAGCGCCACTCCAACCACCCCAACTCCTCCACGAACCTAGGCAAAGCCTTTATATTGCTTGTGGCTTCGTGTACGGTACTTGGAGATCCTAGGTACTTCATTATATATGCTTCTTCCTGTTTGCAATCTAGTAGAATATGTATGGTGGTTTCGTCTGCCTCCATGCATGCTCTACATAAAGGGTGCTGTTATACCTAGAAAGGGTGTTTGTTCAGAGTATTATGTCCCTTTATTATTCCTTCTATTTTGCGTAGTTGATGGTTCCTGTGGATTCTCAGTTAGATGGTGGTGAGTTTGTGGTTTCGATTCGGTAGTATTTCTCTTCTTCTCATTATATCTCACCACTTACTATTTTCTGTTTAATTTTGTTTTCTCCGCTACCCAAAGGTTGTCTGGAAGAGATCGCTCATTAGCGATAAGACCGCCTATTTGTCTACCATTATTTAATTTAAGATTTCTCATGTAATATTTTTCTTGTTGGTGTGCAATAAAGTATTGTTGTATTGTATTGTTCCTTTGTCTTCCCAGCCCCTCTAGAACAACTATCCTTCGCGACTCTTGTCGCGCGACATAACGCTACCCGTCACCCTCTCACATTACTGCACAGAAAGAGACAGATAATTATCTCGCGCGAGAAATAGTCGCTTGTGACAGTAGGTGCAGTATTTCTGGTGTTGGTATGTTATTATGACTGTTGGTTCATTGTGTTGAGTATGTATGATTGTGGTAAGGATATTGGCTCTAGTCCGCATGGTGGTGTCTCTGATCCCTTGCGGAATTGTGCTGACTACTAGTATTTTAAGAGTTTTAATGGAGATTACTATTATTTCAGGAGACAATGTGCAAACGAACCATTCGCTTATAACGGACCATGCCATCCCTTGACCTAATGTCAGCGTCACAAAATGCGCGGAGACGTTTTTACTCTGATTAATATGTATGAAACAGAAAATAAAAACGCGTAATAAAAATATTTGTTTAATTTCATGCAACCTGTTATTGTTATAATTATAAGTGTATAGATAAACGTATTGTATTCAAAAATTTATATAGACAAATTGCAGAAAACGACAACCTCATTAATTGATAAAGACTTAAGTCACTGATCAAAAATCTACGATGGTCGCTTTCAGCATAACTATGGTAGGTATATTTACCTGTTGACTTCCTTTATTATTTTATACTTATTTTGACATTATCCATACTTAATATTATAAATGCGAAAGTGTGTCTGTCTGTCTGTTACCTCTTCACGCTTAAACCACTTAATCGATTTTGATGAAATTTGGTATAGAGACAGTTTAAGATACGAGGAAGGACTACTGGAAATTATACCTCAAAAGATTGAAAAGTGAGTGAACATTTCTGTAAAAATAATAATAAATATTGGGGGCTCCCCATACTTAGAACTGAAACTCGATTTTTTTTTTCATCAAACACTTACGTGTGGGGTATCTATGAATAGGTCTTCAAAAATGATATCGAGGTTCTAAAAATATTTTTTTTCTAAACCGAATAGTTTGCGTGACAGACGCTTCCAAAGTGGAAAAAAGTTGGTCCCGCCCCCTTCTAACTTCTAAAATAAGAAAATGAAAATTGTAAGAAAAACATATGATGTACAATTGTACATTGTTATAAAAACTACCATTGAAAATTGTTTTGAACGAGATCTAGTAAGTAGTTTTTTTTTAATACCTAACTTTGCACCTAATTTATATGGGGCGCTATACATACCAGGTGCAAACTTAACTTAACCACTTAGGAGTGGAAATGGGATGGCAATTCGTTTCAATTTTGCTCATGATAGTCCAAGATAAAGTGTAGTGGACTTCAGACTCAAGATTCAAGTATTGACGCTGAAAACATGTTAGGCACATAAAACTCATTTTAGGTAATACAAATAAAATACCTATTATTGAGGATTGATTAGTCAAATGAGGACTGATTAGGGCATCGGCAATTTGAACGACACTTTTTTTATTTTTTATTCACAGACTGACCGGCGATTGACCTCAGTATCACCTGATGGAAAGTGTCTACGGGGTCGAGGATGTAGCTCGCCGGTTCAGTAATAACCTATTCACTCTTACCTTGAAGATACCTAAATTATATTTTTTTGGAAATACACACGATGGGAGCGAGTTCCATTCCTTAGCGGTTCGCATTAGAAAGGATGAAGCAAATCGCTTCGTGCGAATGTGTGGTAAACTGACAACATAAGGGTGAAATCGCTCCCCTCGCCTGGTTGTCCGATGTTGAAACGGGGATGGTGGAATTAAATCGTGCAATTCCTGCGCACACTCTCCAAAATATAATCTTCATAATAGGTTTACTTTAACCAGACCAATTGCGATCGTCTATCTATCATGGCATGAAATCAAATTAAGTACTTACGCTTTGAGAAGTCGTTTCAATATCGATTGCGAAAACGATCCTTAGCTCTAAATAGCAGGATGTTTAAGTTTATCGATCATTTGTATCATAGATCGCATAAGTATTAACATCACTATCACTACATAGTACAAAAGAAAGTCGCTTACTGCTATTTGTCTGTGTGTCTGTATGTATGCTTAGATCTTTAAAACTACGCAACGGATTTTGATGCGGGTTTTTTTAATAGACAGATAAAGTGATTCAAGAGGAAGGTATGTATTGCACCCGTGCGAAGCCGGGGCGGGTTGCTAGTTTAATTATAAAATATAATTCCTACGGTGCGTTTTATTTCATGATAATTATCAGACCCGTCGCAACTTACGTCACGAAAGTATGGGTCATTAGCACACCCTCTCCTGTCAAGGAATAGGTATAGATAAGGTCACAGATTAAAGGGAAATGGTTCGTATGCGATCTATGACAATTACAATATAAGATCGTTTTGTCTGTCCGTCTGTCCGTCCGCGGCTTAGCTTCGTGATCATTAGTACTAGAAAGCTGAAATTTGGAATGAGTATGTGTTTAGGCCTATGTCCAGCAGTGGACGACTCCGGGCTTATGATGATGATGATGATGATGATGTGTTTATCACGCAGACAAAACGGTACAATAAAAACTAAAAAAATAATTTTCAAATAGTCAGTAGGTAATTTTGTAAATATTCGCTCGGGAAATACAAAAAAAAGCGTCCCCGCCTCTAACTTTTCAACCATAGGTCAAAAAATTATGGAAAAATTCATTAAAATGAGGCCTTCTTATAAGTACTTTCGATAAAATATATATTGAATATAATTGGTCGAGCTGTTTTTTAATTTCATAACTTTCTTTAAAATGACATACGTGCCGTGCGGTGTCCTTATACTTCGAACGTTACACATATAAGTTAAGTGCCATACTGCATTAAAACATTTCGCTCAATCTGGCGCGTATAATCGATAACTTACAGAAGGTAATAAGTATAATTACAGTTACTTTGGCGTTTACGACCTTTTTATAGAGCTTGAAATCTTTATCATAATTTAAACCTCGGGCTTAAAACATCTATTGAGAAGGATGGGCAACTACGGAACCCTGCACTGAGCGTGGCCTGACATGCTCTTGGCAGGTTTTTTTTTTATATTTTGCAAATAAGAAAGACGTACAAATCATGAAGTATACATATGTACATTTCATTAAAACAAATTGTACGTAGGTACCTAAACATACATCAAATTTTAATGGGAAAAACGAAAGAACATATTTATCTTGAAAATATGAAATGCGTATACCTATTTGTATTCAGTATTTATTAACCGACTTCAAAAAAGGAGGAGGTTCTCAATTCGAACATTTTTTTTTTTTTTTCTATGTGTTACTCGATATCTCCGAAAATCGTGAACCGATTTTCAATTATTTTTTTTTATCGAAAGGGTATAACTCCGAGTTGGTCCCGTTGGCACTAAGTCGGGATCTGATGTGATGATGGAATCTTGGAGAAATCGAGGGAACTCTTCAAATGTTATAGGGACATGTACGGCGCTTTCGGTAATTTATTGATAAAGTCAAGAATTTACATTCAGTAAATAGGATTTGGTAAGATAGTAGGATTAATAACGGGACATAATACTTTGAACAAACACCTCTTCAATTTAGGTATAACAGACAGCCCAGTGTGCAGACTATGCTTCGCGCCTCTTGTCGCGCGACATAACGCTAACCGTTACCCTCTCACATTACTGCACAGACAGGCAATTACTCGTATCTCGCGCGAGAAATAGTCGCTTGTGACAATTGTACTAGAGGTGCAGTATTTCTGGTGTTGGTATGTTATTATGTAGAGTATGTATGATTGTGGTAAGGATATTGGCTCTGGTCCGCATGGTGGTGTCTCTGATCCCTTGCGAAATTGTGCTGACTAATAGTATTTTAAGAGTTTTAATGGAGATTACTATTATTTCAGGAGACAATGTGCAAACGAACCATTCGCTTATAACGGAAAATGCCATCCCAGGACCTAATGTCAGCGTCACAAAATGCGCGGAGACGTTGTTACTCTGATTAATATGTATGAAACAGAAAATAAAAACGCGTAATAAAAATATTTGTTTAATTTCATGCAACCTGTTATTGTTATAAGTGTATAGATAAACGTATTGTATTCAAAATTAAATATAGACACAAATTGCAGAAAACGACAACCTCATTAATTGATTAAAACTTAAGTCACTAGTCGCGAGCAAAAGCTAGTATTATAAATGCGAAAGAGTGTTTGTCTGTCTGTTACCTCTTCACGCTTAAACCACGGAATCGATTGTGATGAAATTTGGTATAGAGATAGTTTAAGATACGAGGAAGGACATAGGATAGATTTTGTCCTTGAAATTATACCTAAAAAGATTGAAAAGTGAGTGAACATTTCTGTTGGGGTGCGGTGACCCCTGTAGGAAATTGCTCTTACATTTGCTTAGGCGCTTTTAATAATCCCTTTTACGTACGTAGTCGCGGGCAAAAGCTAGTTTTTTTATAATAATTTTTGCCTTGTTTTTGATGATCATGATATTATTAATTCGTATTATTTTGACTCAATCATCAAATGACCCCCTAATGAGATGTCAATCTTGCGGACGTCACTGTCGCTCCCGCATCGGACTGTTTAGTCATTTCAAACACTGCCCCAAAAAACGCTGAATAAATCATCTGATAAAGATGTAAGGGCCTATGATGATTATTTTGACACTAAGCAAATTTGTAATGTAATTTTTATCTTAATACTTAGTTTACCAAGTCAATTCGTTTCAATTTTGCTCATGATAGTCCAAGATAAAGTGTAGTGGACTTCAGACTCAACATTCAAGTATTGACGCTGAAAACACGTTAGGCACATACCTAAAACTAATTTTAGGTAATACAAATAAAATACTTATAATTGAGGATTGATTAGTCCAATGAGGACTGATTAGGGCATCGGCAATTTGAACGACACATAAAAGGTTTACTTTAACCAGACCAATTGCGATCGTCTATCTATCATGGCATGCAATCAAATAAGGTACGCTTTGAGAATTCGTTTTTAAATAAATAAATAAATATCAGACAACCTCACACAAATCAATCTAGTCCCAAATTAAGCTCAAGAAGGCTTGTGTTATGGGCACTAGACGACGATATACGTACTTATATAGATAAATATATACTTACATACATAGAACAACCATGACCCAAGCACAAATCGCCGGTCCCTAGTAAAAAAGTCGGATCTACAAAATTGCCATTTTCATTTTATTGCGTTAATGCTTATTAAATACATTAATCTTTAATCGTACATTTACAGATTTTGCAAAATTTCATTATTTTCACGAATAATCAATGTCAAAAATGTCGTATCTTATACAGCGTCCATTTAATATTGTCAGATGTGGTACTTCCGACTATGTTAACCGGGTTAGCTGAAAAGTTTTGTGTAGTATGTGGCACTTCCTACATTACTATTCGGAATTTTAAGGGTACCTTATGACGTATGTACCACTTACGACATTTTATTACGGAATATAAATTGTATCTTATGCCGTATGTGACACATCCGATGTTTTTTGCCGCAAAATATATTCCAACTTTGGTCGCATGTAACATATCCGACATTTTTTCACGGAAAATAAATTGCAGTGTATGTCGTAACTATCACGGTATCTTTGGATGCTTTAAATTTTGTCTTATTGTTTGAATATTGCAATCAACAGTTTGAATGAAATTGGGTGTTTAGTAAACTTATGGATGGTTTCGAAGGATAAATAATAATTGGGAGATGTTTATGGTGGCAACTTCAACCAAGCTCCTGATAAAAAATAAATCCGTCTGACTTCTGGTTCTTCTGAAGGAAAATAACCAGAATAAGAACATAATGAGATAACGATTACTCGTGGCAATGCCGAGAACATTTCAGAATCTGTGTCATTAAATATACAGTTAAATAATAAGTAACGACTCATGACTTCTTCTTTAGTCGACCACATATTCCTGAGAATCGTGATCACTAAATTTCATAACCCTTGTCACTTTTCTCTATTGGTCTCAATTGATCGTCACCCTCACCGCTTGATAGTTCTCTTACTTTTGGTCAGTTTATCTAACTCTGTAGGAATCTAAGCTCTCTACCCCACGGTGAGAGTGGAACGAATCTTTCGAAAGAACAAGAAATATCCTTAATGGTGCTTTCGAACTCATAAATTAAAAGAGGCGATAAGTATGTTTCTGCATTCCCCTGACGATGCTACTCATTACCAAAGGTTCAACAATAGATCTCAGTCTTTAATTCGTGATTTGCACCAGTCCAATTGCAACGTGTTTCTAGGCGAGGTTGAGATGTTTTGCAAACAGTTTCAAAGGCCAGGTTAACCCGACACTAATTTGAATAAATCCTAGATAGCAACCTGTCCTATACGAGGTTGGTATGGCTATCAAATAACTTAAAAATGCAGCGGATGATGCTGGAGCGATATCTAAGATTCTGAAAGCAGTTGGTAAAATGGTAATGAAAACCCTATAGAATTTATTAAATCATGTTATAATCGAGGGCAAAACGATAGGAGCATGGCCGAAAAGTGTGGCATGTATACTGCTCATCTTCAGGGAGGTTTATATGACCCTTCTTATAAATTACAAACCCATCTCGCTTATGAATCATGACTATAACCTGTGTAGTCGACACTCTTATCACGAACCGTCTCGCACGCAGGTTTGACGACTTTCAGCCCCTCAAAGCTGATTACCGCTAACCCTAGAACCCTAGGTACCGTAAACCACGTCCATATGTATATATGTACTTCCATGTCTTTGTACTATGAGAAGGCTCTCGATTCGACTACAACCTAGTTGGACAGTGCTGCAGTCTCTCAAGTAGTACTAATATCTCCAAAAAAATTCACAGCTGCATAGAAAGATTAATTCAAATTTTTGGTTTTGGACGGACTAGTATCAATATCAAAAGCAAAGACGTCAGCAACCTTCTCTCTTCTGATGATATCGTCGTAGTAAATGACTAGTCATTGCTGCGGCTCTCAAAGATCTTGGAAAAATGCTCAAAGACTTCAGTCGTCTCCCAATAAGTGTATCTTCAAATGAACATTAAAAGACAAAAATTATGTTAATACTTTTTTTGATATCAAACTAACATAATTAAAGAACGATATTTATAAATTTTATTATACTGGGTAAAACTGCGGTTTTTTATAACACTAAAATGTCGTATCTCACAACAAAACACTGTGTACAATCCAAATATAATTGTAGTAAGTGACACTTGCGACATAAATAATAATACAATATTCGATTATAAAAGTCGTTAGTGCCACATCCGACTAATTACTGCGAACCATATCATGCAAAAAAGTCGTATGTGGCAGTTACGACAGAATATCGGATGACAATTTCCAGGTAAAAAGGTAGCATGTCTTATTTCTGGCATTTCTAATAAATAATTTGTAGTTTTGTTTACACATACTCTAAAAGTAGTTAATAATAGTAACTTTGGCCAAATTTCGTAACAATAGGACTTAAATTGACAATTTTATACACAAAAACGTCTTTAAAAAAACTTTAACTGCCGCTCCTGGAAAGTAGTCATTTTGCAGATCCGACTTTTTTACTAGGGACCGGCGAAATATTCTAGTTCATCACACAAATATTTGCCCTGGCCGGGATTCGACCCCGGGACCGCCGGCTCAGTAGGCAGGTGTCTACAAACCGAGCCAAACGTGTCGTCAATATCGATTGTGCAAACGATCCTTAGCTCTAAATAGCAGGATGTTTACCGGTCATTTGTATCATAGATCGCATACGTACGTAAGTAACAAAATTTGGTACTATAAAAGTCCTGGGAACGTTTTAGGATGTGCCAAATAGTGTTCATGATTAGCACTATAATGGTGTTGTAAATGTTTACAGAACCCCAAAGAGGCCCTAGTCTTATCACTGATTAATTCTATAAACATTACGTAGAGACTCGCGCATTGATAAATCAGCTCTGTTGTTGAAGTATAAAAGTGTCGTGTAACACTTTTTAGTACTAACATAGTGCTGTCAGGAACTTATTATGCCACGAATTTGCACTATAAAAGTAACCAAAACATGTTTATAGTGCTGCTCTGCACTGTAATCGATTCCAGTGTTTTTAGTCGTCAAAACTGTTTGCCATTTTATTCTTTTGATGTGTCATGCCATCGTGGTATTGAAAGAAATAAATATCGATAAGTTATTTATGCTCCATTCTTACTTAACGTAACGTGTAATCAGAAGGATATGAGCACTTGCGAAAAAGATTTTATTGATAAATCCATTATGCTGATTTCAAATTTGACAATGCGCCCACATAATAGTCTTGTTTTAATTAAATTAAAATCAATATAATTAAGATTATGGCTGCTATAGTACAAATTGGCTCCAGCCGTCTCCTAATATGTGCTATCATGGCGTAAACAGCGGCCATATTTTTACTAGTGATATAATTGATAATAAAAATTTGCTACAGATCTAATTAGTCCATTAATTCATAATTTTAATGCTTTTATGTCACGTTTTAGTCTCGTAGCAGTAACACAAATTCACTTAAAGGGCTATTTAGAATTTAAGTTATTTAGCAACTGCACTAGGAGTCGCTATAGTACTAATTAGTACTATAGAAAAGTGCTCATCACTTTTACAGAACTAGTCCCATAGTGATGTTGAGGAAGCTTTTAAGAAGCCATAACGTTACGTAATGCTTGTGCAGAGTACTTTTATAGTGCAAATTGATCCTATAACAATGTTTTCAACACTGCTACAGTGCCAGTACTGTACAAGTCGTTTTGACGCAGTTTTAGTGCTAAATGGATACATAAAGTTTCAGTAAGTTCATCTACAGTACTAAATAGTACCATAGCAGCTTTTTAAATATCTAGTAAAGTGTGCGGGTATTGCTAGATGTGATTTCCAAGGAAACAAGGTGATCTTTAAATTAATTATTTATTGAGAAAGTAAAGTGTTTGATACAACGTGTAAGGAGCGACTGGCTAGTCGCCTCGGTAGGCTTCGCCCGCGCCCCGCGCGGCGTTACAGGAATTTGCCTACCTAGTGGGAATTGCGACGCTACTGTGTTCCCACAAGTGCAACACTTTAAAGATTCTTTTGTATGGTCCTGCAAGCGTCCTAAGAGCTAAAATATAGAATTGCTCTTTAATTTATAGAATTAAAACGCTCCGTTAAACACCTTTATAGTGCAAGCAGTCACAATGGATACCAGTATAGGCCGACTATATCACTGTTTGGTGACAAAACGCCCTGGTTATAGAACTTTTTGTTACTTGGTCACTCTCAATACATAGTATAAAAGAAAGTCGCTTACTGCTGTTTGTCTGTATGTATGCTTAGATCTTTAAAACTTCGCAACGGATTTTGATGCGGGTTTTTTTAATAGATAGATAAAGTGATTCAAGAGGAAGATTTATATGTATTGCACCCGAGCGAAGCCGTCGCTAGTTTAATTATAAAATAAAATTCCTACGGTGCGTTTTATTTCATGATAATTACCAGACCCGTCACAACTTACGTCACGAAAGTATGGGTCATTAGCACACCCTCTCCTGTCAAGGAATAGGTATAGATAAGGTCACAGATTAAATAAGGGAAATGGTTCGTATGCGATCTATGACAATTACAATATAAGATTGTTTTGTCTGTCCGTCTGTCCGACCGCGGCTTAGCTCCGTGATCATTAGTACTAGAAAGCTGAAATTTAGTATGAGTATGTGTTTATCACGCAGACAAAACGGTACAATAAAAACTAAATTTTTTTTTCAAAAAGTCAGTAATTTTGTAGATATTCGCTCGGGAAATACAAAAAATAGCGTCCTCCCTCTAAGTTTTCAACCATGGGTCAAAAAATTATGGGAAAATTCATAAAAATGAGGCCTTATAAGTACTTTCAATGAAAACTATACTGAATAAAATCGGTCGAGCTGTTTTTGAGTTATCGCAAAATTTCATAACTTTCTTTAAAATGACATATTGTGCCGTGCGGTGTCCTTATACTTCGAACGTTACACATATAAGTTAAGTGCCATACTGCATTAAAACATTTCGCTCAATCTGGCGCGTATAATCGATAACTTACAGAAGGTTATAAGTATAATTACAGTTACTTTGGCGTTTACGACCTTTTTATAGAGCTTGAAATCTATCTCGTAATTTAAACCTCGGGCTTAAAACATCTATTGTGAAGGACGGGCAAAACTACGGAACCCTACACTGAGCGTGGCTTGACATGCTCTTGGCCGGTTTTTTATATTTTGCAAATAAGAAAGACGTACAAATCATGAAGTATACATATGTACATTTCACTAAAACAAATTGTACGTAGGTACCGAAACATACATCAAATTTTAATGGGAAAAACGAAAAAACATATTTATCTTAAAAATATGAAATGCGTACCTATTTTTATTCAGTACCTATTTATATTGCGTTCTGCTTATTAACAAGGAAAATAAATGTCCGCTATAAATATGGGATAATGTTATTATTTTGCGCGGCTTTTAATGGTGAATATAATGCGTGGAGTTTATCCACTGTTACGTATGAGATAAACAATAAAAAAAACGTAATTAATTCTACATATTTAACTTGGTGGTGATACCCATTTGCACGACACATAAAATGTTTTTTTAACCAGACCAATTGCGATCGCCTATTTATTATCCAATTACTGACATGCAATCTAATTAAGTATGTTTTAAAATAAATTCAAATTGTATTTTATTTGTAAGTTAAGTAATTCAGTTTTAGTCCTTTTCGCTGTTTTTGCGATGAGTGAGTCAAGTCGAGGTGTCGTGAGTGATACGTCACTTTTAGAATGTGGACAGCGGGCAGCTCCGTCGTGGCTGTCTGAAATGGAGTTTGATAATAAGGCAGGGCCGAGTCAATTGGATATTGTATCGGACGCTGAGTCCATGTCGGATGTGCGGCATATAGCGGCGAAGCGTGCTTGTGGTCCGAGTGACGAAAGCTTTGGGAGTAGTGATAGTTTTATCAAAATAGGCAGGAAGCCTAAACGTTTGCGGGTTTTAGCAACCGCCAAAACGCAGCTGGAGCCAGACGGTGTGCCTGACAAGCTGTTTGAACTTTATATAATGTGAAAAGAAGATTTACCGAAACAGATTGGTTTGGCAAAGTTGCTGCAATTTAAGGGTAAGTATAAAAGGATGATGAGGAAAAGCTTCTGGCTTCTCAGGAGTTTAAGAATGAGACGAGACAATCTTATTGGTCTAATACGGCATGCTGCACCTATGGAATTACAAGGCAGGTTGAGTTAAAGGTTGAGGAAGACGTATTTTTAAAGAATATTGAAGGGTCTGAAGACATTTCGTCAATACGTAGACTGAACCGTTTGGATCATGATGAGCGTTGGGTTAAGGCTGAAGCTATTCGTCTGTTTTAAGGGAACCTCTTTGCCGCCATATGTTTACGCCTACGGTTGCCGATTTAAGGTAAATCAGTATACTTTCCCGGTTACCCAATGTTCAAGATGTTGGAAGTTCGGTCATCTGAGCAGGTTTTGTCCTACTACTAAAGTTACTTGTCCGAAATGCGGCGGGGAGCATGCCAATTGCGAATCGACTATTTTTAGATGCATTTATTGTAAAGGCAGCCATATGGCCTTAGGTAAGTCGTGCCCGGTTTTTGTGAAGGAGATAGAAATTCGCAGGATTATGTCTGCTGAGGGATGTATATATAAACGGGCTTTTTGGTTGTATATGCAAAATAAGGAAAAAAAGAATACGGATGTTTGTAGTCAGGATGCGCCATCTGTTTTTGAGATGCTGTTTTGTCGAAGCCGTTAGAATCTAAAGAGTCTGAAGATTCCGTCCGTCAGGCTGAGGGCCAGCGATCAGTCAGTCAGTACAGATTAGAGAGCGAGCCACAACAAGAGGTTCGTAAGCCGCGGAAGTCAAAAAGAGTAACAGAATGTGAAGAGGTCCGAGTGTCTATTGGTCAATCAGCCTAGTATTGAGCGGGCTGATATGGAAGATCAAAGACAAAATAAGGACAAGAAGAAGAGATGTATTACTTCTGAAAGGCTGGTTGAGAAGACAAAAGATATTTTGTTTTCTACCGTAAGTTAGGAGAAGTTCAAAACGCTGTTTGGAGTTGTTGTTAAGGAGATTTTGGATTTATTTCAGGCTTTTTTTAAGGAAGGTGATTTTGTACGTTTGTTTTTGTCTAATGTAAATGGCTAGGTCTAATAGGTACCAGATCTTTCTTGAATGTAATGTTCATTGGCGGAACCCTTATCGGAACCGGAAAAATTTGTATACAGTTTTAATTAATGTAAATAGTGTATACAAATTTAGTTGCTTTCGTGTACATGTTATTTTTAAGTTTATACGGTTTATGTTTTTATTTAACTACTTCTTTTAGATGAATGATGTTGTGTATTAGGCCCGCTGGAGCTGGCATGTTCATAAAAATGATCAAAGCTCCTTAATTAATAGATAAACTATACTATATATATATTCAAATACGTATAAATGACAAGAAAATTCGTTTCAACATCGATTGCGCATAAGATTCTTTGCTCTAAATAGCAGGATATTTATCGATATTTTTTTTTATCATAGATCGCATGCGAAATATGTCATTATAAATATGTATCATTTTACCTCATTTATTATATGACCTTAGCTATACCTATTTTTTGAAAGAGGGTGTGCCAATGACCCATACTTTCATTACCAATTAATGCCACAATTAAAACTTTATATGTTTCCGGTGTTTCAGAAAACATGTTTTTTTTCAACGGCAGGACTGTAGAAAATAACATATGACGCAGCCATTATTATTGAGGGTTCAGTGTACATATATGAAGTTTCAATTAATTTCTTTATTTTTATTGTTTTCCATTAGTGGCCATAATACAATTTTTTTGTGTCTGCATGTTACAATTCAAAAGCTTGAAGCCTGGCAGACAACGTCTGCAGGCTTTGTTAATAGGCTTACCATTGGGTACGGAAATCTAAACTCATACGGAACACACGTTTATTTCTTATATGGAACTTAGCGTCATATCATTGCATGCCACCTGAATGTTTACACAAAGGCGCTATAAAAGGACATATTCCACAAGCACTACTCAGTCACTTTCTGTAAGCAAACTGCAAATAAGTCATTTAAGTTTTACAGTATGCGTCTCTTGTTTGGTAAGTTATTGTGTTGAGATTCCGTCGAAGTATTTTACCACTGAATATCTTCATAATAGCAGATGTCTTTTTTTCTTTTCAGTAATTTCGTTATTCTGCCTATTAGCAGGTCAAGCATTAACAAATGATTGTAGCTGCCCTAGAATAGTAGCACGAGTGTGTTCGGTGTACAGTCACACTTTCCTGAATAACTGCACGTAAGTCATTAATATTCGATTAATTTATAACATTTTTCCGCCAAGACAACATTTTGAAACAAGGTAACGGACATAGCTCACAGGATTGCACGGTTGAAGTGGAAATAGGCAGGCCATGTAGCCCGGAGAATGGACGGCTGTTGGGGCAACGTATAGGAAAGCACAGCGTGGATCGACCCCGACTAGATGGACGGATGACCTCATGAGAGCGGGGAATCAATGGATGCGGTGTGCACGGGAGCGCATTCAGCAGATGATAGATAGATAGATAACATTTTCGAAATATTTCACGAAACAATACATTTAGGGCGTTGGTTCATTTAGGTTACGATGGATACATTTTTCGGCACATCTGTGTAAATGACTCAGGGATTGATACCGCTATTGTGTCTACCGACTACCTTAGGTATTGCCGGTTACAGTAGCATTTGACTATTATATTATTGCCTTTAAATACCTAGCGTCGGTTTTTGTTCATCTTCGGTAACCTTCCTCTTTTTAGCAAGAGCTGCCTTTCCCGTAGCGCTAGGGCAGAAGCCCTAGACTATACCCCTACAACTACGATTTCTACTACTACCTTGATTCGTACAGTGTATTTTTTATTTGTGCTGACTACTTATTAGTTGCGCTGGGCATTTTCCTCAAAGTCGGTCCAACGTGCCTATTTTCAACCACCCCAACTCCTCCACGAACCCCAGCAAAGCCTTTATGTTGCTTGTTGCTTCGTGTACGGTACTTGGAGATCCTATAGGTATTTCATCCTCTATGCTTCTTCCTGTTTGCAATCTAGTAGAATATGTCTGGTGGTTTCATCTGCCTCCATGCATGCTCTGCATAAAGGGCTGTCTGTTATACCTAAATTGAAAAGGTGTTTGTTCAGAGTATTATGTCCCCATATTATTCCTTATATTTTGCGTAGTTGGTTCCTGTGGATTCTCAGTAAGATGGTGGTGAGTTTGTGGTTTCGATTCGGTAGTATAATTACCTTTGTTTGTCCACGCGTTCCTATCTCACCACCTACTATTTTCTGTTTAATTTTGTTTTCTCCGCTACCCAAAGGTTGTCTGGAAGAGATCGCTCTTTAGCGATAAGACCGCCTATTGTCTACCATTGTTTAATTTAAGATTTCTCATGTAATATTTTTCTTGTTGGTGTGCAATAAAGTATTGTTGTATTGTATTGTTCCTTTGTCTTCCCAGCCCCTCTAGCACAACTATCCTTCGCGACTCTTGTCGCGCGACATAACGCTACCCGTCACCCTCTCACATTACTGCACAGAAAGAGACAGGCAATTATCGCGCGCGAGGAAAAGTCGCTTGTGACAGTAGGTGCAGTATTTCTGGTGTTGGTATGTTATTATGTTGGTTCTTTTTGTTGAGTATGTATGATTGTGGTAAGGATATTGGCCCTGGTCCGCATGGTGGTGTCTCTGATCCCTTGCGGGATTGTGCTGACTACTATTATTATTATAGTTTTAATGGATATTACTTTTATTTCAGGAGACAATGTGCAAACGAACCATTCGCTTATAACGGACCATGCCATCCCTTGACCTAATGTCAGCGTCATAAAATGCGCGGAGACGTTTTTACTCTGATTAATATGTATGAAACAGAAAATAAAAACGCGTAATAAAAATATTTGTTTTATTTCATGCAACCTGTTATTGTTATAAGTGTATAGATAAACGTATTGTATTCAAAATTAAATACATACACAAATTGGATAAAACGACAACCTCATTAATTGATTAAGACTTAAGTCACTGATCAAAAATCTACGATGGTCGCTTTCAGCATAACTTAACTATGGTATATTTATCTACCTGTTGACTTCCTTTATTATTTAATACTTACGTGGGGCATACTGAAAAATTCTGGAACTGGCCACTTATAAAACAAGTACAAATGAAACAATCACGGAATTTTAAAATATCTCTGGGAACTAGTAACTTTTTAATTGCAAGGCTGTCATTTGTTTTTTCAATGAGGCGCCGTTTTGAAATTTGTCCGTTGCTACAAAAATGAATTCAAATCGTGAAAATTTTCGGTCAATGATTTATTACGATTTTCGTTGTGGCTCAAGTCAACAAGAGTGCTGTCAAAGGCGTCAACTAGTATTTGGTGATGAAGCCCCATGTCGTAGCTTTGTGTATTCGTGGTTTAATGAATTTAAATGTGGTCGTGATCACCTCCATGACGATGTACATGACGGTCGGCCAGCGACTGCGGTTACCAAAACTAATATTGAAGTCGTACGGCAATTGATCGAAACTGACAAAAAAATTACTTGTCAGCAAATTCGTGCCTTACGAGGCATTGGAATGAGCCAAGTGCAAAAGATATTGCATGCACATTTGAAGGTGCGGAAACTATGCACTCGATGCATACCGCACGATATAACTGAAGACCAGAAACGACAGCGTGGAGACTAGAGCCGTTAAATGATAAAAAAAATAACGGAGGACAATCGTTGGCTGTATATATAATTAATATCGTAACAGGTGACGAAACATGGGTGTACTGCTTTGAGCCAGAAAGAAAAAGCCAGTCGGCGGAATGGGTCTTTCCTTTTGAATATTTGCCTAACAAAGTTATGAAAATTCGGAGCAATGGGGAAAAAATGGTTGCTTCGTATTTTGGCAAAACAGGACATTACACAACTGTAGCACTAGAAGAACAAAAGACAGTCACTGCAGATTGTTATGCAAATAGCTGTTTGCCAAGAATTTCCGATAAAGTTCGCGAAAAGCGGCCCCGTAGCAATATCGTGCTTAACCACGATAACGCGTCTGCACATACCGCTAAAAAACAACTGCATATTTGAAGGCCTCAAATGTGGAACTGATGACGCATCCGCCATATAGCCCGGACCTTGCACCATGCAACTTCTTTTTATTCCCAAAAGTCAAAGATAAACTCAGAGGTTTACGATTTACGAGCCCCGAAGCGGCAGTGGATGCGTTCTGCGAAGCCGTT
Source organism: Apotomis betuletana (assembly GCA_932273695.1). Lineage (NCBI taxonomy): Eukaryota > Metazoa > Arthropoda > Insecta > Lepidoptera > Tortricidae > Apotomis > Apotomis betuletana. Next base: position 478,109 of record OW026318.1, on the reverse strand, counting down.
GAAGAGGTCCCTACAGAAGACTGGACCTACTGCTTTTCTCAATGGTTTCAACGAATGCAAACATGCATAAATAGCGAAGGAATATACTTCGAAAAACAATAAATCTATGACAAATACTATATCTTAGTTTTAAATAATATAATCCAGAAACTTTCAGTATGACCTAAGTATTTTGACATTATCCATACTTAATATACTTAATATTATAAATGTGAAAGTGTGTCTGTCTGTCTGTTACCTCTTCACGCTTAGACCGCTGAATCGATTTTGATGAAATTTGGTATAGATAGATAGTTTAAGATACGAGGAAGGACATAGGATAGTTTTCATCCTGGAAATTATACCTAAAAAGATTGAAAAGTGAGTGAACATTTCTGTTGGGGTGCGGTGACCCTGTAGGAAATGTAATTATTAGACCAAAAGTACAATTGCTCTTACATTAGCTAAGGCGCTTTTAATAATCCCTTTTATTAAGATCCACGCGTACATAGTCGCGGGCAAAAGCTAGTTTTTTAATAATAATTTTTGCCTTGTTTTTGATGATCATGATATTATTAATTCGTATTATTTTGACATTAAGCAAATTTGTAATGTAATTTTTATCTAAATACTTAGTTTACCAAGTCAATTCGTTTCAATTTTGCTCATGATAGTCCAAGATAAAGTGTAGTGGACTTCAGACTCAAGATTCAAGTATTGACGCTGAAAACATGTTAGGCACATAAAACTCATTTTAGGTAATACAAATAAAATACCTATTATTGAGGATTGATTAGTCAAATGAGGACTGATTAGGGCATCGGCAATTTGAACGACACTTTTTTTATTTTTTATTCACAGACTGACCGGCGATTGACCTCAGTATCACCTGATGGAAAGTGTCTACGCTCGAGGATGTAGCTCGCCGGTTCAGTAATAGCCTATTCACTCTTACCTTGAAGATACCTGAAATTTTATTTTTTTGGAAATACACACGATGGGAGCGAGTTCCATTCCTTAGCGGTTCGCATTAGAAAGGATGAAGCAAATCGCTTCGTGCGAATGAGTGGTAAACTGACAACATAAGGGTGAAATCGCTCCCCTCGCCTGGTTGTCCGATGTTGAAACGGGGATGGTGGAATTAAATCGTGCAATTCCTGCGCACACTCTCCAAAATATAATCTCCATAATAGGTTTACTTTAACCAGACCAATTGCGATCGTCTATCTATCATGGCATGCAATCAAATTAAGTAGGCTTTGAGAAGTCGTTTCAATATCGATTACGCAAACGATCCTTAGCTCTAAATAGTAGGATGTTTAAGTTTATCGATCATTTGTATCATAGATCGCATACGTATTAACATCACTATCACTACATAGTATAAAAGAAAGTCGCTTACTGCTATTTGTCTGTCTGTCTGTATGTATGCTTAGATCTTTAAAACTACGCAACGGATTTTGATGCGGGTTTTTTTAATAGATAGATAAAGTGATTCAAGAGGAAGGTATGTATTGCACCCGTGCGAAGCCGGGGCGGGTTGCTAGTTTAATTATAAAATATAATTCCTACGGTGCGTTTTATTTCATGATAATTATCAGACCCGTCGCAACTTACGTCACGAAAGTATGGGTCATTAGCACACCCTCTCCTGTCAAGGAATAGGTATAGATAAGGTCACAGATTAAAGGGAAATGGTTCGTATGCGATCTATGACAATTACAATATAAGATCGTTTTATCTGTCCGTCTGTCCGTCCGCGGCTTAGCTCCGTGATCATTAGTACTAGAAAGCTGAAATTCGGTATGAGTATGATTGTGTATGTATCACGCAGACAAAACAGTACCTACAATAAAAACTAAAAAAATAATTTTGATAAAGTCAGCAATTTTGTAAATATTCGCTCGGGAAATCCAAAAAATTGCGCCCCCCCCCCCCTCTAACTTTTCAACCACGGGTCAAAAAATTATGGAAAAATTCATAAAAATGAGGCCTTATAAGTGCTTTCAATGAAAACTATCCATACTAATATTATAAATGCGAAAGTGTGTCTGTCTGTCTGTTATCGATTTTGATGAAATTTGGCATGGAGATAGTTTAAAATCCGAGGAAGGACATAGGATAGTTTTCAACCTGGAAATTTTCCCAAAAAGATTGAAAAGTGAGTAAGTTATTCATGATGACATTGATGACCCTGTAGGAAATGTAATTATTAGACCAAAAGTACAATTGCTCTTACATTTGCTTAGGCGCTTTTAATAATCCCTTTTATTAATTAAGGTGATTAGGTGGATATGGATATCTATCGTGTTGTACGAGGCTGCTTCCATACTTCCAAGTTCCACGCGGACGTAGTCGCGGGCAAAAGCTAGTGAAATGAAATGAAATGAAATGAAATGAAATAATTTATTCAGTAAGTAGGCCACAGGGGCACTTTTACAAGTCAAATTGTGAATCTACCGGCATTTCGTAAGAGGAGACCGCTGTTGAGAAGAAAGCCGAAAGAAACTCAACAGTAAGTCATTTTTTCGTAAATAATACTTAAAACAATTACATGATACATTTGTAGTGTTATAACTAATTACACTGGTACACGTAAAGGAGATGTAAGATACTCCAAATCAATGTTAAGTAGGAACATTAAAATAAAATTTTAACGATAAATTTAAAATATTAAATATTGAATATACCACAGAGATGTATAAGGTCTCTAGGCGTCAACGTGAATAATTTACAATAGAAAATAATTATTAAACCTAAATTTCTTAGAGATGTATATGGTCTCTAGGCGTCATAACATGCAATAAAAAGATTTAAAATTATTTAATTTCCTCAGAGATGTATAAAGTCTCTGAGTGTCATACTCATACTACACTAAGCTGTTTCTTAGAGATGTATAGTCTCTAAGAGTTCAAAAAGTAAAAATCAACATAGAATAACTTCAATCGAGTACAGGATGAAGTTTCTCACGTTTACTTAATTTAACACTAGTATGCGGTTGCTACATATTTAATTTGGCCCTTGCTAGCATGAACAGACCGGACCCCACAAACGGCACCCGTTCACGAGTATGACGCATATCTCAGCCATCGCCTCCCTCAACCATATTATAGGGAAGGCTGCGACCCGATCAACGACGCCACCGTAAGCAAAGACCTTTAAGCGAGCATGACATGCTCAAGCTACCGTGCATACTTGACTAATACTGTTTGCCCGGTGAGAAACAATAAATTGTGCTCTCATGTTACATTAAAAATTACCCACCAAAATAAAACTTATTTAAAAATTTACTATTGACACACAATACTAAACTACTGGCTTAAAGGCATCACTGTCGTTTAAAAAGTCATTAACCGTATAATAAGCTTTATTCAATAAGTGACGTTTTATTTGCGCTTTAAATTTGCTACAGGGCAATTTTACTACATCAATAGGTATTTTATTGTAGAAGCGTACACAGTTCCCCACGAACGACGAGCTAACCTTACGGAGACGGTGGGCAGGTATTGCGAGCTTGTCCTTACTTCTCGTATTGTAGTGGTGAATGTCACTGTTGAGCTTGAATTCATGGAGATTTTTCCGCACATACATGATATTCTCAAGAATGTATTGAGATGCTACGGTGAGAATGTTTGTTTCCTTGAATTTCTCTCTTAGTGACGTACGACCTCCTAGTGCATAAATTGCGCGTACAGCTCGTTTTTGTAGCACAAAGATGGTTTGGATGTCCGCCGCTCTTCCCCATAATAAAATTCCATACGACATAACACTATGGAAATAACTGAAATATACAATCTTTGCCGTCTCGACGTTTGTCAGCTGCCTGATTCGCCTAACTGCATAGGCCGCAGAGCTAAGCTTACCTGCAAGAGTGGCTATATGCGCACTCCATTGCAGTTTAGAGTCTAAAGTAACACCCAGGAATACTGTTTTTTCTTCAAATTCCAGTACTTCGCCTTTCAGTTTTACCTTGGCACAATTTACTTGTTTCACATTTGGTAATGTAAATTTAATGCACTTAGTTTTCTTGGCATTTAAAAGTAAATTATTTGCAGTAAACCAATCCACAATAGAGGACAGTGCATCATTAATCACATCAAAGTTGTTTTCTTGCCTTTTTACTTTAAAAAGAAGAGATGTGTCATCTGCAAATAGTACTATATCATGTTTATCTCGCACAAGGTTTGGTAAATCGTTTATATACACTAGAAAAAGAAAGGGACCCAGAATTGAACCCAGAGGTACCCCCATAGCAACAGCTGACCCAGTCGATTGAGTCCCATTGATATCTACCCCCTACCTAGTAGGTATTGAATAAAATCGGTCGAGCCGTTTTTGAGTTATCGCAAAATTTCATAATTTTCTTTAAAATGACGTAAGTGCCGTGCGGTGTCCTTATACTTCGAACGTTACACATTTCTTATAAGTTCCATACTGCATTAAAACATTCCACTTAATCGGGCGCGTATAATCGATAACTTCCGATAAGTAATTACAGTTACTTTGGCGTTTACGACCTTTTTATAGAGCTTGAAATCTTTCTCGTAATTTAAACCTCGGGCTTAAAACATCTATTGTGAAGGATGGGCAACTACGGAACCCTACACTGAGCGTGGCTTGACATGCTCTTGGCCGGTTTTTAGGGTTCCGTACCCAAAGGGTAAAAACGGGACCCTATTACTGAGACTTCGCTGTCCGTCCTTCCGTCCGTCTGTCACCAGGCTGTATCTCAACAACGGTGATAGCTAGACAGTTGAAATTTTCACAGATGATGTATTTCTATTGCCGCTATAACAACAAATACTAAAAATAAAATAAAATAAATATTTAAGGGGGGCTCCCATACAACAAACTTGATATAGATTATATATATAATTATGTATAGATACGGAACCCTTCATGCGCGAGTCGGGCTCGCACTTGGCCAATTTTATTATATACTGCAAATAAGAAGGACGTTCAAATCATGAAGTATATACATATGTACATTTCATTAAAACAAATTGTACGTAGGTACCTAAACAAAAACATACATCAAATTGCAATGGGAAAAACGAAAGAACATATTTATCTTGAAAATGTGAATCGCGTACCTATTTGTATTCAGTATTTATATTGCGCTCTGCTTATCAACAAGGAAAATAACTGTCCGTAATAAATATGGGATAATGTTTATTATTTTGCGCGGCCTTTATTGGTGAATATAATGTGTGGAGTTTATCCACTTTTATATATGAGGTAAAAAATAAAAACACGTAAAGAAAACATGTAATTAATTCTATTCAACTTGGTGTTGATAAACGTTTGCAGTTGCACACTGGGAATATAAAAGTGAGCGCACTCGAACATCGCTGCTTAGTGGGTTTGAATTTTTCTTATGATCACTATCATTGTTGTTCGTGATAGAGTGAAGTTACAGGGGCAATTTTCACAGGTGAATTGGGAATTATAAATTGAAAAGTGTGCTTAGTATGCGGGATGTGTTAAAAAGATTTTAATATGGAATATTGATATAAGAAATAAGTTTAATTAAATAAAATGTGTCGTCGTGCAATTGTGTAGAATTTAATATTTTCCGTTCTATCTTTTATTTCAGAATTCAATAAGAATATTGATTGATACTTTTGAAGAAAAACTGGGAAGATGAAACTCATCCTAGGTAAATATTAGTAAATTATATATTTTACATAACTCTCTCTTAGTTACTACTTATTATGTACTACTTGTTGTCTCTTTTAAAACCAATAAGATAGCTGTATTTTATGAATGCTATCACTGTTTTTACGTTACGCTGTTTTCCTACATGATACTGCTTGTCTTCTGTAAAAGACTGAAAGGCCTTTGATTGATTGATTGATCACTGTTTTTAGGGTTCCGTACCCAAAGGGTAAAAAACGGGACCCTATTACTAAAACTCCTCTGTCCGCCTGTCTTTTTGTCTGTCACCAGGCTGTATCTCATGAACCATGATAGCTAGGCAGTTGAAATTTTCAGTTGATGTATTTCTGTTGCCGCTATAAAAACATAATACTTACTAAAAACAGAATAAAATAAATATTTACAAACGCGATCGGTTGCGTTTACTTCCATCCAGCGCCAAACATACCAGGGGCCAATTTCACCCGGCCAGTTAAGATGGGATAAGTGCGGAGCCCTCGGTGCGCGAGTCAGACTCGCACTTGGCCGGTTTTTTTTTTATTGCATTACGCTTTTAAACGAGTAGCCAGATTCTCAAACTTGCGATAGCTTGGTGGGTTATTCCGAGATTTACCAAGCAATCCCCTCTTTCGCGACCTTTGCAGTAATGTACAATATTGTTCCAGCATCCATTTTATTTTTCTTCGTGGCTGTGACAGCGGCAGCAGCCAGTACCCAGTGCTACCAGCTGTGGGCGCCTGTGTGCTCGGTCAACTGTCGAACATACTCCAATAACTGCACGTAAGTCAAAACAACTAATATTTTATAAAAGCGGAAGTTTGTGAGTGTGTAAATGTGTTATTTTTCACGCTAAAACGGCATGAACTTGAAATCTTGACCAGTTATAATAAAAATACTTTTACTTTACGCGGGTCGGGATACTTTTGATCCCGATAAAGTACAGTTCCCGTAGTTTAATGTTTTAACGCGAGCAACACCGCAGGCAAAAGCTATGCCAAATAATTTGGGACATACATTTGTAATGATTATTGATTGTAGAAAGCTTTTTGAATGATGGTCACATAACGGATAAGGTTTGTAAAGCTTCCAACAAGATTGAGGATAATCTGGTTTATCTGTGCTTAAATATTAAGTAATCTTAAATAAAAAAAACGCCGGGAGACACGGCTTTCGATAAAAAACTCATTTAAATCGGACCATCTGTGTGAGATACACAGACACACAATAATTCATATAATTATGTTGAATTTCCTCTTTTTTGTTGGGGGCGAATAAGTACTTCTTTCAAAATTCATTAGGTAAATATTGCATTTATAATTTGAGCAACACAGCGCTAGCCAGATAAATCAACTACTGTTTGATGAAGTAATTGACGTCCAATTCAATGAAATATTATTATGCATTCGTGTTAGGACTTTATGAGAAAATATTTTGTTTTCGTTGAAATCTTTTTTTTTTATTAAGAGTTACGAAATAATGTTTATCATTCTGTTACAGGAGAGGCAGTGATCCGTTTCTACGCAACGGTCCCTGCGATGGATCTGGCGTGTCGTAATGATATGGCTCATATAAAAAAAAGACAAGAACTACCTAATTGATGATTGATTAATTTCATCTCTTTGGTTTTCTTTCTCAACATTTTTGATTCAATAAATGGGAATACACTATTTCTTGTTATTATTTTCTGTATTCATCCGTTAATCTAAGCTAAATACTTACGTTTATTTTAATTTAATAATTGGTTCAATTTTTTCCACATTTAATAAAAATTTATACGTTTTTCTCGATCAGACATTCTAGCTGTATCACAAAACATAGTCACAACCAGGTATTTATTGTTGTGTTCTTGAATAAACAGGTTTTTTATATTTTCATTTCATATTTTAACTGACTTGAAAGAATAAATCTTAAGTGAAAAGGGTAAAAAGTTGTACAGTCAAGCTGCTAAACCTCTAAGCAAAAATATAATCAAAACTATCAACATTCCTTTACGCCTTTAACAAAAGAGTCGTGTATTGATCATATTTTCTCAGAAGTTCGAGAACTTGACTGTACCTAAATGTAAGTTTATCGGCGCCAATTGTGAACTGATTTTGAACCGACTTCGGATAATCCGATTCAATAAATGCGAGTTTTGTTAAAGACAGTACTCCTTAATTCACGTGCCCCGGTTTTTCCGTCTATCTGACTGTAACCAAATTGCAAGTTTAATTTCAAATGGGTAATTTATTAAACACAATACTAAAGATTAGGGTGTTGCTTATTTTCTAACCCCCTACTCTCACCCCCTCATTCTGTTCTAGGACCCGAAAAAACCTCACTGATTTTTTATTTATTTTTTTAATTCAGTTTAACGGGTCGCTACCGGCAAGTAAAATATCTGAAAAAGATGAGAAAAAAAAAAGTTTTTTTCTTTGTATCATAATACTTACAGAACGTACATAGTTGTAAAAAAAAATATAGAAAAAAAATATCTAGTTCGATATGAACTACCTTATTTTATTTTCTGACACACAGAATAATTCACTTGATATATAACTAGATTGATACATTAGGTTATTCAAACAATATCACTGCAAAAAAAATAAAAATAAAACTATGTGAACCGAGTTTTATTAACATTTATCTCGGATTTTTAATGGGCGGTAGCGACCCCTAAAACTGAATAAAAAATTAAAAAATCAGTGATGTTTTTTCGGGTCCTAGAACAGAATGAGGGGGTGAGAGTACGGGGTTAAAAAATAAGCAACACCCTACTAGAGATAATACATAGAAACAATTAAAACTAAGAACATATATATAAATATATATATATAAACCTTTAACTATAAAAAACAATCGGTCTCCAGATCGGTGCCGACCGGGAGGGTGCCCAAGAGACTGGCCGCATTACCACGCTGAATAGCCAGGGCTATTCTTTGGCATAGGCATGAACCAGTTCTCTGGTCACCCGTAGCATCGACTAGTATCTTTGCTAGTTCATGGAAAATTTGTATGGGCACTTTGTCCCCATGGCCCCAGCGTTTCCACCACAAACGGCTCAATCATGTAGCTACTGTCGATGAGGTGTTCGGCCGCGTCCGCAGCAGCCCCGGCTTTGGTGGTGGTCACTGGAAGGTGGGACGGCGCTAATGTATCCACGCACGTGGTTTCCCAGACCAACGGCCGTCCCAGCTTCCAGGGGACGAGGGTCATGCCGTCCGGCCTCTTTCCGTCGTCCCTCGCCAGGCCTGACGGTTCTAAGACGGCCGTTGTTCCCGCACTTGCGAGCGCTCGGCGCAAAATATCGTAAAATTGCAAGTTGAATGAAGTACAAATATAAATCAGATGACATGTGATCTGATAACGGAGCTGGAAGGAGCTCACGGGATGTCTGCAATAACAGGATGGAACCCCTTTGAGTTTGCGCACGTTTGATTTGAATTGACGTGTAATTGACATTTGTGTGCTAAAAAATGCAGCCGGCAATAAAAGCTTGTCCCAAAAATGCATTTTTGGTAAAACGTTTTTGGTTATAAAATTGCCGCGCAAACTACCAATAGGCTAGTAGACCCAGTTTTGAAATATATTTGAAATGGTTAATAATGATCTTACTAGCTCTAAAAAATAAAACTTGTATTTTTGTGAAAGCTAGAAAGCTAAATTTTATCAATTGAAAAATAAAAATTTCATGAACATGTCCGCCATTTTTTCCTTTTGCTAATCTGTGGCGAGACGTAGTCTCTTAATTACCTACCTGTAAAAATACGAAATTCGACCGTCGTAGTGCCATTCCGCTCACTCCAATGTACTTTGACAGGAGATCGAGAGGGACGGCACTATTCGTAGTCGGCAAAGTAGACTTTCAGTTATCTTTACAGGACCGATGACGTCACTATCATAAGCGAAAATGACGGACAGCGTTTTAAGCATTTCAAAATAGCATATTCTCAAATTCAATTTTTTCAGCCATCTTTCACTTTTATGAATTGTTAAATATATATTTAGGTTTCCTTTGCTAAATACTGTACGGAATAAACATTATTTTATTACAATTTGACATGAGTCAACTAGCCCATTCGTGGAGTCCTTATCCACTTTACGTATAAGTATTTGTACTATTATCATTCTATTCTGCAGTATGAGGTAAACAATAAAAACACGTAACGAAAATATTTAATTAATTCCATTTAACTTGGTGTTGATAAACATTTGCACACTTGGAATATAAAAGTGAGCGCACAAAAACATCGCTGCTTAGTAGGTTTGAATGTTTCTTATGTACAATATCATTGTTGTTCGTGATAAAGTAAAGTCACAGGGGCAATTTTAACCAGGTGAATTAGGAATTATAAATTTATTTATTTATTTATAACGAACATGTTTATAAAAGAACTTAAATTTCACTATTTACATAAATTCAAAAAATACAAGTCAGACAATTGAAGAGCCTGTTTCGTATTTCGGATGTAATAAAAAGATTTTAATATTAATATTAGAACTAAGTTTCGTTGAATAAAACTATAATTTATTTCAGAATTCAAGTAGTGATTGATACTTTTAAAGAAACACTGGGAAAATGAAACTCATCCTAGGTAAATATTAGTACATGTACACTCTTAGGAAATACCTTTTAATTACTCTATACTCGTCTTTTTTAAAGCCAATAAGAAAGCTGTATTTTCTGAATGCTATGACTGTTTTTTTACGTTACGCTGTTTTCTTACATGATACTGCTTGTCTTTTGTAAAAGACTCGGCCTTTGATTGATTGATTGATCACTATTTTTAGGGTTCCGTACCCAAAGGGTAAAAAACGGGACCCTGTTACTAAGACTCCATTGTCCGTCTGTCTGTCTGTCATCAGGCTGTATCTCATGAACCCTGATAGCTAGACAGCTGAAATTTTCACAGTTGATGTATTTCTGATATTCTCTCGTTCGTCTACTTCTGCCGCTATTACAAAAATACTAAAAAAAGGAAAAAAAAATAAGTGGGGCTCGCTCTGATCGGATCCAGTGATCGGTTACGTCAACTTTGCACCTCATTTGTATCCAGACATACCAGGTGCAAACTTAACCCGGCCAGTTAAGATGGGATAAGCACGGAACCTCCGTTGCGCGTGTCAGACTCGCATTTGGCTGGTTTTTAGGGTTCCGTACCCAAAGGGTAAGAACGGGACCCTATTACTGAGACTTCGCTGTCCGTCCTCCCGTCCGTCCGTCTGTCACCAGTTTGTATCTCAAGAACGGTGATAGCTAGACAGTTGAAATTTTCACAGATGATGTATTTCTATAGCCGCTATAACAACAAATACTAAAAATAAAATAAAATTAATATTTAAGGGGGGCTTCCATACAACAAACTTGTTATAGATTATGGTACGGAACCCTTCATGCGCGAGTCGGACTCACACTTGCCCAATTTTTTTTATTGCATTACGCTTTTGAATGAGTACTTAAATTATCAAACTTGCGATGGTATAGTGGGTTATTCCCACAGACAACCCCCAGTAGACGGAGCATGTAAGGCGACCCGCGCGCACCAACTATATGGTACGGCAGAACATTAAAGTATCAACACGGCGGCCACTGTTTAGTTGCGTCCAATGTTTATGAGGTCTCTCTACACCACTTAACACTACAATTTACCATATTATTTATTTAATTTCTTTTTTCGTTGACGTACGCATGGATCATAAACAATGACCCAATTAAACGGTTGCCGGCGTGTTGATACTTTAATGTTCTGCCGTACCATATCGTTGGTGCGCGCGGGTCGCCTTGCATGCTCCGTCTAGTTGTCTGTGGTTATTCCGACATTTAACAAGCAAATCCCTTCTTCCGCGACCTTTATAGTAAAGTATAATTTGTTACAGCATCTATTTTCCTTTTCTTCCTGGCTATGACCGCGGCACTCAAGCCAAAGTGCGAATTTGTGTGGAAGCCCGTGTGCTCTGTCAACCATCGAACATACTCCAGTAACTGCACGTAAGTCAAACCAACTAATTATAAAAGTGAACGTTTGTGAGTGTGTTCATTCTTCACGCTAAACCGCGGGTCGGATTTACTTGAAATTTTTAACAGTTATAATAAAAATATTACTTTGCTAATCCGCGATATAATATCATGTCAGTTAATTTATGCTAAGGGCGATTGTGCACTACAATGAATTTTATTGTCCGTCAGTCCGATTTTTTATGGTCCGCTATGGCATGAAAAAAACGGTAAGGGCGATTGTGCACTACAATGAAAAACGGTCCGGAATGGGGAAAAGTAAAATGTCGGATGGTAAAATTACGTATAGTGCACAAACTAAGTACATACATTTAATGGCGTGCCATAACGGACCGTAAAAAATCGGACTGACGGACAGTAAAATTCATTGTAGTGCACAATCGCCCTAACCCGTTATACTTATTTGCGTATTTTTTCATGCATTCGTGCATTTAAGAGGCCTTATTCCTTTTAAAAAAAAATTTTTTTTCATGACAAATATATTGATAATTTCAACCAACTTTTTGAAATGAATAATACTTTTCCCAGAGTTCTAGGTAGTAACATAGCTAGTTCATGCTTTCATTGCGTGCAGTCGAAAGTAAGTTGAAAAAACTAATTTTCCGCGTGAATTTTGTCAATTTAGAGTGGTTTTTGAAACAAAAATTATCAATGAAAAATTCAAACTGTAGGTTTCAAATATATACCAATAAATTCCAATAGTCCTCTTCTAGGCAGTAACATGAATAATATGTTAAGAAACATGTTTGATCATAGAGTAAATATCTAAAACAATCAGCATTTTAAAAGGAATAAGGCCTCTTAATGGTCCCACCCTCCCACCACGATAACAAAAATAAATACGCAAATAAATATAACGAACCACCGGGTTTTATCGAAAGCCTTCTCCCGTAGTTCTTAGCTATGTGTGGTTGGGATGGCGTTTTTTTTTTCATTGTGTATTTGGGATATTTAGCTTCTAATTCCATCTTACTGCCTACTGAGTCGGCGGTCCTGGGTTCGAATCCCGGCGGAAAATGTTTGGGTGATAAACTCGAATATTTGTTCATAGGTCATGGATGATAATTATATGTATTTATATATTATGTATATCATCGTCTAGTACCCATAGCTTTGCTTAGTTTGGGACTAGGTCAATTTGTGTAAGATTGTCCCTAAATATTTATTTATTTAATTAAGACATTTGAAATCGTTCAATGTAATCACGCGTTCGTGTTAGGACTGTGAGAATATATTTTGTTTTCGTTAAAATCGTATTTTTATTAAGAGTTAAAAAATAATGTTTATCACTCTGTTACAGGAGAGGCGTTGATCCGTTCCTCCACAACGGTGTCTGTGATGGATCTGGCGTGTCGAAATGATATGTCTCATATAAACCAAAACTTATACAAGAATTAATGGTCAAGTGACATTTCTATTTTGATTACACCTCTTTGGGTTTCATTCCCAAACATTTTTAGATTCAATAAATGGGCATACACTATTTCTTGTTATTCTTTTCTGGTTTAATCCGTTAATCTAAGTTACCTTTATTTTTGATTAATAATTGGTTCAATAGTTTCCACATTATAAAAAAAATTGGGCAAGTGCGAGTCCGACTCGCGCATGAAGGGTTCCGCACCATAAAACAAGTTTGTTGTATGGGAGCCCCCCTTAAATATTTATTTTATTTTATTTTTAGTATATGTTGTTATAGCGGCAATAGAAATACATCATCTGTGAAAATTTCATTAGTCTAGCAATCACCGTTCTTGAGATACAGCCTGGTGACAGACGGACGGACGGACGGACGGACGGACGGACGGACGGACGGACAGCGAAGTCTCAGTAATAGGGTCCCGTTTTTACCCTTTTTTGTGTACGGAACCCTAGAAATGAATACATTTTTTCTTGATCACAAAACATTAGTCACAACAAGGTATTTAATGTTGGTGTTCTTGAATAAAATGACCTTCATTGACAACACGTCATATTCTAACTGACTTGAAAGAAAAAGTCTTAAGTGAACCGGGTAAAATGTTGTACAGTCAAGTTCTTATACAACTAAGCAAAAATATAATCAAAAATATCAACGACCCCACGTATTATGCGCATAATTTATATAAGTACTAGAATAGTTTCATTTGCAGTGGTTTTAATGGATGGTTGAAATCCTATGGATTTAGCGGTCGCTCTTGGTTCAGGCGTTTGTTATTATTATATTAGGTAGTAAATTATAGGGCGTTGATTCTTAATTATTCGACCTTTTTAGGGTTCCGTACCCAAAGGGTATAAAAACGGGACCCTATTACTGAGACTTCGCTGTCCATCCGTCCGTCCGTCAGTCACCAGGCTGTATATCAAGAACGGTGATAGCTAGACAGTTGAAATTTTCACAGATGATGTATTTCTATTGCCGCTATAACAACATATACTAAAAATAAAATAAATATTTGTGGGGGGCTCCCATGCTACAAACTTGTTATAGATTATGGTACGGAACCCTTCATGCGCGAGTCGGACTCGCACTTGCCCAATTTTTTGACATGTTGAGATCACGAATGTTGTATCGCGACTACAAAACATAAGTAAAGTAGGTATCTATATCACCACACAATTTCAATCATTAAAATATACTTGTAAATTGAAGGTATTATCCAAAAATATATGTGAAATTGGAGGTCACTAAATCTTTTTTTTATGTTTTGTATAAATGTATGACATATTACATGTGTTGGTGTCGTTTTCCTTTTAACACGCCTAAACGAATGGAATAATTTCATTTTTTTTCGTCAATAGGCAGCTGGGAATACCCTTATTGTTATAAACATACCCCGTGGTTTTCGATGCAAAAATCATTTGACACTCGACCGACAGTAGGCGTCAAATCATTCGTGTGCCGAAAATCACGGGATATGGTCATAAATTATTTTTACCCGACTACGGATAATCGAAAAAGAGGGTTACTCTTTTATTCTGCCGCGCGGACGAAGTTGGCGGGCACCATCTAGGCTATCTATACATCTATACATTATAATAATAGGCCTAACGGATTTGGATGAAAACTTCATTAATTTGTCGAAAAAATCCCCGGCCATATTATAGGCTATAAAAATTTTACCAATAAAAGGTGGGCAAGCCACTACACTCGATTGAGTTAAGTTTGCACCTTATGGCGCTTCTTAGGAATGAGGTGCAAACTTTTTCAAATATGACTGTGCTACGACAATCGAGTACCCTGATAAACTAACAGATGGCGCTGAAATTAATATATTGTGACATGAGTACGCCACTGAGGAAGGATTTTGCTAAATTAATTTTAAGTTTAAAAGAGAGTATTTGTTCCGTCTGCAGGGTATCAAGAAACTAAGTATGATAAAGCAAAACTGATACAGACCGATTTCCACGCGTGCGGAGCCGCGGGCACAGAATAAACCCAATTAAATACCGTTCAACCGAAGCTGATCTTTTAAGTGATTTCTTATCTTGCTCATCATGTATGGGAATCGGAATTCGAACTCGCATAAAAACATTGATACTTTAGGTATTACCCTTCATTTGCTATTGAAACGACTTGATTCTTGTCATTTTCGTATAGAAGCATATAGAAAAAGTACGAGTGATATTTATCGCACAGTGGAGCAAACTGTATACAAAATGAAGTATTATATCGGTAAGATTTGATAGCCATCATTTAACTGTTTTTATAGTTTGGTCTATCCCGGTGTCTATCTCTACTTGTCCATCTTTAAATTTTAGTACAACTGTCAAGCAGTTCGTGTGCCGTATTTAGAACATCTATCACGATATTTTCAGCAGTGTCGTGATAATCAGTTTTTCACAAAAAATAACCGATTTAAACGAGAAGAAAACGTATTTCCGAGAGCAACTGAACAAGTCACTATAATAATACAACTAAAGGTCTTGACCTATCTGTAATATTTCAAGAATGATCCCTTAAGTAACCCTAACCATTAAGGAGTTGTACCTTCCCTGACGATTAGCCGCTAATACCTGAACAACTTTATAAAATACATGAAAAACATTGTAGATGTCCCTGGGATCTCATCATCAGATCCCGATATGGTGACAACGGGACCACCTCACTCTTTCTACTAAAAAAATATTTTGAGAATCGGTCCATAATTTGGCGGAATGATCGCGTAACATACATACAAAAAAACAGTTGGATTGAAAACTCCTTCCTTCCTTTTTTGAAGTCGATTGAAAATACGATTTAATGAATAAAAATGTTTGAGACCAGATCAATCTGAATAAGGAGTTTCACATTAAAATTAAAAAAAAATTACTTCCCGGCCTAGGCCTTCAATTTTGTATGAAATTCCTTTACAGTCCTCTCGAATTGTTCCGCCCGAAACTTGACACTTCGAAGCCTGTTTTAACGCACGTTATGACGATATTTCATTGCATGTTTGAGAAAAATTGTTTGGTAATAGATTTTCTCCTCCTGGTCCTGATGGCGTCCGTGGTGACGGTGCGCGCGCAGTTCACCTGTGCCTGCCCGGAATACCATGACCCGGTCTGTTCCGTCAATATGGTCACGTACAAGAACAACTGCAAGTGAGTTTACTGGCTGATAGAGGCGTCTTTATCTATGGTGCAGGGTGCGCGCGGGCGCAGCGGTCCTAGCAAGCGCGACAGCGGCCTATCGGTGTAACTCGGGCGTCGGTGACCTTGTAATGCCGAATCCTTCGACAAGGCATTCACGTGAATGCCTTTTCCCACCTCGCGCGTCCCGCGCTCGCCCGCACTCGCCTATCGGCACGCACACATAGCCGCGAGTTTTGTTACTGCACACAAATGTCGCTGTCGTTTCTTTTTACGTTAGTATATATTATATTCTTTGCCTAGGGGGCGCCGAGCGGAGCGCCGCTCGCTCCAATTGGGGGATCTAGGATAATGTTTACACATGGGCGCTACATGGGCCTTGATTGATATTACACTAATATTATAAAGGTTAAAGTTTGTGAGTGTGTTTGTGTATGTTTGTTACTTGTTCACGCTCAAACGACTGGACCAATTTTGATACAATTTGGTATGGTGGTAGCTGACACTCTTGACTAACACGTGGCTACTTTTTATCCCGAAAAGTGTAGTGTTCCCGTGGGATAAGCGAGTAACATGGCGCAGCGCAGCTAGTAATATATAATTATATCGGTTCCCTCAAGGTAATTGTATTGTCTCTGTAAAGAAGAATATAATAATGAGGACAGTGAGGTAATATTCAATAAGTAATCATGATAAAGGTCTCCCCTTTGTTTCTTATCAGAATCAGAATCAGATATTTATTGATAAAAAATTCATTTTACACGTCATGGACAGATATACATATAATTATAATATTATTAAAATTATAATTTGTAGAACATGTTAGGCACACGCCTGTATCAAAAAACAACTCATTGAGTGCATGTACCTACACTTTTGTTATTATACATTTTTTACATAATATGTTGGTTATTGGTAAAACAGTAAATTAGTTTGATAAGCATCATGTGTTGGTCAATTTTATTTTCTCAAGGAATTCATCGATGTTGTAACAGGCCATCTCTAATACAATTCTTTTCAGCCTTTTATGAAATGTTGTATTACTCGGCGAGTTTTTAATTTCTTGTGGGAGAGCGTTGTACAGTATTGGCCCCATTATAGCGAGTAGAAACTTATTTCTTCGAATGTTACGAAAACAAACCTTCAAGCACATGTTGAGCAACTTGCATAACCATCTCACTAGTAAGCTCCTAGACTGATTGTCGGTATGATGTTTCGCACTGGATAAAATAAGTAATGTTGCATATTTGTGTATGTTTATTTATTGTGTTAATAATATTATTGAGATAATAAGTTTCTCTTTTGGTATATGTATCTTTGGTATATTTCTGTTTAGCCCAATGGTTGACTGGTAGAGAATGCCTTATGCGTTGAGTCCGCCATTTGTGCACACTTTTGTTTTGTGTAAATAAGTTCAAATGAATAAATAAATGTTTTATTTCGCCGAAAAAATTTTTTCGCAGAATTTTTATTCCTTTGTAGTCATAAAATTTTCATAATTCTTGCAAATACCTATCATCCTATTGATTAGGTTAGGTTAGTTTTGTTTTATGACGAACTCAAATAGCTTACAAAGAAAAATTAATTTTGTTTTTTTCAATGATTTTTCGGCGAAAAATTATTCAAGTAGCAAATAGACCCGATTAAGGTAAATAAGAAAATACAGTGCGAGGACCCGTTATTATATTTATGTTCACAGGAGAACTTGCTTCAGCGACCCGCTGCTGCACAGAGGACCATGCTTCAAATATTAGTTCATCATTACAAGCTTCAATGACGTATTCAAATACTAGGGTAAATCGCCAATAATTGGCCACCGTTCAATAACTGGCCACCTGAAACTAAAAATGAACTCTGTTCACCTATAAATATAATTCATTTTAGTATAAGCTTTTAATTACTGGCCGCCCTTCAATAACTGGCCACGATATAATAAAATGAATTCAGTTTGTCGGTGAACAGAGTTCATTTTTAGTTCGAGGTGGCCAGTTATTGAACGGCAGCCAATTATTGGCGATTTACCCTACTTTAGGGACCTGTCAGACAGAGAGCGGTCAGGCGGTCAAGCGTTCAAGTCAGGTCAGTTTTGCGCACCAATTATACAAGGTGATCAATCCAAATGGGTCAGTAGGGAGAAAACGAAAACTATAAGAGATAGGAATAGAATAGAATAGAATATATTTATTTGTCAAACATAGGTACAAAGCAGGGAAATCTGTTTTTAGAAACCATGGCTTCGATTTTAGATTTATTAAAAACTGCATTAATTTTTTTTCGTACATCTCATGCATAACCGGGAATCGAACCTGGTTCAAATTGGGGAGAGGAGAAAAAATAAATATGAAGATGTCAATCGATTCTATTTTTTATTGGCTAAAAATGTCTACAACTGTACCCTGTATACAATTTGACCGCCCGCTTGACCGTGTGACCGCCCTCTGTCTGATAGGTCCCATAACAAAACATGATACAGCCCAGTATCAAAATTACCTGTCAATTTTACTACTGTCATAATAATATCGCGTAAACGCTGTAAACGCCAAGGGAATTCATTGGCGTTTACAGCCTTTACGCTTTTTGCCGTTGATATGTATAAAACTCAACTAAAATGAATCATTTAAATAAAACAATTTACACGGATTGTTTCGCTATTAATTATTTGAGCCTCCCTGACGTTTCAGTTGCTTTACAGTTACCGTTGTCAAAGGTTGACTGAGAAAAAAAAAATCTCTGTCAAAGTTACATTTGTGCAAACTACCCATTTTATAAATAATGAATTAAAATGTATCACCTTACTATTGATGATTACTGTACACCTGTACCAACATCGCTATTTTACAATTATACTTGTACGTTTATATAAGAAAATATATAAAAAAAAAAACAAAGCTTTTCGCAGAGTCAAGCTTTTATTTCAGACTATATTTTTCGCGTTATCGAATTCAAACGCGATTCGGTTGCGTTACTTTATTAGTAATTTCCCATCCTTACTTTCGATTTCATCCTCAAATCAACTCCATGTTATCAATATTAACTTATTTACATAGAGGTCGCTGAGGTGTAAAGCCTTTCAAATAAACAATGCAAATATCGATACACAAAGCAAGAGGAAAAATTCGAAAGGTTACTTGGACGTTAGGGTGGCGGAATGGTTAACGCGCTGGACCGGAAATCCAGAGGTACCGGGTTCGATTCCCAGTCTCTTCCACCAGGTTAAGCACTTCAATTTTTAGGGTTCCGTAGCCAAATGGCAAAAAACGGAACCCTTATAGATTCGTCATGTCTGTCTGTCCGTCTGTCTGTCCGTCTGTCCGTCCGTATGTCACAGCCATATTTTACCGAAACTATAAGAGCTATACTATTGAAACTTGGTAGGTAGATGTATTCTGTGAACCGCATTAAGATTTTGATGCAAAAATAAAAAAATTATAATAAATATTGGGGGCTAGGATACTTAGAACTGAAACTCAAAAATTTTTTTTTCATCAAACACATACGTGTGGGGTATAAGGTCTTCAAAAATGATATCGAGGTTTCTAAAATATTTTTTTCTAAACCGAATAGTTTGCGTGACAGACGCTTCCAAAGTGGAAAAAAGTTGGTCCCCCCCCTCTAACTACTTAAATAAGAAAATGAAAAATCTAAAAAAAAACATATGATGTACATTACTACAAAAACTACCAACGAAAATTGTTTTGAACGAGATCTAGTAAGTAGTTTTTTTTTAATACCTAACTTTGCACCTAATTTATATGGGGCGCTATACATACCAGGTGCAAACTTAACTTAACCACTTAGGGATGGAGTGTTTGTACGGAACCCTCGGTGCGCGAGTCCGACTCGCACTTGGCCGGTTTTTCTTTGAGCTTTGATCTTTGTATTCAATGGACTAACTCAATGTTATTAATAGGTACTAGTAACTGCATTGTCAATATTGTCATCCAATTTATATAATACGAATTACGAGTACTCGTATGTACTTAGACAAATCAATGGGAAATTGGAAAGTGGTAAATAAAAAATATTACATTATCCTTAAACGCGCCTGTTTTTTTTTTCGACGAAGGTGAAAAGTCTTTCAGTATTTTTTTTTATTTGCCTGTGTTTGTGGCCCACTGCTGGGCAAAGACCTCTCCCCTCGATTTCCATAACTCCCTGTTCGGAGCTATTTCTGTCCAATTATTTAGAAACGTGTCCAGGTCGTCCCGCCATCTCCGTCTTGGCGTGCTACGTCGTCGCCGCCCAGTTCAGTATTATAATGTAAAAATATATTTTTGGTAGAATTATAGCTGATTTTTGTTAACGTAAATCTAAAATAAGTAATGTTACATGCATACGAAATTAAGTAGGTACGAAACGGTCGGTCGGCTTTTAGCACAACGTACCTACTGAACAGAAAGTTCACTATTTTGTTTTTTATAATGTATTATAGTGTATGGTTATGGTTTAAGAATTTATTTCTCTAAAAGAATATAATTCACTTAACTAGAGAAATACATGCACATCATTAACTAAATACTTAACTAAGTTCAAAGTGTACGAATCGCAAATATTACAACATAAGGTAACTACGAATAACAAAAAATATAAACAACAAAGTGGGTGCCTAGATAAAATATTCCAGTTGCTTATCAATACGCTGACCGCTGCACTCGTAAGTTGTAGGGTTTTATTACGTATCGGCTTGTTATTGCTATGCCGCTCATCATTTTATTATCATTTAAGTCAAGAAACAATATTATTACACGTACTTTTACAACGTACATATACATTATACAACGTACTGTTTAGTGCTAAAAGACAATTCTACGTTAAGAGGCCTTATTCCTTTTAAAATGCTGATTGTTTAGACATTTTTCTCTATGATCAAACATGTTTCTTAATATACTATTGATGTTACTTTCTAGAACAGGGCTATTGGGATTTATTGGTATATATTTGAAACCTACAGTTTGAATTTTTCATTGATAATTATTGTTTCAAAAACTACTCGAAATTGATAAAATTCACGCGGAAAATTAGTTTTTTTAACTTATTTTCGACTGTACGCAATGAAAGCGTGAAATAACTATGTTACTACCTAGAACTCGGGGAAAAGTATTATTTACTTCAAAAAGTTGGTTGAAATTATCAATATGTTTGTCATAATATGAAAAAAATAAATTTTAAAAGGAATAAGGCCTCTTAATCCGTAAACATAGCGATGTTTTATTGTATTTTGTCTGCACCGAGGCCGAACACTCCATATAAGCAGTGACTGCGTAAACGCACTATCGACGTATTTTGAGCGTTGATGTAATTTTATTAAAACCTTCGTGAGACATATTTTAGAAGTAAATTAAGCTTTACACTGCGTAGATCTCGGTTGGGAGCCGTTTATGACAATTTCACGAGAGTGTAAACCGCATATAGGCGTCCAAACGTTTTTTTAAGAATGTCAGTCGATTTGATTTTTTTATGGGATCAGATATCTACAACTACATGAACTAGACTTGAACTGCTCTAAACGTCAGAAATGACCAAAGAACTGGTAGTACTAAGAAGAAGTTCAATATCCCTACAGAGCGCTAAAAATGCTCCATACAAATGGCCACCTAAATGAGACGTCGTTCGTGGGTTGGGTACCAATATTTGTATGGAGACAACATGTAAACTGCGTTTGTTCATGGTTGTCATATTATAATTAATGTTTTGTAACAGTATTATGATTCCGAAAACTATAAAAAAAATTGGATTAAAAAAAATGTTTTTTTTTTTCCTTGTATCATGACATCATCATCATCATCATCATCATCATTATCAGCCAAAAGACGTCCACTGCTGGACATAGGCCTCCCCCAGAGAACGCCACCATGACCGGTCCTGCGCCTCCCGCATCCAACGGACTCCAGCGACCTTCACCAGGTCATCAGTCCACCTTGTGGGGGCCTACCCACGCTGCGTCGTCCGGTGCGTGGTCGCCACTCAAGAACTCGGTGGCCCCAGCGGCCGTCGGTTTTACGAGCGATGTGCCCTGCCCATTGCCACTTAAGTTTTGCTATCCTTCGGGCTATGTCGGTTACTCTGGTCCTTCTACGGATCTCTTCATTTCTGATTCGATCTCGCAAAGAAACTCCGAGCATAGCCCTCTCCATTGCTCTCTGAGTGACTTTGAGCCTTCTTATAAGGTATCATGACATATTGAGCTAATATTATACATCAGTAGGTATGTCATATAATTCAACATAAGTCTGCACCCTGTTGGTCCTTGTTTGGGAAAAGTAATAATACACTGTTCTTTCTGGACTACTCTGCGACCAAGCGCCGTATTTCGGGTCCATTATGGACCTTATGTATTATTCAGCCTTCACGGACGATAATTAAACTGCTATTTGTGATACATCGCCGCGACTTTGCGGAAATAACATTATATATGCATCGCTGACCCACTTTTTAAAATATCGGGGTTGGAGGTATGAATTATGATACACGAATTACAACAATGACTGAATTCACACAAATATTACAATCGAGAGCAAAAGTACCTAGTTATTATTATTATTAATCCGTTTATGACGGCTCGAAGCTTGTGCCAGTATCAGTTTTTAGGGTTCCGTACCCAAAGGGTAAAAACGGGACCCTATTACTGAGACTTCGCTGTCCGTCCGTCTGTCACCAGGCTGTATCTCAAGAACGGTGATAGCTAGACAGTTGACATTTTCACAGATGATGTATTTCTATTGCCGCTATAACAACAAATACTAAAAATATAATAAAATAAATATTTAAGGGGGGCTGCCATACAACAAACTTGTTATAGATTATGGTACGGAACCCTTCATGCGCGAGTCGGACTCGCACTAGCCCAATTTTTTTGGTTTATAACCAATGGCATGACTTCCGTGTTAAATAAAACTTATCAAAAAAATAAAAAATAAAACATGAGATGATATGAACATCTGCGTATATATTCAGTAAGTATCTAGTTTTAATTGGCTGTTGACTATTTTATCACACTAATATAATTAAGGCTCAGTTTTGTCCGTTGTCATCTGTCACAATGTCAATATCACAAGCAATAGGTACGTCTCTATGATTGGTTCGTAGACACGCACACATAAAACCAAAAAGCGGCTTCAACTTTCGCAAATCTGTCGTATGAAGACTATCGTTCAAGGCGTATTTATGGTAAGTGAGGATATTGAAGCAGAGAAAATGAACCTGAACCATTTCAGGGGCTCTCATTTACCTTCACCCTTAGAGTTTGCTATTGATTCCATAGTTGTCAAATCACTAATTGCCTCTATTTCCCGCTCACAATATCTCCACCCATATCCCGGGATGATGAATGTTCCCAAAGCGAGCTCGGCGCGGGATTTCGTACAAAAGCAGACAAACAAGGGATGGCCATGGGAGCTTAAATAGTAGTACATGGCTGAATAACGCCACGGTCAATCAAACTAACTAATACTATAAGGGCGAAAGTTTGTGAGTGTGTTTATGATTGAAAGTTACCGAAACTTCAGGCATGCTGAAATAATTAATAGGTACGCGACATAGTCCGTTTAAATCGTTTAATTTAATTCTAGTATTTGCTACTCAACCTGATTTACAAGATAAGTATCACTTGGTATCACTACATAGTATAAAACAGAGTCGCTTCCTGCTGTCCGTCCGCCCCTATGTATGCTTAGAACTTTAAAACTACGCAATGGATTTTGATGCGCTTTTTAATAGAGTGATTCAAGAGGATGGTTTTTACTCGTATGTATAATACATGCACAGTATATTTAGTATCAGCATTGCACCCATGCGAGGCCGGGGTGGTTCGCTAGTTCAGAATAAATAAAAGAAAAACATCAATACCTAATTTTATCTTTAATAAATTTTATGTTTTTTCAGTCCAAAAGAAATTAAATAAAAAATTATATAAAAAATAATTTTAAAAAATACCAAATTCGCTCATACTCACATCGTGTTTAGAGTCCTTCTTCATGGAGCCGCCATGGCCACCCGTGCTTTGCACCGTATTCATGACGTCACTATTGTGTCACTTACACTTACAACAAAAACACTAGTGTCCCAGTACACTACCGCTGAGATTCGGGAAACTTAAAGGAAAATTGCGCTTCGATTTGGTTGAACAATTTAACACTGTTCCTCAAACTTTTGTGTCACTTACACTTACAACAATAACACTAGTGTCCCAGTAGGGCACTACCGCTGAGATTCGGGAAACTTAATAAAGAAAAATTGCGCATCGATTTGGTTCAACAATTTAACACTGTTCCTCGAACTTTTGTGTCACTAATACTTACAACAATAACACTAGTGTCCCAGTAGGGCACTACCGCCGAGATTCGGGACACTTAATAAAGGAAAGCGCTTCGATTTGGTTGAACAATTTAACACTGTTCAAGTAGGTAACAATTGCACTTCACTGTCTTTCTAACGATTTCACTTCACTTTTAACACTCTAAATTGACTTTCAGTTATGTACCTATCTATCTTATTAATAATGATGCTATGGTTGCTACTTTAAATGGACATGTCACTACGCCTAGGCACTGTTTAAGGTACGTCACAGCAAATTCAACAACGCAACTCTGAAACAAAAACGTTTTCGGTTTGTGCTCGAAGAAGCGAATAAGTCAAATAAATAACGTAATGCTTCTATTAAATTATTGTTAACGTTCGGTATTACTGTCAGGCACGGAAATGTCAAGTGTGAGTCGATTCTTACGACTAAAGTCAAGCTTTTCTTATTATTTTATAAAATTTTGTACGAATATAAATATAGGTATTATTTTATATAAAAAATCAAAAATTATGTACGTTGTGTGTCTATAGTTCCATCGATTCATAGACTTCATCGAAATACTATCAAAATGGAAATTTTCAGGGCCTTACATAAAAAAAAAAACTTTTGTATCAATTTTTTGCAAATCTTTTGTATGCGAAGACAAAATATATTTTGTATCAATCTTTCGCAAATCTTTTGTATGCGAAGACTCATTCTAGGCGTATTTATTCTAAAATAATAAAAAACGTACATATCCAATTGAAAACCACTTCTGTATTTAATTTAATATAGATTTCGAATGAGCTCCCTGCCGAGGTTTTCCCGCGGGACTAAAGCGTAGAGTTCCGCGTTCGAATCCACACCCACATACACACAACGATATACAAAAAAGGATTTAAAAAAAACTTCAAATACATGACCGTAAAATACCTTCTGTAGCGTGTTATTCTGTGGGAGCACTTAGGATCGGGTAATAAGGCTCTAGTATACCCGCATTGATCTAAGAATATGACCCGACGGAACCCTAATATCTCGCGACTCAGCCCCGTTCTACGTAGATTTATATTGCAATTTACATAAAGCAATTTGTGAGTGGTCACGCCACGAGCGAACGCACTAGTACTATCGTGATGGGTATGCGATATAACTATACTATCATAAAGTACGGAGGAGTGTCATTCTGAAAACCCGCGTTAAACTAGCTGACAGGTTAAAATATATATTTGTCGTCAACCTGATTAAATATATTTGAGATATTTTTTTTATGTCATAGGGGGCAAACGAGCGAACGGATCGCCTGATGGAAAGCGATTACCGTCGCCCATAGACACCTGCAACACCGGAGGAGTCACAAGTGCGTTTTAAGGTCGTATTGGTCCCGACATACCGCAGGCGACAACTCATTCTACAATGCAGTCGAGATTATCACTTTCAAAAAAATTAACGAAAATATATATATCCCATATTCTGGGAACGCACCAGCCAGGATTATATAAAAAAACATCAACAAACCTACAATTAGGTACAATTAGATCTTATTTTTTACAATAATTGGATCAAACGAGGGTTAAAGCTTTTCACATAAACATTATAAGAGCGAGTTTGTTAAATGTTAGTTACTTCTTCACACCAAAATGGCTGGACGGTTTGCTGGAAATGAAAAACAGATTACTATTTATCCAGAATAAAAACGTGGTTCCCGAGGTATTTAGACCCGATTTCCACGTGAGCAAAGTTGCGGGCAAAAGCGAGTTGGTTCGTAAATTACAGACCGAGGTAACCAGACAAAAAAACACGCGTCAATTTGAGAACCTCCTCATTTTGCAGTTGGTTACAAATTACTCATTAAGGGTACATCCATAGATAGACGTCTTTGCGTCAGGAATACGGAGTGATTTAGTGTAAAAAAATTGGGCAAGTGCGAGTCCGACTCGCGCATGAAGGGTTCCGTACCATAATCTATAACAAGTTTGTTGTATGGGAGCCCCCCTTAAATATTTTTTTTCTTTTATTTTTAGCTATCACCGTTCTTGAGGTACAGCCTGGTGACAGACGGACGGACGGACGGACAGCAAAGTCTCAGTAATAGGGTCCCGTTTTTACCCTTTGGGTACGGAACCCTAAAAATCAGTAACCCCTGTGAACCTATGTGCATTAAGCGTTCAAATATTAACTCGGGTCGCGGAATCACCACCGTGCTTAAACCCCAAACGTGTCGCGAGCAAACACTTAACCCCACTTCGCACGAGGTGGTTAGACGCCACTACAGCAGTGTAAACGTGTGGGTTACCCTAAACTAGGAAGATCAAAAATTTATCTACAGAATTATAAAAAAAAAAAAAATTGTTTTTGACGATGTGGTTGGTGCAGTGGTAGGATAGCTGCCTGCTGAGCTAAAGGTCCTGGGTTCGAAAATATTTGTGTGATGAGCTCGAATATTTTTTCCTGGGTCATAAACTTTTCTGTTGTTTTTTAGGGTTCCGTACCCAAAGGGTAAAAACGGGACCCTATTACTGAGACTTCGCTGTCCGTCCGTCCGTCCGTCCGTCTGTCACCAGGCTGTATCTCAAGAACGGTGATAGCTAGACAGTTGAAATTTTTCACAGATGATGTATTTCTAATGCCGCTATAACAACAAATACTAAAAATAAAATAAAATAAATATTTAAGGGGGGCTCCCATACAACAAACTTGTTATAGATTATGGTACGGAACCCTTCATGCGCGAGTCGGACTCGCACTTGCCCATTTTTTTTATTTACCCTCAAAACAATGATAAAACATGGAAACACTTCAAGCATCTCTGTTTGGAACTATGGTTGACTGGTAGAGCATGCCATTAAGCATTAAGTTCGCCATTTGTACTGACTTTTGTTCTGTGCAATAAAGTTTAAATAAAATAAATAAATAGATAAAATACAAATTTAAGTAATTTCTCGCCAAACTGTAACTGTTGGTAAAGTATTTATTTATGTAAATATATAATTATTTGTCTTCCGCTATCTAAAAGTTGACTGAAAGAGATTTCTCTTTAGCGATAAGTAATACCGCCTGTTTTCTTCCTCTGTTGTAATTTTAAGTTTATTTCTGTGTTTTTATAGATATAAGTACGTATGTAAATATATATATCGTCGTCTAGTACCCATAACACAAGCCTATAACTAGAGCTAACTCTGCGACTGGGTCGATTTGTGTGAATTTTTCAGATATTTATTTCCTTGGTAACACTTGAGCACTCGCTAATGGGCCTACAAGACCCACAGTTAAACGGATTTTAGTCAATTAGTTTCCCAGCAAAACTAATTGTTCCAATAAATTATGACATTAATTCTCAAATCAAATTATATAAGGATATTACAACGATACTCCATCGCGGAAACCTAACACAATGCGTACACAACGGATCTTAGTAATTAATCATTTTAAAACAGCTTAACTCACTCTGACTCATATTCCTTTATACTATACCTAACATCCATGTGATAAGGCAGTCATTCCCTCAAAATAAGTGAGATATAGGCTCTTATTGAATGTATTTCTCTAAAGCCGTTCGATCCCTTGTCTTCTGTTGTTAATCCGCAAAAACGAGGGTAGTTTCATAAACTATAACGAAGCGAGTTAAAAAGTTACCAGCTTTCGAAGTTTCAGAGTAGTTGGAAATGTTTTACGAGCATTTGATAGTTTTTTTCACAGCCATTAAGTATTTTTAGTAATTTTTCGTTATTTTATAAACTAAACGTTGAAACTTTTTTACGCATTTCAAAGTTTCTTTCTGTATTGATCTTTGAATCGATGTTTAAGTAAAAAATTGGGCAATTGCGAGTCCGACTCGCGCATGAAGGGTTCCGTACCATCTATAACAAGTTTGTTGTATGGGAGCCCCCTTGAATATTTATTTTATTTAATTTTTAGTATTTGCTGTTATAGTGACAATAGAAATACATCATCTGTGAAAATTTCAACTGTCTAATAGCTATCACCTTTCTTGAGATACAGCCTGGTGACAGACGGACGGACAGCGAAGTCTCAGTAATAGGGTCCCGTTTTTACCCTTTAGGTACGGAACCCTAAAAATTATGGTGCTTTAATATTAGATATTAAAGACATTAGATATTAAAAAAAACTTCATTTCTTTTCTCTATAAAAAGTAGATTTTTATGTTTTTTGATAATGGGCGTTTGGAATAGCGATCTAGGAACTTTAGGAGGTGATACAGGGGACTATTTGGAATAATTTGAACCCTATATGTCTTCGTCAACGTATAGTTTTCAAGATATTCAGCTTTAATTGGAACAAGTGAAAGTTTTCAGCGAAAAAAAAAAAAACAGACAACCTCACACAAATCGATCTAGTCCAAAATTAAGCTCAAGAAAGCTTGTGTTATGGGTACCAGCTGACGATATACATACTTATATAGATAAATATATACTTAAATACATAGAACAACCATGACCCAAGCACAAATATTCGAGTTCATCACACAAATATTTGCCCTGAAAATTGAAGCTAACAATTCCAAATTATGTATTTATGTTCTGTTTTAGTAGAATTTTCTATATCACTCAATGAATGAGGCGCTCTCATGATGACCAGATACTTTTGTTGGGGCTGATTTACATTTTTAATTTAGGTTACCTCCGCTCCACTTTTATGTCCACAGGTTGCTATAGCACATGATACGAGTGTGATTCTACAGTTACCCTTTTATAAGCCGTTTGAAACCCCAAATGGTTGTCATTTAAGTAGTTTTTCCTACAAACTGATACTAACTCCTTGCATTTACTCCTAGAGTGTGTGAGAATAGGATCGTTTTGGTTTAATGGTGCTTTCACATGGAGGTTATAGTCTTGGATA
Organism: Apotomis betuletana; assembly: GCA_932273695.1. Lineage (NCBI taxonomy): Eukaryota > Metazoa > Arthropoda > Insecta > Lepidoptera > Tortricidae > Apotomis > Apotomis betuletana. The sequence continues at coordinate 448,794 of OW026318.1, read as the reverse complement.
GTGATCACAGTCGTTATATAAAGTTTTATATAACGACTGTTATACAGCGTCATATATACAAAATTGTATGTAGTGATGTAGGCACATATATAATTTTATAAAGTTTGTTAGTAATTTACATATTATAATTTATAACGTTGCACAACATTTTATTTTAATCTCAGTGTGGGAGTGCCATTAAAAAATATTATCCATCGCGGTAGCTCAGGGGGCAGAGCATTACTCCGGATAAGTAAAGGTCGTGGGTTCGATCTCCGCCTGCAATGTAGTGGATCGCGTTACTTGTAAATGGTGTATTTAAATAAAAAACATACTTTGTTGGAGGATACGAACATATTTGCCTGATTGATAAAAAATTGGGCAAGTGCGAGCCCGACTCGCGCATGAAGGGTTCCGTACCTATACATATATATAATTTATAACAAGTTTGTTGTATGGGAGCCCCCCTTAAATATTTATTTTATTTTATTTTTAGTATTTGTTGTTATAGCGGCAATAGAAATACATCATCTGTGAAAATTTCAACTGTCTAGCTATCACCGTTGTTGAGATACAGCCTCGTGACAGACGGACGGACGGACGGACAGCGAAGTCTCAGTAATAGGGTCCCGTTTTTACCCTTTGGGTACGGAACCCTAAAAAATAGCTAAAGTCTGTGTAAAAAAAACATTTTGTGAGTTGACTCAAGTAACAGAATACTTTCTGAGCATACGAATCGTAAGCTAGTTTTAAAAGATATTGCCAATATAAGATGACCTTTTCATTAAAATGGCAAATACCAAGCCAATCAGATAGTTGAAAGTAATTTGATGATATTGCATTCCTAGTCTAGACTTTGATGTTTTCTTTTGAAGCCATTGAACCTCTTTATCGCAGATATTGTTAGGGCTAGTATATCTTACGGCGACTTCGCGTGTCGTGCGACTCAGTGATACCTGCCTTGCTCCCACGACATTAGAAAGAAAGTGACAGGTTGTAATTGACGCGCGACAAAGAGTCGCATGTCAGTTATACTTATCGTGGTGTTCTACGACTAGAACGATTAAACTGTCGGCTCTCTGAGCTGTAAGTGAACCTTGTGAGGCTGTTTTGAAAAAGCTGAAACACGTTTTTTTTTTCAAAGCTATCCCCCATTTTGATAAATTGCGAAAAACTGAATTAATAAAAAAAAATATAAAATCTGGTCGCAAATTTTCACGACAATCGGGTGTAAAATGTGGCCTGTAATTTATAAATGATAGGTCAAAATGTTGAAATCTAGTCATATTGTACTTTCCGAAAGTTTGATCAAACTGAAACGGAGACACACTCTGTGAACGTTTTTCTTAGAATTTTAAATCCCATTAATGCAACAGAACTTTATACCTATCTTCATATAAATAGATAAGAATTAGGCAAAACTAATAGGACTTACGCACGTACAAGTTTTTTTTCATTAATTAATCCTCTATTTTGTCATAACGGTTAAACTAAAAGTTAGACCAATTGTGGCACAAAGAAAATAATACAGTCTATCGGGGTAACTTTGACCATTCTTTACCCTTCCAACTTTGGTCCCCACACACTGCCTGTTTTAATTGTTTTACTGCGACAAAGCATAGGATCATTATTATTATAAAAAAAAATACATGTTATGTGTCATTATTTTTGATGTGGATACACCACAATTTTTATATTTAACCATTGATACTGTAGACGACAACCGCGTCCGTCGGCTATCGGCTACAAGGGCACTCCGAAACTCAGCGATGAGTAAGGAGCGAATGGACTGTAATGAAAACTAGGTAACGAAAACGGACGAATATGAAACGCAAAGTAAATCAAACGATATATATTTACACACAAATTAACAAAACACAACAAGGATCGGAAAACACTTAAATTTACTCTTAACTAATATAGTCTCTGTCTAAAATGAATTTAACACTGATCGCGGACCGATGGTACTACGCTAACACTGATAAACTAAATTCGCGGACCGATGGTACTACGCTACTGTATACAAAGATGGTTAATACTCGGAAGTAAAGTGGAGAAGTGAAGTGAACAAGTGGCGGATCGATGATCAACGCGCGGCCTACGGAGTGGTACTCTACGTAGACTAAAGTTGCACTGTGATTACATAGAAAAATGGCCGTCCTTTTATACAATCCTGCTCTGGGATCAGGGGGACGCCCGCCCTGTCTTTCTACATTAAATTATGAAAGTTATACATGACTGAGCTTAAAACTAACTTATTCTACGGATTGACGCCGTTAGAATTTACAATATATCTGCGTGTTTACGCTGTGGGAGCTCCCGTCCGACTGTGAGGCGTGAAAATACCTAAAGATTCTTTGTCCCCGGCAAGAGGCCGTCTCGCTCGCACCGTCCGAGATATACACTCGCGCGGTCGCTCTTAACGCGCTGCGCGCCGTGAGACTCGCTCAGTCTCTGATTTCTCGTGCTCTCGGACGGTTACGGCCGGGACAATATTCTACAAATTACTCTATTTACTGGAATCTACATTCTTACAAAGTTTCAAATTAATCTATAATTTTTCCTCAATTTTTACATCGAACGTAAACAAAGATGGCTCCTTTGTCTCGCGCTGCGAGTGGAAATTACCACGATGAGTCATCTTTGTTTTGTCGTGGTCTTTTTACTAAGACATGACGGGAGCTCTACATGAATAAATGATTACACAGGGAAATCTAATTAATTTCAGCCGCTTATACGGGCAAACGATCTTATATCTAAGTATAGAATAATCTTTATTTATTTATTTACTTAAAACTAAAATGCTTCGCAAAGCTGTCCGCAACAGACTCCCCCCGTCGAGCTGCCGCGTAGACTCGGGTTGCATGGGGAGGACAGCTTCCGTACGGGCGTCGAAGTACGTTGTCCTTGGTGTGCACGTTCGCGTTCTGCACCTCGCCGTCGGGACCCGGATGTGTTGTCTCGTTCCTCGGGTCCACGGAGATGTATGTGAGTGGCCGGGCGTTGACATCGCCTCGGCCTCGGCGAGCAGCATCGTCGGCTCCTCTTCTTGGCGCCATGGTTGGGCGCGCCGTCATGGCGCGTGATGTTGTCAGGGCGCGCGCTGTGGTAGCGCGTCGCGACGGTGGCGTCAGGTGGCGCGCTATGTTTGCGCGCGGCGTCGTTGCGTGTGACGCGACGCTCTTCTCCCCCCGTTGTGCGACAGCACTGAAGCGGGGGCAACGCCTGGCGGCGTTGAGTGTGTGCGCTGCATGGTGGCTGCGCTTCGCGTCGGCTGTCGTAGCTCGACATGGCTGCGGCGGGCGCCGCGGCAGCAGGCGACGCGGTGGCGTCGCGGCCGGCGACATGGCGAGCGTCGCGGCGGGTGTAGCAGCAGGCACCGCGGCTAGAGTGGCGGCAGGCGACGCGGCCGGAGTAGCGGCGGGCGCCGCGGCGGCAGTGGCGGCTGGCGACGCGGGCGGCGTCGCGGCCGGAGTAGCGTCGGCAGTGGCGGCTGGCGACGCGGGTGGCGTCGCGGCCGGAGGAGCGGCAGGCGCCGCGGCGGGCGCCGCGGCGGCAGTGGTGGCTGGCGACGCGTCAGGCGTCGCGGCGTGCGTCATCACCCTCTGTTGTTGTGTCGGCGTCTCCTGTGGCCACTCCGCTTCAGGCTGCCACAGGAATTCGGGTCCGGCGTAGCATCGGGCGCCTATGTCCAGGCGACGCGCGCTGTCGGCCCTCGTAGCGTCGTCGGCGGGATTTTTCCTTGTAGGCACCCATCTCCATTGCTCCTGGTCATAGTTGTGTTCGGGGTGACGCCGTCGGCGTAGTCTGCTTGGCCGCTTCCTCTTCTTTGCGCGTTGACGTGGCGTCGTCGTGCGCGTTACGGCGCCTTCCTCCCCCCGTCGACTAGTAGCGTCGGAACGGGGGCAACGCCGTCGGCGTTGTTTGCGCGGCGTCGCGGCGGGCGACGCCACTGTTGTAGTGTGTGGTTGAGGTGACGCCGCTGGCGTCTCTTGCAGTTTTCTTTGTGTGCACGCTGTCTGCAGTGCTTCTCTTGCCATTCCGCGTCGGTGTATGGCATGGCCGTCGTCTCGGCGTAGGCGGCGGGCGTCGTCATCTCTCCCCGTCGGCACGTACTGTGTTGCTCGGGGTGACGCCGCCGGAGTGGATTGGGTGCAGGGATCGACTTCCTCTGCTGTAGGCTGCCGTTGCTCATCTTTCTTGGACGGCGCGTTCCGTAGTGACATGAGTGACGCCGTCACGGGCTGGGGCTCACGTAGTGGCGTCGGGTCGTCTACGGCGTGGCAGTGCAGCACGGCATGCTGTCTGCTCGAGTGCTGCCGTGGCGCCGTCCCGAAGATCACCCAACCCAAGGGAGATAGTTGGGCGGCGGGCTCGTTCTGTCTGCCCACGCGGAGTGCGTAAGGCAGCATCAGGTGCCAATGGTCGGCACCGATGAGGATGCGTGGGCGGGCTTGGCTGTAGCAGGCTGCGCCCATGTCGGCGAGATGCGGGAACTGCGTGACATCGCTTCTCTCTGCCCGTTGTGCGCGTAGGCCCAGGTCATCGACGGTGCGTAGCTCGATCGGATGTGCCGGGCCGCCTGTCTGGCTGCGTACGTGAGCGTGTACTCGCCGACTCTTCTCACTGGCGGTCATGGATCCCACGCCTTGTATGTGTAGGCGCGTGGTGGCGCCGTCGGCGCCGATCTCGTCAGCAAGGCTCTCTTCCATGAGCGAGATTGTTGAGCCCTGGTCCATCAGAGCGTAGGCTTGTGTTTCGCCGCGTGGTCCGCCAATGATGATCGGGATGATCTTTAGTAGCACTGAAGTGGTGCGTCCGAACTCCGCCGTGTTGGCGGTGAATTCGGAAATGCACGCCGTCGTCTCGGGTGCATCTTCAGTTGTGCGCGTAGCGGGGCGCCGTCGCGGCACTGCAGTGTGTTGCGCAGAGATTGGTTGTGGCAGAGCGGCTGGCGTAGCACTCGGCGTCGCGACGACTTGCTCAGTCGCGATGGGGGCCGGCGCGTACGGATAGGGCACGTACGGGGCGGCTTGATGCATCGGTGTATACGGCGCTGGGGCGTTCAACGTATACTGCGGTGCGTTCGGTGTCGCGGCGAATTGCTCAGCCGCGTGGGGTGCCGGCACGTACTGGCGGTAGGCGAACGGCTCGGTGGTACACGGCGCTGTGGCGATCAACGTGTACGGCGCGTTCGGCGTCCAAGTGCGTGGCGGTGTTGGTTGCGCCCTGTCTGGCGCATTGCTCGGCGTTGGGCTTGCATCGGCGTGTAGCAAGCGGTGATGCGGGTAAGTGCACCCGGGGACATCACAGCCGCGGGCGCGGCACTGGTCGCGGCGATGCCGGCGGTCCAGGCACGTGACGCAGAGCTTGTTGTTGCGAACCCAATCCCATCGGGCTCCGATTGTGATTTCGCGTAGCTTGCGGCAGTTCGTAGTGGAGTGAGTGTCACCGCAGTACAAGCAGCCGTCGGCGTGCTTCGTCGCGTATATGTGCGCACGATCTTCGTGAGGGCGTCGTACGTCTCCTCTTCCGGCGCCGTCGCTTGTTGCTCGGTTGTCTGGGACGCGCTGCGATCCCCGTAGCTCGGCGGCGGGCGTCGGTTTTCGTGGCGGCGCCTTGGCGTGGGAAAATTCCATTTCCGCATCGCTCTCCTCCAGCAGGAATTCCGCCATGAGCATGAGTTCGCTCTCGGCGGAATGTAGGCGCTCCTTGGCGTAGGAGCACCATCGGCTGCGTAAGTGCGGGCTTAGGCGCTCCGTCACTTCTCTGATTAGCAGCGGGTTGGCGCCGTAGCTACGGCGATCGAGGTCCACCAGCGTCGAGACGATGTTCATGACTTTGATTGCGAAGTTGTTGAGATCGATGGCGCTCGGTCCCAATGGCGGCATCCTCTTCAGCTCTTCAATGGCTCGGTCGATGAGAAGGTCAGTCCGCCCGAAGTTTTTCTTCAGTACTCGTATGATGAGTTCGGGGCGGGTCGACGAGGCAAGCATGTGTTGTACGCATTGCCTCGCCTCTCCCTTCAGGCTGTGGCGCAGGCGCGCGACGTTCTCGAATGGCGAGAATTTGTAGCGCGTAGTGCTCTCGGTGTAGCCGTTGTAAAATGTGAGCCACTCGCTCGGCTCTCCGGAGAATGGCGGCAACTCGTAGACTTGACGTGGAGGTGGCCGCATCATCGTTTCGATTGTGTCCGTCAGGCGGTCGATAGCTCGTCCTCTGCTCGTCGATCGCTCCCGCTGGCTATGTGGCGTCTGTGGCTCGTGCTGTTGCCGCTCGCGTGTCTCGCGTTGCGGCGTCCGTGCTCGAGTATGCTTCGCATTGTCCGCGTCAGCATTTTGTACGCCTGTCAGCCAGTCGTCGACTCGACGTTGAGAGTCAGCTTGAGAACCGCCGGCTCGGGATTGTTCATCGATGCGCTCCATTTCGACCGCGAGCCTCTTCTCGACGAGCTCGCGTTCCAGACGAATTTCTTCAAGTCGGAGTTGCTTGAGTTGTTCCATTGCGGCGAGTTCCGCCTCGCGGCGGAGCACGTCCGTCGCGTTCGACGCTCGAGAGTGAAGTGATGATGGTCGGCGCGGCGCGTGGGCTTTATGTGCGAAAGTCACGTTGAACTCGCGCCGCTGCGCGCGGGCCTCTGATTGGTCGGCCGGCGCGGAGTGCTGTGATTGGCCGGCGTGCGCGGCCGGCGCGGTGCGCTGTGATTGGTCGAAGCGCTCGGCGTTCTTCGACAGTCGTTGTTCCAGTTCGCTGCGCCCAGCCGTAGTGTCGGTTGGTGGCGAAACTGGAGCTTCTTCGGCGGGGGACTCTGGTGAATCCGTTTGAAATTGCAGCCCCGAATGGCCCGGCCGGGCCTGGGGAGCGGGCGGTGAATGTGCGACTGCAACATTTGACACCGCGAACCGTTGTAGGTCGACTGTGGCTTGTGTGCGCTCACGCTGCGAGCGCGCAGCACTCTCCTCACTCTTATTTCCTCGCGTCAAAACCATCTTTGATGACGTTTGGAAAACCGCACTTTTCCAACTACACACAACGAACCTAAACTAAAATAACTAATTCCGATCCGGCTACTCGAAGGACCAAACAATGTAGACGACAACCGCGTCCGTCGGCTATCGGCTACAAGGGCACTCCGAAACTCAGCGATGAGTAAGGAGCGAATGGACTGTAATGAAAACTAGGTAACGAAAACGGACGAATATGAAACGCAAAGTAAATCAAACGATATATATTTACACACAAATTAACAAAACACAACAAGGATCGGAAAACACTTAAATTTACTCTTAACTAATATAGTCTCTGTCTAAAATGAATTTAACACTGATCGCGGACCGATGGTACTACGCTAACACTGATAAACTAAATTCGCGGACCGATGGTACTACGCTACTGTATACAAAGATGGTTAATACTCGGAAGTAAAGTGGAGAAGTGAAGTGAACAAGTGGCGGATCGATGATCAACGCGCGGCCTACGGAGTGGTACTCTACGTAGACTAAAGTTGCACTGTGATTACATAGAAAAATGGCCGTCCTTTTATACAATCCTGCTCTGGGATCAGGGGGACGCCCGCCCTGTCTTTCTACATTAAATTATGAAAGTTATACATGACTGAGCTTAAAACTAACTTATTCTACGGATTGACGCCGTTAGAATTTACAATATATCTGCGTGTTTACGCTGTGGGAGCTCCCGTCCGACTGTGAGGCGTGAAAATACCTAAAGATTCTTTGTCCCCGGCAAGAGGCCGTCTCGCTCGCACCGTCCGAGATATACACTCGCGCGGTCGCTCTTAACGCGCTGCGCGCCGTGAGACTCGCTCAGTCTCTGATTTCTCGTGCTCTCGGACGGTTACGGCCGGGACAATATCTCGTGCTCTCGGACGGTTACGGCCGGGACAATATTCTACAAATTACTCTATTTACTGGAATCTACATTCTTACAAAGTTTCAAATTAATCTATAATTTTTCCTCAATTTTTACATCGAACGTAAACAAAGATGGCTCCTTTGTCTCGCGCTGCGAGTGGAAATTACCACGATGAGTCATCTTTGTTTTGTCGTGGTCTTTTTACTAAGACATGACGGGAGCTCTACATGAATAAATGATTACACAGGGAAATCTAATTAATTTCAGCCGCTTATACGGGCAAACGATCTTATATCTAAGTATAGAATAATCTTTATTTATTTATTTACTTAAAACTAAAATGCTTCGCAAAGCTGTCCGCAACAGATACAAAGATCAAAGCATTTTTCTCTGTGCTTTGATATTTATCCTCCGTGCATCGTTATCCTCATTGCTGAGTAGCAGGTATGGAGAAAAAAAAAAGTTGTCTGATCGACCTGGAACATTTGTAATATGTTGCCTTTAGATAAGATATTAATGAATAAATATGCATGTCATTCATTTTAAATATGTTTCAGCCCTCTACTTGAGCTAGAAAATTTTTTTTTTACTCATAATTGGTAAAAAAAAACTTATTTTTTTACGTAATTAGTATTAGATTTATAAAGAAGGGTTGCAACTTCAAATGTTTTTGAGCTTATTTCATACTTACAGCAACCTGTGACCCAAATTAAAATTCAGTATTTAAAAAATATATATATATTTAATATTGTTAGTATTAAAAAATATATTTTAAAATATTTACATTACTAACGAGCCTTTGTCATCACAGGAGTCCTACATGGCCTTCGATTTTTATTATTATCTTAAAAAGAATGTAATGAAATATTAGCAAAATTGTCTTTGTTCAGATTCAAGAGTTTTCATAACCGCACCTGAAGAGCTCTCCAAGACACAAGAAGCGCTCGCACTTGACATTTAATAACAGTACTGCCAATTGAAAAACCAACCTTATTAACACGTAGATATGTCTCAAACAAGAACACAACAATTTCAAAAAACTAAATTTTATCACAGCTTAGTATTTAGGCCACGCACTAAGCAATCGTATTAACTAACTACAACAAAAACACGGAACAATTGAAATTCACTTCAGAACAATTTCCGAAATTTAATTTGTTTGTTTGATAAAACGGTCGAAGGAAATTAGACTTTGCGACGCACTAATAGAACGGAATTTAGCCATGATGATTATCTGATACGACGCGCGACCGCGAGCCGGCGCCCACCTGTGGAATTCGGTTCGAATTTTGAAAATTTAAATCCATCGTTTTTTTTTGTTTCAATTGTTTTCACGATATTGTTCTTTGAAGATTTGTGTAGTTTAGAGCGTAGTTTTAGAAGAGGAAGATGAAAGCGACCGTTGGGGGCTGCGTCGCGGTGTGGACTGAGCTTCGCCTGGCAACTGAAAATCCGCAAAGGATGCCAGACCCGTGCGCAGATTTGTCGGCCGACGAATCTGACAACAGGTTGAGCTGTGGTCTGAAAGAATGAAGGTTTGAGCAGCTTTTTCTGGTCCCATGTAGCAATCATCGGCATTTTTAAGGATTCCGCCCAGAGTGTTATTGGAGGACCTCTTTCATGTTCGTTTCTACATTGTATTGGAAATTCAATATCCTTAATTTTTTTCGGTAAATTTTGGCTATAGTAGATTACTTCACGCATGGCTAATCTGAATAAGAAAATTAACCTTAAACTTTTTCACGTCACGTAATGGAATCATGAAATGTTTTCAAATTAGTTTCTTTTTTGATTATGTTTTGTGATTAGATTTTCACACCCATATGTATATTGCGTTTCAGGTTTACCGCACCTTTTTTGATCCGATTACATTAGAGTAGGTACCAGCCATATTTCATTTTACTAATATAAAGATAAAAGATAAAGATAAAGATATTTATTGCAAGAACAGTGTAGCTACAATGGATGTTGATAACACACAGGAAGTTCATGTTCGACCTAAAATAGGCATGCAATATAATTAATTTTTGTTCGCTGTTTACAATATTATGAAGAACATAACTTAGACAGTAGACACAATTCTATATTAAATGACGACTTATTTTTTTTTTTTTTTTTTTATGTCATAGGGGGCAAATGAGCAAACGTATCGCCTGATGGAAAGCGATTACCGTCGCCCATAAACACCTGCAACACCAGAGGAGTCACAAGTGCTTGCCTACCCGGAGGACGAAGATAGAATGCCTCTAATGCTAGTAATTTCACCGACTATTTTTAACTTATTATTAATATGATTACAATATGTCAAAATTGGGCAATATATTTGTTTTAAATGTTATCATCATTATTATTATATTGTTCATATTATATATATGAAAACCAGATAGATGGCAATCAGTATTTAACTATTGAAGACGACGTCAGGGATAAGGCAAAGTGGAAGGAGACAGGAAATGCTGAGAAAACGCATAGTCAGGTAGATGGAGGGAGAGAGAGAGAGAGAGAGAGAGAAAGAGAGAGAGAGAGAGAGAGAAAGTTACACAGATTAATTTAATTAATATTTACTGCAAAAAGAAAATTCATCCTACACCCCTTTTGTAGACTTACCCTAAACATTATTATCTATCAATTAACCTTGTTTCAAAGAAGATAAACTGCTCATGCTATCTTTTGATCTATTTTAGAACAATGTTGAACTTGGCACATTTAAAGTAGACTTAGTTCCTCACTTAGATTGGGTTGATTTACTCGTAGAGTACAGTCGAGTTCATTATAATATTTATGAGCAAAATTTTGATCATAAATAAGTGAACTCACCTCTATTGTTAACGGCATAATTGGCTTACCTACTCGTCGGTGGGTATCTAGAATTTCGATATGTATGTTGAAAACACTATATTTGCTAGCTCCATTGTTCTTCATTCTGCCTTCTCTGCAATAGGGCCCAATAGGTACAGTTAAAGAAACTAGCACGCTTTTTAATACGGTGAATAGAGACTAAAGTACTATATGTGACCTTACAAACGGTCCGGTAGTTTTGAATTTTTGATATGTTGTCTAGGATGGTTAGTCAGTGTTTAAAATGCAAAATGCACAATTCCCCCCCCCCCTCCGCGCCCGCCGCCATATTGAAAAAACCGGCACTTTCTTCATATTTTTGCTCATATCTTCCTTTAGGAGCATTTTAGCTAGAAGAAAGCTTCGACAATGTGATAGAGAATTAAATTTACTACATTCTCCATTTTATATTTTTTTCTAGGACAAATAGTTATGGAGATATCCACATTTAAAAAAACGTAAAAAATCGCTATCTCCTACTGAAAAACACACTTCTGGATTATATCTTCGTTTAGGAGCATTTTAGCTACAACAAAGCTTGGGCAATGTTGTAGAGAATTAAGTTTACTATAATTTACACTTCAAATTTTGTTTCAAGGACGGTTAGTTACGGAGATATGCACATTTAAAAAACAGGAAAAATCGAATTTTCCGAAAATTTCTCAAAATTCTTGGTTTAGAACGCTGTCATTCAGTTACGGACTAGTCTAGGACAAATTAAAATACGTAGGAAATATAATTGCTTATAAAACTCATGTCCATTTTTACATACATTTTCGGAAAATGTGACTTTATTTTTTACATATCTCCGTAATTATCTGTCCTAGAAATAAAATTAGAAATGTAAATTATAGTAAATTTAATTCTCTACAAAATTGCCTAAGCACTGTTCTAGCTAAAATGCTCCTAAACGAAGATATAATCCAGAAGTTTGTTTTTGAGTTGGAAATTGCAATTTCTTAAGTTTTTTTAAATGTGCATATCTCCGTAACTATCTGTCCTAGAAACAAAATATAAAATGGAAAATGTAGTAAATTTAACTCTCTATAACATTGTCCAAGCTTTCTTCTAGCTAAAATGTTCCTAAAGGAAGATATGAGCAAAAATATGAAGAGAGTGCCGGTTTTTTCAATATGGCGGCGGGCGCGGAGGGGTAGGAATTGTGCATTTTGCATTTTAAACACTGACTAACCATCCTAGACAACATATCAAAAATTCAAAACTACCGGACCGTTTGTAAGGTCAAATTCCTTTATTCACTGAATTATTTTGATCCTTATTCATTGTGATTGACAAGATCGAAAAAGGTGCTTGTTTTAATTTCCATGACTGTACATCGAATGTCCACATAGTAGTTCGGTTCTTAGTTAAATTCTGTAATACAAAAGAACCATTATAAAATTCTATTAAAAATTATTTTTGATTGGGACGGGTCATGATTTCAAAGGAGATTAATACAGGGATAGGATCATCATCATCATCATCTCAGCCATAGGACGTCCACTGCTGAACATAGGCCTCCCCTTTGGAACCTGCATCCAGCGCCTTCCGGCGACCAGATAGGAGCCGATGGCCGATGGGGCCGAAAAGTGCTCGAGTGGAGACCTCGGACCAGCAAGCGCAGTGTAGGACGTCCACCTACAATATGGACAGATGACCTTATAAAGGTCGCCGGAGGGATAGGATATACTACTTTAATACAAAAAGCTAATAGAATACGTTTATTTCGTCAAACATAGGTAGATAAGGTGACAATGGCAGTAATAGTACAGCTACGTCTTGCCGCATGGCGTACAAAAATATACACAAGAATAAAAATAAAATGAGAACATAATACAAGTACTACCGTAAAGAAAAAAAAATGGTGACGCCGACGAAAGTAATACCGTTGAAACGTGTTTAAGGGTTTTTTACCTTCACGTGGCAATGGTGCAACCAGTTGCTATTATTTATGGGGAAAAGTATGGGTCGCACAAGAACTATAAAATAAAATTAGTTAAGTATCCCTCTAATTTTGTAAAAATTACAGTTCTCTATCACCTTCCCTTTCAAGCGCTGACTAGGTTTCTAGGCGAGTTTGTTCTAAGAGAGATAGATAAAAAGTAGATATACCGGGAGGGCACTGTAACAAAAGTAAAAAAATTAAACATACATTCTAGCCCTCAAACTGAACAACATTTATTAAACAACTTTTAAAAATAACTCATATATAATGTAAACCTGTAAAATAAAGTTTATTCAAAGAAGCAATGTATTGCGAAACATTTGACATTTAGTAAAGTGACAGCCATTTCATTGCTAAGGCGATGTCAATGTTAGACGGCGTACATTGAAAATGCTATTTACTTTGTTTGAAATAATGAACATATTAAAAGAGTATTTTAAAAAAAGTTTCTGAACAAATGTTGTTCAGTTTGACGAGGAAAATCTATGTTTTAATTTTTTGCTCCTGTTACAGGACCCACATGGTATAGTGGCTAGAACTCGAGAACGTGTAATTAGAAACGTTGAATTTAGCCCTAGGTCTTAAAGACGACGATAATATCACAAGTTCTGAAATGACATTCAAGATCGGGTAGCTTGCCAAGAAATTATCATTTCCCCTTCGTGAATTTCGTGATGAAAATTCATAGAGTACTGAAATTTAAACAAGCTTAAATCAGTAAGCTCTCAAGCTCTTCTGTTGCTCGGAGCTTTTAAATGTTTGCGTATTTTGTGACATGATTTATTCTTTAAGAGTACACTGTATTTTAATGTAGGAGGTATTTTGGACTGTGGTCATATTATACTCCCGGGCAAGAATTCATATTTAGGGCACTGAATCGAAATAGTACATTATTGTTGAAGCGGGGGAAGTAGGTAATTGCTGGTTGAGTATTAATTTTAAAGGGACGACATTGGGAGCCAGCAATTTTCCCTTCCGGCTGAGAGAAATACAGTGATTTTCTCAAAAATGGTGCAAGACAACAAAATAAGCACAAATAAGTTTTATTAGCCTCGATATGTCAGAAAGAAAGAAGGACAATTTATTTCACTGCAATTAGGAGTACATTTATTACAACATGAAAATTACTAGTGTCACAACTAAGTTATTGCATGCCACCTTTTTTTTTTCATAAAAAAGTAGAAGTGTATTTTTCTTCCGAAACGCCATTTAGGCAACTAAAAAGTCGCGATAAGTCGTAGCTACTGATCTTCTGTTTTGTTAAGGATCTATGGCTTATTTTTATATGGCTGTTTTACTTTTTTTTAAGTTTGTACCTCGACAAAATATAAAGATGAGTAATGAGTATTTTACTGTCGAACAAACTGAGACGGCAAGGTTTTTGACGTGACAACGTCTAATAAATTGATGAACGCCGGCCGCACATACGAAAAACATGACGTCATTGTAGTGAAACTATGACGTAATTGTAGCAATACTTTGTAGCGCCGTGGACATGACGTCATTGTAGTGAAACTATGACGTAATTGTAGCAATACTTTGTAGCGCCGTGGACATGACGTCATTGTAGTAATACACAAGCCTACGTCATCATGCTGTTCACAGATTCTCAAACTTTAAAATGTGGGAAGAGGGAAGAGGGAAGAGGGAAGAGGGAAGAGGGAAGAGGGAAGAGGGAAGAGGGAAGAGGGAAGAGGGAAGAGGGAAGAGGGAAGAGGGAAGAGGGAAGAGGGAAGAGGGAAGAGGGAAGAGGGAAGAGGGAAGAGGGAAGAGGGAAGAGGGAAGAGGGAAGAGGGAAGAGGGAAGAGGGAAGAGGGAAGAGGGAAGAGGGAAGAGGGAAGAGGGAAGAGGGAAGAGGGAAGAGGGAAGAGGGAAGAGGGAAGAGGGAAGAGGGAAGAGGGAAGAGGGAAGAGGGAAGAGGGAAGAGGGAAGAGGGAAGAGGGAAGAGGGAAGAGGGAAGAGGGAAGAGGGAAGAGGGAAGAGGGAAGAGGGAAGAGGGAAGAGGGAAGAGGGAAGAGGGAAGAGGGAAGAGGGAAGAGGGAAGAGGGAAGAGGGAAGAGGGAAGAGGGAAGAGGGAAGAGGGAAGAGGGAAGAGGGAAGAGGGAAGAGGGAAGAGGGAAGAGGGAAGAGGGAAGAGGGAAGAGGGAAGAGGGAAGAGGGAAGAGGGAAGAGGGAAGAGGGAAGAGGGAAGAGGGAAGAGGGAAGAGGGAAGAGGGAAGAGGGAAGAGGGAAGAGGGAAGAGGGAAGAGGGAAGAGGGAAGAGGGAAGAGGGAAGAGGGAAGAGGGAAGAGGGAAGAGGGAAGAGGGAAGAGGGAAGAGGGAAGAGGGAAGAGGGAAGAGGGAAGAGGGAAGAGGGAAGAGGGAAGAGGGAAGAGGGAAGAGGGAAGAGGGAAGAGGGAAGAGGGAAGAGGGAAGAGGGAAGAGGGAAGAGGGAAGAGGGAAGAGGGAAGAGGGAAGAGGGAAGAGGGAAGAGGGAAGAGGGACAATTTACTTTCCATAATTTCCAGTGTAATTAGATGGTTATTACCAGGAGCGCATAGAGCTGGTGTTAAATCTATGTGCCTTACAATATATTTTTTATACAAAATCTCCAGTATAACATTATGCGTACCAGGGGCGCATAGAATGATAGAGGTCGAGACTACGTCAATACGAGTCTTATAAGTCTGTGGCATTGCAAAAATGAATGCCGTGCTACCAGGAGTGTATAACCCCTTAAAGGTTAATTTATAATTATATATTATTTCATGAAAACTAATAATTAATGTTAGTGATGGGCTGTTATTACTAGGGGTACATAAGACAAATATTTTCAACCGTATTATGTTTTGTGATTCAACAACAAGTTTGTAAACTACGTTGGTGAGGTTGCCACTACTAGGAAAACATAAAGTCGCCTTAAGTTGTGTTACTTTTGTTACTATAGTGGACTTTGTCTTAATTATCATTATTATCAAGTGTTTATACTGGTTTTCAATTAAGTTACAGCAACATAAGTCTATAGGAGGTGTTAGATAGATTATGTAGTGGCAACTTACCATTTTTTTTCTATATAAGCAAATTACGTTCTACGTTAAAAGGAACAACCATCGACTTGACTTTCGCAAGACACATTACAGCAGAAACACTTTCATATTTCTCCTATCATCGTCCTATCCTCAACAAAATCACTCAAATAGGAATTAGTTAAGTTTAAGTTTACATGTACAATGTTTTAGTAAACAAAGTATATTTCTATAGTTAAAATTTGTGCAATTCTTATTTTCATTCAATTCCTTGTTCCTATTGTGCAATTTAATAATATTCATATCAATAAATATTCTACCGAGAATAAGACGTTGTCACGTAAAATCTTCCTTCGCCCGTAAAACCGACTTTACAGGCAACCATTTTTTTTATTTTTGTCTGACCATGAATTATACACCTCGCGTTCAGATTTTTTATTAAAAATGTCAACATTCCAGACAATTTTTGACAAAAATATTTTTAGGAGGTTTTGTACATTTCGTATGTACCTTTGCAGTTCCATCACGCGAAAACCGCTGGAGCAAATTCAATTGTTTTTGTATAAGTTACAGCACGTTACAGTAAATAGTTGTGTATATAGGGATAGGATACATTTCAACAAACTACGGTGATACAAAAAAGAGGCCAGGCCTTTATTTCCGTGCGTTGAGTTGTATCAAAAGACAAAATTATGACCTTCCTCATCATTATACCTAGACAAGATCATAAATAACATCAAGTCTGATATGTTTATTTCAAAGCTTGGACCATGACCCGACTCGACCGTAATTAAGCTGTCTGCAGCTCGCGTGCTACGGCGGATGAGTCGAGAGTGACCTTAACACGCGTTGCTAATTATTATAGAATTATTTCAGAATAGGGCCAAAAACACACGGCTCCGCCTTGCGTTATTGTTCAGGCCATTTGATACGCGTTCGCAGCCAGTCGCAATGGTAAAAGCGTGACGGCCAGTCACAATTAACCAAAAAAGTACAGTTCTCAGGTGACTAGCGAAGACTAAAAACCGGCTGAGTGTGAGTTGGACTCGCGCACCGAGGGTTCCGTACAAACACTTCCCATCTTAACTGGCCGGGTTAAGTTAAGTTTGCACCTGGTATGTATGGCGCCGGATACAAAAGAGGTGCAAATTTAACACAACCGCTCACGTGTCTTGTATGGGAGCCCCACTTATATATTTATTTTATTCTGTTTTTAGTATTTGTTGTTATAGCGGCAATAGAAATACATCATCTGTGAAAATTTCAACTGTCTAGCTATTACGATTCATGAGATACAGCCTGGTGACAGACGGACAGACAGACGAACGGACAGCGTTTGGGTACCCTAAAAGAGAATCTTTGAATTCATAATAAAAACAAACAAATACTCATTTAGCTCCGGGCGTCTTACACTAAACTAAATTTACAACCGAAACACATTTCTAAGTAACGTAAAAAATCACGGCAGGATTTAGGTATGCGGAATGTTGGGTATAAGTGGACTCATAAATTAATTCTTAATTAGTGAACTATGCCCGAGTACCTATATTACATTTAACCGGGACTTTGATGGGATGATACGTGTTCTAGAGTAGTGTTCTACCCGACCTACTCCAATTTAGTAGATTCAGGCAATCTTCAAGTATATTATCTACAATAGGGTATTTGACTCACATGTTACACCCATTTGTTTCTAAGAGTAGGTACATTACTGCAAACGCCGCAAAAGAAGGGCTTGCCGGATCAGTAGGTAAGACGGATAGTAATACGTAGCCGATAGTAGAATGTATAGTGCTTTTCTAAACATAATATGCAATGAAATAAAAAAATTACACAACTCAAAAAAATATAATTCAGCTATTTAGCCTGCTGAAGACAGACGCCATGTTTAAAAAAAAACTTCCCGGCCTGGGCCTTCAATTTTGTATGAAATTCCTTTACAGATCTCGTGTTGTTCCGCGCGAAACGTGATACTTCGAAGCCTGTAATTATTTATTTATTTATTTATTTATTATTAAAATAATCACACAGTATTATAACGCACGTTATGTTATGACGAATTTTTTTTGCATGTTTGAGAAAAACAATTTATACCTAGTTAGTAATACTAAACTTATGTTGCAATCAGTAGGATCGGGAGCTAAGTTAGCTCGTAAAAGGTAAAGCGAATAAATAAAAAGAGTGTTAAATATTATAAATTGCAAGCCTGTTTTTAAAACGTACGACGATAACGAAGTAATAGATGTCAAGTTGACGCGACAAGAATCCTTTCATTTAATTGTTATCAGCTGTCGACATATCGACATGGAGGGCAATCTCGTGGATTCTTGTAGAATCGTCGTGTTTTTTTTAGTTCACGGTGCAGATTGGTTAACGAACTACTTAAAAAACCTTCCTGCCATTCCTTTCTGAAACATCATCCAGGAAGCAGTTGAAGATATTAGGTGCGGCATTATGGCCAATACTAGACGGAAAAATCCTCAAGATGGCGATGATGATGATACTACCTTAATTATAGAACTGCAAATATGAAATACGTGCGCATGAAGACTAGAAAAGTAAATTAGACTATTTGCAGATGAGGTAAATAATATTATAAAGAAAGAAAGAAGAAAGAAAGAAAACACATTTATTGCAGCGAAGAAGACGCACCACCATTACAAAGGACTTAAAAACTAAAATCATACATTTAATTTAAAAAGAAGATATTAAATAGAGATATATTATTTAATTTTTACGATTTTACAAAAGTGTAGATGATACTCTGACCCGAAAAGAAACGAAAAATAATAAGACTGTCTCCGTTGAATCAAGACCTAAAGAAAGACAATAAAAATAAAGTAACCGACTCACGAACGGATTCTATAAACCAGCGTACTAACAGTATTATATGGTAAAACGATGGTAACACATGTGTTGAACCTATCTGAGACAAAAACAAACTTCAAAATAGTTACATTACGTGCTTTTGAAATTATTATTGTGTGCCTCAGTTTGAATATATATTTTGGTTTTAGTTTCTTGAATCAACTACCCCATTGCTAGTTATCTAAAATTTTCAACTCCAACTATGTCAACTTACCGCTATCTGGCGTTTTAAGGGTTAGGCTGAAATAAGTAGGGTCTGAAACGTAATTTATTCGGCTTTAAATAAGACTATTTTAAAATTTAAAGGGCACATGGCTGGGGGAGATAGTTAAATGTGTATTTTGATTAATTAGTAGCCAAAGTGAAGCTACGTATTATTATGAGACTTGATGACTCGTTAATTCAAGCCTACATCACTTTATGTACTAAAAATGTGTGTGTGTGTTACTGTGTGTTGTAAAATATAATACAAGTAGGTACTCATAACTCGTATTGCACGCTTTATTATTATATTTATTATTCTCAGTCTTGGTAAAGGCCTCCCTCTCTTTCTTTAGAGAGAGAGAGAGGGAAATTTTAATAAGAGGTAAACAATACTCGGTCTTATCGCTAAAGAGCTCTTCCAGACAACCTTAAGGTAGTAGAAAATAGCTTGAGGTAATAATCTAATAATCACGTGGAAATTTTGGGTGGTCTCACAGATTGTAATTATTAAAAAAATACTCTAACCATCAACAACAACACCAGCTTCTTTGCGTCAGCGTCAAATTCCTATATATTTATAAAACTTATTTTAGGTATCCTGAAACTGCCACGTATCAAAATCGGTAATCTATATGAAACACTAAATTTCATTTGTCCAAAGCCATTTTCTTCCATAACAGCTATTTTCTCAGAATAATTATAAAACAAACCAAACCTAATGGGTTCTTTAAAACCATGTTCATATCTGAAATATGTATTACGGGTTTCAGGACAAAAAATCTTTCGGACAAATGAAAATTTGGCGAATCGTTACAGACGGAAAACAATTCTTTGCAGTTGTGATAGGATAATTATCGTCAAAACCTGTCTGTCATTTTCAGAATACATGTAGGTACATAAATGTTTACAATAAAGCGAAAAATTGAAAAATTCAATGGTTCAGACAGGATTCGAACCTGCGTTTCCAATGGCTTTCCTATCAACTGGACCACCGAACCAGATGTCAGAACCATTCAATCTTTCAACCAGTTGCTTTACCATGCCTGATTTGTTATAATCATGTGTGAATAATCGCTTGTTATTTTTGAAATTGCGTTCACTAATAATTATGTTTCACAGCTTCATTCTTTGCGATTTGTAGTTTACATAGTGTAGTAGCATCCCCAAGCATCAGCCTTCCACGGATTTTAGAGTTTTATACTGGTATCATTTAAAAAATAAAAAGTACCGGATATCCCTACCACCCGTCTGCGCTGTGGCGGTTGGGACAGCCATGCTACTCATTCTGCATTTCCGTGCTCAAGCCTTCGCACGTCTCCATCAAGCCGCACTTCAAACATGGGGAAGAAACGGAGAAGAGAAGACAGCGACAACGAGATTAGGGATGAAATTAAAAAGTTGAAAGCAAATCTGCTAAAACGCGCACGCTATCGTTCAAGAGTTATTTCTTCAGAAAGTGAGTCAGATGGTGAGTTTGATATTCCAGTTCACATCCCTAATTTTCAACTTTCATGGTGACGCGTATCTGCTAATTGCGGGCTTATATCGTCACACTAAGATGACTTCCCTAACGTTAAATGCCGTTTTTCAAAAAGTGATGCGTATTTGCTAATTATGGGCTCTTACTGTCACGCCACAGTTATTTTGGTAACACTTTGCCTTAAAGTACGAGCCTACCGCCCCGGGTTTGCTTTGCTTTATGATGGCAATCAGCTATGCTGAACGAGATAAAGAACTCTATGTTCTTTTCAGACGATATATTCATCGATACCGATGAGCGCGTCGATCGAAGCTCTCCAGAATCTGACCACGTGGAGCCACCGCCCTGCGTGTCACCGCGCCACTCTTCATCGCGCCACGTGTCACCGCGCCGCGTGTCACCGCCACAAGCAGCCAATTCATCGCGCCGAATTTCACCACAGCGAGAACGAACACGTCCAGTGTCTCCGCGTCCAGGCCCATCGGCTGCTCAAGATACACCAGAAGGTCAGATTCTGATGCCCAATAATCTCCAGGCCTCGTCACCCGAAGACCCGGATTTAGACGAGGACATTTTAACTTTGTTGGGTGACGCACCTAAGCCGGAAGTAGCCTTAGGCAAAAGCATACACAAGGATGTTGCTAGTAGGTGGAACGAGATCCTGCTTAGAGGTTTACAAAAAGAGGTTAAAGAAAAACTGTTAGAAAAATACCTTGTGCCTAGCAACTGTAACCTATTGACGGCGCCCGTCCTTAATCCTGAGGCCAAAGCGGCAATACCGGAAACTCTCGTAAAAAGGGACAATTCGATAATGCAAAAGCAGAAGCAGTTAGGTGTAGCTTTGTCTGCTCTTGCCCAAGCTGTAGATTTGTTGCTTAATCAGGAGTCATCTGCTCAAAAGATCTTGCAACCTATAAGCGACGCATGTCGCATTTTATGCGACAATCATTATTTAGAAACGAAAACTCGAAGGTATTTCGTCGTTTCATCGATTAATACGAATCTTAAAGAGACCCTGTCGAATACTATTAGGGACGGTAACCTATTCGGCGACAACGTCACTGAAAAATTAAAGGTCGCGAAAACTATCCAAAAAAGTGGGGATACACTAAAAAATACACAAAAGCCATTTAATAACAGATTTAATAAGGGCAATTTTACAATGAATAAATCGAGACCACAAAAAGACAATTTAAACTTCAAGACCCTGCATCGGAAGAGTCAGAGCAAGCGCGATGCAGGGCCCTCCCGGGCGCCGCAACGCGCCACTCGCTAGAGTCTCCCACGCCGCCCTCCGAGCTTGCCGCGCCGCCGGAGCTACAGGAGGTAGCTGACCACGAGGTACAGTACGCAGGTCGATTACAATATTTCACTCAAAATTGGGCTCTAGTTACCCGAGATCCTACGATTTTGGAGTGGACTCAAGGATATAAAATTCCTTTTATTTCTACCCCTACTAGAAATGATTTCCCAGCTGTGTATCCCAAAACAGATTCTGAACTAGCTGACTACCAAACTGCTATTAATAAGCTTTTAGAGATTAACGCTATATCAAAATGTCACGACGATCCCGATCAATTTATTTCCAGTGTTTTCTTGGTACCCAAACCTAACGGCGAAAAAAGATTTATTTTAAACTTGAAATGCCTTAACAAATTTGTTAAAACACAACATTTTAAAATGGAGGACTATAGGACTGCTTCAAAATTAATCACCAATGATTGTTTCATGGCTTCAATTGACATTAAAGATGCATACCTCTTGATTCCAATATATAAACCACACCGAAAATACCTTCGATTTATGTTAAATGGAATAATTTTTGAGTTCAAGTGTCTTCCGTTTGGTTTGTGTACATCACCTTACGTATTCACAAAAATGTTGAAACCTGTAATGGAATATCTAAGATCTCGACATTTTATATCATGTATATACCTGGATGATATTTTGTGTATTGGAAAAACCCGCAGTGAATGCAAAGCTAACGTAATGGCTACTAAGTCTGTGTTGCAAAATCTCGGTTTTATTATTAACTGCGAAAAGAGTTGTTTTAATCCGACAACAGAATGCAAATTTTTAGGATTTACATTTGATTCTCATAGAATGGTTCGAAAATTGCCAAATTCAAAGAAGGATAAAATTAAAGAGAAATTATTGTCATTCCTTAGAATGCGTAAATGTAAATTGAGAGAGTTTGCTAGACTAATAGGTCTTTTAGTTTCTGCCTGCCCTGCTATCCAATTCTCTTGGGTATATACTAAACTATTGGAACGTCATAAATATCTATGTTTACTTAGGTATTCTAGCTATGAAGCTACAATAACACTTCCTTTAGAATTACACAATGATTTGTATTGGTGGATTGAAAACATTGATATGGGCTTTAATCCCTTTAGATTAAATGAATTTCAACTTGAGATATTTTCAGATGCTTCAAAATCTGGTTGGGGAGGATATAGCGATGGTAAAAAAGCTTATGGTTACTGGAAAGAGGACGAAAGTTCCTTGCATATTAACGAGTTAGAGTTAAAAGCAGCTTTTTTGGCACTAAAGACGTTTGCAGATGACTTTCGTAATTGTGAAATA
Source organism: Apotomis betuletana (assembly GCA_932273695.1). Taxonomy (NCBI): domain Eukaryota; kingdom Metazoa; phylum Arthropoda; class Insecta; order Lepidoptera; family Tortricidae; genus Apotomis; species Apotomis betuletana. The sequence continues at coordinate 426,017 of OW026318.1, read as the reverse complement.
CTGTTAAGAATCGACAATGTTACCGCCATTTCGTGTATAAACAGAATGGGTAGCATTCAATTCCCTCATTTAAATCGCGTTACTAGAGAAATATGGCAATGGTGTGAAAAGCGTAAAATTGTTATATTTGCTTCATATATCAATACCAAAGATAATCACGAAGCTGACAAGTTATCTCGTACAAAATTCTCTGATACTGAATGGGAGCTTGGTGATTATGCATTCAGAAAAATAAAACATACTTTCGGTATACCAGAGGTTGATTTATTTGCTAGTCGTTGTAATGCCAAGTGTCCCGTGTACATTACCTGGAAGAACGACCCTGATGCATGGAAAATAGATGCGTTCACTTTTTCCTGGAAAAATATTCATTTTTATGCTTTTCCTCCATTTTCGCTTATTTTAAAAGTGATTCAAAAAATTATTATTGACAGAGCTGAGGGTATACTCGTAGTTCCTAACTGGCCAACACAGCCGTGGTTTCCCCTTTTTACAAAACTTACAGTTTCAGAGGCCATCTATTTTAAACCTGATGCTAACTTGCTAACGTCTCCTTTCAGATCGACGCACAACCTACACAGAACCCTGTCGTTGGTTGCCGCGAAATTATCAGGGAAACGTTACTAAGTAAGTCTCTGTCACCACGATCGATAGAAATTATTTTATCCTCCATATCAGATAATACATATAAACAATACGGTCCTTGTATAAAAGCATATATCGATTATTGTATTTCACACGACCACGATTATATGAAATTGTCAATACCAAATATAATAAATTTTCTAACCTACATATTTGACAAGGGTGCCAAATATGGCACTATTAATAGTTACAAATCGGCTATATCGTTACTGTTAGGTTGCACCCTTGATGATAATATGATAATCAAATAAGGAGATTCATGAAAGGTGTTTTCAAATTAAGACCCTCATTACCAAAGTATAACCTCACTTGGAACCCAAGTACAGTACTCAACTATCTTGCCCATCAATGGCCTAATGAGGGCCTTAACTTAGAAACACTTTCAAAAAAGACACTAACCTTGTTGGCTTTATGTTGTGCTCATAGAGTACAAACCTTCTCGTTGATAAAACTTTCCAATATTAACATGCAATCTGATTCAGAAATTATTATAAAGATTCCTGATTTAATTAAAACCTCACGGCCCACCTCTCTACAACCACTTCTTAGACTCCCTTATTTCAATGAACGGCCTGAAATCTGTCCAGCAAGATGTCTTTTAATGTATATTAAAAAAACTGTTACACTCCGTAATTCGAATAATGTTTATTTATTTATAAGTTATAAGAAACCTCATTCGAAAGTCTCCTCTCAGACTTTAAGTTCATGGATTAAGATAACACTGCACAAAAGTGGTATAGACACTTTTTTATTCACTGCTCATAGCACTCGCCATAGCGCAACAACAACAGCAAACAAGCTCGGTGTAAATCTTGATTTGATACGCAAAACTGCAGGTTGGAGTGATTCGTCGTGTGTATTTGCGAAATATTATAATAAAGAAATAATCACTGATTGTAACCAATTTGCTCGAACGATTCTGTCTTCTGCTGATAATCTGTAATAAAAAATAAAAAAAAATAAAAATAAGATCATTAAAGTGTTTAGATACCTACATGTACTTACCTATTGTTGGCAACCCTATGGGGTCAGGCGTCTGCTGCGCCATCTGACGGCGCGCGAAGACCCTACGAGCATTCCCGCCGTGACAACTGCAGCGCCCTCTACCGGAAGCTACGTCGTGGCGCCAAACAGCCGCACCAGCCGAAATGGCGGGAAGGCGATTCGGAGGGGATACCGAGCTAATAAAAGGGGCTGCACGAGCTCCGGAGGCGCTTAATCTTCACTGCATTGGTCGCTAGAATTTTGTATACGTTAATTGCTGTATAATAAATTAATAATTGTACATTAATATAATTATTTAAAATAAACGGTTTGGATTTAAAATAAATCACTTAATTTTGTCTAGTCTTGATATTCCTTAAAATAACTACTTATTAGTTTACATCAGAAGTGCTCTTACCTTCGTTCAAAATGGGCAAGCATAAGAAACGCTCAAAAGGTAAACGAAAGCGACGTCGCTCAAGCTCGAGCTCATCCAGTGCCGCCAGTGTAAACTCTGCGAGGACTCCGTCACCTCCACCGCCAAAGAAGACAAAGGTATCACATAAAGCTGATACCCAAACTGTGAGTACAAGCAATGCTTCTACTTTGAATAATATGATACCAGAGTTTAACCCGCTAAATGACGATGTATGTGCTTGGCTCAACATAATCATGAACTATGCGAACACTTTTTCTTGGTCCGACGATATTATCCGATATCAAGCCCTTAATAAATTAAAAGGTCCCGCCAAAATATGGTACGACTCTCTGTTGCGCACCGATTGTTCTTGGCCCTCGTGGAAATGGCAAGATTGGAGACAAAGGCTAGCATCTAGTTTTCAACGGCGTCGAAACATGTTCGAATTATTAAAAGAAATAGTCGAGAAAAAGCCAAACGATAATCAGTCACTGTATGAGTTTTTCTTTGAACAGAAATGCAAAATTGATAGATTATCATTAGGGTTTTCGGAGCAAGATATAATTTCGATTATTGTTGGAAATATAGGAGATTGCGGATTAGGAGCAGCTATTGAAGCTAACAGTTTCGGGACTAGTGATAATTTAGCTAGTTTTTTACATGGCCGCGTATATAAATCCACTAAGAACGCGAAACAACTAAGCGCGAGTTCTCGTGACATTCAAATTAAAAGCGAAATTCAACCATCTATAAATCAGAACGTTTCGTCATCGGTGTCGGCTAATTCTTCTAACGTACCTGAACGACCAGTTGCCGTGCGTAGTATTAATAATCAAACCCAGCGAAAACAGATCAAATGTTACAACTGTGGCGGTAATCATGCAAAAGTAAATTGTGACGTTATTGTTAATAAAGTGGTGAATAGAAAGCAATGCAATTATTGTAACAAGCAAGGACACTTGGAAACAGAATGTTATCACAAAAAAAATGCAGTTAAAACGGAAAAACATGAAACAAAATTCGTATCTACCCCCGATCCCCGAAATAAATTTATTAAAAACATCCGTATCAACGATTTTGAACACGAATGTTTTGTTGATACGGGTAGTAGTTGCTCTCTTATAGCAGCATCTTTGGTTAAACGGCATGCAGTAAATAGTGTTTTACTGTCCTCTCCTGTTACATTGCAAGGCTTTTCAAAACAAAGTATAAAGACGGTTACGCATAAAATAACAGTTGATCTGAAAATCGATTCGGTGTGTTTAATAGGAATAGATTTTTATATTATAGATGATTTAGCAGATTGCGATATATTGATAGGCAGGAATGTGACCGAACGATCCGATTTAATATATTCACGCGTTGGGAATTTATTGAAATTCGATTATGCGTCTTCATTTAAGGAATTCTGTAGTAATGTTACCGATCTTGAGTTAGATGCGGACTCTCACCAGAACGAATTGATGGCACTTTTCAGAAAATATAACGGCTGTTTCGCGTCAAATATTAAAGAACTAGGTAAAGTAAATGGTCATGAATTGCAAATTACCGTTACCAGTTCCCAACCAGTTCAATACAGACCCTTTCGAGCCTCCATTCCAGATCGAAAAATAATTCGCGACATGGTAAATGAGCTTCTAGAAAACAACATTATACGTGAGAGCAAATCGCCCTACGCAAGTCCTGCTTTGCTTGTAAATAAAAAAAATGGGGAAAAAAGGCTCTGCATTGACTATCGGGCATTGAATAAAGTCACAGTTAAGGACAAATATCCAATGCCACGTATTGAGGAACTGGTAGACAGACTTCAAGGCCATAAATGTTTCACGAGCTTAGATCTGAAAAGTGGGTACTATCAAATCGCGATGAGTGAAGAGTCTATCCCTAAAACGGCGTTCATAACTGAAGACGGCCACTATGAGTTCCTTAGACTACCATTTGGCTTAGCCAATGCTCCCAGTTGCTTTCAAAGTATGATGAACAAGGTTTTGGGGAACTTGAGATTCGGAAACGTAATACTGTACTTAGATGACGTTTACTTAGTAACTGAAACGGTCGAGGATAATTTGAAATTACTAGAAAAGGTTCTTAAAATATTTAAAGAAAACGGGCTTACATTAAACCTCAAGAAGTGTCATTTTTTCAAAAGGGAGATTGATTTTCTGGGATACAAAATTAAACCAGACTGTGTAATGCCTAACGAATCAAAGTTAGAAGCTGTACGTAAATTTGCGGCTCCCAAAACTGTCCACCAACTCCGACAATTTCTTGGTTTGATAAATTATTTCAGGAAATTCATCAGAGATTGCGCCATAATTTCGGCACCATTGACTAAATTACTGAAAAATGACACTGCTTGGGAGTGGAATCCAGTTCACGAGAAAGCGTTTCAATTGCTCAAAAGTAAACTAACGTCAGATAGCGTTTTAGCAATGTTCGACCCAAACAAAGAGTGCGTTTTGTATACAGATGCAAGTAGAGATGGTATAGCAGGAATATTAATGCAGGTTACAGACGAAGGTGAAAAACCTGTACATTTTTATAGTAGACAAACTACGGCAGATGAAAAGAAATTCCACTCTTTCGAACTGGAACTGCTAGCCATAGTTTGTTCCCTGCAAAAGTTCAGGCTTTACCTACTCGGGTCAACATTTAAAATTGTTACCGATTGCAATGCGGTCAGATTTGCTTTGTCGAAAAAAGAGATTATTCCCCGGATTGCACGTTGGGTCTTATCCACGCAGGAATTTTCTTTCGATATTATACATCGTGAAGGTACGCGAATGCAGCATGTGGATGCCTTAAGCCGGAACCCCGTGCCATCCGGAGAAAAATCTGAAGTAGAGATTGTTATGTCAATAACGGAGGCTGACTGGTTACTCTCGGTACAATTACAGGATCCGGAGTTACAGAAAATTAGGAAAATTATAGAATCCGGTGACCTTGACAACAATAAAACTATTTTTGTACAATATGAAGTCCTAGGTGGAAAAGTCTATAGAAGAACTTCCCAGGGTCGTCGTTGGGTTGTGCCAAAAAAATGTATTTGGCAAATAATTAAATCCAATCACGACGACCTAGGGCATTTTTCTTTAGATAAGACTGTAGAGCGAATAGGAAGTCGGTATTGGTTTCCAAGGATGAGACACGTAGTAAAAAAATACATAAAAAATTGTTTAAACTGTATTTATTACAAAAATAAAGGTGGGCCGAAAGAAGGAGAGCTATATCCATTGCCTAAATACGCTCAACCTTTTCACACTCTCCACCTCGACCATGTAGGCCCATTCGTGAAAACAAAAGGTAACAATGAGTATTTACTGGTTGTCGTCGATGCCTTCACCAAATTTGTTTTTATTTCGGCCGTGTCATCAACGAAATCATCTTGCGCAATCAAAGAATTAGACAATATTTCAAAATCATTTGGTAACCCTAAAAGAATAATAACAGATGCTGGCTCATGTTTCACTTCAAGCGAGTTCGTTCAATACTGTTCAAGTAAAAACATACATTTACATACTATAGCCACGGGAATGCCACGTTCAAACGGACAGGTCGAACGGTTTAATAAAACAATTTTAGAGGCATTAAAAACAATCGGCGCGGATACAACAGATGATAGGTGGGATCAGTATATTAAAGCCCTACAGCAGGGCTTAAACACTACATTTCATAAGACTATTAAAGCGGTTCCGAGTGAGGTATTTCTTGGCTACCGATTACGCATGGATAATGACAGTTTAGCCCCGGACTATGACTCCCAAATACTAGACGTGACAAAGTTGCGCGAGAAAGTCGATGATAATATTAAAGCCGACGCTAAAGCACAAAAACAAAGATTCGATCGATCGAGGACCAAAGCACACAAGTACACGGAAGGCGACTTGGTTTTAATTAAAATCCAAAGCCAAAACAATGATGGCAGAAGTAGAAAGCTACTCCCCGTATTCAAGGGCCCCTTTCAAGTAAGAAAAGTATTGGGTAATGACAGATATGAGGTGACGGATGTGCAAGGTAGTGAAAGAACCAATAAAAAGTATACGGGTAGTACATCTGCTGAAAATATGAAACGTTGGATAAGGATTGATGAGTGGGATTTCGTTAATTAAGAGTATGTATCGTGTCTAATTATTTATTTAAGTTTTGCTTGTCTCTATCAATTTTATTTTAATCTGTGTCAATTTATCGTTGTCATATTTATTTAACACTATGTTGAAATTCTTATTATACACCCATAGTTTCGATCTTCCGTGTTGGCAAAGTGGACAATACAGTCCTAGTAAATTTCAAAAGCTCCCAATTAATCTTAAATTTTACATCAATAACACTTTTTGGCTAGACGAGTCAAGATAAAATGCATTGTTTATGGAATCATTGCGACCTACATATATTTCTATCATAGTTGTTACCCAAGTTAAGCTTGAAAATCTTAAGTGCGGTGAAATACCCTTTAAGTGAAAGCTGTTCTGATTAGTACAGGCCAAAAAAAAACTAATTGCGGCTACAGCCCTTTGTCGGTGCCTGGAATTCGGGACTTGAATACACTAATGAGGAATGTTACAGGTCGAGATGTTTTCCATAATATATATGAACATAATAATCATACTAATTTTGTTTGTGGTTGTTACAGCATTTCATCTTAACTCGTGAGGTGCCCGAGGCGGGCCCCGTGCAGGAGGGCCGTGTTGGCAACCCTGTGGGGTCAGGCGTCTGCTGCGCCATCTGACGGCGCGCGAAGACCCTACGAGCATTCCCGCCGTGACAACTGCAGCGCCCTCTACCGGAAGCTACGTCGTGGCGCCAAACAGCCGCACCAGCCGAAATGGCGGGAAGGCGATTCGGAGGGGATACCGAGCTAATAAAAGGGGCTGCACGAGCTCCGGAGGCGCTTAATCTTCACTGCATTGGTCGCTAGAATTTTGTATACGTTAATTGCTGTATAATAAATTAATAATTGTACATTAATATAATTATTTAAAATAAACGGTTTGGATTTAAAATAAATCACTTAATTTTGTCTAGTCTTGATATTCCTTAAAATAACTACTTATTAGTTTACACTATGTACTAATCAATTGTATATTATGTATAAGATAATAAATAAATTCATATCAAACTTGTTTTTACTTACTCATTGGTTTTTTCCCATTCCAATGCATTCATTTTTTGCGCCTTATTTCACATTTATTGCTCTGAACATCCTACACTATGTAAACTACAAATCGCAAAGAATGAAGCTGTGAAACATAATTAATGATCAAACGAACTTAACAAGTGAAGTTCGATCACAATTATGTGAACAGCTTCATTCGACGCGATTTGTAACAACCCGCCCTTTTGCAGTAGTATTTTAGCTGCGCACTAGTTTGCCCTACCCACAATCAGAATGTGAAATAATTGCGTCTTGTTATTGCTTTAAACGTAATGAGTAGCATGGCTGTCCCAACCGCCACAGCGCAGACGGGTGGTAGGGATATCCGGTACTTTTTATTTTTTAAATGATACCAGTATAAAACTCTAAAATCCGTGGAAGGCTGATGCTTGGGGATGCTACTACACTATGTAAACTACAAATCGCGTCGAATGAAGCTGTTCACATAATTGTGATCGAACTTCACTTGTTAAGTTCGTTTGATCATTAAATAATAATAATAATAAATATCAGACAACCTCACTCAAATCAACCTAGTCCCAAATTAAGCTCAAGAAGGCTTGTGTTATGGGTACTAGGCGACGATATACATACCTATATAGATAAATAAATACTTAAATACATAGAACATCCGTGACCCAGGCACAAATATTCGTGTTCATCACACAAATATTTGCCCTTGCCGGGATTCGAACCCTACTTCTTCATCTCTTTCTCTCTACTTCAAAAAAAAGTCATTTATTCAGATGTTTTTTTTTCAAACAAATTAAATAATATTCTTAATGTAGGTACGCCATCGCCATTCAACGTCGCACTTACTGTCTGGCGGTCACGCTACTAATATTATTAGATATTTTACTGTAAATTGCTCCGGTCAAGCAGAGGTCATGGGTCTGACAACCACTTGTATTTATTTTATTTATTCTTTTCTTTTTATATAGAATCCATGTGGTAAAACCATTCTTTATTTTTATTATCCTCGAAATCATCGTTTAGTAATTTCCCCCAAATCTGGATATGCCAAATTTTCAATTTGAATAAATTCAAAAAAGGTTAAATATTAATAAAAATAAAGCTGAGGATAATAGAGGCTTCAAGAGCAGTTTGAAATGTGATGCATCACAATGGAAGCGGTATTCAGTGCTTCGGTCCCAGCGCTAAAAGCACTGCGCAGGGCCGGCGGCACTGGCGTACCGTCTATTTATTTTTTTATTAAGAAGATATATTTTTTCAAGTTCTCCACTACACAAAGGTTGTCTGGAAGAGATCGCTCTTTAGCGATAAGACCGCCTGTTGTTTACCTCTAATTGTAATGTCTTTCATTGTATTTATCCTGTATATTTTATGAGGAGTGCAATAAAGAGTATGTATTGTATTGTGTTGTGTTGTAATGTGTTGTGTTGTGTTGTGTTGTGTTGTGTTGTGTTGTGTCGTGTTGTGTTGTGTTGTGTTGTGTTGTGTTGTGTTGTGTTGTGTTGTGTTGTGTTGTGTTGTGTCGTGTGTCGTGTCGTGGCGTGTCGTGTCGTGGTTTGTCGTGTCGTGCCGTGTCGTGTCGTTTCGTGCCGTGTCGTGTCGTGTCGTGTTGTGTTGTATTGTATTGTATTGTATTGTATTGTATATATCACTTCTCGTAATATCAGTTTAAATGTTATGTTTGCACTTGGTAACTTTGGCGTCGCGTAGGAATGAAGTCCAACTTAACGTAACCGGGTTATACAAATCGAAGATTCGTTGTCGTCTGTTTCATTCTCCAAATTTTGATAAATCTTTTCGTTATTTTAGGAAAAGAATTGTCCTTTTGAAAAGTCTGACCTGGAAGTGAGAACATCCGGAAAACTGGCCATCCGGAGATACAAAAACAATTTTGGCCAAGCTAAAATAGAGCAGCTTCGTTCGCTCGGTAAAGCCATATCATAATTGCTTCGGCGGACAACTCTATTTAATGTGAGGCTTGGTCTTTCCGGTATTTTTTTTCGATTTCGCTCTAGCCTCAGCCTCCCTTCTTCAAGTGGTTTTGTCTAGGTACCTACGTATCTAAAATCTTTCACTTCACAGATTATTCATCGCTTCCTTTTTTGTGCGAAGTCCAATATCCCATAAATATCATAATCTAAAAGAGACATATTAAAACCACTTAAAGAAATAGCTGGTCAATGGTCATCATGAGATCCTCATTTAATGAGTGGTGAATAAGCTATAAAAACAGAACATAACCACAACATTTTTTATTCTCAGTTTTATTGCTGAGATTTTGTCAACACTTTAAAATGTGAATTAAATTTCTTGGAGATGACTATTTTCAACAAACATTTGTAGCTAAAACACATGTGGAAAAAACACTTTCAATTAAAAAAAAACACGAAAAACGGTTCATCCATTTGGGAGCATATTTTAATATCTAGCAAAGTAATGACAGCACATACAGACACACACACACACACAGGCTGATCTTGAAATAAAACAGCCTATTTTTTTATAAAACTTTTATCAAAAAATCTATCAGTCAAAACTTTGACTTTGACTTTGATACTCAAATGCCCCCTTAAGAGGGTGACGCAATTTAAATACTTGGGACACTTGCTCACGGATAATTTAAAGGACGACGCCGACATGGAGAGGGAACGTAGGGCGCTGTCAGTCCGTGCGAATATGCTGGCCCGCAGATTTGGTAGATGTACAGAAGCAGTGAAAATTACCCTGTTCAAGGCTTTCTGTACATCACTGTATTCGTCGAGTCTGTGGTTCACGTATACGCAGCGGGCTTAAAATGCCCTACGTATCCAATACAATAATGCGTTTAGGGTGCTGTTGCGGCTACCGAAGTTCTGCAGTGCATCATCAATGTTTGCCGAGGCGCGCACGGACGGCTTCGATGCTGTTTGGCGGAAGAAAACTGCTTCACTTTTGGATAGGGTGCGGAGAAGCAGCAACAGCATTCTACATATGATCGGCAACAAAATCGATTGTCCTCTGATGGGGAAACTCAGAGAGAGGACTAAATCTTTATTAATAATAAGATACTAACAACTTTAGTTACTTAAGTTTACTAACAAATTTGGATCATGTTGTCTGAAATAAAAATTTTGAATTTGTATTTGAATTTGATACTCAAATACGGCCCTGTTGGGACCAGGAAATACGTCATTACTGCGGCCGCGGTCTAAATGAATGGCGGCGGTTAACCGGCGCTAACCGGTTCGTCATCGTTGTTTACCGGCTCATCGATAAGGCTACAATTTCAAACAAACATTAAGTATATTCTAACTAATATTAAAATATTCATATCCAAAGTCCAGTAGGACCCCAGTGTTGGCCCGGAAAGCAGTTGGAAACGCGTGTTCGAACCATTTTTAGGGTTCCGTACCCAAAGGGTAAAAACGGGATCTCCGTCTGTAACCAGGCTATTTCATGAACCGTGATAGCCAGACAGTTGATTTCATAGATGAGATATTTCTGTAACAAATACTAAAAACAGAATATAATAAATATTTAAGTGGGGCTCCCATACCATTACCTAAACGTGATCGGTTGTGTTAACTTTGCTCCTCATTTGTATACGGCGCCATACATACCAGGTGCATACTTAACCCGGCCAGTTAAAATGGGAATTGTTTGTACGGAACCCTCGGTGCGCGAGTCCGACTCGCACTTGGCCGGTTTTTTTATTTTATCTTTCGCTTCATTGTAAACATTTGGTTTACGCTAGCAGACTTTACTGCTTTAATAAAAATAATTGGTTACAACACTGACTTCAACCCCACCCCTGCCCGCGGCGGAAACACGTCACTACCCTGGCGGGCCAGGCCCGTTAAGTGAATGGTTTTTGTTTACATACACGGCTATAAATGGAAGACTATCATTTTTGTCACCGAAATGGCAGCAAACGAGTTATTGCGGATCTTAGAAACAAAGTAACATTTCTTTTTCGAATTTTCATTGCGTGTACAAATACATAAATCGATCATGGTGAGCGACATTTGTATTTTTGTCAGAATAAAAACATTACTTTTTAATTATCCTCAACCAGTTTTTGATTCTACGATTCTGTTTTATAATTTTAATTAAGAGGCCTTATACATATTTTTTTTTTTTTCAAATTATTAAAAATAAATTGATAATTTGAACCAACTTTTTAAAGTAAATTATCTTTTGCCCGAGTTCTAAATAGTAACATAGCTATTTCATGCGTTCATTGCGTGCAGTCGAAAAACAGTTTACTGCGTGAATTATGTCAATTTTAAATAGTTTTTGAATCAAAAATTATCAATGAAAAATGCAAACTGTAGTGTACTACATTTCAAATGTACACAAATAAATCTCAATATCGCTGTAGTAACTAACATTGATAGGTAATTATGTTAAGAAATTGTTTGATCATAAAGAAAAATATCTAAAACAATGAGCATTTTTGAACGGATAAGTCATAAATAAATCGCAAAACCGTAGTTAATAATATGCAAGATCATTATAACGACGACGAAATATAAAAATCGTCCATTTCGACTATTTAATGCAAATACCGTACAGAAATCGGTCCACTATTTTGACAGCTATGACGTAAAATCCCCTAATCCCTTTAATTAAACCCCTTTATCCCTTTTTGAGCCGGAGGTCATAAATAGGTCGCCTGAGTTGGATTGTGACAGACTGACATATTCGCGAACAAATGTAAATAATGCCGTGATATTGGAGGCAGCGGGTTGTGAAGCCTACACAACTACACTAGGGGTCTATTCTAACTAGGTATACATTTAAAAAACATGTACTGTCAAATTTTTTTTATTGATACAAAGATCAAGGCTCAAAGAAAATTTTAAATACGTAACCTGGAGGAAGAGGGAATTTAAATTGTATCAATGGTCAAAATGTAATCAATTAACGATTAATATGCGTTATACTTAATCGCGATTTCGACAAAATAAAAAGAAAGAATCAAGAAGGGCAAGACACATTGTCAATAATCAAATTTTGTTGACTTGGCAACATGACTACAGTTAGGTCTTATAGCTTTAGTAAATCACCCTCGTTAGATCAAATCGGCTGGGTTGTTCCCTAAAGCCTGGCTGCGTACCCGCTATGGCTTATCCTTTGAGTGAAAAGAGCACGCACAAGTTTGTTGCATTTTAACAAATAGTACATTACTGCTGACCCCGGGTAGAAAGGCTTGCCGAGTGAGTAATTAATAGGTAGAGACAGTGGTGATACGAAGCTGGCAAGTCCTTTTCACGGCAAGGCATGACTGTGTAGTGCTTTTCTCAAACATATGCAATGAAAAAAAAAGACCACACAAAAAAAGTATTTAGCTGTTTAGCCATTCATTAACACAGACGCCATGTTAAAAACAATTACTTCCCGGCTTAGGCCGTCAATTTTGAATGAAATTCCTTTACAGTTCTCTCGAGTTGTTCCACCAGAAACGTGATACTTCGAAGCCTGTTATAACGCACGATATGACGAAATTTCATCGCATGTTTTAAAAATAATGTTTTACTATGCTATCGCCAACTTTCAGAATAGCTCTCCTGAATACTGCCGGCGCAGCGAGCACATGTCGACTGTTCTCGTCGTTTAATCTCCACTGGGGCGTTTGATTGAATTGCAACTTTGTTTTTCATTAAAAAAGGTTTATGCGATTCTGTCTTTGTTGATTGTCGCTACAGAGATTGGGAACATGGGACAATGGTTTAAGAGGAGTGCCGGTGATTGTACAATACAGTACGTCTACGCGACTCTTTCTCATATCATACGAGACATATTCTTCACTGTGAGAGAGTGTCCAGTAGTGGACAAGTGGACAAAAGTGTCCAGCAGGCCTATGTCCAGCAGTGGACAAGAATAGGCTGATGATGATGATGATGATGAGAGAGTGACGGGTGATGCTATGTCGTGTGATAAGAGTCACGAAGCCTACTTGGGCTAGACGGGCAGCATCATAATTAGAGCCTTGTGAAATAGACGGAAAGATAAACTTATTGAAGTTGATGTACTATGTTTAGGGCATTCGAATTTAGGAGGGTATAAGTGTGCTGTGCAAAGTTGCTATCTTGTGTGTGTTGGTATCTAGTATATTAGAAGCTAAATTTCTTCAAGCGTGATGCGTGTGATGATCCTGGCGTCGCAAGCGTTCATACGCGTCTTAACATCAGGCGGGCCGCATGCTTGTTTACCACCATATATAAAAAAATTACCCCCTTCCCAGTTCCCAATTGAGTTGATGTTGTGTATAGGTACTTAAAAACGAACTTTTGTGACAATGCAATATTATTACGACATGAAGCTAATCAGATAAAAAAGCCGTTAGGTAGTCACAATAACTCTATTGGTAATAAAATGAGGCAGCTCCATCCAATTTGGGCTCGTTTGATTCGTCTTAATGAAAAATTGCTTTATTTTTTGGGGTTAACAACATTTATGATATTCTGGTTGTTGAGATAAAGGGTCCAGACGGACACATAGACATCGGTCCCTTTGAGTATGGGACCATAAATAAAACAGAAGAAACACGTACCAAATTACTGTCAAAATTCTCCCGTCATTGTTAATAAAACGAACATTAATTATAAAGAGGAAACACACGGCAAAGTAAATCAGCTTGATTTAAATTTACATTCCGGAGTAATTACGTTAAGGAAGAATAAATAGCGGTGCGTAATGAATTTGAGAGCCACGTTGAAACCCTAGGCCAGAATGTCGCAAGCGTTGAAATGACAGGATGAACTTAAGCCCTTACTTATCTGGGTTCCAGGCTTAATGATGTATGAGCAAGATGCAGTTAATTAACGCTCTGGCGTGTGCTTGCAGAAAATGATAGTATAAAGCGGCAATTACACTTCGTTGTTCGCCGCATGCTGCATGCGGCGACCGCAAAAGTGTAAAGAACACGTTAGTCGACCGCAGTCGGCGATCGACAACTGCCAACGCTTATAAGGTGACCGAAGCAGTGTAAATACGACATCTGTCCGCCTTATTAGGTCACCGACAGCGGCGACCGCAGATCATTTGATAAAGTAAAACCTCTATGCAAATGTACTCATTATTCTATTATTCTATTCATTTTCTCTATTCACCTGGATAAACTCTTTCAATACTTCATATATGGCATTACAGACGTCTGGTAAAAATAAGCTGATAGCGAATTCGGAAACTCTGAACAAATAAACTGCAGACTTTGAAATGAATCTCCCGTGGCTAGAAAACGTATTGTTACCTTTGTAGTTTCATACGACAGCTTAAAGTCTCGCGAAAAGGTGTGTGTTTTTTTTTCAATTAATGGTGAAACCCGTCTTAATAAATACTCAAAATGGGGTTTATCCATTCTTTGAAAATTTTTAAATTGCACATCGCACAGGTCATCACACAAAGTTGCTGTTGCTCCATAGGCGTAAAGCTGTGCATATATCTTCCGAACCAAGAATCTTCGTTTTTTTCTTATTGATCTTATTAATATTTCCTGTATTATTACTAAGCAAACTAATAAACTAGCTTTCCTAAGCACAAGCTTTGACATCGCGACAGCTCTCAGAGATCTGATCTGATGGATGACTTTGTACGTCAGCCGGCGCGTTCGGCCACCACATTAGGCGGACAGACTAGTGTAAAGACGACGTTCGTCGAACGCATCCATTCAAGAGTCATGCGGTCGCCGTAGTAGGCGGACAGGACGTATGTTGGCCTACGTAGTTTAAAATGAATTCGGCGACCGCATGCGGCGAACAACGAAGTGTAATTGCCGCTTAAGGCTGTCTATCCATGGACGCGGAGCGAGAAAATGAACTATAATAATCGGACTGCGTCCTTGTGAAGTCCAATAGTGACAAGATAATATGTAAATGTTGTTGAGTACAAAATCATAGCGTTTCGTTAATGGGTAATTAAGTCTTAATTACGAAGTGTTGCGTTACAATGTACTCGTAGTTTTACATCCTAGAACATCTTTCCTTAGTCGCGCAAAAGAAGAAAGTTAGTTCTGGAATCTCAATCAAATCATGGACGAATGATTCAACAAGACTGGCAATACCCCATACTAAATCGCATTTTACTAACCGCTGATAGCGACACCATAGCCCTCGATTTCAATAAAGGTGGTGCAGTGTTTAACACAGGCTCTAGAGCAGGTTTTGGTCTTAACGCAAAAAACTCCTCAACGCAATGTTATTTATAGGAGTTTTATATTTGAGATTTGAGAATTTCTGGCACAACACGCTACATAGCACCCTTCTAGCACAACACGCGACTCTTTCTCGCATATTACCCATCTCCTTCTGTGCAGTACTGTAAAATAGTGCAGGGTAAAGCTATGTCGCACAACAAGAAGTGATAAATCGGCAGGTTCTATCGTATAGTTTGTGCGATTGAATGTAACTTTTTATAAGCATTAGCAGTCTCGAATCATTTGTCCATATTAAAAGTAATATCCGCCTTGCCAAATGGCATTAAAATTTCATCAGAAGCGATCCGCGGTAGATTTACGCCGCAAAATACTTAATTCCTGGCCCGATGCGGTTACTGGCCGCCGGCGGGAGCTGGCTTAATTACGTTCCGTCAAATTATTTACCCTCAGGGCCATTCAACGCGCGTCAAAGTCATAAGGCAAATTACTTTATAAATAACTGTTGAGTAAGAGCTAAAATTTTCTGATATAACCGGAAAATGTATACTTCAATGATATGCTCTATTCATCTTTAAATTGCCATCAAATGCAGGTGAGGTGCCATTGCGCACCAATTGCCCAAATCTACCTTTCGCTTTTGTTCGGGCTAAAGTGTGCGAACGCATTTTTGTCAGTCGTGTCGCGTGTCGCCCCGCACCATGGCTAAGTCACATTATACACAAATAACCAATAAAGTACAGCTAAGGCGGCCTTTGCGAAGTCCAAAAGAGATAACCTTCTATTGTGTGTTACTTACGAGGGAGTTTTCCTTCGTATTTTTCGTAATACAGAATACAGCTAAATTGAAGCGTATTTGATTTACATAAAAACAAAGCTTCTACGATCCGAACAGCGCTGTCTTTATGTAGTCGGGTAATACCACGTTTAATACGGTTTGACTACCATTCCTCCACATCGAATGACTTGCTCATATCACTGCAAATATAAACTGTATCGTAAACAATATACGTCTTACTGTTCGGTGACAATATTTTGTGTGTTACGACCTTCAGATACTGAGGGCGTATTTTACAATTTTGCTTAACTCGGGTCAGATGTTAATTACGTAAAATAATAACCTTTCCTATTGTTTGAAGGTTAATTGATATTTTATCTGTAATTTGGTTTATTTCATTTGGAAGTGAAGGAAACACTCCCGGTATGAAGGCTTTTACAGTCTGGAAACGTAATTTAGCAATAAAGAGGTAAAGGTAATTATTCAATTTATTTTTATTTTCCCGGTAGAGTGTTCTAAAAGCCTTTCGGTTAGATCTCAACAACTCCCTAGTGACAGTTGATTCCGGCCAATCCACTAGGAATGCATTTAAATCGTCCGATCATCTCCGTCTTGGTCTGCTTTGTCGTCGGCGTCTATTTAACGGCACCCGCTTGCTATAAATCCACCTGTCCGGGTGCATGTGGGCTTATCCAACAGTTAATATTGTCCTGTTTTGTTAAATTTGCACCTGATAAATATAGCGTCGCATATAAAAGAGGTTCAAACTTAACGTATTTGGGTTATACAAATCGAGGTATAGTTTTCGACTATTTTCTCATATCCATACTAATATTATTAATGCGAAAGTGTGTCTATCTGTCTGTTACCTCTTCACGCTTAAACCGCTGAATCGATTTTGATGAACTTTGGCGTGGAGATAGTTTAATATCCGAGGAAGGACATAGGATAGTTTTTTCCTGGAAATTATCCCTAAAAAGACTGTGAGTGAGTAAGTAATTCATGATGACATTGATGACCCTGTAGGAAATGTAATGATTAGACCAAAAGCACAATTGCTCTTACATTTGCTTAGGCGTTTTTAATAATCCCTTTTATTAATTAAGGTGATTAGGTGGATATCTATCGTGTTGTACGAGGTTGCTTCCATACTTCCAAGTTCACGTAGTCGGTGTAGCTGATGTACTATGTAGCTGTCTCCATCTATCCATAGCCACGTCCTTGATTTTCCTATACGACATGACGTTACCTTCTCTTTTGATTTGTTTTACGTAGCTTATTCTTGATATCCTGCCTCGCTTTCCTTCAGCTTTTCCTTCGATGCTGTTGCTTATAAAAGCGTCGTGTCGTATAAGGTTACCAACATCGTACATATTGAAAGGCTGGCGTTGGATCATTTCATAATTTTCAGCGCTTATTATTTGTGTACTAAGCATTCCGTTTGCAGTGTTTGGCCAAAAACAGACGCCTTGTACAAATTTTGACACAGCGTGGCAGTCAAAACAATAACGTTGCTTTGCCAATCCACCACACAATAACGTGCCAACCAATTAGCGCTAACCCGTTATACTTACTTGCATATTCTTTCATACATTCATGCGTTTAATTCATGCATTTAAGAGCGTGGTAAGGCATAAAAATGCGCATTTAGGATGTAGTCGGAAGCCGTCACTCGAGCGCCGCGCACGAGCAATGTTAATAGGAACATTGAATTCAGGCCCTATTTAATCAACCACTTCAACCAGCAAGCACACTAACGAAAAAAGCAAACCTAAGCAGTCAAAGAAGAACTAAAATCCAGGAACACGTAAGCACCGATGTAGTTTGCTGAGAACTTAATCTCACCAACTACATAAATACAGTGACTGCAACTTGGCACTCGCAGGCATCTAGTTTCTTTGGTGTTCATCGTTAACTTGAGTTGCCAAGCAACTAGAGATGTACCTAAGCTAACTAATAATGTTTATTGTTTATAATATTATCTGTCATCATCATCATATTGTATTAAACATAAAACTAATTTTAAGGTATATAGCATGCAATAACTGTCTATTTTTAGTTACCTAAGTAATCAAGTTTCACATGCCTAACGGTAGAATATATTATGGAACCAAGTTACTACTGTAAGACCTTATATGTACCGTATATTCTGGTGAATAAATATCATTCATTCATTCATTCATTCATTCATTCATTCATTCATTCATTCATCAGCCCGGAGTCGTCCACTGCTGGACATAGGCCTTCCCCAGTTATCTGTACTATAATCTAATTTACCTCAGAGATGTATAAGGTCTCTAATAGTCATGATCACGACCTGCACCAGTTGCACCACGATGCGGTACAGCGGTAAGACAATTTGATTGATTGATCCAATTCATATTTTGTACAATAAAAACAATTTCACGTAACAACACCAAGCAACAAATACAATATTGAACCAACATAATATACAGAGAGGTACGGCTAAATTCTATATTACACAATTAAATTACTTCACTAGGGGGAACCCTGGTTCAGGGGGGGTATTCGACCAATTTTAGAGATATAATGGAGATCTCTCCTTTTCATCGCCGTCCGTCACTTTTGACGTGTGCCTACTTGACAAGTGGCGATATCCCTAGCACATCGCAACTTCGTCAATTCGGACGCGCAAAATTTTCGCTTCCTTTGTATGTGACGGCATAAATAACAGGCGCATACTTTAAATTGACCGCGTAGTACCTACGTGAAATTAGTCCGTTACGTTTCGTTCAAAACAGAAATTTATATACATGAATAACATTTTTGACAATCATTATCGCTTTCGTATTTCCAAAATTGAGATGAGATATGTCACTTTTAAGCTCATCGCATTTAAATGACAGTTCAATGGCGATATAACTGTTATCTAATAGAGATTTGACGTTTGGCGATCACTCAAATGTCAATCTCGAATTGGGCCCCAGGGGGGGTATTCGACCAACTTTAGAGATATAATGGAGATCTCTCCGTTAGAACGCCTTCCGTCACTTTTGACGTCTCCCAACTTGACAAGTGGCGATATCTCTAGAACATCGCGACTTCGCCAATCCGGTCGAATTAAATTTGCGTCTCCTTTGTATGTGATGGCGTAGATAACAGGCGCATACTTAACTTGTCCGGGTAGTACGTGAAATTAGACAGTTACGTTTCGTTCTAAGCAGAAATTCATATGCATACAAAGTATTTATTAGGCTAGATGCCAATTACCCCCGTGTACAATGACCCTATTTGATCTTATGTCCCTACCTTAACTGGCAACACTATGCCGAGATATCAAACTTCATTCATATTGCATTTTTGACTAATGTCTGATTGTTGATTATTGTCAAAATGAATTTATAAAATATAATGAAAAATAAGTTCAATACTCGTAAATATGAGATAATGAATTACTGCAAAATAATAAATAAATGTTAAGAGCAAATCTTACACAAATCGACCTAGTCCCAAACTAAGCAATGCTTGTACAGGTACTACTAGAGGATGACAATATATTATAATATATGAAAATATATTTATAATTTATAACATCAATGACCCAAGAACAAATATTAGAGTTCATCACACAAATCGACGACAACAACGTATATGATTCTAATTGAAAAATTACAATTTTACAGGAGAGCCAAAAAACCGAATCGTAGAACTAGAATCGTTATATTTTTTTTCGTATTAAAGATAATGAACTGAAATTTGGAACACATGATTATAATTATATTTTATTGCTTATTTTATTTTCATATAATTCAATTTAATGGTAGTTTTCGAGAAAATGCAGATAGACCACTAGATTATTTCATAAATATTTGCTAACCGTTGTGTATAAAGTTCTATCTACCACTTAGAACATTATACTAGGTTAAAATTTTGTCCAACAACTGCGTAAGCAGGTCTATGTGGGACTTAGAATTTTATACTTGGTTATAGTTTTCTATAAAATCAACGTATGCAGGTCTATCAGGTACTTAGAATATTATACTTGGTAATAAAAGTGTTCGACTCACTGTAAAACGTTCTATGTGTGAATTCAGTCATCAAATTTTAATCACGTATTTTGATTATTTTTTAAAAATATATTACATAGCTCTAATGCACTATTTTTTATTTTATTTTTGGTTGTATAAACATTGTGTAAAAATGTGCTGAATTATAATTTTGACACATTTTGCAGATAGAATCATATTCGACATTTGATATAGCTTAATAATCATTATGTAGAAAGTTCTATATCAAATTAAAAGAATATTAGGTGTAATATTTATTCAATATAAAATGTAAACATATTGTACATAATTATACATTTTACAAAGGGTTACTAGAACCTTACATCTCAGTCCTAATCACGGAATGGATTGGAAAAAAGGAGCAACGTATATAACATTGTTCTTAATTACTTATTTGTTTAGTCATAGTATTGTTTATATGTATAATCGAGAATGGAAAATTAATATGATTTTCGTATTCAGTGTTCATTTTAAGATACACTTGTTGGAAGACTGTACTTGAAGTCTTTGACTATTTTGTCGAGATCTTCTAGGTTCTCCGCCGTAACTAGTATTGACAAAGATACCATCAGATGAGAGGAGGTTGGTCAGGTCTTCGCCATTGATGGTAATTATTTATGTCCGTACTTAAACTAAATGCTTGGATATATTTATGATAAGCAGCTGTGAACACTTTAGGTATAGATATTGCGTCTCCGTGTCTCAGGCTACGCTGTAATTGGATAGGTTTCGATTTCTGGTCTTAGAAACGAACCTTTGTCGTCGCGCATAAACATTAAAGACCTCAGCACCTCAATATACTGATTGATAGACGTTTGCACACCAATGGAGAGGCTACAGCACCATCTATGTTGTACTTGAATCGAGAGCCTTCTTATAATACAAAGATGCTAAGTATAACGGCTGCTAGCTGATATACTGCCCAGTCTTCTGTATTATAAACTGTAGCATATGGACGTTGTCTACGGTACTGAAGTTTTGCGGTAACCGGCTTGTTCAGGAGGCTGAAAGTCATGTGCGACACGGTCCATGATGAGTGTCTCGACAGCATGTTATACACATGACTCACAAATGAAATGGGGATGTAATTTCTAAGAAGAGTATTTTAAACGTCGTTAAAGAAGAGCAGTACCACACTTCTGGGACATGTTTGAGTTTTGCCTCGAGTAAGTTGATTAAATTGCTTCGGAAGGGGTTTTAATTGCCAGTTTATCACCTGATTTCAGAATCTCAGATGTAGCTCCATCATTATCTACTGCTCAGCTATTTGATAGCAATACTAATTTCGTATAGGCTATCAATCCGGGACTTATTCAGAGTATTGTGGGGTTAACCTGGCGCAAGGAACTGTATGTAGAACATCTCAACCTCACCAAAAAACAAATACTATTGGATTAAGGAATAAAATCTGTTGCATGAGCCTTTGATAGTAAATAACATCATCAGGGGAATGCACAATATATCGGGTCTTTCTTTCATGAGTTGAAAAGCTCAATGAAGAGTATTTTTGTTTCTTTCTAAGGCATAAGTCCCAATCTCATCGTGGGTCGTCCCAATCACAAGTAAAGAACTTAGATTCCATGGTTGGGATAGTTTCGACGGTTTAATAAACTGACTAAGAGCTAGACAACAAGCTATCGTTGAGGATGATGACCAATTGAGACCGATAAAGACAACTTAAATAATTATAGCGTTAGATAATGACGACTATAACGAACTTTCTCGATCGTGATCGATTCTCAGGAATAAGAGATCGACTAGATTTCATCCCAGTCTTTTTACGTGGCTTACTAATACAGCATTCAATTTGGCTCTCCAACTCGTTCATACTTTTAAGATTGACCTTAAAAGTATGATCATACGGTTCCCTATTTTCAGCTGCATTATAATCAGAGTCATTAACAAAACATGGGATTTGATTTTTTGATTGACTAAACATATTTGTATATGTGGAATGCGTATCTTTGTCTCCTCAAACGCAGTTCCTCGCACGATCCTTAGAGGTGGGTGTGAAAATCAAATACCATGCATATTAAAGCAACATAGATTAAAGCTTTCTTTACCACTATGAGCATATTTTCAAACGTGAAAGCTATATTAGTGGTGCAAAGTAAATAGTGATCGAAATAAGGATTACGTGCTTACCACGAAACCGCCCACATAAGAAAAAATAAACCTTAATCTGCAATACTTATGATTACCTAACTATTGCAGATTATGATTACATAACACAATATAACTTTTAAAACTTAAATTAGCACAGATACTACACTATTTGAGTGTGTCGAAAAACAATTTGAAAATGTAAATAGTGCTAAGTAACTGATTAAATAACGTAAACAATTCTAAGTGGTACATAGAATTACGTACTTTGTTTCACTACAGCACTGATAATGACGAATACAGTTCTAAGTGGCAGATAGACCTGAACACGTAGTTCTCTTAAATGATACTTTACATGTATGTAGGACTATGTGTCACATCGAACACTTTACATCTTTTTTTTAAATAATAACTCAAAAAATAAAGTAAACGCAAAAATAAATATTACCTACCTCCATTTATTGTGGCTGATTTATTTAGATCTGTTTCGACGCAACCCAGACCCGATTTGCGCTCCTGATTTAGATTCCAACCATCTCACTCGTTTCCCCGTCATAATTTAACTAACATATTTTTTTAGTAAATTGGTCGATTGAATGAATTCAACAAACGTCGTAACTAAAACTGTGAATTAAGACAAAAGCAAGGTAGTAACATGTTAATATTCTCTAGGAAACGATCGAAGCATTCACGACCGTTGACTTGCCGATCGGCCGCGTACTGAGTGCTATGTGGTAAATAGCGCTCTGTGTGCGCGAGTGAGTGAGATATCATTCATTGTGTACGGTTCGATGTGGCACTTAGAATGGTGTTCGTGTTAGTATACACATTTTTGATACAGATGGAACTGTATGCGTCATTCATAAAATCTATACTAAGCGACATTTTAAGAAAATTTTTATACTAGGCGATAGGTTTCGACTTCTAGATCATTATGCTGCAGCTGGTGTAGTTCGAACCTTTTAGCACTTAGCACCTTGTACGTTGTTGCCGTCGAAATATGTGCCCTTGCTGGGATTCGAACCCAAGACTACCAGCTCAGTATGCAACTGCACTACAAACTGAGCCAACCGCAACGTCTATAAACAACCAACAAGACGTTATTTATTTCGAAGAAATATATCAAGAAAAAGAGGTAAATTTTCGAGATTCAGACAAAATATTCTGTTTAATTTGTTTTTCCTTTCCCATCTCTGTAATTAAGTTTAATAAATAAATAAATAAATAATCTCTGCACTCAATTTTATAACAATAACACGTTCTTACTGACGATTTTACCTAAGTGCAGCATTGTATAAAATTGTATTATCTGTTATATACCAACAATCTTAATCTGGAGTCTTAGTATTTTAATAAATTGTCATATTGCACTGAAAGGTGCTAACTTTGTCGTCTTGTTAAATACTAAGACTCTTTTTTGTCACTATCGGAAAGCTCAGCTACCCGTGTAAGTATCAAAATTCATTGAAACCAGTCCCGCCGTTCATGATAAACGCACAAACCCGCTGTACAGAACGGCTTGACATGTTTCGAACTGATATAGAGCTCTTCTTCAGGGACAGCAAGGTGGCGAGGAGAGCGGGAACCAGTGTAGTCGGTCGCGAGTCACGTAGCAGCACGGATAGCTGACCCTGACGGAGAGCCCTTTTATATTTATTAAAGATCTCTCATGATAGTTTTAATAATATTATACTGTACATATATATTAAAAATATAATTGACTCATTGACCGCCAAATTCCCATTTCACTTATTTTTTTAAATATCTTCAATGTACAGAAATTTTATTTTTCCAATTATATATTAATAGTATAGATAGATGACCAACAATTACTAATCTGTTTTGTTAAAACAAAATTAATACGTAGACGCAATACTTATATTCGTAAGTGTTTTAATCTGAGTCAAGAAAAAAAACACCATAATATAAAAAAAAAACATTATTTTCCAGGTCAGGGCAGCGGAGCATGAAACAGACGATATATTGAACGCCCTATGTTTATAGATCCATCGTCCATTCAATCCGAGTAATTACTACTTTAATACAGTAATAATGAGTTCGTGAAAACTGAACAACGCTCTGAAGAACATATTGTTGTGTTTGATCCTCATAATAAAGTATAAATATTCGTCCGGGCCGTGAAGTGAAGCCTACTACACGATAACATTTTTGTTAGTTTTGCTACATTTTCCGTATCAAAAACTGTACCAACTAGCATTTATATTAATTCCTTTTTAATTTTGTTATATTATTGATATTTGTTTATTTCTTGATGACATTCATTCGTTATGACATTAATGAAAATGTCACACACGTTTCATTTAAGATAATGTATATATAGGCAATCTCAGCCTTTATTATGATCATTCATGTTAAACTGGTATGTCGCGGGCGCGGGAATGCAAACTAACTTGCGATTATTAACATCAAAACACTTCCACTTTACGTTTAGTAACCAAATCCACAAATCACCATATTTGAAACATTATCTAGGTATGATAGTCACTACAAAGCACAAGATAGGGAAAACAGTATGGTATTGAACTAGCGATTCGTCAAAGACACCGTACGCGAGCATTCTCTACAGAAACAAGCAAGTAAACTTAGCGTCTTTTCAACTGCTTCGCGCGCTGTCAGTTAGACGTTCCGCTAGGGCAAGATGGCGCCCTTGTCCAACCCATATTTATGGTCAGCCGCCGTCACGGCCAGACTGACAGTCGACCGTCCTCGGGCGAACAGAAAACGTTATTATTTCTTCTCGTCGTCATCGCAATTGCGCTCGTCCAACCTGACACTGTGGCTAAGAATACTAGAGCCCCTCACATACTTATCATACAATATGAGCATGGACCGGGCATGTACGTCCTTTCAACCAGCCACGAGGACATGGCGAAATTAGCACTGCCCCTACGACCAGCTATCAAACATCTATCATCCAACATTGTCAATAAGCGACCAGAGCGTCCCTTCGACCAGCCACATGACGTGGACCGGACGTCAATGTTCATATCAAACAGAGCGTCCCTTCGACCAGCCACATGACATGGACCGGACGTCAATGGTCTTATCAACTAGTGCGTCCCTTCGACCAGCCACATGACATGGACCGGACGTCACTGATCTTATCAACCAGTGCGTCCCTTCGACCAGCCACACGACCTGGACCGGACGTCACTATTCCTGCCAACCTGTGCGTCCCTTCGACCAGCCACACGACCTGGACCGGACGTCACTATTCCTATTAACCAGTGCGTCCCTTCGACTAGCCATATGAGTATGACCTAGACCGGACGTCACTTACTACACTCTAATACTCAATCTCTATCAACCTACAATAACAAGGAACACAGCAATTTCAATTCCACTGTGTATATTGTCCCCAAAAGTAATTTCTGAATAGATACCAAATGTTTCTTTATCTGAACTCGATTTGGCGGTGCCTGCCCTTCTAATACAACTAGTCACGCGACACATCCTCGCCAGCCACTCTGTGACAGCACTGAACAGAAATAGGTAGGCAACATTTTCTTGCGGGAGAAAGAGACCCGTTACAGCCGTGCTGGCGATGATGTGATTTTTAGGCGAACTCGAAGTTGCCTTGAGAGTTTCTGAATTTACCACTGAAAGACTCGGGCTTGCGATGAAGATTCAGTGCCCCCAGTTAAAACATTCGAGCCTATGGTCAAACATCGATCTTCACTTTTATCAACACGTAACTCGGTACCCGACGCCGTCTCGGCCTCCTCGTTGTTTAATAAATGATCAATTATTAGCATCACGGTTCGATGGTTCTGGACGCAAATTTGTGCGTACTTATTTATGAAAGCAATTAGTACCCGTAATTTAACTCGTAATGGTCGTTTTTCAATTTCCAATACAGCGGCGTTAATGAATCGACTTAAAAATAACAAGTTTGGTTTGAGATCAAATTGTTTGCTAATTTTAATACAGACAAACTTCTCGAAATGGTTTTACTACAACTCAATTGCGACTATAAACTTTTTTTTTTATTTTTTTAAACTGACCGGCGATCGACCTCAGCAGAACCCGACAGTGGCTACGGAGTCGAAGACCCCGCTCGCTGGCTCAGCAACAGCCCACTCACCTCTACCTTGAAGAGACCCAAATTACAATTTCCAGATAATACACATGATGGGAGCGAGTCGTTAGCGGTTGGTATTAAAATGATGACGCTAAACGTATTCTTACAAGACTAGGATAAAGCGCTCCACTCTCCTGTCCTGGAGTTCCGATGGTGAAACGACTACGGCGGGATTGAATCGTGTGCACACTCTCCAAAATATATCCGATAGAAAACTGACAAGCTGGTAACTTTGCGCCGATATTCGAGGCTCTGGAAGTCACCCCCAGCTGGCAAAGCATTATCAATTATGACTCTTAGAAATCGCGTTTTACTGAATCCAAGGCAGCTAGCTTAGCTGGTACTTGTCAGAGCCATCTCACCCAATGTAGTACTCCATGCACGAACGAACGAACCTAAGCTTGGGGGTAAAGAGTCATTTTGTTTATTTGTCACGCGTCCTCCCTGATTAAGGAACTATTAAAACAGTGGTGGAGTCCAATCGCGGTTCATCATCTAGCGAATTAGGGTGTAACTAAACAATACTTAAATACTGGGCCTTAATACCCATCATGATCTTAGTATTTCGTGAGATTTGATACAGTAGAGTTAAGTCTAGGTGCTAGTTCAATGTATGTGACCTAATTCATTTTGGCAGGATTATTTCATGCACAATAGTATTTTAAGTTACCTGCTCTGGTCAGCTATGACACGTTTTAGTGCACAGCACTAGCCAAATCAATGGAAGACGTTATGTTCCAAGATTACAATTATTTTATAAAACAGTAAGTTTCCCCGTAAACCATATTAGATATCGAGGGACAAATTAAACTGGCATCAAGAGGTATCTTTAATCCGTTATTATTATTTTTTCTGTACAAAAAATTTTTTTTTTTTTTTTTTACTTTATCCGAGATTTTGTTGGCACACTTTTGCTCGACAAATAAGCACCTTGATTGTATTGCCCCATACAACTTACATTTCCGTGGTGTTGTTCCGCGCATCCATGGTGTCGCGAACTATCGCGAACGTGAATGTAAATGCCAGCGCTTCTCGCAGAGATGGCGCTAGCATCTACGTAAATGACGTTACTATGACAACAGAAAGATGGCGGAGGGAGCGAACTAGGGACGAGGGCAGGTTGACGGACGCTGCTTGGGATTAATGAATCAGTTATAGTAATACCAACTATTATCTATTCTATGGTAATACCAGCAATTAAGTCACAAAAAGAGTTTCTTAGATCTAAGACTGACTGAGAGGTCGGGGTCATTTACACAGATCAGTTAGTACTTGCGGTCGACGATGTTCTACAGTCTGCATAATTGCCATAGCCTCAAGCTCATAAGGGTAGTATCGCAACTCAACTTTAGTCAGCACTTGACCTTCTATTGTATGAGGATATTCTAAAACCAAGAGATTTAGTGTCCATGTGTAGCTCTACCTATAACACGGGTCCAAAATGGTAAGTACGGCTCGTTGGTGCTTTTATTTTCTCGTGTTTATCGTCCACCGGATATTCTTAAACTTATCGCACTATTTAATTTGACCCTTAAATTTACTAAGCGGGTACAAAGGTCCAACAACATGAGTAAATCCTGGCGGAGCCAGCCCTATCCATATAGGTTAGGCCCGGGTTAGACAATCGCTATGCAGCACCCTAGGCACCCCAGATCCGATTAAAGATGAACCTTAGACGAGTAAGCGCCACGGGCGGCCGCGGCCGCCCGGGTCGACGCCGGCTAAAGCCGCCACTGAATCTACAGATTAACTTCCTAAAATAAGAAGCTAGACCCAAAAAAACACCGGAAAATTGTTTTAAGTGCTGTGTCTAAGTAGCACGCAAGATGATCCGCTTTCAAATAAGAAAGATACAGTCTCACCCGACAACGCCATCAGACCTCGCGACGCTCGATGCCTGCAAGAATTGACGTCTTTGATACTTGCGTCGATACCGCTCTTCTTGTTAGAAGATGTTCAAGTTTCATCATCATCACCATCATCAGCCAAAAGACGTCCACTGCTGAACATAGGCCTCCCCCAGAGAACGCCACCATGACCGGTCCTGCGCCGCCCTCATCCAGCGGACTCCTGCGACCTTCACCAGGTCATCAGTCCACCTTGTGGGGGAGCTGCATCGTCCGGTGCGTGGTCGCCACCCAAGAACTCGATGGCCCCAGCGGCCGTCGGTTCTACGAGCGATGTGCCCTGCCCATTTGCCACTTAAGTTCAAGTTTACCGCACTCAAAACAAATACACAAACACACACACACACATACACGCACGCATACAGGTAGAGGTTCCTATTATTATTTTTTATCACGTTTGGTGAAGGTGTGTATTCCTTCAGCTTAGACGCCAGTCTTCACGTCGCTTCAAACACTCAGTCTATTCACTAGTGCCTAATTTCTTAGTTGTTTGTCTTTGCCTTGATGATATTGTCTTTTTTTTTAAATTTTTTTTTTTTTAATCGACCGTTTCGCTTTTGGTATTTGCTCAAACATGTTCCATAATCTACTTACAACATCTGTTACGGCACCTAAATGGGATCTCATAACGTAATATCATCAAAATAGTCCTGCACAACTTAAGGTCTTGAAAATTGCAAGCCAGCTTAAATCTGAAAGTCACATTTTGTCAAACAAGCCGCAGTTCGCCCACTTTAAAGCACTATACGCGTTATTAAGCGCTAACAATAAACCAAAACTAATCGTTTACTGTTTAGAATAATCTCGGTCATTTGCACCAACTCTCTATATCGGCATCTGCGTCATCTGGATTAAATTGTAGATAATATTACTAGCTTCATGTAAACCTTGTTCGCCATTCGATTGCATTTTAATCGATCCCACATCTGATATAGGCAATCTCAGCCTTTATTATGATCATTCATGTTAAACTGGTATGTCGCGGGCGCGGGAATGCAAACTAACTTGCGATTATTAACATCAAAACACTTCCACTTTACGTTTAGTAACCAAATCCACAAATCACCATATTTGAAACATTATCTAGGTATGATAGTCACTACAAAGCACAAGATAGGGAAAACAGTATGGTATTGAACTAGCGATTCGTCAAAGACACCGTACGCGAGCATTCTCTACAGAAACAAGCAAGTAAACTTAGCGTCTTTTCAACTGCTTCGCGCGCTGTCAGTTAGACGTTCCGCTAGGGCAAGATGGCGCCCTTGTCCAACCCATATTTATGGTCAGCCGCCGTCATATATTTAAAAAAGGTTGTATTGTATGTTATAAATAATTTTAAGTCAGATTTTTAGAAATAATAAATAAAACTACAGGATCTATCAATGTGGGGGTTTTAGTTTGATATGCGTAATGGTAATATGTATCGTATTTTTGAAAAGAGCGTGAGACAAAAACGGGATCTTTAAAAAACTGTGCGCCAACAATTTATCACCTTTCAGCGGAAATTTTTGGATATATGAAGATGCTGCTCCTCCCTTTTACACTCCATAGTTATTGGTGCTCTAGGATAATTTAATCGTCAAACACGCGTCAAATATTATTGACATATATAAATTCTATCATATTTTATAACAAAAACGCAGTTGAAACACAATTAATGTTTAATTATCTTGAATGAAATAAATCTGAAAGGGCACGATAAATCCGACGTTCTAACGTTAAGCCCGATTCAAGCTTTGATAAGTGAGAATTGCCAAAAAACTCAATAGTATTAAGTATTAGTATCAAGATCAATCTTAGGCAACTATTTACAACGAATCATCGTCAACTCAAGAGGCTGGTTAAGGGGAGACCTGGTAGCACCCACAAAATGCGGTGGTGGCTTGATTCACAAATGAAGTGAACGCAATGGAACATAATAAAGGAAAATTTTATTGTAAAGACGACGACACCATTTCAATCCAACACACAATTTTCATATTGATGTTGCCTTTTTTAATCTGAAAAATAATAAAATAGCAGTGTGCAATATTGTATTATGTGTTTCTTAATAAAACTTGTGTCATACAAATAGCTTACTGTTACTTTTCCCTTCTCAAAAGCGCTCAAGGGTGGGAGTGGGACACAGGGCGTCTTTCTTGTGGACAATGCATTAGTAACGATTTGGTTATATTTACTTATAGTTCTATTACCTACTCAGTTCTCGATGAATAGAAAGCTGATAATACATGTCTAGCAAGAAAATTAGGCTTTAAAGCTTTTAAGCCTAATCCTATTATAATGTCCCCAGGAAAAACGCCTGTTTTTCCTAACATGTTCATGTGTAACCCGGAGCTCAGTGATTGATAATTTCAGCTCTTTGATAGTTATACTTTAAACTGCAAACTGTATCTAGATACCAAGTTGCAGTCCAAACAGATTATTATAATTGATAAAACTGCGATATGAATTGAGAATAATACTTTGTAAATTCCAGTTACATCGAATAGCTATCCATAAATAAAAATATAATAATATGGTGAGATGGTTTACACTGTGCAATTATGTTAAAGAGAGATATGATGAATATGTGTAACTAATGCAATAAATATTAAACGGGTATTAGGTATATGACTAAATAAAACATTAAATTTGGTAGTGGGACTTGTCGCTATTAGGGTAACGCCAAGTGGTTTGAAATATGAATATGTATACTGTGAATAATAGCACTTTTCAGTATAGCATTTTTTTATTGGTAAACTGGAAATTTACCCATTTAGCTATTTCTGATATAGATGAAATGCCTATCAACAATAGGTAGCTTCTACGGTGAGCAAGGCGCCATTTCATTTAAATACCTTACTAAATGCTATCGTTTTTGGCTGAGTGCATAAGATGTTTCGCAAAACTTTACTTATAGCCAGGCCAATGTGAACAAATAGACAAGTCGAGAATTTAGATGGTTTATTTTTCTTAATACTTTACATCGGAATACCGTGTTATGATATTTGCGCTTGGCAGCGAATTCTCCCACGTACATTTTTGGTTCAAATATTGGATTCAGCAGCAGTTATTCTTCGATTATAAATAGGTTATTTCTGCTTCCAAAATCGCAAACAGTGACAACCATTGTTCGCTGGTATATAGTAGGTACTTCGCACCACTCAGTGAAAGTTTTCTTGTATTTTTTCAGTACACACTAAGCACATTAGTGACTCTTTTTCTCAATAATTATAAATAAAGCAAAATATCTCAACTATTTCCATAACAGTGACACATCAAACTGACTGTCATAACATAAATTAAATGTCAATCACGATCAGTTGTAGGAATAGCATTTTTGACAATTGTTATCGCCTTCGTATTTCCAAAACTGAGATGAGATATGTCACATGTGTCATTAAAACGCGATGAGCTTCATCATCGCGTTTTAATGACAGTTCAAAGGCGAGATCACGGAGAGATGACTGTTATCTAACGGTGATCTGACGTTTGGCGATCGACACTCGAATTAGGCCCCAGGTTCCTATGCTTCAGGCAAAAGGAAAACCTAATATGGAACAACAATAACACAACAATGTAATGTGGAATAAAATAGTGTTTCGGCGTGATTCCCATCCCAGTGTGCTACACAGTAGATACCTCCCTTCGCTCACACCTTACAATTTGTTCTTTTATCGCTGACAGCGGGGAGCGCCGCCTTTCTAATGAGGGCAACCGTTGGTTTAGTTTAACGTGAAATGTAGCTCGTAGCCCAATTCTATCTAATTAACTAACTGTATAGTGAAATTATTGTTTCGCAAAGTAATCATAGATTATAGTTTAATTTATTCACTCATTTATTTTAATCCTCTGAGTAAATTGTTATTTTCGCAATGAATATAAGTACTAGTGGTTGTGTGAGCTTTAAAACACGCCATTTTTCTATTTTACGTGGTTGTTTTTTTTTTGTGGCGTTTTCAATTTCCGTATCGCCGCCTTTTATATCGCCATAAAATCTATGCAATTATCGAACCTGCTTACGAAATTTCTCAAGAATATGTTGGAAAATTTATAATGCGACCGAAAATAGACATCGACAGGACATTCGAACATCCGAACATTGGGAATTTGGACAGTTGAAATATTTTTGGGCTAGCAATAAGCAGAATCGGCAACGCTTGGTGGTAAAAGTAAAATCCAATAACGCTGGTACCTACTAAGTTAAACATATTGTAAAAACCTAACTTGGCATTGCCAGTGGGATAGCTAAGAGCTCAAGCTACAGAAAAACCAAACCTCGTTCTCTTTAAATGTTAAACTATGTTATTTGACATCCACTAGCGCCATCTACATTTGTTAGCTGGAACAACGCGGTCTGGCTGGAGCCTCTGAAACATTAAACTTTCAGGAAAACAAGTTCACGCCACTCGCCGACAGATGGCATCTCATCTCACGTTGTAGCTACTCGTCGAGAGATGGCGGTGACATCCTATTCTGCTGTCTATACGAATTGAGATGAATACCCAGCTCCACTACTTAATTGAAAAAAGGTAGTGAATTAATGGATGTGATTTATGTGTACGAATAGATGTGATTTATGATATTTTACATAAAAAGTCATATGAACATACCTTTAGAATATTAAGTATTCTGATGTTTTCGTGTTAAGCAACTGAGCGTAAAACCGCAAACAGGGGGGCAATTCGACCATTTTTTGAGTTGTCTCTGTGAAATCGCCTTCTGACAGATGGCGAGATATGGCGATATCTCTAGAAGATCGCAACTTCGCCAACCCGGTCGCATTAAGTGTGCGTCTCCTTGTATGTGACGGCATAGATATCAGGCGTATACTGAACTTGACCGGGTCGTACGTGAAATTAGACAGCAGTTTCCCGCAACTTCACCCGCGTTCAAAAGTACTACATTTTGAAAGTATTACAGGCATAGGTGTATTTAAGTATTCTGTTTTAGTGATAATTAAGCAACTGAGCGTAAAACCGCAAACAGTTTCCCGCAACTTCACCCGCGTTCAAAAGTACTTCATTTTGAAAGTATTACAGGATATAGGTAAATAAATAAATAAATAAATATTAAGGGACAATCATACACAAATCGACCTAGTCCCAAACTAAGCAAAGCTTGTACTATGGGTACTAGACGACGATATACATAATATATAAATACTTATATAGATAACAACATCCATGACCCAAGAACAAATATTTTGAACAAATATTTGCCCCGGCCGGGATTCGAACCCGGGACCGCCGACTCAGTAGGCAGGTGTCTACAAACCGAGCCAAACGCGTCGTCAAACTATTTAAGGTGTAAGTATTTAAGTGTAGTCGATGGGCGAGTTCACTAAAACGTAGTGATTACATACTCTTTGGAGTTCACCGTTTCGACAGCTTATCCACTCGACTAGAGACAAACTGGAAGTACGCTTTCAACTACCCTATACGATTATATTCCACAGCTACCTATTTTTGGAGACTCTTTTAGTAAACCTCCGTTGTCAGTCTGTCCGTCGGTCACAGGGTTGTATTTTTCTAACCGATACGTGATAGGAAGAGATTTCACATTTCGCATAATGTATATTATTATTGTGAGTAAATATCACCGCTATAACAGCAAATACTGAAAAAAATAAGCGGGTCCCGATACAACCAACATCATTTACCTTGCGATTTAATGGTAATAGACTACTTGAAATTTGCATAGAATATGGACTACAATAATAGCGGCCATAGTAATGTATATGCTACAACAAATACTGAAAAATGGTGGTGGAACCTTTTAAGCGCGAGTCCGACTCGCATTTGGCCGTATTTTAATTTAAAATTAAAAGATAACCTTAACGCCTTCTATGAGACAAATGCATACCGCTCACATTTCATCGCACTACCATTTCCAACCGACGTCGAACAACGTAGGTTCTCAATTCGTCGGGCTTTTTTATGTATGTTCCTCGATTTCTCGAAAACGGCTGGACCGGTTTAGAAAATTCTTTTTCTGTCTCAAAAAACATAGTTTCTAATTAGTCCTACTGTCATAAAACATTTCGTTGATGTCGGTTATTCTTTGTTATTACCTCTCCACGGCCGCTGTCAACAGCACGTGAGCGTTTATTTGAGGCCCGTGATTGGATTGTCGTGCGTTCCCTGAATATAGGTCACGTGGAACAATGTCAATATGACGGCTCTGATTATCCTTTCCGTAGAAAATTTGTATCGAACTTGACTTTCGTTATTTGGATTATTATAGGGTTTCCCAATGCCTACAAAACAAACTAATTTGACATAGAAAACTACCTTGAGTCTCAGACATATTCAAATAAAACGGGTTACGCAATTAGTGCTCGAAATGTTAAATCAATAAAGATTATTATTATTATAAAAAAATATATATATATCGGTTCGCGATTCATCATCAGGAGAGCCGAACACTCGCGGCGGCGATCAACCAAGCACTCACTCCGAGAGCTCGGTTGGCGGTTAGTTATGTATCACAAACTGCTTGCTTGTCAGTTGTTCCCTCGCTAAGATGGCAACTGCAAAAAGCTGATAAATACGTATACTTCATCGATCATTATTTAAAAAAATTGGGCAAGTGCGAGTTCGACTCGCGCATGAAGGGTTCCGTACCATAATCTATAACAAGTTTGTTGTATGGGAGCCCCCTTAAATATTTAATTTATTTTATTTTTATTATTTGCTGTTATAGCGGCAATAGAAATACATCATCTATGAAAATTTCAACTGTCTAGCTATCACTGTTCTTGAGATACAGCCTGGTGACAGACGGATGGACGGACAACGAAGTCTCAGTAATAGGGTCCCGTTTTTACCCTTTGGGTACGGAACCCTAGAAACGACCAAGTACGAGTTGAACTCGCGTAAAAGGGAGTACCTTCATACAAATAACAATTTAGGTATGCAACTGTTATTTAATAAGAGGTCTTAAAATACAAGTGTGGTTTTATAAGACGAGCGAGTGACGGTGAGTTTCATTATAGGATCACACAAGTGTTTTAAGGTCTAATTATGTACAGTTACAGTTGTATACACACCTTTATTTTCTTTTATGTAGATTTGACGTACTCAGTATATAATGTCTGGAGTAAGCAAATTGATTTCGTAAATTCTCGAGTTACGAGCGATTTAGGTGCTTATACCTACTATTATATTTTATGATAAGATTTAGGTGCTTATATTAAATTGTAAAACCATTATGTTATACTCTACTTACTCTAAATAATAGATAACTCTAAAATGTGGAAGGCGGAAGCTACTTAAGAATTAACATTGTCCATCCCCGCAGGATACAATTATCCTTGACCTTAGACATCAAAGCCCTCAAAAATATAAAAGATAAAGATAAAAACAGGATACGACGGCCATAACGACGGGATAGCCGGCAGGTCACGTTTCCGTCTATCCATCACGGATGAAATTGAGTGCGGAAAAAAGGCCCTATCGAGTGGTCTATGATAGATTATGAGACGACAGTGAAACCTAATTTAGTGGTGCTAGTGAGGCCAGGGGGGTATTCGACCAATTTTAGAGAGATGATGGAGATCTCTCCATTTCATCGCCATCCGTCACTTTTGACGCGTGCCTACTTGACAAGTGGCGATATCCCTAGAACATCGCAACTTCGTCAATTCGGACGCGCTAAATGTTCGTTTCCTTTGTATGTGACGGCATAAATAACAGGCGCATACTTTAAATTAACCGCGTAGTGCGTGAAATTAGTCCGTTACGTTTCGTTCAAAACAGAAATTCATATGCATGAATATCATTTTTGACAATCATTATCGCCTTCGTATTTCCAAAATTGAGATGAGATATGTCACTTTTAAGCTCATCGCATTATAATGACAGTTCAATGGCAAATATAACTGTTATCTAATAGAGATTTTACGTTTGGCGATCACTCAAACGACATTCTCGAATTAGGTCCCAGGACTTCTAGGGTTGCGTACTCGCATCAATCAGTATCGGAATAAGTGCGAATCGGGGTCGTGAATGAAGGCTGTCATACACACGTAATAGACACCGCTTGCGCTTATTTCGAAATTTTATGGGGACGACAGTAATACACATTCTATGATGAATCCTATTATAGCAGGAATTTATGGACAACCCATTCGCGATACATTTTTGCATACTAAATTAGGTATAAAATACTTTATCAATACTGTACTAAATTTTAACAATGGTCTAGCCGTTTGAGTGTGAAGAAGTAAAAACATACAAACACACACAAACTTCCGTCTTTATATTATTATATTAGTGTGATTTCTACGATTCAGCAGATAGACAATAGATTCAATATCCCTGATTGCAGCTTAAATAATTATCAAAGTTTCTTTCATAACTTTGACTTGTGAGCCTTTATCGTCACTAATGGATCACCAAGTTAATTGAATTACTGAATTCAATGGCCGTTGATGAATGCCGACTTTCAGAATATCTCAATCACATTTACTTAATTATCCAAATTATGAATAATGAACTTGTGGATCAGATTACTATTAAAATATGAAATCTTTAGGTTGCGGGAATAGCAGCCCTTGTGTAACAAATGACAGGCATACTTGTACTTATGTAATTTATGTATGTAGGTATGTGATTCTGCCGCGGAGCCGATCCGATCAGACAGGATGTAGGAGAACATTCTTTATGGAAAGTTATGAATAAAGCATCTGAATTCTGTACATATAAATATGCCTTCTAAAATTATGTTATTATTTTAATTAACAGATTATCGAAAAAAACAAAACGTTTTCGCATGCAAAAGTTCAGGCAAATTATGCTCCACAAATAATATTTATATTTACTTATTTCATCATCTACTTATTCGCACTTCTTCTTTAATGTAGTTGTGCAAGCAGGGCAGCATTGCGCGCTCTTACTATGTGAGCCACGGATAACAATAAATGACCAGCCGATAACACGGTAATAAAATCGGAGTTACAAATTTATACCAAACCATATAAAATAGTTCAGAGACAAGGTGCGCAGAACTAGACTAAGATGTTAATATTGACTGTTTTATATATTTCAAGTGTTCTCGCTGTTGGTGATGAATATAAACTATCTACCAGTGACATTGCGAACGGTTTAGTAGATGCTCTCAACGTGAACACAGCAGATAATCAAAGAGCAAAAGAATTGAGAGAGAAACTAAAGGTAATCAATAGATACGTTGTCGATCGAGAGAAGATAGCCGAATTGCTGATAAATATAACTACAGACACGAGCTTAAATTATACTTATTTCTACAAAGCATTGGCAAAAGAAGATGATTTTAGAGAAGTACTAGACAAAGAGCCAAAATCTCTGTATCTGCAACTTAAAGAGAAATTCAACAGAGATGACATTCTGCGGGTAATCATGGATAAAAATCATACAAAAATTATTCAATCATTTAGAAGAGCGACACATTTAAATGATCCTCTAGATGTTGATAATGAACTTGCTGAAGATATAGCCGATAAAATGTTAGGCAAACAGCTTACCGACGAACACAAGTACGATGAAAATAATATAACCAATATTTACTGGGGTAAGTAAAACAACCTTTGATGAGAACAAATCAAACATTCCTTTGGTCGCTAAGCAAAGAATAAAAATGTAAGGGATATTGTTTTCAAAAACAATATTTGGCCGATCCGAGGGACACTTACGCGTATTTCCACCTAAATGCGTGTTATCTTTACGTATATATTACAACTTACAACACACAGCTCAAAGTTATAAAACTGTGAATTCAAAGAGTGTTTAAGGAGAAACGCATATCGATAATTATAAAATTTATTAAATAATGTGTTACGGATTAATAGATTATTTTAAGACAACTTTAAATGACGAACTAATTATATCTAAATTTACAAAATACCTATGACTATGAAATTATCTACCCTTTCCCAATCAGAATAAAATTATTTTCAATGTTTTAATTATTTTTATTATAATAAATATAATAATTGTGTACCTTTAGTTAGATTAGGGTGTTGCTTATTTTCTAACCCCGTACTCTCACCCCCTCGTTCTGTTCTAGGACCCGAAAAAACGTCACTGATTTTTTAGGGTTCCGTATAGTCAACTAGGAACCCTTATAGTTTCGCCATGTCCGTCTGTCCGTCTGTCCGTCCGTCCGCGGCTTAGCTCCGTGACCATTAGTACTAGAAAGCTGAAATTTGGTATGAGTATGTGTATGTATAACGCCGACAGAACGGTAAAATAATAAAATTGGGCAAGTGCGAGCCCGACTCGCGCATGAAGGGTTCCGTACCTATACATATATATAATCTATAACAAGTTTGTTGTATGGGAGCCCCCCTTAAATATTTATTTTATTTTATTTTTGGTATTTGTTGTTATAGCGGCAATAGAAATACATCATCTGTGAAAATTTCAACTGTCTAGCTATCACCGTTCTTGAGATACAGCCTGGTGACAGACGGACGGACGGACGGACGGACGGACGGACGGACGGACGGACGGACGGACGGACGGACGGACAGCGAAGTCTCAGTAATAGGGTCCCGTTTTTACCCTTTGGGTACGGAACCCTAAAAACTAAAAAAAAAACTTTTTTTCGGGTACCTCTCGAACACCTAAAGTGGGGGTGAATTTTTTTTTTCGTTTCAACACTAGTGCGTGGGGTGTCGTTGAATAGGTCTTTTAAAAATAATAGGGGTCTCCAAACATTATTTTTTGATAAATTCAGCAGTTTTGTAAATATTCGCTCCGAAAATAAAAAAAATAGTGTCCCCCCCCTCTAACTTTTAAACCACGAGTCAAAAAATTATGGAAAAATTCATGAAAATGAGGCCTTATAAGTACTTTATGAAAACTATATTGAATAAAATTGGTCGAGCCGTTTTCGAGTTATCGCAAAATTTCATAATTTTCTTTAAAATGACGTAAGTGCCGCGCGGTGTCCTTATACTTCGAACGTTAAACATATTAGTTAACTGTGAACAAGTCGATAACTCAGGTCTCAAAAGTAAAGTCCGGAATTTAACAATACTTTTATTTCATAGTAAAAGAGAATCCAAATACATACAAAAAAAGTGCAACTCTTATATAAATTACGGCAACACACCGTTCGCGCGATGCAGCATTCACCGTGCTCGGAACAGCGACATCTAGCGACGGATGTTAGAACCAATATTGATTCAACATACCGCCCACCAAGGACAGACTGTCCTTCATTAAGGCCGCCCACCATGACAGAATTAACCTTTCCCAAGGTTGCATAGAATATGGGCTAAAGATGAAATTCACAACTATACAAAACTGTCTGTCCTTAGTCACATACACAATAATGCAAGGCAAGTAAGAAATCTAGATCCAAATGAATCAACTTAAACTAACTTATCGTACGTAACAACAATTAAATAACAAAAACAAATTGTAAATACACTTATTCACTAACAGGCAGAATACATAGTTTGGACGTAGGTCGTTTAATTACAGAGTCTTTACATCTTAAAGAGACTACTCTCGTTAAACCATCCTGTCCAGGGTACTTTTGTACGACTCTGCCAAGAAGCCATTTTGTAGGAGGTAAATCTTCCTCCTTCACTAAAACTAAATCTCCAATTTGAGGTTCCGGAGTCTGAAATGCCCACTTGTAGCGGTGTAAGCAATGTGTCAGGTATTCGGCTGACCAACGACGCCAATACTCTTGAAGCATTTTTTGTGTTAATTGCCACCGCTTTAGAGTGCTGATCGTGGAGGTCTCATAGTTTCTTTCCGGAACTGTCACCAAAGGTTCTCCTATTAAGAAATGTCCTGGGGTTAAGGGAAAGGGCCCCGCAGGATCATTCGTCACAATTGTCATTGGACGGGAATTGAGACATGCCTCTATTTGAGTCAGAAGAGTGTACATCTCTTCAAAGGTCAACGTCGAGTCACCAATTACCCTCTTGATGTGATACTTAGTTGCCTTAATTCCGGCTTCCCATAAACCACCGAAGTTGGGTGCGCGCGGAGGTATGAAAGTCCATGTCGTTTTATGATTCGTCAAACCGTCTCTTATTTCTTGGCGAACGGTTGATTGTTCCTGGTAGAACAATTCCTTGAGTTCTTTGGAAGCTCCAATAAAATTTGAACCATTGTCACTGAAGAGCTCGATACAGCGACCACGGCGTCCGGTAAATCTCTTAAATGCTTCCAAAAAACCTCTTGACGTTAAATCGCTTACCAATTCTATGTGCACGGCTCGGGTAACCATGCATACAAACAAGCATATGTATCCCTTGTATGCATGATGTCCTCTTCCCTTGGATGTCCGGATTTGGATCGGCCCAGCAAAATCCACTCCGCTACGTATGAATGCCCTGTCAGGTGTGACTCTGACCGAAGGTAAAGATCCCATTAATTGCGTTCTTAATCTCTTCTTGTGTCTCACGCATCTTACACATTTGCTCACGTGATGTTTCACAAGATCCTTTGCTCTAGTAATATAATACGCTGATCTTATGTAGTTGAGCATCAGTTGGATATCCCCATGGAGTGTTTTTTCGTGAGCGTCGGCCACTATAAGTTTTGAGAGCGCCGATTTATTTGACAAAATAATCGGATGTTTCACGTTTTCACTCTCTTGTGATTGAGATATCCTTCCACCCACTCTTAATACTCCTTGTTGATCCAAAAAGGGAGTGAGGTTCAATATCGTTGATGTCTTTGTTTGTATAAAACCCTTTTCTTTAACATCCACCAATTCTTTCTCATATGACTCTCTTTGAGCAAGCCTTATGCAGACGGTGAGAGCCTCATCCAATTCCCACGTACGTAGATGTGAAGATCCTTTGTCAGAGTATCGTGGATCTCTTTTTGTCACAAATCGTCTGCAAACTGCTACAACTCTAACCAATCTGTTAAGTGACGAATATTTCGTCAGAAGTGGCACTTCATCTGGATCCTTTATATGCATGCTCCTCACTAATTCCGTTGTAGTGTCATTATTCTTCAGTTTACTGTAAGTGATGTCCTTTGCGCGTAAGAAGTCAGGCCCAGATTTCCATAAACTATGGTTAACCATTTCCGCTGGCCGCAACCCCCGCGAGGCGCAGTCTGCCGGATTGTCCTTAGTGGGCACATGACACCAGTGTGATGAGTCCAAGGTTGTCAGTATATCGGCCACTCTATTGGCTACAAACGTTTTCCACTGGCTAGGATGTTTGTTAAGCCACGCTAACACCACTGTGGAATCCGTCCAAGCCTTGATATTGCCATATGGTATCTCCAAAACGTCTGCGACTTCAACAAGCAACTTTGTCAGTAAAACTGCGCCGCATAACTCCAAACGCGGTATACTGACTTGCTTCACTGGTGCCACCCTAGTCTTAGCCGCCACGAGACCCACATCAACCTTCCCTGATGACCTGACTACTCGGAGATAAACCACCGCGGCGTAGGCAGCCTTGGAGGCGTCGGAGAAACCGTGCAATTCCATCATCACATTGTCAGAACTGGTATTCAGCCATCTCGGGAGGCAAAACTTGTTCAACTGACCTAGTTCCTCTCGAAAGTTATGCCATTCCTCCTGGAGTTTGGCCGGAGGCTCTTCGTCCCATTCCACTCCAGATATCCATAAATCCTGGATGAACATTTTCGCCTTGATTACGCATGGCGCTATCCATCCGAGTGGGTCGAACAACCTAGAAATGTCCGAAATGATCTTCCTCTTGGTTACAGGTGAGACTAAGTTTGGTAGATTCACTGCATATTTAAATTCATCCTTTTGCCGGTTCCATGTTAGTCCTAAAATCTTCACTGTGCTGTTATCCTTCATTTCTAGGTCTTTCCTTTCCTTCGTACTATTGTCTTTAACCTTATCATGTATTCGTTTTAGTAATGACTCGTCATTACTCGACCATTTCTGCAGTATAAAACCTCCCTTTCCTAAAAGCTCATTCATTTCTGAAAATACTTGCCATGCTTCTTCCGAGGTTTGAGCACCCGTCATTAAGTCATCCATATAGAATTCCTTAGCCACTCTACTAGTTGCTAATGGAAATTCGGCCTTATGATCGATCGCTACCTGATTGAGAGACTTAACCGCTAGGTATGGAGCCGAAGACGTGCCAAAAGTGACTGTGAGAAGTTTGTAGTCACGTATCTCTTCCTTGGGGTCATCTCTCCATACTATGCGTTGGAAGTCAGTGTCATCCTCAGCTACCTTTACCATCCGATACATTTTCACGATGTCACTGATCACACATACTGGGTACTTTCTCCAACTCATTATGAGATGACGCAACTCGGGCTGTAACGTGGGACCGACCATTAGAGTGTCATTTAACGATACACCTGCCTTGTTCTTGCAAGATGCGTCAAAGACCACCCTGACCTTTGTAGTAGATTTATCCTCCCGGATGACTGCGTGGTGCGGCAAATACACTGCTCTTTCTCTTTGTTCTTCTGTTTCCGTGACCAATTCCATGTGTCCTAATTGTAAATATTCGTCTATTACTTCCTTATACCTCTCCTTCAGTACTGGGTTCCGTTTAAATTTCCTTTCCAGATTTTCCAATCTTTTCACCGCTATTTCCCGAGATTCTCCGTTCCTGCAAGCTGGCTCAGCATCGCGGAATGGCAGCCTTACCACGTACCTTCCATCTTCCGTTCGACTGGTCGTAGCGGCGAATATGTCCTCACATCTTTGTTCTTCTTCTGTAAATATTTTTCTTTTTGATACCGGCTCCGATTCCAACTCCCAGAAACGTTTTAATATCTCATCTTCCTCTATGTGCGCATGTAATACAGTAACACTGTGCTGACCTCTATCCGAGCTTACCGGACCAGATAAGATCCACCCAAGGGTGGTGTCCTGGGCTACTGGAGATCCCATAGGACCTCGCCGTATGCCTTCCTTCAAAACCTGACAGTAAGCTTCGGCCCCCAATAAAACATCAATTTTATTAGGTATCTCATAAGTTGGATCCGCTAGAGATAATTGACTTAATTCGACCCACTTCCCCAACGTCACTCTCCTCCCTGGCAAATATGTTGTAATGCTTCGAAGTACATATGCTCTCAATTCCATTTCGAAGTTTGGTTCTGTCCTAGATTTTATTTTTAATGACACCATAGATTTGGAAACCATCGATTTATCCCCGCCTAAACCTGATACCGCATTGTGGATAGGGGTTCTCTTCAAACCTAACCTTTGCACTGTAGCTTCAGTCACAAAGGAAGCCTGAGATCCTTGATCTAATAAGGCGCGGATCACTTGGTATCCTGTTCTCCCTTCAACGTCAACTAAAGCCGTGGCTAATAACACTTGAGTGCATACCTTGCTGCATGCCATATGAGCTGCTATTTGGGAATTATCTGACTCAT
Organism: Apotomis betuletana; assembly: GCA_932273695.1. Classification (NCBI taxonomy): domain Eukaryota; kingdom Metazoa; phylum Arthropoda; class Insecta; order Lepidoptera; family Tortricidae; genus Apotomis; species Apotomis betuletana. The sequence continues at coordinate 382,470 of OW026318.1, read as the reverse complement.
TGCCTTCACCGCCAACCTCATCCGATACCTCTTCCCCAGCTTGATCTGACTTTCCTGAAGTAGCTAGGGAAACCGAAACGCTCCTAGGGTGAAGCAGAGAGTGATGCTTCTTTTTACACACCCTACAAGAGGTAGGCTTCTGGCAAAACCGTACACCGTGATTGCTCCCAAGACAGTTATAACATATTCTATTATTAGTAACAAATTCATGTTTTTTCTCATAGCTTAAACCGGCAAATTTCCGACAAAAACACAGTTTGTGACCCTCATTACAAAATTCACAACTCAATTTAGACATATTATCCGCCGCATGCAAAACCTTTGTATTATTTTGGTTGCTGCCGGGTTTTGCATGAGAAGTCGACGGTTTACTTACATGTTTGGGTTCGATAAATTCCAAGGCACGATACCTGCCAGTGAGGAATTTCTTAAATTGTTCGAACGTTGGCAAGTCATCTGAAGTCACATTCGTTGTTACATTCAGTTCCCACTGTTTACGGGATTCAGGATCCAGTTTGAGCGAGAGCAGGTGAATGACAATGATATCCCAGGATGAGACATTAATGCCCAGGTTAGTTAACGCGTTTAAACAATCCGACGACGTATCTAATAACTCCTTCAGATAACTTGCCGACTCAGTAGAAGCATTCCGTTGGCTTAGCAACCGTTTTAAAATACAGTGAGAGAGGTACTTTTTATTACTGTAGCGTTCCTTTAAAGTTTCCCAACATTTGTCATAATTAGCCTCTGTCACGGGTATATACCGAATTAACTGCTCGGCTTCCCCAGTCAAGTAACCCTTGAGGTATTGCAATTTTTGCACTTTATCTAAAGACTCATTGTTATCAATCATGGACACAAACAAATCCCTGAATGTTGTCCACTCTGTATATTTACCTGAAAACACTGGTATACTAATTTTGGGTAGCTTGACTAGGGCTGACCGTACACTCGCATGCCCATCATTTACATTTACTGCACTCTGAGTCGGTGGCCTTAAAAACGATTCCAAACTGATCCTTAATTCGCACTTGTAAGTAGTGAACTCATCTTCAGTTTTATCGTAAGTGTCAGCTGTAGTATAAACCGACGCTTTGACTACCGCTGGCTCAAATCCTTGCATGAGTTCCCTATGACCTTGTCTAAACTCAGCCCATAACTGATCTAACGTCTCAAGTCTAGACTCGAGATAAACCTTAGTAATGCGATCTTTCGGAGATTTTTTAAAGTTCTGTCGCGCTTTAAATATACGTTTAGATACGTCATCTAGGTAGTTAACTAAAGATTCCATGTTTAACAATAAAAGTTCTTTCACTTATTTAACTGAACTACAAAGACTTAGAAAATTCACGTTGAAATTACAAAAAAATACAAGTCCTTTTATTCAACCAAAGACTTAGAAAATTCACAAGTAAAGTGCCGAAACTTTACAAGTGTTGAACTCAACTTAACTAAGGACTTAGAAAATTTACAGTTCAAGTGGCGAAAAAATTACAAGTGTTTTAAACACCGATTTCTAAGTAAATTCGGGCATAGGTTCCCCGTACCTTCGTTTTTTCGCTTATAATTCTAAGTCCTAATACTACTGGTTAGTAAAATTACTAAGTTAATGTTAAGAAACAATATTCAACAAATATGCTAAGTCCAGAACTGCTTCACCATAAGGTCCAAATTTCTTCAAATTATTAATGCTGCACTTAGTTCTCTTGATTTTCCAGAGTTAAATAAATTATTTGCACTAAAGCTCAACTTTGCATAAAATATTTTTTAATGTACTCACGATTCGCACTTGACTACTTCACTCACACACACCAGCACACTTTCGTGTGACGTAGAACCTCCAACTCTCCGCTGTACTCCTGGTAGCCGTCCTCCAGCTATGACGCGCTGCCTGCAACGTTGCCGCTACTCGCCACGAGATGGCGCTGCAATCGCTGCTGCCAAAAAATCCTTCGCCGCCCTCTGGACCAGCAATCCGCTGTCACTATGGGCGCGACGCGGAGAATAGTTCTACGTTGAACTACACCCCTTTTTTTACTGCCTCAAAAACTTCCGATTCGAATGGACCATGAACAAGTCGATAACTCAGGTCTCAAAAGTAAAGTCCGGAATTTAACAATACTTTTATTTCATAGTAAAAGAGAATCCAAATACATACAAAAAAAGTGCAACTCTTATATAAATTACGGCAACACACCGTTCGCGCGATGCAGCATTCACCGTGCTCGGAACAGCGACATCTAGCGACGGATGTTAGAACCAATATTGATTCAACAAACTGCCATATTGCATTAAAAGATTCCGCTCAATCTGGCGCGTATAATCGATGACTTCCAGAAGGTAATAAGTAATTAGAGTTACTTTGGCGTTTACGACCTTTTTTATCGAGCTTGAAATCTTTCTCGTACCTAATTTAAGCCCATCTATTGTGAAGGATGGGCAACTACGGAACCCTTCACTGAGCGTGGCCCGACATGCTCTTGGCTGGTTTTTATTTATTTTTTTAATTCAGTTTTAGGGGCACTACCGGCAAGTAAAAAACCTGAAAAAGATATGAGAAAAAAAAAGTTTTTTTCTTTGTATCATAATACGTACAGAACGTACATAATTGTATTAAAAAAATATAGAAAAAATATCTAGTTCAATATGAACTACCTAATTTTTTTCTGATACACAAAATAATTCACTTAATATATAACTAGATTGATACATTAGGTTGTTCAAACAATATCACTGCAAAAAAAATAAAAATAAAACTATGTGAACCGAGTTTTATTAACATTTATCTCGGATTTTTAATGGGCGGTAGCGACCCCTAAAACTGAATTAAAAAAATAAATAAAAAATCAGTGACGTTTTTTCGGATCCTAGAACAGAATGAGGGGGTGAGAGTACGGGGTTAGAAAATAAGCAACACCCTTCTATACATGGATATCTCAGTTTTCACTCACAAAAATAAAATTACTTAATATCTGCACCGTGCGGAGTTACTAGCTCATCCCACCGGAGCACTAAATTTTTCGCGATAAAAATAAGCCTTTGTTCAGGTGTCAGCTACCTTCATACCAAAATTTATCAAAATTGGTCAAGCCCTTTGAACGTGAAAAAGTACATACACATAAACGCACAAACACACTCACAAAGTTTCGCCTTTATAAAATTATTGTGATAAAGGGTAAATTAGGCAACTTACATGTTTATTTCAGTTCATCAAAACAATATACAAGCAAACAATATCTTCAAAGCAAACTTTGAAAAGTAACTTCTGACTAACTCGATTATAGGGTAGCAATCGTGCGGTGACCAATATTGTTATTTCAAGTTAAATAATTGACAAAGACGTATCTAACAAATAACTCAATTGGCCAATATTGGAATTGCCGAACTTTTTGTTTTATTTCGGCCAGATATGGTTTGTACAAAAGTTTTATATCCATTGTGATATTTCTTTAAAAGTACTGCTACTTTATTGAGAAACGATTAATCCTCAAGAAGCTCTTTCAAGAACTTTTGCTTTCATCTGTAGTGTTATTTGTGATGTTTTATCTTGATGGGCAGTATCTACACATTGTTCTATAACCAGCGGCTCTGTGAGATGAACACCTTGCGAGTTTATTTTGAAATTTATATTTTTTTACGTTCAACCGCCATATTTCCATAAACGTATACTTATCCTTAGCCCAAACATCTGGACATACGAAATAAGGCCAAGCTGAAGTGGAGGCGCTGTGCTCGCTCAGTCTTTTGTACATTTTGTTTAGTTAGTCTGTTGAAGTGTCCTGCTGGGCAAAGAACTCTGGGTTAGATCTCCATAAGGCATAAGGGGGAAACGAGCGAACGAATCGCCTGATGCAAACCATTACCTTCGCTCGTAGATACCTGTAACATCAGAGGAGTTACAAAAGCGTTGCCAGCTTTTCAGGTGGAAGTACGTTCTTTTCTTGAAGGTTTGAAGGATATCTTTATATTCATCACTTTTTTTCTTCAGATCCCAAACAAGAACTACTAGACTTAAAGGAATACCACAGTCCCTCTGGGCGCCGTATCTTCAAGGGCCAGCGCACCACCATCCAGCTATACCCTTTCATGGTCTCCGTTCACGTGATGGGCCGGTTCTGGTGCGGCGGGGTCCTGTACTGGCACGACTTGGTGCTTACCTCGGCTGCCTGTCTTCAGCTGTGAGTACTAGCTTTCAAATGGTAATGGTAGAGACCTGGGACACAACTGTAATGTTAGAAATTATCAATACAGTACTTTCTTTACTTAATCATCTTTACTTCTTATATATTGTCTTGACTTCTTATCTTATGTTTAAAGGTTTAAGGGAAAAATTTAAATAGTGTAGGCGGGGTTTGAACCCGCTACTCTCTCTCTCTCTCTCCCTCTAACAACTTCGTCGACTCACAATCTAAGTACGTCATTTTCAAAATGCATGTATTTTATCAGCATGTGACAATGTGAAATACATTTTAATGAATTGTTGATGTGTTACACGCTGATTACGTCATTATTACTACTTATCCCACATCTATTCTGGCAATTTTAATTCGGACCTTCTTTTTTGTCCGACATCAAATATCTAATATCAAAGGCATTGATCTTGCCAAACATCCTGTGATACAAATACTTGTAAGGTGTGAGTAATACCTACTCAATGTAAAGAGAGAGCATGTTATATTAGGATTATTTATACATAATTATTAAAGTTTAACCTCTCATCGTCAGCGTTTTGTTAATATAATTCATAAAGAAAATTGAAAATAAATGAAAACATTCTAATAAAAAGATTGATTCTAAATCCAATGAATACTAACGAGATTTTCAAAGCGAAAGTTTGACCGCTGAATAAATTCGAGCTTAATAAATTCTTTTAATCCGAAGTTACAAGTTAATTAAGGCTAAGCTAGAACTTTATGTTTACTGCTGGAACTGGCTTCGAAAGATGTCCCACGAGTTCAGCCGGTTTTTATTACGACTCAGTTAACTGTTTGACGTCCTTTATTGTTTTATTCAATTCATTTTTTTACCGTAGAAATTATATTTTGAAGCGGGACTTAAACTTTGTTGTGATGTGACGGAACTTGTTAGTGTTCCATATCTGTAAAAAAGTATCCTAATAGTTTCCCTATGTCTCTCCCTGTCTGTCCATCCGTCTGTCTCTGGTTTAGCTTACATTATTTTTACTACAAAGCTATATTTTTTCTTGGGTTTGTGTATTCTCCACGCCGATAAACGACGACAAGGTGGTATATTATAATAAAAAAATAAATAAATAGGGTAGGTACTTCTCCTACACGTAAAGTGGGTATGACTTTTTTCGAGTATCATTGGATGGGTTTTAAACATATTGCCGGTCTGAGCTGGACCTATTAATAAAAATTGGGTACAATTTAAATGCTCACCAAAATGGCTTTTATACCCCCAAAACTAAATACCAAATAAATTGAATTGCCTCCATTTAATATAAATTCACTCTATACAGTGCTCCCCAAATTAAATCATTTTGTATACCAAAATCGATATACATTACACCAGAATAATTTTATGTTGAGTCAGAATATCTTTTTGCTTCCCAAAATGGATTTTTTGCTCACCAAATATTGTTTTCATAAAACATCAAAATGATTAGCAAAAAATATCTTTTTGCTTCCCAAAATGGATGTTTTGCTCACCAAAATGGATGTTTTGCTCACCAAAATGGATGTTTTGCTCACCAAATATTGTTTTCATAAATTAGTGTTTCAGCTAGGTATCCATCTAATCCTGATCACCTCTCAGAGCAGATCCGACTCGGCCGGGTTAGGTTAGGTTAGTTTTTTTTTTTTATATCCCTAAAAAACGCTCCATAATGTGCGGTAGTCATTATTAGCTATGCTATATCAATTTGAAATTTTCTCCATACAAATCGTTTTTTTTTCGATATTTTCCGAATTTGACCGAATTTTCGGACAAGATTTCAGATTCATATTTTTGAGCCCCGAGAGCCCCCCGATACCGAGTTTTAGCTGCCTAGCACCAATTTGAAATTTTGAATCGTTGTTTTTTCGATATTTTCGGAATTTGATCGAATTTACGGACAAGATTTCAGATTCATATTTTTGAACCCCGAGAGCCCCCCGATACCGAGTTTTAGCCGCCTAGCACCAATTTAGAAATTTTGAATCGTTTTTTTTTCGATATTTTCCGAATTTGACCGAATTTTCGGACAAGATTTCAGATTCATATTTTCGAGCCCCGAGAGCCCCCCGATACCGAGTTTAAGCCGCCTAGCACCAATTTGAAATTTTGAAAAAAAAAAATCGTTTTTTTCGATATTTTCCGAATTTGACCGAATTTTCAGACAAGATTTCAGATTCATATTTTTGAGCCCCGAGAGCCCCCCGATACCGAGTTTTAGCCGCCTAGCACCAATTTGAAATTTTGAAAAAAAAAGTCGCCATCTTGAATTTTTTTTTCCACAAGTGTCTAACAACCAATCTTTAAAAACAAAACCTGCTTTTTGTCAAACCAGCCAGCTGTGTGAATGACCTTGTTGTTGAAACCAAAAAAAAGTTACTTTGCAGGCCTAGGCCTGAAAAGCAGTATAAAATCCCTTTACAGTCTTCTCGAATTGGTTTGTTCATAGATCATTCAAATATCCATGTCCTGTGTATAACTGAACACTGGCTTAAAGGACATGAACTCATGTTCAATTTTAATAATCATAGCATAGTGAGTTCTTTCACTAGAGAGTTTTACATCCGCGGTGGATCTTTAATTATGGTAAGGAATGATCTTAAGTGTAAAGAGCGGAAGGATATTGTCAACATGTCCGTTGAACGTCAAGTAGAACTGTCATGTATAGAATTAGACCAATTTATAATTATATGCGTATACAGACCCCCATCTGCGAACTATAGTACATTTGAGTCAACTATGGATGAAGTATTTAATAGTGTCTTCTCAAGTAACAAGTGCATTATTGTGTGTGGTGATTTTAATGTGAATTTACTTGAAGTTTCATCAACGAGTGTGAGTTTACTGAGCACTTTCAAATCTTCTGGCCTAAAGAATTTGTTTTGTGAGCCTACCCGTGTCACAGCCACCAGTTCTACATGTATTGATAACATATTTAGCAATACGGATGCGATGGATAAATTTATCATAAACAAACTAAGCTCTGACCACTGTGGACAACAAGCATCATTCAGTTTCAGTAGGAAAATTGAAATTGATCCACAAAACACTATGTGCAGACCTATTACTGAGCATCGCTTAGATTTATTTAGTCGAAATATTCAGGAAAAAATTAGTTATCTTTCGTTTCCTCAAGAAAATGCGGACGACATGTGTAAGGTCTTGTTTGATTGCATAAAAAAAGAATTTGATTCCTGTCTCAGTCTGAAAAAAGTACAAAGCAAGGTTAAAACTATATTTAGCGACTGGGCTACTCCAGATATCCACGAAAAAAGACTTCGTCTCTACGATCTTTATGATCAAAGATCAATCGATAAGAGACCGGAATTTCTGGAGTACGTGAAGAACTTTTCTAAATCTTTCAAGCAAATGTGTGCAGCCGCTAAATCTGATTACCTGTCCAAGAAGATCATTAATTCTAGTGATAAAGTGAAAACTGTTTGGAAGATGATCAATGACGAAACTGGGAAGACTAAAGTCAAAGATCGTCATTATAACCTACAAATTAACGATACGTTAGTAACTTCCGATCTTTGAAGTAGCGCATCACTTTGAGCGGTTCTTTTCTAATATACCTGTAGAGACGACGCAGTCATTAAATTCATCGCCAGATGTTGCTGAATCAATATTAAAAACGAATGTAACAGAATGTACAGACATCTTCAAATTTACTCATGTTACCCCTAACACTGTTATTAAAACCTTCAGGTCTTTAAATTTGAAGAAGACCGAAGATTTGTGGGGCCTTTCTGTGAAAGTGTTACATTCAATTGTAGAGGCAATTGCACCATATTTGGCCGATATTTTCAACAAATGTATTGATAAAGGAGTATTTCCTGATTTGATGAAGCACAGCAAGATCATACCTTTATTCAAATCGGGAACTAAATCAGACCCCACAAATTTTAGACCAATATCAATACTACCCGCATTAAGTAAAGTTTTTGAGAAACTCATTCTTAATCAACTTACTTCTCATTTTAATCGACATAACCTATTACATAGCAGTCAATTTGGATTCACTAAAGGTCGCTCCACTACTGATGCAGGGGTGGTGCTGGTTAAACACATCTTTGATGCCTGGGAAAAGGCTCAAGATGTTGTTGGCATTTTTTGCGACCTATCTAAGGCATTTGATTGCGTTGATCATAATAATTTAATACGTAAATTGAAACACTACGGAGTAAGGAACGGTGCACTTGACCTTGTCACATCATATCTTTCAGGCAGAACGCAACGCGTAGTCATCAACGGAATGCAATCAACTGGATCAGCTGTTGCTATGGGTGTACCTCAGGGCTCAATTCTAGGCCCCTTTCTGTTTCTAGTGTATATTAATGATCTACCAAACCTTGTGCAAGATAAACATGAGATTGTCTTATTTGCAGACGACACTTCTCTCCTTTTCAAAGTGAAAAGACAAGAAAATAACCTTGTTACTATTAACGACGCGCTGTCTACTATTGTGGATTGGTTTACTGCAAATAACCTACTTCTAAATGCCAAGAAAACCAAGTGCATTAAATTCACATTACCGAATGTGAAACAAGTAGATTGTGCCAAGGTGACATTGAAAGGTGATGTACTAGAATTTGAAGACAAAACAGTGTTTCTGGGTGTTACTTTGGACTCAAAACTGCAATGGAATGCGCATATAGCCACTCTTGCAGGTAAGCTTAGTTCCGCAGCCTATGCAGTGAGGCGAATCAGACAGTTAACAAACGTCGAGACGGCAAGGCTTGTGTATTTCAGTTATTTTCATAGTGTAATGTCATATGGAATTCTGTTGTGGGGGAAAGCGGCGGACATTCAAACCATCTTCGTGCTACAAAAACGAGCCGTACGCTCTATTTATGAACTAGGAGCTCGTGCATCGCTAAGAGAAAAGTTCAAGGAAGCCAACATTCTCACCGTAGCGTCTCAATATATCCTTGAGAATATTATGTATGTCCGGAAAAATCTACATGCATTCAAGCTCAACAGTGACATTCACCAGTATAATACAAGAAGGAAGAATAAGCTTGTTATGCCTGCCCATCGTCTCCGTAAAGTTAGCTCTTCGTTCGTGGGGAACTGTGTACGTTTCTATAACAAAATACCTACCGAGGTAGTGAGTTTACCTTCCAGCAAATTCAAGTCTCACATAAAACGTCATCTAATAAATAAGGCGTATTATACTGTGAATGACTTTTTAGATGATAGGGATGTCTTTAAGCCAGTGGTTTAGTCATGTGAACGTAAAATAAGCATTATTTTAATCGGTAATATTAGTTTGTTTTTAATGTAACATGAGAGCACATTATGTTGTTTCTCACCGGGCAAATAGCTATAGTGATGAATGCCCGGCAGTGTGAGCATGTCATGCTCGCTTAAAGGTCTTTGCTTACGGTGGCGTCGTTGATCGGGTCGCAACCTTCCCTATAATATGGTTGAGGGAGGCGATGGCTGAGATATGCGTCATGCTCGTGAACGGGTGCCGTTTGTGGGGTCCGGTCTGTTCATACTAGCAAGGGCCAAATTAGTCGTGTAGTAACTGCTTACCAGTGTTTATTGAATTGACGTGAGAGACTTCATCCTGTACTCGATTGAAGTTATTATTATTATTTTTTACTTAGAGACTGTATACATCTCTAATAAACTTAGTGTACTGTACAATGACGCTCAGAGACCTTATACATCTCTGAGGAATGAAATTTAACTATTATCATATTTATTATTATCATTATTATTTTTCTTTTTTGTATATTGTGACGCCTAGAGACCTTATACATCTCTAAGAAATTTAGGTTTAATAATTATTCTCTATTGTAGATTATTCACGTTGACGCCTAGAGACCTTATACATCTCTTTGGAATTAAATTAATTAAGTAATTGTATTTTATTGCATTTGTGACACCTAGAGACTTTATACATCTCTGGGTATATTTAATATTTTAAATTGATAGTTAAAGTGTTATTTTAATATTCCTACCTAACATTGATTTGGAGTATCTATATATCTCCTATACGTGTACGCATGTAATAATTAGTTATAACACTAATGTAATGTAATTGTTCTAAGTATTATTTACGAAAAAATGACTTACTGTTGAGTTTCTTTCGGCTTTCTTCTCAACAGCGGTCTCCTCTTGCGAAATGCCGGTAGATTCACAATCTGACTTGTAAAAGTGCCCTTGTGGCCTACTTACTGAATAAATTATTTCATTTCATTTCATTTCATTTCATTTCATTTCGAGTTGTTGCGCCCAAAAAGCGATACTTCCGAGCCTATTTTAAGGAACGTAAAGACATTTAATTGGATGTTTGAGAAAAAGCCATTTTGGTGAGCATTTAGTTTTTTGCCTCAGCAAAAATGACTAAAATGGAAGTAATAATATAAAATATTGGTGACATCCATTTAACAGTAATTTAGATTATTTGGTCTGAAATTAACTTTTTAGGTGTGCATATATTTTTATAGGATGTAAGAAAAAAAATTATTTGCTTTATTTATAGAATAATTTGGGGTACACTATTTGGTGAGCATTCATCCGTTTTGGTGAGCATTAAGAATTTATTGGTAGTAATTTATCAATATATTTGGTAGGCGTTTAATCTTATTTGGTAGGCGTTTAAACCTAAGCCATAAAAATTGGGCAAGTGCGAGTCCGACTCGCGCATGAAGGGTACCATAATCTATAACAAGTTTGTTGTATGGGAGCTGGGAGCCCCCCTTAAATATTTATTTTATTTTATTTTTAGTATTTGTTGTTATAGCGGCAATAGAAATACATCATCTGTGAAAATCTCAACTGTCTAGCTATCACCGTTCTTGAGATACAGCCTGGTGACCGTTTTTACCCTTTGGGTACGGAACCCTAAAAACGTAGTTATTTAATGAACGACGCTCAAAGGCTGATACGGTGGACTCTTCAAACAATATAACTGTTATCAGGATGCACAACAACCGGTTCTTCCGAGAGAACCCTCGCGTGCTGCAGGTGCGGGTGGGCAGCAACCACAGCCGCATCAGCGGAGAGCTGGTCGACGCCCAGGAGGTAGGTCTACTGAGGATGCACAACAACTGGTTCTTCCGAGAGAACCCTCGCGTGCTGTAAGTTTGGATGAGCAGCAACCACAGCCGCATCAGCGGAGAGCGGGTCGACGCGCAGGAGGTAGGTCTACTGAGGATGCACAACAACTGGTTCTTCCGAGAGAACCCTCGCGTGCTGTAAGTTTGGATGAGCAGCAACCACAGCCGCATCAGCGGAGAGCGGGTCGACGCGCAGGAGGTAGGTCTACTGAGGATGCACAACAACTGGTTCTTCCGAGAAAACCCTCGCGTTGTTTTTTTTTATAGACATGATGTGCATGTATATTATAAAAAAACTACAATTTAGGTTCACTTACCACGCGGTGTTCTTTCGTGCTGCCTTGTTTGAAATTAAATCTATTGATCTGCTCAAACTTACCTGCAACAGAAGAAAATACAATTAGGATTACAGTAGGACCAATTTTTTTTTCAATACGTCCAAGTATGTTTGTAGTGTTTAGTAAATTGACATCTTATTTTTTGTTGCGTTATAGGTAGATACAGAGGTCAAAGTGGAAAGAATAACTAAATCACCCTTATCAGCGGTCCCCAGAAAACGGAATTACCGCAAACCCCATTCCTTCGGTGAAGTCTAGGTTAAACATATACCTAGGCTTTAAGACTATCCTGCCTCAACACAAAGATTTTTCTCCTGTATGTGACTCCTCCCTTTTCTTATACTAAAGCTAGACCTAGAGAGATTTCTCATTTCAGCTGGTGCTTTCCAACAATTGCGAGTTGTAATGTTTTGGCCTTTTTCAGGTGTATTTCCACCCGACCTATAGCCCTCGCACGCTCGCAAACAACATCGCCGTAATAAGGCTTCGGTACAAAATCAAGTTCAGCTACCATCGCGTCCCCAAGGTCATCGACATCTCGCACAGCCCAGGGAAGCCGGCAGCGACTGAAGTGCTGTTGCTGGGGTGGGGTGTCACTAAGGTAAATCTCAAAAACGGGTTTTCGTAGAATGGTTTGTAGGTACTGAAGAATTATCATTTGACGAAGATTTTCCTTGAAACCGTATTTTTTTATGATTACTAAAAAGGTTAATATATCATAAACTTTGTAAAATTAGGGTAGTAGGCTAATTTTAAGTACCTAATCCAAGAAAAGTAATGGATTCGGAGCAAATTGTAAAATCATATAAGTGTTATTCTATTTTCCATTTCGCTCATTGAAGTCGGTTATTTTTTTGTGAAAAAATGATTAATTCTAGCTGCCCCGCGCGGTGTTACCTGCTTATCGCACGGGAACACACAACAACAACAACAACAACACACACTACATTTTTACGCGATATTGATTACTCTGCCATTCATATTCTTTGCTTATTGGACCAGGCCCTTAAATCTAATGGAATAAGTCGTTTTTGAGGCAATCGTGTATGCTAATGCGTTGACCAGTATATTAGTTACCGCATACTTGTAACGCTGATGTATAAGCTATATTATTGTAAAGTTTCATTAAAATCCATTCAATAGTTTTTACGTGAAAGAGTACCTAACAAACATCCATCCATACTTACAAACTTTCGCGTTTATAATATTAGTAGGGATATTTGAATCACTAAAAAGCAAAAAAATCATTTTTAACAAAAAAGAACTAAAAACAAACCTCGCGTAAACATGCGGCATTCTGTTTTCATAGTAATATTTAGAGTGGCTTGGCATCGACTTCAAAAGGTGATTCAAATGTAATCTGTACATGAGCGGGTTATTGTTGGCTTTTTTTTTTGAGGTGGGTTCTTCCTTTGTTGAATATTTATCGAAAAACATTTCTGTTGACAGATGTCCCAGCGGCTCGCGTACGAGCCAATATTCTTGCAGCGAAAGTTCCTGCCGGTTTACCCCAACACCTTCTGCAAAGAAGTCTACGGCGAGTAAGTTACTGCTCCCAGCACCAATTGAGAACCTATTCGCATTAAAATTTCAAAGTGTGTATAGCATTAAAAAAAAATCTAGTTCTATATTTGAATTTTAAGATTAATAATTTTGATTACAGTAAGTTTATAAATGAAAAAATGTTCTGCGCCGGTACGATGACCACAGGTGAAGGAGCGTGTGATGTAAGTGTTATACTCAACCCCGTAAGTGTTATACCATCGTAAAGATATAATATCTGCCGAAATATCTTCACTGGCGCGTCTTTCGGTTGACTTAATCCACCATACTGTGTACATGTTAAATTGTTTACCACAGGCCTTATTCCTTTTAAAATGCTGATTGTTTTAGATTTTTTTCTCTATGATCTAACATGTTTCTTAACATATTATCGATGTTACTACCTAGAACATGGCTGTTGGGATTTATTGGTCTATATTTGAAACTAACAGTTTGAATTTTTCATTGATAATTTTTGTTTCAAAACTACTCGAAATTGACAAGGTTCAAGCGGAACTGATGACGCAATGGAAGCATGAAATAGCTATGTTAATACCTAGAACTCGGGGAAAAGTTGGTTGAAATTATCAATATATTTGTCACAATATGAATAAAATATTTTTTTAAAGTCCTCTTAAATTAACATCGCTCATTCTAGCGTCATTTCAGTCCATGATCGTGACCTCCTTGAACTGACGGACTGACGGTACGAACTCATGAAAATGAACAGTCCAGTAAGATAGACTGAACTGACACCAGAATGAGCTTGTAACCGATGTTTTCTGCGTTAACGTGCAAGTCGTGCAACAGTAGAACTTTTTCGAATTAATATGACTAATGTTAAAACGATAAAATAAAGTACTTGACGAAGCAACACAAAAACAAATGTAAACGTAATTGGTTTGCAAAAGAAATGTTCTTCAAATTGTAAACGATCCTTGATGTTGTGACACCTAGCTCCGATTGTCTCATTCTCTAGCACGACGCCGGCGGCCCCGCGATCCTCGCCGGCAAGCTGGTGGGAATCATTTCGTTCGGCCCCACCATTTGCGGGTACCCCAACGCGCCCACAGTGTTCACGCTCGTATCTCCTTATACGGATTGGATCGAGAGAGTGAATGAATCGGTATGTTTTTTACAATTGTTATTACCTATTTCTTGAATATTATTGGAACCTTTCTCTCTGCTTTTCTTTATTTTTTGGTTACTCACCACCCTAAGGTTGTCTAGTTGTCGCCTGCTGTATTGTTTTTTGCTATTTCTTTGTGTTATCTTTATTTCTATTCTGTGGTTCCCAATAATAGTACATTACTGCAGATGCCGGGAAATAGAGGCTTGCCGGCTAAGTAGGTATAGACGCATAGTAGCCCAAGACTCGAAAACGATAAACAAAATACTAATAATTATACTCTTTTCTCAAACATGCAATAAAATATTGTCATTACGTGCGTTAAAACAGGCTTCGAAGTGTCACGTTTCGGGCGGAACAATTCGAGAGGACTATAAAGGAATTTCAGACAAAATTTAAGGCCTAGGCCGGGAAGTAATTTTTTAACATGGCGTCTGTGTTCATGAACAGGCTAAACAGCTGAATTATATTTTTTGTTGAGTGGTGTATTTTTTATTTCATTGCATATGTTTTAGAAAAGCACTATACATGCCATAGCCGTGAAAAGGGCTTGCCGGCGTCGTAACAATATATCCTACGCACCCGGCAAACCATTATTTCCCAACGTCTGCAGTAATGTACTATACCAGTTAGGGTGTTGCTTATTTTCTAACCCCGTACTCTCACCCCCTCATTCTGTTCTGGGACCCGAAAAAACGTCATTGATGTTTTATTTATTTTTTTAATTCAGTTTTAGGGGTCGCTACCGGCAAGTAAAAAATCTGAAAAAGATATGAGAAAAAAAAAGTTTTTTTCTTTGTATCATAATACTTACAGAACGTACATTTTTTCTGATACACAGAATAATTCACTTGATATATAACTAGATTGATACATTAGGTTATTCAAACAATATCACTGCAAAAAAATTAAAAATAAAACTATCTGAACCGAGTTTTACTAACATTTATCTCGGATTTTCAATGGGCGGTAGCGACCCCTAAAACTGAATAAAAAAAAATAAAAAAGTCAGTGTCAGTTTTTTCGGGTCCTAGAACAGGATGAGGGGGTGAGAGTACGGGGTTAGAAAATAACAACACCCTAATACCAGTATTCCTTTCTTCCCAGATGCCGGACTACTACCGCGTTAAAGTCCGCACGACCACCGGGACTTCCTTCGGCACTTTCCCGGTCTACACTCTCAACACGAAGACCACGAAGGACGACAACTTACTGCGACAACTTGATTGGAATGATTAAACAATTCATCCTGATTTCACGTATTAATGCTCTGCTTTAGTCTACACAAAGCCAAATTTTCACAAAAAAAACATACTATCTGTCTAGAAGAGCTCTTATAACGATAGGACCGCCAATTGATTATCTTCGCTTCGTGAGTTGTAAACCTCGCTTTTAAACATAGCTAAAAAAAAAATTTTTTTTCTACCGCCTAACTCGGCCTTTTGTAAATAAACAAAACCGGTCAAGTGCGAGTCGGACTCGCGCACCGAGGGTTCCGTACAAACACTTTCCATCCTTACGTGGTTAAGTTAAATTTGCACCTGGTATGTACAGCGCTCCATACAAATGTGGTGCAAAGTTGTGCAAAGTGGTGCAACCAATCCCGTTTGTTGTATGGGAGCCCCCATTAAATATTTATTTTATTTTAATTTTAATATTTGTTGTTATAGCGGCAATAGAAATACATCATCTGTGAAAATTTCAACTGTCTAGCTATCACCGTTCTTGAGATACAGCCTGGTGACAGACGGACGGACGGACGGACGGACAGCGAAGTCTCAGTAATAGGGTCCCGTTTTTACCCTTTGGATACGGAACCCTAAAAAACTGTATCGACAAAAAAACTATAATTATCACACCTGCCCACAATGTTTCAAGTAATCGGTTGAAATATGACATGTAGCTGAGCCAATTATCCGAACAATCAGAATCTGACATACGCAAGAATTTTTTGCCAAACCGAAATGGAAAAGCTTTATTCGCTCGATCAGAAAATATTAACAGAATCTGGGGCCTCAATCCGACATTCTGACATCTGTCTGAGATGTTCTCACTACATATACAGCAATAAATGATAATACTCTATTTTAGCGATATACACTAAGCCCTAACCTTGTTACCTCTATTCTTTATGAAGGGCTAAACGGAAAAACTGGCTTAACCACCCAAAATTTACACTAAATTAAAAATTTAAAACACCTCCGCCCAAGACACGTAGCTGGTCATCATGAGACCCTCATTTAGTGAGTAATAAAAAAAATGCTTATAAATATAAAAACGGTTATAACTCACGTAAAAATTGTCAGAAACGATTTTCAGAATATCACAGAAAATACTACTTGAACTTAACAAAATTTGGAATTCTTAGCTTCAATATTGGCTGAAATCTTTTCAATTGTTCCTATTAAAGCTAAATATCTTGGAAACGACTGGCCTTTATCCAACAAACAAAGCTAAGAACCATCCCGACGGACAAGTCTTCCGATAAAAAAAAAACTCGTACTCAAATTGGTCCATCAGTTTCATAGCTAAGATGCCACAGATAGACACACAGATTACACATGTTAAACTTATAGCACCCCTCTTTTTTCGTCAGAGGTTAAAAATAGAAAATTACTCAGTTCACCATTATGACTATTTAAAACTGGGGTAATTTTTAGGGTTCCGTACCCAAAGGGTAGAAACGGGACCCTATTACTGAGACTTCGCTGTCCGTCCGTCCGTCTGTCACCAGGCTGTATCTCAACAACGGTGATAGCTAGACAGTTGAAATTTTCACAGATGATGTATTTCTATTGCCGCTATAACAACAAATACTAAAAATAAAATAAAATAAATACTTAAGGGGGGCTCCCATACAACAAACTTGTTATAGATTATATATATATGTATAGGTACGGAACCCTTCATGCGCGAGTCGGGCTCGCACTTGCCCAATTTTTATTTTTAACCGACTACCAAAAAGGAGGTTCTCTGTTTATAAGTTGCCATAAAGTAGTTTGGAGTAAAAGGTGTTTTATAATTTTATTTTTTATAAAGTAGTTTTACTACAAAAAATATTTCTACTGTAAGATTTTTCAAATGAGACTACGCCAGTTGTTCCCCTTAACTCTTCATAATGTTCCTCCTTTATGCGCACATTTACACTAGCACCACACAATACAGACAAGTAGATTAGTTTGTGCGCGCTGTATAAACAAGTATTCCAATTTACTATTGTGTTGAATCGGTCTTCTTGGAAGCCTTAAAATTCAGCCTGTGATTGCTTACCCCTGTTTTCGTTGGGCGTGCGCACACTTAAAGCGGTAAGTAACAGTAAATCATCTCAATGTACTTATTATAACCTATTATCACCTACTTTACTTGGGTCCAATCAACTTTTTTAGGGTTTCGTACCCAAAGGGTAAAAACGGGACCCTATTACTGAGACTTCGCTATCCGTCCGTCCGTCCGTCTGTCACCAGGCTGTATCTCAAGAACGGTGATATCTACGAGTAGACAGTTGAAATTTTCACAGATGATGTAATTCTATTGCCGCGGTAACAACAAATACTAAAAATAAAATAAAATAAATATTTAAGGGGGCTCCCATACAACAAACTTGTTATAGATTATGGTACGGAACCCTTCATGCGCGAGTCGGACTCGCACTTGCCCAATTTTTTCTGTAACACAACACACAAAACGATGTTCCCTGGGCTATTTAAAATTACGATTCAAATTATAAATAAAAAATTGGGCAAGTGCGAGCCCGACTCGCGCATGAAGGGTTCCGTACCTATACATATATATAATCTATAACAAGTTTGTTGTATGGGAGCCCCCCTTAAATATTTATTTTATTTTATTTTTAGTATTTGTTGTTATAGCGGCAATAGAAATACATCATCTGTGAAAATTTCAACTGTCTAGCTATCACCGTTGTTGAGATACAGCCTGGTGACAGACGGACGGACGGACGGACAGCGAAGTCTCAGTAATAGGGTCCCGTTTTTACCCTTTGGGTACGGAACCCTAAAAATTAAATAATAAAAAGACCTTAACTAAATTGCCTTATAGAAATCTCCGTTGGATTCGAATAAAGAAGAATATTACATGCCTTTTTATCGATCTAATTATCGACGCAAAGTTTATCTTTCCTGCATGACGTGAAAAAAGTTTAAACCATTACGTACTTGATGATTCGTCACTCAATAAAAGGTATGATCGTTGGCTAAAATTGGTATGAAAATAAACCTTGGGACCAAACTATAAGGTGCATTCAATGTAGTAAAACTATTGTTAAGGCACAATTCCATTGTGATCTCTTTAAGTGGCTTAGCTCAGGTCCAAAAACTAATAACTATACGTAGGTTACTAGCACTCTAGCAAATAGGGAGCAAAGGTCCCGGCTACAGTATGCGGTTCTTCAAGCGGGGAGTAAATATGTTCTTAAAGGGTCGGCAACGCGCGTGTGATGCTCCTGGAATCTGGCATAGCAAGCGTCCATAGGCGGCAGTAACTGCTTAAGAGGCCTTATTCCTTTTAAAAATTATTTTTTTCATATTATGACGAATATATTGATAATTTCAACCTACTTTTTGAAGTAAATAATACTTTTTCCAGGAGTTCTAGGTAATAACATAGCTATTTCATGCTTTCATTGCGTTCAGTCGAAAATAAGTTGTAAAAATGTTATTAAAACTATCGTGAGACATCTTTACTAATTATAAAAACGGTATAAACTCACGTAAAAATTGTCAGGAACGGCCCGACATGTTTCGAACTCAGTCAGCCGTTTTTATAATGGCTTATTATTTTCGCGGCGACAGAAAAATTAAAGAGCAGCAAACTATTTGCAACTAAAATAATAACTTGTCAGCGATTAAATATTTTGGCAATCATTTATATTAAATGAGCTTTAAACTAAGGATATTTTAAAATTCAAATAATGGCAGCTACTTTAAGGTAGCAGAAATAATAAACAAGATTACTGAAATCATAGGTGAGGTACTATAAATAATGACTTGGCGACTAATATTAGCAGAAGGATAACAAACTTTATATTAGTGGCAACTACAGGTCTCCATCTAAAAAAGCATTTTGGGCTTTGATTTGCTGGCAGCTTAAATATTAAAATGGGTACTATATGAAAGTAATGGAGAGTTATTTTTTTAGTTTTCGAAACCATAATTTAATGAAAACGGCGATAAGCGTTTTTTAGGTAAAAATGTTTTGCCCATACAAAACACGCTTATTTTAGTCCGAATCTAGCTAAAACACGCTACGCTAAAATAAGCATTGCATTATCATAAGACTTGCCTCAGAACCGAAGCTGTCAACCCCGATTCCACGTGGTCTTGTCTGCCCTACCCCTAGAGTGTATATAAAAAGCCGGAGGCGCGGAGGGAGAGCAGCCCTCGCCCGCCGTGACAAAGCTCGGGAGCCGTGCGGAGCGGAGCGGCTGAGGCTGGTCGCCGAAGGCGACCAACAAGCCGAAGTTGCGGAACGGAGTACGGGCGACCGTGCTTTGCCACGCAAGGGCGGAAGGGCTGCACTTCCCGCAGCGCCGGAGCTAAGGCAGAGTCTGACACAATATCCAAAAAAATATTGTCGGTTTTAGGAGTCCATATCTCGGTAATTATTAAGTTTAGAAAAAAGTTGTCCATACAAAACACGTTTATTTTAACGTATTCTATACGATAGAATCATAAAAAATAGGTGTCAATATGACATCATACCTGACGAAAAATTGACCAAAATCAGAGCCACTAAATAAAACTATAGACCAAAATTATTATTTATACATGCAATTTTCAACTTTGATTAAAGCTCTTAAATTGTCGCACAAAGTATTTTTTTTATGACCTTGATTTATTTTATATGTAATCTCCATTGAACAATTAGAGTAGGCCATTTTCAACTTTTTATCCGCTGTCATGTTTCCGCTTAATTAGTTAATTCAGTCGCCAAAACAATAACTCGATGCTAGTTTATATTGAAACAAAGCCGAAAATTGATTAATTAGCTGCTACTTTTTACTTTAATAGTCTCCGCAATTAGTCGCCAACTTATTTTTTTTGCTATCCCCTTTAATTTTTTATAAATCCCTAAATCTGATTAATTTGTCGCCGCGTTAAATACATGCCTTTTATAATTAGTTAAGTTGTAAAAACTAATTTTCCGCGTGAAAATTGTCAATTTCGAGTAGTTTTTGAAACAAAAATTATCTATGAAAAAATCAAACTGTAGGTACGTTTCAAATACATATATACCAATACATCCCAATAGCCCTGTTCCAGGTAGTAACATCAATAAAATGTTAAGAAACACGTTTAATCATAGATAAAAATGTCTAAACACTCAGCATTTTAAAAGGAATAAGGCCTCTTAACATCAGGCGGGTCGCCTGATTGACACCGTCGTCGTATTAAAAAAAATAGTTGAGTAATATTTAGTAATATATTGCTTATAGCAATGCTCTTACTGGATTGTAGCAAGGTCGGGTTGCTGGGGGCGTTTGTAAGATGTCCTCGAGCACTCGCGTTCAAATTATTTGTTAAATAATGAAGTTCATCTATCTGGCTGACTCAGTGCAAAACTTACAGAAGTGAAGGTACACCTTTGCATTTATATTTCCACGAATGTTCTACTTTATTACGTGCATTTTTTTGTAATATTCGTGTTTCTGTAAAATATGTATAAATATTACAGAATGTCATAAAATGTCACTAGAAGACTATTTAACTAAAATATCGCTACTTATCCCTCACGTAGTATAGCATAACATAACGTTTTAATGCCCTCGATGCGCTAGTTTAGCTAGCACCGCACTTGATCAGTTTTTTTATTTTTCTCATTTGCTCAAAATTTCATTAGAATAAATCTATTATAGTGATAAAGTCAACACTGCTCGTCATAAATGGTATAGTGGTAAAAAAAACATTTTCTGGCTACCACAAACATGTCCCAAATATTCCGCACATGAGCAAAACAATGACAAAATATTTGGCAGGAAACGCACGTGCCCCATTTAAACGTATATCGCCGCCATACCGTGCATCAAATCGAACGGAGTGCAGCCGCCGCGCCGCGGGCCCACGGCACGCGCGGGCTACCGTCACACCGTAAACCGCGCTTTACCACTCGAGTTTAGTCTTTTGACGACGCGGTTGGCTTGGTTTGTAGACCTGCCTACCGAGCCGGCGGTCCCGGGTTCGAATCCCGGCCAGGGCAAATATTTGTGCGATGAACTCGAATATTTGTGCTTGGGTCTTGGTTGTTCTATATACGTATTTATAAGTATATATTTATCTATATTAATACGTATATCGTCGTCTAGTACCCATAACACAAGCCTTCTTGAGCTTAATTTGGGACTAGATCGATTTGTGAGACTTTCCGATGTTTTTTTTTTTTTTTTTAAGTAAGTTGGGGTAAGGCTGACAGTTAATCTAGTTATAGGACGTGACGGTCTTCCGTTTTACATAGTCGTACATTTTACATAATTCTTGCAGATAGCCTATTAATTATGTTAGGTTTTGTTTGATTTATTTCATAACACTATGAATGGTTTACGGTTGCAAAGAAAATATCATCCTATTCGTTTATTTATTAAAACTTTATTGCACAAAATACATAAGTAAAAGTACAAATGGCGGGCTTACTGCCATGAGGCATTCTCTTCCAGTCAACCACAAATCCTATTGATTAGGTTAGGTTAGGTTTGTTTTAGACATAGTTCACGGCTCAGATGGCTTACGGTTACAAAGAAAAATGCTTTCTTGACGAAGAATTAAATTCTAGGAGACAATATAGACGCTCTTACCTTATACCATTAATAATACTAGTGGCTCTTTAAGCTTTACACTAGACCAGGTGAGGTTTTTAAAATGGCTAAAATATGTAATGTTTTATATCAAATTTCCATTTCGAAGAACTGAAGGGTTACTCGAAATTCGACCTTCATATTGTGCCGTCCTGCTTATCGAGAGGGACGGCACGTTACAATCTTCGGAGTGGCCCTTCTGAATCCACAAAAAAAAATTATATATTATTTATTGTCATAGTGTCAACTGTCTTGGCACCGTTGGTTTCTCGTCAGTTGCCATTGCGACTTGGGCTCCCCTTTTTGCTTACTATCAGGCGAAGTGGAGCAACTATGTTGTGCCGTTGTAAAAAAAAACCTGTAGATGAAAACAGCCGGACATCCGATCATTCGGAGTTCGGACATACGAAAGAATTTTGGTACGTGCGACAAACTATGGGTTAAACGATTTGTTTGCTCGGTTGTATTCTATGTATCATAAAAAAACGGTGATTGATAGCGACCCCATCATGCCAAAAAGGCTAGACAAATTTTGACAATTTATGATGAAGGGTTATAGGCAGGGCTCGGAAATTTGAATAGATAAATTATTTACTTAAACTTTGGCGGCGGCTTTCGTGTTCAGTTGTACGTATAGATGGCTTCGTTTGAGGTGTGAGTGTGATAGCAATAGGGTTAACAACTTTAGGTAAATATCTGTCTGAATTTGCGATCCGAGGTTATAGGATACTTTTTACGCGATTGCGCTGATGCTAGCGAGGGTTATTCACTTTTCACTCGTCTAATAAGAAAAGTTGCTATAAAGCCAGCGGGGCAAGTGCATCATATTAAAGAGTACAGATGTTATAGTACTAAAGCCATCTTACTACCAAGCAACTATTCGATCTCATGTCAAACAGTTGAATAAGCAGGACAGAACGATATATTCGAAGGTCGAATTTCGAACATGTAAATGAAAATGAGAAATTATTTATTTCACTAATTAGAGACACAAATAAATGGTAGGCCGGGACTTCCTAATAAGTAAGTAATAAATGTGACAGGAAGCCCCGCTCTTCCACAGATTTTTTTTGGAGTGAAACTTCTAATGCGACTTCCAGCAAGGTTGTGTTAACCGTTTAACGGTTGCGTTAAACGTTTAACGCTACCGTGGAGGGGGTAGGAAAGCACGGTTCCGTTAAACGTTCAACGCTCCTGGGGAGGGGGAATAGAAAGAGATAGAGCGAGAGTGAAGAAGTTTGACTTAAAGAAACAATATGAGTTCACTAAAAATCAATTTCTACCCCTTCCTATTTTCATTTCCACATTACGAAGTTTCACTTCTTCCGCGCGGAGGGACTCAACGCACTATTTTTTTTTTTACATCGGAGTGACCCTTCAGTTTTCAAAATAGCAGAGATAGGGGAGTTGAAAACATAAAACATTGCTTATTTCAGCCGTTTAAAATACCTAACCTGGTCTGGCAAAAGTAAAAATGACGTTATTAGTGCCTATTATATTTGTAATTTTGAATATTTCTATATGGCAGGTGCGTTTGTCCTGCTATCGCACTTCGCACAATCGCGACTTATCTTACCCCGTGTGTGTGCTCACAAAAAATCGTCCCTCCAAAAAAACATACTTTGAATATTTCTATATGGCATGTGCGTTTGTCCAGCCGCCGCACTTGCCCCACCTTACCCATGTGTGTACTCTACTCACAATGCAAGCTATAACGCATAAGAGGATAATGCCGCACACATGTGGTTATTATTTATATTTACGCAAACAATACGATGTGATACACGGCATAAAAACCACTCAAGCTCTTTACGTCACCGGGTATGACCATACCCATACCCACCATGTATGCACGTACAAATGTGTCATACGTTCTGCTTATCAACAAAACGAGGATAAAACCAAAGCGGGACACATTAAATTCAATCACAATCAGTAATACCTATCCCACCAAAAACGTTTCATGTAAAATTGGCGGCCAAGACTCGGTGCGCGAGTCAGACTCCCACTTGGCCATCATGGCCATTAAGGGACGATCTTACACAAGTACTTAGTCCCGAACTAAGCAAAGCTTGTACTGTGGGTACTAGATGTTATTGATATTTAAACACCAGAAAATGATGTAGACGGTCCAGCGTTAGAGTTAGTTCTACCCGATTGAACACCGGGCAAATCCTAACCTAATTTAATTATGTCAATACATTATTAGAATATGGCAAAGGAATAACTAAGTTGTAAATTTACTATTTTAACAGCTCGTTTTTTCTTACGATTAATAATATAAACAATTATCACAAAGAGGGAGTTACTGAAGCATCCAGGGCAGAAAATAAAATGTTTATCAATGAAGTATATCATTATTCTTCTTAACAAAAGATTAGTTAAATCATACAAGTTATGTATAACAAATAATTAATTATAAATTTATGAAACATGACTGTAATGTTTCATTTTTTTCAATGTGGGTACACCACAATTTTATTTAAACCATGAACACAAAGATCAAAGCTTAAAGAAAAATTTAAAAAGCTACCTGGTGGAAGGGACCGGGAATCGAACCCGGTATCTCAGGATTACCAGTCCAGCGCGTTAGCCACTTCGCTACCCTCGCTCCACGTAGACCTTTGTATTCATGGTTTAAATAATTAAATAGTTGTGTGAAATGTATTTCACAATTTCTGCTTGTCTTGCATGTATTACTCGCTAAACGAGCTCAGAGACCCAAAATGGATATTTGCCCCTTACATCCAACTATCTACGCTACCATGAAGCCGGCATAAGTCTTTCTGGAGTTCATCGAACCATCGATACTTTGGTCATCCGTACCCTACATTCATTAGGATGACTCGATTTTTTTGCTGATTAATCCTGTTCCATTTTCTAAATGATGAACCAACAAAGTCTCATAGTGTTGCTCTGTTGCTGTTTACTCAAGACGAAGAGACGAATAAGAAAATGAGAAGGACGGTGAGTGCTCTTCTTCTTAGAGTTTTCTTCAAATGGCATTTCATGCGGGATCATGGCTAAAATGGCGTTTCTATCACCAGGGCAAAACCTATTTTCTCTGTTTAAAAAATATTTTGCTCATTTCTAGAACTGTTTCTTCAGTCTTTTTCAAAACTGTCGCTTGGAAAATATTCATTTCCCTTCCTACTCTCTCGCAATGTTCTGGTATTTTTTCAACTGGCACATAGTCTTTTCTATCTAAAGAGAACAGTCCCCTAAAATGTTTCAAGGTCATATGGGAGAAGCTGCTAGGACCTTTCAGGCAAGACTCGGGATCGACACGGAACGAGATGCAGAGGATGTGGTCAGTGTCGCTGCTGGCTCTGATGATGAAGTTGCCGGGGTATTTGAGGAGCAAGTATTCGACCTCTATGCGAGATACGTTGCCCCAGTACCAGTCGAATCTGGAACCAAAAATAATCAATTTACTAATATTGAACTAAATTAATGTTTGGTCACACCTCACTACAAATAATGAATAAGAATCCAAAATTTTACAAAATCCACTGAAATGCAAGTGGGGATCAAACCCACGACCTCTACTTGACCGGCGCAGTGCTCTCACTACTAAGCTATTGGGCCACTACATGGATAGCGCGAAATAATGTCTTCTCATTCCGGTTTTTAAAGCGCCCTCTGTGTTTTTCTGTTTAAAATGCACTTCAGTGGATTGCGCAAAATTGTGGCATCTTATTTATCCTTTGTATTTATAAATATATAATAATACATAACCAATTTACTGTTAGTAATTTCATTGGGCTCGGAAAATCTGAGAAAATTCTTTAAAAGTTAAAATGAGGCTTCTGTTTTAACTAAATTGTATTTAACCAATATCTAGTAAAACAGAAGGGAGGCATTTGCCCAGAATTCGGATACAGCTATAGACTAAATAAAGTAGCTATTGAGACATTTTACCTACCTGGGCAATTTGCAGTATGTTGTACAAAAACCTTCACTGTCTCCGTCCTGGTTTCCACCACACTGACAATCTGGAGATTAATATGGATAATTGATAAACTGTGTACACGTTTCGAACCAAATAACACAATATAACAATGCAAATCTTACGAGCAGGTCCCTGTTTCAAAATGGCACCACTGCCACATCGTATCCAAACATAACATATTGGAGTGTATGTAAGCTAACACACTCGGCGATGGGAATCCATTATAATAGTTATCAAATTGTAAATTTTGTAAAGCGTACGTAACTAGTGACAATGGTGTCTCAGTAGGAGAGAACTCTTACCTTGCATTTTTCTCCGATAATTAGGGTATAGACATACATAAATATTTCCTCTTAAAACGCTTCCTTGTCCTCAGTTTAAAGAGCACTTTAGCTTACACTTTAGCTTTCTAGACGAGATTCACTTAATAATGACAACTATTTTCTGACTCATGCAGAACCGAACTGCGAAGTTCACAGTCAGACAATGCAATAAAATTAGGTATATTAGTAAATAATGGCAGCTCTGTTATGTTCAATGACAGCACTGACCTTATGCATGTGATCAAATTTAATATCCTTCCCTATTTCCCGCATACTCGTACCTACTCCGAGTTGTCAAATGAGGATAAATCTACCAGAATAATGAACACACGGCATTACATGTATAATAATTATAAAGTTCTTTCCTGATCGGGCAAATCAGCTTCGAGTTTATCAATCAAATATTTGGCCTTGCCGGGATTCGAAACCACGACCGGCAGCATAATAGGCAGCTGTGAACAGCCACTACACCAACCGCGTCGTCTAAAGTATGACACATAGTATATTTGTATCTCTGCGTCTCATTACGCTAATTTGGCGCGTTGCTGAGGTCGTGTCTCAAAACTACTATAGCCATTCCTTTGCTTATGATTTTGAATTGTTTTGATAATTGCGTTCAAAAGGTGTTTATTTATTTATCTCGATATTTCGGACGCGATTTTACGTCCATAATCTTGAAGGGATTCTGTTTTACTATAATAATGTGTGAAAATAGTGTAAGCTTAAATCAATATCTAGTATCCATAACTCAATTGATGCAATGGTGACAAGTACCTAACTATAGTTACCAAAAGCAAGTGAGTAGATAGGTAAAGAGCGAGTCATCCCGCGTGCTACAAGATACTGGCTCAAGTCATTTATTTGTAAATATAAACAATTGGACTTGATTGGACGTTTGAAGTTTTACTTTACAGACGCTCTAAGAAGTTCACTGTTTAAAAAATTGGGCAAGTGCGAGCCCGACTCGCGCATGAAGGGTTCCGTACCTATACATATATATAATCTATAACAAGTTTGTTGTATGGGAGCCCCCTTAAATATTTATATTATTTAATTTTTGTATTTGTTGTTATAGCGGCAATAGAAATACATCATCTGTGAAAATTTCAACTGTCTAGCTATCACCGTTGTTGAGATACAGCCTGGTGACAGACGGACGGACGGACGGACGGACAGACGGACGGACGGACGGACGGACGGACAGCGAAGTCTCAGTAATAGGGTCCCGTTTTTACCCTTTGGGTACGGAACCCTAAAAAGCTGTGTCCTTTCTCAAATATATGTCATAGCTCAACCAACTGAGGTTAGTTCGGCTAAGACATATTTGGCTCTTTAATATTACAGGGTTCTATGTTAAATTGCAAGGCAGTTAAAATTTTACTTCATATCACTATGACAATGATTAAAATATATATACAGGGTGGAACAGATCGAGGGACTTTTAAGCAAACAGGGAATTGTTCAGGCTGAGTACTTCATTTTTCACCAATGAACTATGTAAATATTTCTATCCATTTTGAGATACAGTTTTTTAAAAATTAGTGTAAAAATCTGCACATATCAACTCTAGCGTCTTTTGAACATCGCTAAGTTAAGGACAGGTGTCAATTTAAAATGAAATTAAACCGTTGAATTAGTAGGGTTGTCAGTGATATTAAAATATTTTTTTTTATGACTTTTTGTTACTTTTAAATTCAGCTTTACAATTATAAAAGGTCGATTGTAGATCACTCAGATGACAGTTTCCTGTCAGCCCAGTCTTTAGAAATCTTCCATTGTGTTGTATATTTTAAGAGATACATAGAACCCTGTAATACCGAGCGGTCACGGTAGCTTGCCCATTCGTTAGTAACCCATAAATAGATAATTATTGTGGCCGCGAATTCTGTAGCCAATTTAATTTCGTAGCATCCCTTGTTCCACCAGTGTGCGCGTGGCAATACAAAGTCGTATGTAGCGGCAATATTCACATACAGTTGAGACTTTGTGTAACTAAAGCATTATGAAAACGCCTAGTCCCGCAGTCTAATGAGTTATTACTCACGTAAAATTGTTTCCGATCGTCGGTATACAGCCTGCCTCGGAGTATGGGGTTTTAAATGTAAAGTTCAATTTTACTCATTTATCTGATCGAATTCTGTTTTGTGACATAAAAATATATATAATTTAGATAATTTATTAGACCTCAAATTGTAATCGTTAAGTGAATCGTAAATTGCGATTATTTATTTGATATTTGACGTCTCTTCAAGCTAAGCATTTAATATCAGTATGCTGTCAATTTAGCATTGGAATGCGTACATTGAAAATAACATATAACTTGTATGAAAAAATTCTAATTAAGACTGTTGCAGAACAAATGATGTCCAGCTTGGGGAGCACAATTGAACCTTGCATTTACAGCCCCATAGTCAGAGACACCCTGTATATAGATACTTAAATGCGAGGTTGGAAATGTATTTGCTTAATGTGTGACTATCAAAGCGACGAGAAGACGAGTGACAGAGTAGTATGGATGAAGAACTATGACCTTCATTCTCAAGGTTAACAAATCGCGACTGACTAAATATAAGAGTAAATAAAGACACTGCAACATATCCAAAATAACCTAAAAAACTGATAGTGTTTAAACTATTGAAACTACTAGTAGGTACATACACTATCGATTAAGTAGGTACCTCTTAAACGAAAAACAAAATCAGATAATATGTTTTGGATTTACAACACAGACCTAACAGATACAGACATTAAATTTATAACAAAACTGAATGGCAGAACCTACACACGTATAGACGTTACGATAATTTAATGAATGAATGAATGAATGAATAAATGAATGAAAACATTTATTTGACGAAGCATCTTGACGTCGTGGCATCGCGGCGCCCAATCGGACGATCCGGTTTGAGTGCGGTTATTTTAAATCGAATGTCGTTTCTTAACCATGAATGATGAAAATGAAATCAGTGTCTCGAAGTTATTCAGCTACTTATGCCGAGGGTCCTTATTGAGATTATGATAGACGGAGATAAAGTTAGTTTCATATTTGACGACGCGGTGGGCTCAGTTTGCAAGCCTACTGAGCCAGCGGTCCCGGGTTCGAATCCCGGCCAGGGCAAATATTTGTGTGATGAACTCGAATATTTGTGCTGGGGTCATGGTTGTTCTATGTATTTAAGTATATATTTATCTATATAAGTATGTATATCGTAGTCTAGTACCCGTAACACAAGCCTTCTTGAGCTTAATTTGGGACTAGATTGGTTTGTGTGAGGTTGTCTGATATTATATACATATTTATAAGTATAACGCGTAGCAACGATCAACGTCTCCAGTTTTTACATATCACGATCACGACGTAAATTGGACGCATTTCTGCAAACAGGAACCAACCCACATTAAATGTTTGTACTTCATGTTAAAGTTAGAGGGTTCGACATTAAAAGAGTCTGTTTCCACCGGAATATGGTTTTTCGGTGAAAATAAATAACTTCAATAATAAAGTGAGAGTTGCTTATTCTTTGTTGTACGCTTTTAAATATAATATAAAGTAAATGTGGTGAAAAATGGCAAAATTTTCATTACATTTACTCTATATTATATTGCATCAGCGTCCATGCCTGTGGACTTTGTATAAGGCTATTCAAACTACGCTAAGCATTGGGTATTAAAACAATTTCTTCTCAGAATACCACAGAATTCGAAGTAAATTATGTAAAAATAGTATATCAAATTGTTTAATATCTTCTTGTGTTTTTGTGTTCGAAAATTTCTTCTTTATGTCACCGGCGACCATACGTCGCCAATACCTGCGACTAGAGCCAAAGAGGCTCGAATAGATTTAATATGTCGGCTGGTTCCTGTGTGCATAAATACGTTCAATTTGTCACGATGATATAAAACGTGGAATTGTATTTTGTCCCTTTCTACCGGAGCATGAAACTAGGAAACTAATCATGAACTGAAAGCCAAACAACCTTTAGTATCAATAACCGCACATTTCTATTCCGGCCACGTCAAAGCACCGTTCACTCATTCGAATCATTCGTTCATCTATTAATTCCGTTCACCTGTAATCTGATTTGAACTCTTCTCTGTATGAAACATGGGTGATTTTAGCATTGTCGAATATATGTCTATGAACTGGATTGAAAATAGTTTTGAGTTGTTTTGCAACTTCTGCATGTTATTCGTATTGGAAAATATGATTGTCGTTTCTAGCAGATTTGGATGAAGTCTTAAAATTGGCACTGAAGGTACCGAGTTTCGCTTTCATCCAAACCTAAACTACATACTACTGAAACATGAGTTATGTTTTTTTTATAAGACAATTATAGACTTATTATAAAATCAATATTTATATTCAAAGACAACTATTTATGGAAAAAGAAAGTTTTTAACGTATATAAATTAACACCACATTTTATTATTGTTATATAGTTAGATATGAATCATTTTATTCTTGTTATATGATATAGAGAGTACACAAAGAAAACGGAAAACGGTTCGAGGCTTGTGTGTGGAGTGGAGTACTACGTAAGAATGTAAAATACATAATTTTGTTTTTTTGCGTATTGATCATTATATCTAGTATCTACATTACATACTTATAGAAATTATAAAAAAAAATTGTTTTACTTAAATGTGTCGCGAAAACTAAAGAAAATATAATTATATAATTGACAAAAAGTGTTTCTATAGGTACCTATTTACACTAAAGATACTAAGTAAAAAAGTCAAATAGGCTAGGGATTCTAGGGAACATGTCGATTCAGAAATAGTTAAGAACTTAAGAGGATCATGACTTTTTACCCGTGCAAATCATATTTTTTCTAGAAAGAATTAAGATTACTATGGAATTAACTTTATCTAATAGTTATAAACCACGAAACTCCTAGAGGAAAACACGATCCCGACACCATTTCTATACGGAGCACCGACAAATTATTGCCGTCGTAAACCAACCGTTGCGCACTTTCATACAGACGAGCTTCAACTTTTTTGAAACAAGACCCTTTACGAATGATGAAAATCCTTGTTTGCCGCCCTGACCGCGGGCCGCGGCGTCCGGCGCTATACTCCAGTCAACATAGTGAAGTAGTTTGCGTATTTCTGGAATGGTTTTTGTAAGTACATAATTTGTATATAATAACTTTATTTAAAGATGTGTTTTCTTTTTTAATTTATCTGTTTTTGGGTTTTTGAAATTGAATATCCTTTATCACCAGTAGGTATTGATGTGAAGTTTTAAATTTATTTTAATGTTCCTAACATTTATTTGGGGAATCTATACAAATACATCTCCTTTACGTGTACCAATGTAATTAGTAGGGATCGGAAATTTAGGTGGATATTTACCTAAAGTTGACAAAATCCTATTGCTATCTCACTCATACCTCAAACAAAGCCGCCTATACTTACAACTGAACAACAAAGCCGCCACCAAAGGTTAGGTATAAAAGCATCCGATTATCCGATGCCTAGTAATTAGTTATAACATAAATGTAATTGATTGTTTAAAAAAATACTTACTGTCGAGTTTCTTTCGGCTTTCTTCTCAACAGCGGACTCCTCTTGGGAAATGCCGGTAGATTCACAATCAGACTTAAAATTACCTTGTGGCCTACTTACAGAATAAATAATTTCATTTCATTTTAATCAATCGTCAAATGTTGACATACTCGTACAGTACTCACTCGATACGAGAATTTCCCTGTTTGATTTGAGTATCCCTATAACCGGTTGCAACTGGTTTCGGGAGGATTTCATTATGGCCGCTGAAATTCAGCGGCGGCAGCAGTTTGTAGTCTTGTTTTATGCCCTTGGTCATATCGTTTTGGGCGAGTTTCTATTATACTTGCACGCAGTAAAGTGTGTTTTGGAATGACGTTCGTAATTATAAAGTTCACAATTTTTGCTCTTCGACCATCAGAACTTTAAAATCGAAAGCGAAATTTAAAACGAAATGCGAAAAAATATTGGGTTAGTATTTAACATGCGTCTGTTAGCTTAACTTGTAAGTAAGGTTGTTCGAAAGTCACTAACAATTAAATGAAATATTAGAAATCGTTCAGAAATTAAACATTGCATATCATTAAACATTGTATGTGTAGTTATCTGATCTTGAATGGGATCCATAGGCAAATGTGAGATTTGCACATTTTGCGATTTGCTCATTTTACGTAGCCTACACATTTTGCGACTTGCACATTTAATTTGGCTGGTGGCAAGACGGAAGGTGAGCACAGGAGTTCGTAATCAGCATAGGATAAAGCCATCGTGTTTGGGCTCATTTGATTGGCCTTGCTGAGATTAACCTCTATGTAAGAAACACAGTCGCCAATAAAAGATGTATACTTGATTAAACTGTTTTATGCCTTAACCCCAACGTAAGAGACCATATAAAGATAGATTTAAGGTACTAGTATCGTTCCTCAGTCGGCAATATAGTTATAAACCAATATAAGATAAGTCTGTTGTATGTTTGTCTCTTATGGCTCATTATTATGGCCTATGAAACAGATAGCCAACAAAATTATCTAATATTTATATAATTATATATATATATATCTTTTTGCCGACTGAGGTTCGAAACCTCAAATCAGTTGTGTGTCCTTAAATAATGTCGGCCAAGGTTAACCGGCAAAGTTAAATGGAGTACAAGGCTAAGATCCCCCTAGAGATCACGTGTCCTCTTAAGCTGGGTAATAACTCCCGCAAGCTCATGCTATGAAACTTGCGACTGCGTAGTGCCACCATCGCTTAGAAGCATAAGGTCGGACTAATCATAGCAAAACAAGAGTTAAGAAAAAATATAACGGAAATAATCACAAACTTTTGGCCAAAATTGGTTTAAAAATATAATTCATATTTATATTTATAAATTAAACCGAGAAATGGCCAACAGTTTGTGAGTATTTCCGTTAATTTGCTTAGAATGCTTAGAAGAGGTAGAAGTAAATTAAGCTTTTAATAGTAATTCATTGAAATAAATAAAAAATATACTAGGGTGTTCACCCCTAATAATGAATAAAAAAAAAACAGTGACGGTTTTTCGGGTCCTAGAACAGAATGAGGGGGTGAGGGTACGGGGTTAGAAAATAAGCAACACCCTAATTAAAACTAGTGCTCTGTGAGCTGTAGAATTTGCGAATATTTTTTAAACGATTTTTTTACGCTTGTAAGCCGTAAAATTTCAAAAAGTAGGCCCGACATAAAAATGTAAAATTATTTATCGAAAACAGTTGGAAATCTGGACATTTCTCATCCCGAATAGACATATGAAAGAACTTTTGGCCAAGCTAAAACGGAGACGCTTCGCTTCATCATCATCATCATCATCTCAGCCATAGGACGTCCACTGCTGAACATAGGCCTCCCCTTTGGACTTCCATATATACCGGTTGGAAGCTTCGCTTACTCGGTAAATAATTCTGTTATTTTTATTACATTGGAAGATATCTCTGTTTTGGAAACTGTGAAAATCGGTCCAGACGTTTTGGCGTGATGAAGCCGACCAACCGCTCAATTCCTATCGTATCCCATCTTATCTATCGTATATTCGCGCTGACGATTTTTCATGGATTTGTAACAGCGGTAAGAAAACTGGATTGAGTAAGTTTATAATGGTGTTGATTTGCTTTACCGATGCACGCAATGCTGGGTCAACAAAATGAATTTTAAGATTGAAATAATCACTACAATACATAGTATAAAACAAAGTCGCTTCCTGCTGTCTGTCTGTTATGTATCCTTAGAACTTTGAAACTACGCAACGGATTTTGATGCGATTATCTAATCTATACATATAAACCTTTCCCTGAATCACTATATCTATAGTGATTCAGGGAAAGGTTTATATGTATAATACATGCAAAATATAGTAGAGAAACACTTTTCAATTATCAGCATTGCACCCGTGCGAAGCCGGGGCAGGTCGCTAGTAATACAATAATTTGCTAAATCTATATAACTTAATTGAGAATTTGATTAAATTCGATGCCCCGTTGGCTCCAATGCGAGGCATATATTGGAATTTGATATTTCACTGCATGAATTGGCATCGTCTGATGAAAATTGGTTTTGTAAGGTTAACTCAATAATTTGTCCGCTTTACGCTCTCCACAAGGTCCCGAGGTGACGGTCGTTGGGGTTCGCTGGATACAAACGGGGTAGAAACGGTCGGCTTACTTTGGGGAAGGCCTATGTCTAACAGTAGTTCACCGTCGTTGTAGATCCATTTTGTTCATCATAACAGTATCTTCTATTACCGATTTCTTCAGCCCTTCACCAACGTGACGTGAACACGTGTTACGATCAATTAACAAGTTTAATAGACCCCTGCAGCCTCGGGGAGCGCTTACCTTGGCGTCCTATTTAACTTTACCGGTTAGCCTCCTGTTAAAGGTCAAAAGTGCACCATAATATATTATATCCTGGTCGTATCATCTCTAGAACTTAACAATTTAACCATAATATTTTAATCTGAGTTTAATTTTTAGCGTTTTAATCCCATAAATTTGTTGTTTTTATGTTTGGGTCATTCTCAGATTTAGGTGCGCGTCTTTCCGATGGACATTTGCGAAATTCAGGATTCCAGGGCCTAATTTTCTGATGAAATGCCTGTGAGAATAAAGAACGTTCCCTCTTCTATAATCCGATGTAATAGCAACATAACCTACATTCATACAAGCTCTTAACTTTTGACCACAGAAGGGACAATTTTTGTTTTTTGAACTGACAATGTCCCGTTTTACTTTTGGCCCATAATAAATATATATTATTCTAATTTAACTATTGTATGATTTAAGTTTCTTTTTTATACGTTTATACCTATGGCTGTGTCTTTTATCTGTATGTCTATCTATCTATCAGTAATCAAATCATGCAAATTAAATCTGATACACCATCTGGTTTCCAGTTCGATATGGAAATTACACGGCAATGCATTAACATTATCGTATCACATAGAGCTGATCTGATAATCATATCGCGGGGTTTTGGGTGCACGTATGATTGAACACTAGACCGACAGTGCACCGAAAAACATGAGGTATGCTGATACTGGAGCCATAAGGTAGTCATGATAACTCTAATAAAACGATACAACCTCTTTGAGCTTAGGCTTTTTTTTACGCTAAAACTGTAACAAACGAGCATGCGGCCAGCCTGTTAAGCAGTCACCGCCGCCTATGAACGCTTGCGACGCCAGGAGCATCACACGCGCGTTGCCGACCCTGTAAGAACCTATTTACTCCCCTATTCAAGAACCCAATACTAGGCTAAGGCTTCAGTGGCAAAGTTGCCGCACCAGTGCACGGGTAGCAGTCCGTGATGAAGAGCTCCATAGGAGTTCAAAACGTGTCGGGCCGTTCCTGACAATTACACGTAAGTGTAAACCACTTAGTCTAATCATGCTGACTCTTCCAAATAAATCAACTGGCAAACCTTACAAACAGACACACTTCGTTTGCTTTTAAGAGTAAGCGTGATTGGACGCTAACTTGTTTAATTCCGAGCAACTAGAAAAATCATTAAATATGTCGATTGTACATTGTACTCGGTAAAATAGCGCAATCCACAACGTACACATACTTATTGGTTTTGGGATCCAGCAAAACCAATAAGTCGGGTAGCGGGCGAGTGGAAATCCCTGTAGGCAGCCTCCGCAGCCAAAGCGCCGGAGAACTGGAAAATTGATGTGTAGAAAAATCGCTTATGATCTAAATCTAGATCATTCTACCTATTTTTTTTAGGGTTCCGTACCCAAAGGTAAAAAACCGGCCAAGAGCATGTCGGGCCACGCTCAGTGTAGGGTTCCGTAGTTACTCATCCTTCACAAGAGACGCCCGACGTTTAAGTTAGAGAAAGATATCAAGTTCTATAAAAAGGTCGTAAACGCCAAAGCAACTGCAATTACTTATTACCTTCTGGAAGTCAACTTACGTCCTTTTAAAGAAAATTATGAAATTTTGCGATAACTCAAAAACGGATGGATCGATTTTGATCAATATAGTTTTCATTGAAAGTACTTATAAGGCCTCATTTTCATAAATTTTTCCATATTTTTTTGACCCGTGGTTGAAAAGTTAGAGGGGGGGGGACACTATTTTTTTTATTTTCGGAGCGAATATTTACAAAACTACTGGTTTTATCAAAAAGTAATGTTTAGAGACCCCTATTATTTTTAACAGACCTATTCAACGATACCCCACACACTAGGGTTGACGTGAAAAAAAAAATTCACCCCCAATTTAGGTGTTCGAGAGCTACCCCAAAAAAAATTTTTTTTTTAGTTTTTATTTTACCGTTTTGTCGGCGTAATACATACACATACTCATACCAAATTTCAGCTTTCTAGTACTAATGATCACGGAGCTAAGCCGCGGACGGACGGACAGACGGACAGACGGACAGACGGACATGGCGAAACTATAAGGGTTCCTAGTTGACTACGGAACCCTAAAAAATGGGACCCAATTTACTAAGTCTGTCTGTCTCTCCGTCTATCACCAGGCTGTATCTCATTAATCGTGATAGACAGTTGAAATTTTCACAGATGATGTATTTCTGTTGCCGCTATAACAACAAATCATAAAAAACAGAATATAACAAATATTTTAGGGGCTCCCAATGCTCCCATACATAAATGGGATAAGTAGTTGTCTTGGGTCTATAAATGCATAATTATGTTTTTCGTCGTCTAGTACCCAATAGTGTATATACAAGCATTGCTTAGTTTGGGACTGGACCGATTTATGTAAGGACAGAATGACACAAATTGGTCTAGTCCGTAATATTTATAAATTTATTATCCTCAGGAATAGGGTTTTTATGTCATAGTTTACCCGGTTTTAAGCCGATTTTAATATGACAAGAAAATCCGTTTTGGATCCCCTAATCGGGACAGTTGAAAGTGAACAAAAGCTTATGAAATATTTCTTTTCCTTTCTGTAAACATTGGCCGTCACTGTAAGATGCACTTGAATAAATAAAATCTTGTGAAAAGTTGCGGGTAACGAACAAAAATGTTTCGCTGCAGAATTTCAAAAGAAGTTGCGGAGAAGATAAGACTGCGGCTGATGTCTCAAGCGTAAATTAGATAAGCATTTTAGCACAAATTGGTCAGAATATGATAAATTACGTTCAGGTTTAAGTCAGAGACAGATATAAAATATAATGAGATTATTTGCATATTTGTACTCTGTGTCGTAATATAATCATATATTTTTACTATCACTAAATTCACATTGTAGTGTCGGTTTTAACGCACGAGTTATTGCGAATACGATTCCTAGAGTATAAAATCCTCTGAACATACCATCTCTTATCACCTCTTCCCTGAGTTCATTCTATTTCCATACTATCCCTGCAGCCAATGTAGTTTCCAGTTCTCAGAAAATCACAATATTTTCTGAATAAAACGACACGAAATGAAACTCCCTTCTCAGAAATAATGGAGCTTCAGACCGGTAATTGGAAGACATTTGTTGTCACTGGGCACAATTTGGTGCGGTGTATAGTCCCCATACATTGCGCTGTAAAAGGCGAAATACATTTAGAAGGTTTTACATAATATGTATGTTAGAGCGGTGTCATACTCCATAATGCACAGCTACAATGATTCTTTTAAAATACTAAAGAAAGCTACGTATGAACCGGTGACGGTAGTGAGGTGGTGATGAGGAGTATAGAATAGAATAGAATATTTTTTATTGCACACCTCAACAGGAAATAAATACAAACAAATTCAGATTGCACGTAACATACAATAGAGGCAAACAACAGGCGGTCTTACGGTTAGGCGGTTAGTTAGTTAGTTAGTTATGAATAAACTTTTATGATAACTTCTTGGTGTTGTATTCCTCTTAAAAGTTCACAAAGGAATGCGCAGAAATGTCACTGCACCTGGTATTTAAAGACTATCAAAGTACCGTTCAATGGAGGGGAGAAACAAGTAAGCGGTAGTCGTCAAGTAACCAGGTCTTAGTAACCTTTTTTAGTCTATTGTCACACTGTGTAAATATTTTAACAATAAGAAATAGTAGATTGAACATTAGGTTCAATCTACTATTTCTTAAATTGTTTGTAATAAGTAGTTAGGTACGCAATCCAAGTTATTTGTTAAATTGCTATTATTAATTACCTACAATATTACTCATGCACTTCACTTTGACTAATAACTTATAACTAAATTATCAAAATACTCAATGATTTATTCAAATGTGCTTCTGAGGTAAAGATAATCCAATTAATATCGTTATTTGTTTTCT
This sequence comes from Apotomis betuletana, assembly GCA_932273695.1. Lineage (NCBI taxonomy): Eukaryota > Metazoa > Arthropoda > Insecta > Lepidoptera > Tortricidae > Apotomis > Apotomis betuletana. The sequence continues at coordinate 343,858 of OW026318.1, read as the reverse complement.
CAGATAAATTTAAATGCTACATAATCTCAAAGGCGCTATCGTATTATATATATGCTTTTATACAACTAAACCCTCATTCGACAAGATTCTGACATCCATAATTGTGCAATGTCTTGGCGGTATCACGATCATGAATCAATTTTAGAAATTGTATGCAGCTTGAACTCCATTCACTTGCCAAATGTTACTCGACTTTTAAAGGAGATGTGAATCAATTCGTAAAGTTGTGGCAATTTTGCAAGCTGAGCCCAAGCTTGGTATACTTAGGGTCAGCTCACACCGAGACGCGACGCGACGCGACGCGACGCGACGATACTGGAAGAGGCCGGTGATTTCGCGCTGCGCCGCGCGGCGCCGCGAGACGCATCGCGGCGCAGCGAGGCGCATCGTAAAATCGTTGGCAGCACGACGCCTCGCTGCGCAGCGAGGCGCCGCGCGGTGCCGCGCGGTGCCGCGTCCAACCGCCCCGCAGTCTACCTATTGCAAGCGCATGAGAACGGCGGCCTCAGGCTGCGCCTCGCGGCGTCGCGCTGCGTCGCGCGGCTTCGCGAGGCGCAGCGCCGCTCTTACACGCCGCGCGTACCGGCGATGCACCGCTGCGCCTCGCGACGCCGCGCGGCGCGGCGCGGCGCCGCGAGGCGCAGCGCTGCGTGGCGCAACGTATTATGTATTCTCACGATGAAATGTGTCCCTTTTAATGTAGTAAATAAAGTATAATTTTGAGTCACTCTATTGAAATGTGCGCGCAGCGTCGCGTCGCGTCGCGTCTCGGTGTGAGCTGACCCTTACTGCTACGTAATTGAAAGAAAACTGCAACAAATTATCAAAGTAAGGGTCAGCTCACACCGAGACGCGACGCGACGCGACGCTGCGCGCACATTTCAATAGAGTGACTCAAAATTATACTTTATTTACTACATTAAAAGGGACACATTTCATCGTGAGAATACATAATACGTTGCGCCACGCAGCGCTGCGCCTCGCGGCGCCGCGCCGCGCCGCGCGGCGTCGCGAGGCGCAGCGGTGCATCGCCGGTACGCGCGGCGTGTAAGAGCGGCGCTGCGCCTCGCGAAGCCGCGCGACGCAGCGCGACGCCGCGAGGCGCAGCCTGAGGCCGCCGTTCTCATGCGCTTGCAATAGGTAGACTGCGGGGCGGTTGGACGCGGCACCGCGCGGCACCGCGCGGCGCCTCGCTGCGCAGCGAGGCGTCGTGCTGCCAACGATTTTACGATGCGCCTCGCTGCGCCGCGATGCGTCTCGCGGCGCCGCGCGGCGCAGCGCGAAATCACCGGCCTCTTCCAGTATCGTCGCGTCGCGTCGCGTCTCGGTGTGAGCTGACCCTAATTGTAATAATGCATATTCCACATGAGAGGATTCAGAACAGAAAATGACAAAATCCAATACAGAAAATAATTACGTTATAACTCCTTCTACACTAAAATTCAAGGTGGCTATCGCCTTGTTAACATGTTCTTAGGGTTCAAAAGGTACAAAAGGAAATCTTCTGATCATCAAATCCGTCTATTTAGCGAACACTGCTTATATGGATAGAAAAATACAGGTTTTATTTCCAAATGTGGCAGGAAGTAATTTGTCCTAAAACCAATAAAAACGTGTTTCAAACAAAATACAAAAATATGATAGATTTTTTCCACTACTTTACTATTTGCACTCATAATTTGTTAATACGATTACTAGGAATCGTTAAAATAGACATACTACCGCCAAGACAAGCAACCGGCAAAACACAGCACATTATCCAATGCATCAAGATCCTGTAGCTTATAATTACTTGTAACTGCAACGATTTTAATTTTTGATTTTGAAGATCTCCGACCCAAATATCAGGCTATCTCATCTCCAAAAAAATAGTTTCAGATATGTAACCCAAATGTCATCGTAAACGTAAAAGATTCCGCAAAATTGTGTCGCCGTAATTGGCGACGGCCATATTTCACTGTAATCTCATTACCGACATCGCCCGCGGCTCCGCCTGCCACTTAATTGGCCGTTGGGCTGGACACAAATATGGCGTACCTATTCGAAGAACTTTTATTTTCAGGTCAGAAGTGGGATGTAACTTTGTACGACCTGCGGCGATGTTGAATACTATTTCTAGGACATTGATTAGATAGATTTCAATTGACTATGGTACAGGGTAAGATGCTGTGTACCAAAAAATTTTGAAATTCGTAATTTTTGGCGGCATGGAACCGCAAAGTACAAGAAACGCGAAAAAAAATCTAATCCAATGATCTCCAAATTCCACTTTACAATATTATCATACAGTAACTACATTTTCCACTTGATTAACTGTGTAATTATATAATGTGAATGAAACTAGTAGATTTTTTTAGATAAATCGGTTGAAGAGGCAATGGGCAGGCCCTGTGGATCAGAGAATGGACGAGAGAATGGACGGGGCAGCAAAGTCCTGGAGTGGCGACCACGTATAGGAAAGCGCAGCGTGGTCGGCCCCCGACTAGTTGGTCGGATGACCTCATGTGGATAGCGGGGAAATAATGGATGCGGTCTGAATGGAATTTCCTTTGCGGCAAGTCATGGGGGAGGCCTATGTTCAGCAGTGGACGTTTGTAGATAGACAGATAAAATCATCATGATTTTTATAAGCAATATTTTACTTAAAATCTATTTGTATAAATGTAATTATAATCGTAATAATCGTATGCTTACGTGTTATTACATACTACACTGCACTTTCATAAATACACAATTTTCATTCCTATTTCTTTTTTTGTCAACGCCCGAGCAAGGCCGAGACGCAGCAATAGACAGAAGTAATTCGATAAGCCCCGGCCGGGCCTAAAGTAATTACTCGGCCCTTTTTCTACCGTGCACGAAATTACAGACATTATCTGAGATTAGTTCGTGGCAGCTCAGTGAGTGGGGACTGTTTACACTAATTCATGCGGGTTCGAATACCTGGCGTGGCCTGAATAAAAAAATACGAAGTATATTTTTTGATTTTTACAAAAACTGAATGAGTACGAATTTATTTGTATTACAAACAGTCAAACAGTCAATATTTTTAAAACAGGTACATTGAAATGCCGTCATAACGTGCGTTATAACGGGCTTCGAAGTATCACGTTGCGGGCGGAATAACTCGGGAGAACTGTAAAGCAATTTCATACAAAATTGAAGGCCTAGGCCGAGAAGTATTTTTTTTAAACATGGCGTCATTGGCGTCTGTGTTCATGAATGGGCTAAACAGCTGAAACATTATATTCTTTTTGAATGGTGTATTCTTCTATTTCATTGTATACTATGTTTTATGTCATAGGGGGCAAACGAGCAAACGTATCGCCTGATGGAAAGTGATTACCGTCGCCCATAAACACCTGCAACACCAGAGGAGTCACAAGTGCTTGCCTACCCGGAGGACGAAGATAGAATGCCTCTATGCTAGTAATTTCACCGGCTATCTTACCCCCACACCGGAACACAACAATGCGAACATTGCTGTTTGGCGGTGGGTTAGCAGGCAAGACGGTAGTAACAATCCGGACGGACCCTGCACGAGGCCCTACTACTCTAAAATTGTAGGGTGTGTAATGTTTGAGAAAAGCATGATACATGTCTTAGCCGTGAAAAGGGCTTGCCGGCTTCGTATCACTATCCGTATATGCGATGTTTATACTTTACTCACCCGGCAAGCCCCTTTCCCGGCGTCTGCAGTAATGTACTATTCACGACTTTACTTCTTTTTTCTTGTACTATTTCTCATTTAACCCTAATTCAAAACTAGCCTTCTTCACTGATATTAATGTCAATAAGCCACTCGATAGCCGTTTGTAGCCACGTCATATACAACGTCACCAGACGGATGGAGATCAATGAAGGCCGCACTTGCACCGGGTATCCCGGTCCAAATTCAATTGCATTATCTGTGGCGCAAATGGAAAGCGATTAGCCGCTGTGCTCGCCTACGTATAAGCGAGCTTATAACGCTTTGGTCTTGGAGCCAATCAGAATGACTTTGTCATTTGAACGAGCCAATGAGACCGTCATGGAGCACTTACTCCGCCCTCCACTTTTGTGCGAGAAGTTCGGAGCACATTCGTAGACTCTGGCTTCGCGCGTCGCCACGCTCCAAAAATCCAATTCTCTGTATTTTAGAGTAACACCTTCGATCGCTTTACAGTATAAAGCACTTTTTCCTGATGGTTGACTGGTAGAGAATGCCTTATGGCTTTAAGACCGCCATTTGTACGGGTCTTTTTGTGCAATAAACTTTAAACAAATAAATAGTTTCCAGGCGGCTTTTACAAGGAGCAAAGTAAAATAAAGAACTTTCTGTGTTCTATTCTGTGCTTGCAGGTTAAGACTTGCGCCAGCCGACACCCAGTAAATTGCCGCTCGCCAGCGGGCATACGGCCGCTGCTAAATACCCCACTCAGCAGTAATTGCAGCATGTAGGCAGCTGCAGTCTCATCAGCCTTGTCATAGACCTGGGCTATGTGAATTATAGGCTCCTCACCTTTCAATTAGGCTTGAGCTTGACCAGATACCTGTACAAGGGACGACTATATTGCGTCATTTCATTGAAACTAATTACAAGCGGAATGAGAAGGCATTATTTCATGCGGTCTGTAGAGTTGGAAAAGCACTGTTCCGGTTAAACAGATGTCGTGTGGTAAAGCCACACATAGACTGCTGTATCGCAAAAAAAATGCTATGTATCTTTAGAGTAAAAATTGCAATAAAATGGTTTTTTGATCATATTCACAGTATTGCTTTTTGAGGCATTTCCTATGCCCTCGATGGTGATATAGCGTAGCAGATAACAGGCAGGTAGTATGTAGCATAGCCATATGTTGAGAAATGTCAATGGTTTGCTTACACGTAAGCCCACTAATATAGAATTGTAAAATTGAATCTGTGAGTGTGTATGTCTGTTACTTCTTCACGCCGTAACGGATTGACGGATGTGCAAGAAAATTGGTACTGAAACAGTTTATACCCTAACTTAACATAAATATTAGACTACTCTTTTCCCTTGTAGCTTATGTTTTAAAGCGAGCGAAGCCATGGCCAAAAGTTTGTATAAAAAAAAATATGCATTGAAATCTACACAAAATACCTAGGTATCAAAAATGGTTCACTCTCGAAAGCGAAATATTATTTTTACTAAACACGTATTTTCAATCATTTGCAATGACATGTCTGGTTGAATACTCTTGAAACATATAGTGGAAACCTGTACTGTATGCTTCCGCTTAGACTTACCAACTTGTTTGTGTTGAAGTTTGTACTTGGAACTCCTTGCAGGTGTGGCGCCGATTTGATTCCAAGTTACGTGAATACATGCAGAAGCTTCGCAGTGCCACAGTAAATGCATTAAAGAATGCAGTATCTCAACTGAGTTCGCTCCATTGAAGATTTAGGGGTGCACTTATGCGTTCGAGGACAAAGGGTTCTTTTCAAAATACAACGCATAAAACTCATACAACACAATGTGAGTTTTTAAACGTTGTGCCTCCTTAAAGACAGAAAAGGGATAATTATTAAAAGTGGTAATGCGTTTTTCGGTTGACACAATGATTATGTACGAGTACGTAGGTACACTGATATAACAGCCAGTGAATCCTACTGACTGCCAATGGGAATCCATTTTAGCGGGTCTAAGAGGTTGCGTTTAGTAATTTTTTTGTTAAAAAGTAACGGACAGTTTATTATGTATTTGTATTTATGGCGTGATAAATGACATCGCCGAAAAATAATTATGGGTAAATTTGTTCGATGAAGGAACACTCAGTTTAATACGAAACATACAGTTTTCAGGTATTTATTAAGTAGTATTTATTGACTACACTTTTTATGTTTATGTAATAAAATAAGGTGTTAACTCACATCATAATATACATTCATACAAGTGAAATAAAATCGGAAACTTCAAACGCCTCAGCCCGCACCGGATACGAACGCAAATAGCGTCTCATTTGCATGCGTGTGCACAACTCCTTAGTCCGTGTGTTTAGGCGGTTCGTTAACATAAACACATAGAACGGCGCCATATAATGTAGGTACAGGACCTTAACAGCTGGGCATACCTTGCCGCGGCTTTGCTGTTCGAGTGTATCAGCATTCAGCATCACTTGTCTTCCTCGCTGGTACAATACAATACAAATCAAATACTCTTTATTACACACCTCATAAAACATACAGGAGAAATACAATGCAAGAAATTACAATAAGAGGTAAACAACAGGCGGTCTTATCGCTAAAGAGCGATCTCTTCAAGACAACCTTTGGGTAGTGGAGAACTTGAAAAATGATTTTGTTATTAAGCAGTGCAAAATCGGAAAAAAAAATTATATACACGAAAAACAAATAAATATATAAATCTAATAAACAATAAAAACATAAATACATACATATATTCAGCCAAAAGATAATAGGACCAGTTGAATAAAATACGAATTATGAAAGGGATAGGTAATGCTCTTTCAGGTGAGGTTTGAAAGAAACAAGAGATTTAGCGCGCCTTAAGCTCACAGGCAAGAAGTTCCACAAACAGACAGCTTTAAATGTAAACGAATTATTATACAATATTGAGACGGAAGAAGGTACGGCAAGGAGCAAATTTGGGCAGATCGAGCAGAAGTGAGATAAGTGAAACGTTCTTGAGATAGCTAGTATTGAAACGTAAGAGGCAGGTAGTATTTGTCGTGTCTCAGTGCGAGATGCACTGTGACACGCGACTTTTTGTCGGGTGAAAGTTGTCTGTCACTTTCGTTCCAATATCACGTGAGAAAGATGGGTAATAGCATGTTATTTGTACTTTAGCTACCATCTTAATTTGGAAGCCTATCAAAATAGAGTATGTTCAGCTCAATGAGAAAGAACATGTCGTTAAGTAGAACATATTACTAAAAAAACCGACCAAGTGCGAATGCGCATCAAATAAAAAAGTTATTTTTATTTTTAGTAAATATTGAGTTATAATTTGAGTGATTCTTGTTATAAAGAGCCTTAGAAATACATACTCTAGGAAGATTTCAATTGTCTACTTATAACCGTTCAATTGTTGGAATAAACAACGTCCCTTACTTGTCCCTGATGGGGATAAGTATTTGTTATCATTGTATTTATAACCTGTTTTTGTGTAACGTACAAATATAACATTATATACATCCTTGATAACCCCACAAGGTCACGGTTTTTGTATGGGGACCCCCCGGGCTTCTTTCATTTTTAACCTTATTACATTTTCAGTATTTGCAGTTAAAGCGCCCTTAAATTAACACACAGACAGATATCGTTTGTACACAGTGTAGTTGCTCAAAGGTTAACTGGACGAGATCCCTTATAGGGGGAAGTTCGTACATGTTTTATCTATACTATTATAAAATTCTATATTTGTATCGATTTCAGGAGAAATCTTAATAGCGTGATGCAGGATCGTCATTTGTTTCGTATGAGCGCGCGGCGCCATGCCAGCCTGGCGCCATCTGTTTTCATAATTTCCGTTGTCCTCCCATCACGTCAAAACGGCTGGACGGATTTTAACAAATTTTGGCACAGGGATAGCTGGACATCCAAAGATGGTTATAGGATACGCTTTACCCGACTACGGTATTAAAAAGTATGCTTACAAAGTTGCCTCTAGTTTGTTATAAAATGTATTCATAACCAGCTGTTGTATAATAAAGTGTTTACATACAGCCCTGTGAGAGACGGACGGACGGACAGACAGCAGAAGCTAACTAATGAGGTCCTTAGCTCCCTAATGGAATCCTAAAAGAACGTTTTCCCTACGGGAATTATCGTTCCCATCAATCTTTAATTAAAAATCGCTGTACTTGTCATCCTCGCTCCTCTCGTTATCGAGTGACTATTACCTCCATTATTACTTATCATAAGTATTCATAATGACCCGACAAGGAATCCTCTACCGCATTAAACGTAGCCGCTCGCTGTAGCTTCATATCACTTGATTTTGAAGCTTGTTTGTTATAAATATGGTTGTTTTTTCATTACGTGTAATATACCGTCCGATAACAGAAAGTTGAAGTTATAGTTAAAGTGCCCAACCACTTACTTTTCTATGGAAATGTGACGTCTTAAGGAGTCGCGAGATTATACGGTATTAATCAGAATTCGGAGTGGGTTTTAATTGTGATTTAGGATGTAATCAATTATTCATGATTTTGAAGTTACTTGTTCCGAATAATTTGACGTAAATTTCATTTAAAACTGTTTTCAGTGGCGCTGTGAGGCGATGAAATGATGATTTATACTTAGGCCTGTGACTTTTAATACGTGCAAGTTCATCAACATTCTGAATAGAATAGAATAGAATAGAATAGAATAGAATAGAATAGAATAGAATATAATAGAATAGAATATATTTATTTGTCAAACATAGGTACAAAGCAGTTGTTACATTAGACAGAAGTTCTCTATGTCTTGCCACTAGGCGTACAAATTTGTGGGACACAATATGACGTTTGACGCAGTACCCCTACCATAGGTTAATGTGCCGTACTCGCTAGTGACTGCGTGATTGGTATGAATAATAGTACAACGCCCCTAGCGGTTACTTTGTAGAACTACAATTCTCCATACAAATCCTTTACGCTAGCGAGTCAGCGAGTACTGTCACTGTAAACTCATGGTAAAGCTACGTGTACGATACTGTACGTATACGGTATCTATTTAATATTTCGCCACTATTGATCGATTTGTACTCTAGCGATAAGCACCAAGACTTTTTACTGTTCGTTTGCCTTTTTGACAAGTAATTGTTGTATGCATATACAGAAGACCACCAGGATGTCCGCCGCGGCGACCTACGCCTGGATGCCGCCGGAGGTATATGCTTTTGCAACATTTGAAGGCCTCATCAAACACCCTGGCGTCGTTCACGTCCAGCATAGTGATGAGTAGGTATCTAGTATTTCCCTACATTACAAAGCTGGACGTAACGCCGCGCTGGGATGTTTGAAGTGACCTAGCTTTATTCAGATTCAAATTAAAAAATAAATTTTTTTTTTTTTTTGAGGTTTCCGTAGTTAACTAGGAACCCTTATAGTTTCGCCATGTCCGTCAGTCCGTCTGTCCCTCCGTCCGCGGCTTAGCTCCGTGATCACTAGTACTAGAATGAATTATAAAATAGTATAGTCGGCGATAAAAGCTTCTCTTAATAAAAACTTGTTTTAATTAAAAAACCACGTTCTAATGTTTAAATGTTTTGAGATAAATTATATTTTCTAAAGTTTAGAAGAGATCCGTTAAGCTATAAGTAAATACAAACAAAGCCTTCAGTACAGCGACAGCGTAAACTTTTTGTATGGAGAATGCAACAGCGCCCCCTAGCGGTTACTTTGTAAAACTACAATTCTCCATAGAAATCGTTTACGCAGTCGCAAGCGAGTAGTCAGTTTAAACTCATGGTAAGGGCACTGTTTGGGCGGAGCCTCAGGGAAACTAATTACTTGATAATTTAGATTTAATATCACCGAAATACAATAAATGTGGTTGTTTAGTGGCGACTCGTAGAGGAATTATCTAATACTAGCTGTGCCCCGCGGTGTTACCCGCTCATCCCAAGGGAACACTAAATTTAATGGGGATGAAAAGTATCCTAAATGACCTTCCCCGGGACTCAAATTATCTCTATACCAAATGTCATCTAAATGGGTTCACCGGTTTAAACGTGAAGAGGTAACAGACAGAAAGACACACTTTCACATTTATAATATTAGTATGAATTGTATTATGTCGTTCACCTGACAGTGACGGAATCTTTATTTAAACCCAAAACTTCTTTATAAACCGGCCTACATCCACTACAGTACTGTTAACAGGAAAATCGCTTAAGAATCACGAATCTCGTAATTAAGTGTTCTCAGATAATTAAGACTACGGAATTATTTGATGTTCCAATTTAACGTAACATAATTAATAATTATAAAATTCTAGATTTTGTATTGAAACTCACTTTTCTATGGAGAGAAAGATCTTAATATATAAAATCTTAATAGCGTGATGCAGTGAGCGTCATTTGTTTTGTATGGGCGCGCGGCGCTATGCCAGCCTCGTGCCATCTGTTTTTACAAATTTCCTTTGTCCTCACATCACTCTGAAACGGCTGAACGGATTTTAACCAATTTTGGTACATGAATAGCTGGACGTCTAAAGATGGTTAAAGAACACTTTTTACCCGACTGCGGTATAAAAAAATATGCGTACGAATTTGTGGGCACCTAGTAATCAATAAAGTTAAGTATTTTTGAAAAGAAATGAAAGCCGCTTCAGACACAACAGATTTATTGTCCCAACAAAAGACGCGTTAACGGAATACAAGTGCGCATTTTATGGTGTGTGACTAGCCCCGATGGAACTCAGGGTCCCTGCATGTGCACCGCCCCGTGCTGCACACGCCCACCCCGCCGGCGGGACACGCGGCACTGCAGTCTGCGTGCGCGACGCACGCTTGGTTGCGTGCCGGCAGATGCGCTCCTAGGTGGTGGTGACCCTCTGTAATAGTAAAGATGGCGGCTGGTGTTAAACTCTACAGCCTATTGTAGTTATATGAATAAAACTACCGTGTTACCCGCTCATGCCACGGGAACGCTAAATTTTTTTGGGGATTTATTATCATTTTATTTATTTTATTATTTACTACTTCTTCAAGCTCAAACGGCTGGATCAATTTTAATACATTTTGGTGTAAAGATAGCTGACACTCTGGATTAATACATAGGCTACTTTTTTATCCCGAAAAATGTAGTGTTCCCGTGGGATGAGCGGGTAACACCGCGCGGCGTAGTAAGTAATTTTAAACTACTTGTTCCGAATAATTTTACGTTATTTTCAGTCAATTTCATTCTGTTTTCGGCGGCGCTGTGAGGCGATGTTGAAATGGCGATTATATTTAAGCCCAAATATCTTTTAATACGTGCATGTATATCAGCATACAGATACAGAGCCTCAATGTGACGTTTGAAGCTGATTTCTTCTTAATATCTCGCCACTGTCGATGTTGATTTGTACTCTAGCGATAAGCACCAAGATCTTTTATCGTTGATTGGTCCTTTTGACGAGTAATTAATGATGCATACCTAAAATACAGTCACAGTCAGCGATAAAAGTTTGTCTCAAGAGTAGATTTCTTGATAAATACTTGTTCTAAAAACCACATTCTGATGTTTAATCATTTTTGAAGTGAAACTTCTAATGCGACTTCCAACAAGGTTGCGTTAAACGTTTAATGGTTGCGTTAAACGTTTAACGCTACCGTGGAGGGGGTAGGAAAGCACTGTTGCGTTAAACGTCCAACGCTCCTGAGGAGTAGGAATAGAAAGAGACAGAGTGAGAGTGAAGAAGTCTGTCTTAAAGAAACAATATGAGTTCACTAAAAATCAATTTCTACCCCTTCCTATTTTCATTTCCACATTACGAAGTTTCACTTCTTCCGCGCGGAGGGACTCCACGCACTATTTTTTTAGAATGGCAAGTGATGCCAGTGCCATTGGGTTTTAAAATACTTGTGTGATCCTATTATGAAACTAGCCAAAAGCGGGTCTGGATGAGCATAAACCATGTTCGTATTTTAATACCACTAATTATGTAACAGTTAATTAAAGTAATTCTGAATATATACTTTAAGAAGAACCGATAACCGGTGGGGTAAACGTGTTCTTGAGTGGAGACCGCGGATCCGCAAGCGTAGTGTGGAACGCCCTCAAACTAGGTGGAGTGATGATCTTTGCAGGGTGGCTGGCAAGAGCCGGATGAGAGTAGCCGAGGCTCGTTCACAATGGCGTGCAGTCGGAGAGGCCTATGTCCAGCAGTGGACAAGAATAGGCTGATGATGAATATATACTTACTACGGTCTCCATCTTCAGCCAAAGCCACGGAGGCCAGCGCCAGCACAACGAATATTACTAAGCAGGTTTTCATGGTGTCTACAACGTTGAGTGGTATTATGTGTTTCTGCGGTTGAACTGATTTATATACATGCCACGGTTTCTACCACTAACCTTATGATTATGACCATGATGTTATTATTATTAACATGTTACGATTCGATCTAGAAAATTTTAAATGTTAAAACAATAGATGCGAAAATATATGTTGTATGTCGAATATTTCGTTTTAAACACTTTTACAGACAGTACCTACGTCCAGAGAAAAAAAAATTAAGATACTCATTGACACCACGAAGTCTGTGGACGCCGAACAATTTTAATAGTTTAATTTTATATGTAAATAAAAAATTGCCTTTTTGAGTTAGTATAGATTTTTTTGTATGGATTTTGTCTACGCCGCAGCTTGAGTTTTTTTTTAGGCCATAGGGTCCATAGGGGGCAAATGAGCAAACGGATCGTCTGATAGAAAGCGATTACCATCGCCAATAGACGTGTCACAAATGCGTTGCCAGCCTTTCAGGCGTACGGGAGTACGCTCTGTTCTTGGAAGGTTTGAAGGTTGTATCGGTCCGGAAATACCGCAAGCGACAATTCATCCCACAATGCAGTCGTGCGAGGCAGGAAACTATAAAAACGCACAGTTGTGGGATGCTAATTCCAAATGGCTATGTGTCTGTTAACGTGTTAAATGTTATCTAAGCAGAAATGTTTATTAAAGACATGAAAATCGGCATCCATTTCTATGGACTAAGAATCTAAAGAAATATCTCTAAAGTAAAAGGGCAAGAAATCCATCGTTCTAAACTCTCGAAGGTGAAGGGCGTGACTTTCAACATGATAAAGATATAAAGTTAGTCCATAAACTAATACTATAATACGATGTATGTTATAAAGTAAGGTTACCTTTCCAATAAAGTAAGCTGATCCCGAGTTAGAATACCTTTGTGTTATGATCCTTCACAGTGTCCGCACGGAATCAGTATGTTAATCCACCAAATCGGTCTGTTTGTCATGGGTTTGCAACTTATCTAATTTTCTTACAAAGTGACCGGTACTCGGTAAGAAAATTTAATTTGACGATTACAAACCGTGTTATGATAGAGTTCCCTTGAAAAATAATAATATGATAAAACGCCCCAATGACATGTACCCATAATAATCAAGGAGTTCTGTCGATCTCAGCATTAGATCATAATAATGACAACAACTATTTGAACCATAATTCAGTCAGATGCTTACCGCTTCAACTAACTATTACCGCAATCAGTAAATTATGCGTCAGGAATTCCATTCCGAGATTCCGAGAGCAAAACATTGTCGATGTACTGTCGATTTTCATATGAAGAAACATTTACGAGCTCCGTTGTTCAGGGTTTCACTCATCGATTGAAGATTCAATTTGTTTAGATATTGTAAGAATTTTAACAAAAATAGGACTGTGAGTCGGATTCTAACTAACAAATAAAGTATATTTCCATAGTTGATTTATAAATGATGAAATTCTGAAGTAATAACAAAAAAACGTCCTCCATTTTGAAATTGAAAATGTGTAACTAATTTAGTAATTTTTAACAGACATCAAAAACGAAGCAAGTTCTCAATTCGTCGGTACACTTTTTTATGTATGTTCCCCGATTACTCGATGACGACTATCGATTTAGATATATTTGTAAAAAGTGATTATTATAATTCCTACTGTTGCTAGTCGTGGTAATGTGGAGCTACATTTGTTATTACCATGTCCGGCACCGGCCGAATGTAGAATGCGTTGGGAGTATTGGGAAGGTAGATTGAGGGGGAGGATTATTTATATTAATATCCTTACTATGCCTACACTTAGGCATGACTAGCGTACATAGAGAGTTTGGCAGTGGGTGCTATTCAAATACAAATAGAAATCCTTTATTGGTAACAACTTGGTTATTTTACTATACAAATAACCGGTTATAGCAGGTTTAAATATGGCAAAATAACCATTCTATAGTAACAGCAGTTACATGTCAACAATTTTGATGATACATTATAGGGTAGATGTGCTATGAGCATAGGTACTTATTTTACAAATAATAGTAGGTTTTGAGTTTAACTTATCACCTTGATTATCACCTTGTGTACATTATTAATTGCGTTACTAAATTCAATTCACAAAGGCTAGGTGCAATCTTCGATTGAAATTTACCTATCAGCCATATTTCAGAGTTTTACGTGAAGCGAGACTGCACTTTTTTCACACAAAATCGAGAATTTTACCACAAATTTTCAGCGGTCACAACATTAATCGTAACATATTCTGATGTATTTAGATTTTTGCTATTCGACCATATAAATTAACAAATTGACTTTAATGTACAAGATGACGAATTATAAACGTAAAAAAGCACCTAAAATGCCAGACCACTGTGTGTATCTCGAACAAATATAGTAAAAAAGCGTCTTGTTTAGAACTATAGTTAAAGGTAAATACCTAATTCCGATAAATATTACGCGTCGCTCTAGTAACAACCAACACAGTAGGTACAACGAGTTTCTGCAGCTAATAAAAATATGATGTGAAAGTTGTAAGATTAGGACAATATTTTATTTAGTTTCCGCGATTGTCACACATTTAAATAAATCAATTGAAACGGATTAAATATGACATGATTATTCCCCTTTGACAACGGCAACCGAAAGGTCCTTCAAACGTTAGGAATCTACTAATAATGGGTATACGAGATATAATCCGCTTAAATTGTTTCATTTAGATTTCAACAAGTATGAAATTTCGAGAACGATTAAGGATTACATGGCGGCAAAGAAACATAAAAAAAGGAGAAAAGATAGTAAATGAAAACTCTCCTTTTCAGTAAGATTTGCTTTCGTCCTCTGTAACATTGTTTGCGTGTAATTTTGATTTTTACTCCCGTCAGTCTCCCTTTATCATATTGTCATTGAGCAACCGTAGATGTAAGAGAGAGAGGAATGGTCACATCTTAAAATGCGACACGAAACCAAATTGAGATAAAGACATCAACGACCCAGCTGTTGAGCACAAAAACAGTAACCCCCATTGACAGCATATTATAACCTTATAAACTTGAGAGTTTAATACCAGGTATTGATATTGAAGTGCATTTAGCTACAGAGCATTATCGCCGATGTGAAAATATGGAGAGCACTTCAAGTAAGGTGGTGGTTGGTTGTGAATACAGCGTTTTTATTTTTTTCATAGCAACGAGTATTGTCTAATAATCGACAGAGCAACAGGGCCTAAATTCGCAGTTTCTTTTGACATCTGTTCGAGATTTCACCAAAATATACAAGCGATGTGCTCAATTTAAACTAACTGTAACGTCCCTCATCGTCCGCCTTTTGAAATCCACAATAAATGCTGTTTTCAATTGTATAGCACAAACACCTAGAAAATTATACGAATGACAATTTTTTCCAAAAATAAAAATCTTGGGATAACGGGTGCCGTTTGCAAAATTAACATGCACTATTTTAGATATTGCAAAGCCATTGAATCTCTATGCCTGGTTCGTGGACAAAATGGAATCTAGGGGTATTTTATTGTGAAGATCAGTCCATCAGTACCTCTCCTCACTTACTTTTAGTTCACACTAAGGCCAAAGCCTTACACCGCCGAGTTCTCTAATAGACAAAACGAAAGCGGTCCTTTTTTCAATCCGTTATATTACTGGTTTAGTGCTCATATTCTGTTCGTTGACAGTATAAGGCCGCAGCCTTACGCCGCCGAGCTCCCTGTGTAAAACCGGGTAACCCAATACCGAAACCAAGATTTTGTTTCGGTCCGCTGCAGTTAAACATATGACTGAAATATATGAGTATACTTTATATTTAGTTTGTTGACACTAAGGCTGCAGCCTTAAGCAGCCGATAGCTCTCCTTTGGATCAAAACCGGGTAACCCAGTATCCAAAGTGGTCTTTTGTTTCGCCGCTGCAGCTATATTTACTATTTTATCATCTTTACTAGCGTTGTGAAGTTTATTACAAGAATTTGGTGCTTGCACCGTTTCTCAGAAACAATGCAGTTGAGATATCGTTATCTTTTCCGTGTCTCATACTAATCTCCATTCGCGATCGCGATTATAATAATTTTAGCGATTTTATCGACTTTTATATTGCAAATTTTATATTCAGCTGAAATATATCAGCCATATAGCGACGTATTCGTCAAATGGCTAGTTGTCAGGGTCAATTGAATTTAGTTCCAGTTATGTAAATCAAAGGAGGAAGGCAACTTCGTCCACGGATTTTTTTTATTTACTGTAGTCGGATAAAACGCTGAAGTCAAATGATACGTTGAAGTCGTGATCTTCAGCAATGAGAAATACGACACGAAGTGAAAAAACTAAATTCTATTTAAAACCTCTATTTTATTTGTGCACCTTGGTATCTGTATTAAAAAGTAGCAACTATCTTTATACATGTCGGGGACGGGTCGGATGGCCGGTGCGGTTTGTGGCACATTAGTTGAGCTATTCGATATAGTTGTGGACGAGGAGGTAGTTCGAGCGAGATGAAACACTTCAGATACAATTCACTTGATT
This sequence comes from Apotomis betuletana, assembly GCA_932273695.1. Classification (NCBI taxonomy): domain Eukaryota; kingdom Metazoa; phylum Arthropoda; class Insecta; order Lepidoptera; family Tortricidae; genus Apotomis; species Apotomis betuletana. Next base: position 327,404 of record OW026318.1, on the reverse strand, counting down.
TATTCCTTATACAATGAAGCACAAAATAACAGTTCCTGGCACAGAGGTCTGTAAGCTAGGTTATTGAAGTCTCGAACAGAATAGTCTTTATTAAATTAACACTGTATTGTTGAGTTATAACGTTTCACTGATTCTAACTTGGTATAGCACAACGAAACGGGACAGTTCCAAGGCAGTAGTGCCCTCGACGGCGACCCAGAGTGAAGTGTCGGTGGGCGTTCGCTGAGTGAACCGCCAAGACTCTGTCTAGCGCGCCAAAACAGGTTCAAGGGGGCGCTACTGTCGCCTTCCGATGGCGCGCTGGCTTCGTTGAGCTTCCATACTCATGACCGTCTCCGACATACATATATCCAAACCTGTCCGTTGAAAGGTATTCTTTATATAAGTAAATGTACCGAGTGCTCGGGTAGATTCCGGCCGTTCGAGGGCTGCCACTAGGGCCGATGCAAATCTGCCCTCTCTAAAAATAGACCGCCGAGTCAGCCAGAAGAAGAAACGAGTCGTCACTTCCATATAAAGTTGAGTACTTGAAATATACAGGAAAGCTTTTAACAAGTACGTCTGTTTTTCCAGCAAATGTTTGATAAGGAATAATTTCATTGCGTCAATAACTTTGTCCTTGAAGCCATGATGCCTATTAAGGCATGATGAATTTTGTTTTCATTGACAATGAATGAGAAATGTCTATCGGTAAAGCAAGTGTCACACAATCACACTTGTGATGTTACAAATTTAAACGGACTGGTAGTTTCTCTGATGATAACAAACTCGGCAATGTTGATTTAAACTGTTTTCAAACATGATCATAACCAGATGGCCGGAATGTTGCGAAAGTACACAAAAAAAATAGCTCAACTAGTTTAATTACTTGAGAAATAGCCAAATTCTTCTTAGTAGTTACCAAAATTATGCTAATTTTACATAGTTAACTTATTTTGGTTACTAGTAGCCCTCAGTTCGACAGTCCTTCGATTCAAGTAACTACAACTAACAGCTTGGGTTACTGTTAACAAATCCTTTTTTTTTTCAGTGTTCCATCGCGGTTATGTTGTGACATATAAGCGATACTTTTAAGCGAAGTCCCGCTTTCGTTGTGATTATATACGTACTCAGCAATTTGTCAGCTCCATTCTGAACAGCGTATCCAATACAAAATCATAGCATAAAATTGGGATTCCTCAAGTTAAATTGATGCCCTCTCAAAGTTTTCACAGACACGTCAAGATCTTCTTGAAAAGGACTATTCGATTTTGCGAGTACTTGTAACTGGAATCATAAGGAACCAGATATAGAGTTGACATTTACGGTAAACTTTCATAGCAGTTCCAATCTTTTCATTTTAAGAATTTTGAAAACGTTTCCCTCATCCGTCCATCACTTAAACTATTCGAAGTTCACTTCCATCTTCAACTAAAACTTATTTCAATTTGAACTTCCTACAGTTTTGAGTCTTAAGTTATTAGAGCTGAAGTTCTTAATGTGTAGCCGCGAGTGAAGCTCCGAGACCGTGTTCTGATGCATCTGTGAGATTAATATTGAATCATCTTTTGTTACTCTTCGTACTATTTCCTTTCCTTGGAATATTGCGAAAAATATTGTTCTTAATATAATGTATTTCATTGCAGGAAGTTTTTATTACTTGATAAATTAGATTACTACAGTATAAAAGTATCTTTGAAGCCTACTTGCAGAATAAAGATTTGAATTTATATTTTAACAGAGTATGACAGGCTTGGAGAGCTTTCAGTGCAGCATATGATAGGCTGTCTATCAGGGTGTTGCTTATTTTCTAACCCCGTACTCTCACCCCCTCATTCTGTTCTAGGACCCGAAAAAACATCACTGTTTTTTTTTTTTTATTCAGTTTTAGGGGTCGCTACCGCCCATTAAAAATCCGAGATAAATGTTAATAAAACTCGGTTCACATAGTTTTCTTTTTAATTTTTTAGCAGTGATAGTGTTTGAATAACCTAATGTATCAATCTAGTTATATATCAAGTGAATTATTCTGTGTATCAGAAAAAAAAATTGGTAGTTCATATTGAACTAGATATTTTTTTTCTATATTTTTTTTAATACAATTATGTACGTTCTGTAAGTATTATGATACAAAGAAAAAAACTATTTTTTTCATCTTTTTCAGATTTTTTACTTGCCAGTAGCGACCCCTAAAACTGAATTAAAAAAATAAATAAAAAATCTGTGACGTTTTTTCGGGTCCTAGAACAGAATGAGGGGGTGAGAGTACGAGGTTAGAAAATAAGCAACACCCTACTGTCTATTTCCGGATTTTGTCCGGAGCCAAATCGCGTTACGGCCGGAGCGAAATGAAAATGGATATTGCCGAGCGAGTGGTATTACGGAGACTTTGTTGCACTACACAGGTGGGATAATGCTTCCTGTAGATATTTTCCTAGTTCTAATTAATTTTGAGACTCAATAATTCTGGAAGTGATAAAAAAACTCGGAACCAATTTGAAATCGTCTCAAATTGTAAACGTACGTAACGTACTTAAGTTTTCAAAAGCAACCGTTTTTAGGAATTTGATTCCAATGTCAGTTTGTAACAGTGTGATGCATTTTAATTCTGCTCGATACCAAGTTGAAAACAGCAAAAATATTATTTTAAATAATTAAACGAAAATAAAAACGTTCATACTCAATCCCAAACTGTCAGAGTAACTATTTAGATGAAAAACTAGAGACAAACGATAAACGCAGGTTACTCTTATTTGAATTTACTAACCTAAATTGAAAATAATAAGAATAAATTTAATGTTTATACGAAATTGATGTCAAAAATTCATGACCAGCGGCACACTTATGTCACTGTTGTGTAAATAACGAACAATGGTGACGCTCGTCACCCGCCCGCCGAGAATTGGGACAGAGATGGATCATCCAGGAAATATACGCGCGGGTAAAGTGGTCGCTTTCCATTACATTAGAAGAGTTGTATGTTTCGAATGCATGTGTATTTGTATGCGAAACAGGAGCGAAACAAAACTCATTCAAAATAGTTTGTACAGAAGTGGTAATTACAATTTAAGCTTAGATTAGGATTTTAAACAAAAAATAAAGTAAAGTAATAAACTAATACAACATTTATTAAGATAACATTACAAGATAGGATGGTATGTTCATAATGCGCGCCCTTGTGTCTGTGCGTGTGTGTATGTGTGCGTGACTGTATATATGCGTCTGTGTGAGAGTGAGTGTGTGTGTCCGTCTGCATGTGTGTATCTAGAGTATTCATTAATATTTACGTGTCATAAGTTCTTTAAAAGGTCTTCCGTTTCATCGTAAGATTTAGGTTTTAGCCATTCAGTTTGCTGAAGGGAAACCAGTGAACGTGTTAATAATGTCACGAATAGACCATGAATGGGCTTCACTAATCCAATTACCAGCCGCCAGCAGCGCTGAAAGGCGTGAAATTTGTCAAACTGTAGCCAGGGGGTATGTAACAATGGGAACCATCAGTGTGCTGTGCGGCCACGACGCCGGCGGGGGCGGTAGCGGGTTTAGCTTAAAGTGAAAAGAAAGTGGCAGTCTGTTTATGGCATTTGATGGAGTGGTATTTTTTGCGTGCAGCTCTTCTACCTTAACCAATTAGGCGCAACTGTATTTGTCAATTATGCGGCCTTGGCTGTGGATCGTATCTTCGTAAATCCCGCACTTTATTACTAACTTTGCTAGCAGCGTGACCACCACGAAGCTAACAACGTCATCAAATGCATTATTATCAGATTATTTTGTACTACTTAATAAATAAATAAAATATCAGACACAGCTTAACTCATCTGTTATATTGACGTATTAAGGCTGTGATGCATAGATCCTTCCAAACCTGGCTTGATTCGTATAAATAGATAACACAACGTTTAACCATAATTTTATTGTGGCTACGAAACATAGGATTTTTGTACGTGTTTCTTTTTTGATGGGGTAAGACTGACGGCACAACAAGGTTTACTGCTAATTATGTCGAGTTATCAAATTTCTGAATAATATTTCCTATTTTTATTATAACCTTCAAGTGGATATTATTTTACTGTCTATGACTAGCAGGGCTATGCCCGTTCACTTTTCCTGGCCCCATCAGACACTGACAACAATAGCACAAAGCGAAGTGAACACTAAGTGAATTTAAACTGCTAACTGGCGCAAAAGTTGGCCTTCTATCACTCGCGTACTAGTATTCTATTACTCTAGAAACGACGTAAGCGGGAATATTTCCCTTACACATTGCACCTTTTTTGAATTGGCTACATTTTCCATCACATGAAGACCCTTATATGTGTGAACTTACAGTTCAGAATGGTGCATTACTAGTGTAAATGATGTGTCTGAGAAAAGGCTTGAAAAGTTGTCTTAAGTGAGACACTTACGAGTGTGACTCGTGAGAAAACGGCACGTCGCGTCGTAGACACTAGGCGAGCCATTTAAGCATTCAGACTGTGGTGTTACAGAAAACTGAGGAATTCGTGGACGAACAATGTTTAGTATCAGATTCAGATTCAGATTCATTTATTTCATGTGAAAATAACTGTATACATTTGCATTAAATATTCAAAAATATAAGTCATCACATCATGATCGTCAAAATAAAAATATAATAATAAAACTAACTATAACAATGTCAAGCACAAGAAATGATAACCATAATAATAATAATCAATATGATCTCCCAATAAGGATCGTCAGTGATGTCATTAAACTAAAACAAAGCAAACAATCTAAATACACAGAAAATAATAATCAGATGACATCTCCTAATAATACAAAATAAAATCATCGTCGCAATACAAAATAAAATAAAATAGGTACCAACTCAAATGTCAATAACAAATATACAAATAATAATTAGAAGTTTAGTTACATGTACTCACTCACGGAGTAGAGAGGGTTTTCCAACAAAATGTCTCTCAGTCGACGCCGAAATATTTCGTAAGATGGCTCATTTCGTAGGTTTTCAGGTAAATGCTCATAGTAAGTTGGGCCAATGACCCGTGGGTTTTTGCCTGAAAGCGCCATGCGACGAGGCACGGTTCTGAGTCGCCCGGTAGTGCGGAGGTGTTTACCTTCAACATGGACGCGCGCAAACTGGGAGATATTAGTTCTTACAAATAGAAGTAAGTCGAAAAGATATTGTGAGTAGTGCGTCATTATGCGTTGCGATATAAAAAGTTTTTTACAGGGGTGCCTAGGTGTAGCTCCGACAAGAGTGCGAATAGCTCGTTTTTGCATTATTAGAACCCTTTTTGCATCAGTGGAGTTACCCCAAATAAGTGTTCCATATGACATGAGGGAGTGGAAATGAGCAAAGTATACTTGTTTTAACGCGTCTCCCGAGATTAGTGGTGCTAATTTTCGAAGCGCAAAGACAGCACTACTCAACCTACCACAAAGATTGTCGACATGGCACTTCCAGTTCAGGTTTGAGTCAAGCGTGAAACCAAGGAACTTACTCTCATCGGACAATGGCATTGGACAGGTGGCCATGCACGAAGGCACTTGAACCTTTCGACCAGAAAAGAGCATCGTATTTGATTTGCTAACATTCAGCAAAAGCCCATTTGCTGAGAACCAGATCTGCAACTGCTCACAAGCCTCAGCAACTCTTACACTGAGCTGCTCGTATGTCTTCGCAGAAACCAACACGGTCGTGTCATCCGCAAATAATACCGACAAACCAGCAGTAATGCTTGATGGTAGGTCATTAATGAATAAAAGAAACAGAGTATTTCCCAATGCAGATCCCTGGGGAATACCGACACTGACAAATCCCGTATCACTGTATCATTTTGCCGTCTGCCGGTACTTTCACGACTTGTTTGCGGTCTGACAAAAACGAACTGAACAGTCGGTGGGCGTTAGTCTCCACCCCGTAAAATTTCAGCTTGTTCAGCAGCAGAGTATGGCTAATGACGTCAAATGCCTTTGACAAATCGCACAATATCCCGGCCATCTTATTCCTATCATCCAACCCAGTCAATATGCAATCAAATATCCTGTACGCCGCGGTAGTAGTTGACATATTTTGTCTATATGCGTATTGGTTATCTGTTAACAGGTTATTCAATTCCAGATGACTCATTAAATGAGATGATAAGACAGATTCAACTAGTTTTGATATCGCGGGAGAATATCAAAGAATTATCAAAACTTTCTATAGTTTAACTCAAACACAGAATACTCGCGATCTGCACACCAATATTCAATTTTATATGAGGGATTGATACGATATTCTTTATTTGCCTTTAGTCATTGTTTCGTCGACACAATCCATACGTCTTGATCGCGAAAAAGGTCTGATCAACTGTAGTCTAATAATATCACCCAAAATGTCTGTGCGTTGTTGGATTTTTGGCAAATATGTTGCCACATACAAAAAACAGTTTCTTTTTTAAAGACGGAAATTATATGCTGCAACAATATTTGTCTTTCTTGTGATACTGCTTATATTTTGTTTTGTTTACTGCTTATATTTATCTTCGCGCCACACATCAACCAACATAATCGAGATAATATCAGATAACATCGCAATTTCTGAATAAATAGTGGCAATCATTTGAAACCATGTTGTCTATTGAATAAGAACCTTTTTATGTTTCAATCGCATCTCACAGTTTTAAGATAAGTTGTTACTTTCTACAATCTTAAGTAACAGTGGCGTTCTACCAGAACTTAAACTTCGTCGGTGTTAGAAAGTTCCAGAATTCATAATTAGTAGCTAAGTTATTAAATATTGACATACCAAAATGTTTATTTCTCACTTCTTTATAAGTATGAAAAGAATATTGTCACGTGTCCGACATTCTGGTTTAATGTCCTTATAAGAAATTTATAAACAACCACATTTTTAATCTCACTTTATACTCTCGCGGTTTGTACACAAAATTAACACTTATTGAACCGGGTCTGTCACGATATTTTTGATTTACCTTCATTGCACGTTACACGTGAAACCGTTTACAAACGTCAGGCAATAGTTAGAATAAAATACTCTTTATTGCACACCTCAAGAAGAAAGAAATACAAATACAGATAACACTTATCATTACAGTAGAGGTAAAAAGTAGGCGATCTTATCGTTAAAAAGCTATCTCTTCCGTACAATCTTTGTAATGAAGAATGAAGGTAAATCAAAAATATCGCGATAGACCCAGTTCAATAAGTTTTAAACTTTAATCTCATACAGGAAATCATACTCGAATCGCTCGGTTCCGATGGAATGCCACGATACATTTCTGATAGTAACCTTGATCCGCTGACCTCGCCCGCTGGACTGCAGGTCACTCGTTTATAATTCATGAGGGCGGACGGTGACATTCGTGCGATTTAGGACAATAAAGAGAACTCTCTCCGACTCATGATGTATCTAGACTACTTTATATCCATTGTCCAGTATGAGAAGTTGATCACCGTAGATTTCTGTTCACTCGTTAATAGTTGGCTGAGTATGTTTTAGTACACTTATAGGTAATTGATAACCATATAGCGAAAGGCATGTATATACCCGGTGATCAATCCAAATGGGTCAGCAGGGAGAAGTCAGGAATTATAAGAGATAGGGAAATCTATTCTTAGGAACGATGGCGTTGATTTTAGATTGAACAAAAACTGCATTTTTTTTTATATATTTCATATATAACCCGGTCAAAACCGCTGTAAAGTATGTTACAATACGACGTGCGATATCTTACAGAATTTGAACCAGGTTCAATTCCCGGTTATGTATGAGTTGAGTGTGTCCATGATATGGCTCACTTTTTATATAACGGGTATTTACAATTAAATAAATAAAATAACCTACCTACTTCGAACCTATGCGTTCGAAAATACGAATGTTTCTGGTACTGAGAAGGCGATATCGAATTCAGAATCATAATAAAATCGATGATTTCCATATCAGTGAGTTTGACAGCTCATTATATTCCGTATTCGCCTCTAGCACAAACAGTTAATGGACAATATTTTCAAATGGCTATCATTTAAACAGTCGACTGAATTTATTGAATCCTGTCAGTTTTATTGAGAATTAATATAAAAATTGTTTATTTGCACTTTAGAAAACATAATAATAATGGATGATCGTTGGTTCTCGAGATGACTGCCATGTTGGATGTTGAGTCGACGACTATTGTCCCAATAATCGTTTTGGCGAACACTCCGATACTGGATGTTGTTAAAACGTTCTAAACAATAGACATTATTCCAAACAAAATCGCTTACCAATAGACGACCTCTGCTTCCTAGGCACTTACCTGCAACAAATTACAAGAGATTACAATAGTTTTTGAACATATAAATCCGAAATAACTCATATTAATATTTAGACCTATTTCATTGTCCTTAGGTAACCCACGAAGCAAAAGACGGGTACCTACTACAAGTTTGACCCCTGTGTGTCAGCCTGTTTGTGGCATCGTAACTCATAAACGGGTGGAGTGATTTCGAAGAATTTTTATTTGAATCGAGTTTTCTTACAGTAGTTCTTAGCTGTGATTGACAAACATCTGCCCAGCCGTTTAAAAATCATGTGGAAATAAAATCAATCATGTTCAAGTTCAAGAACTTGTGGCAGGGATCTTTTGAAATTATGTTATTTTTAGGGTTCCGTACCCAAAGGGTAAAAACGCGACCCTATTACTGAGACTTCGCTGTCCGTCCGTCCGTCCGTCCGTCTGTCACCAGGCTGTATCTCAAGAAAAAGGTGATAGAAATTTTCACAGATGATGTAACGTATTTCTATTGCCGCTATAACAAAAAATACTAAAAATAAAATAAAATAAATATTTAAGGGGGGCTTCCATACAACAAACTTACAGATAATGGTACGGAACCCTTCATGCGCGAGTCCCACTCGCACTTGGTGTACTGAGTTTAGATCAAATACGCAGATTTTTTTTAAGCTACGTGACGAGAAGGCTCACATGTTTCTGAACTCTTTTGGCATTGTTGACTGAATCCACCGTTGTAACACAACTTTGGCGTTACGTTTTCACATGGTCAGTTCACATAGTTTATGACAAATCCAGTTGCTCCACACTAATATCAACAATCATGAACATAGACATTCCAGGACAGTTTTATGTCCATGACTATTGGATGACAGCGTATCGCGCCACCACACACTTCTACAACACAAATATATACACACATTTAGGACCTATATGCTAGCGCTAACACGTAACAAACAATAGATTGTTATTCTAACATTTATTTATAACACATCAAAACCATCAAACTTTGCGAAGAAAATGATTGGCTGCTGATGTCGCGACGCGCGTCGCATTCTTGAGGCACCAGTGTGCGATAATGTTCAGCGAGTCTCGCGTTTTACCAAGCGCCAGCTTCTGCTAATTCATCGATTGTCACGATACAAGACACAAACAACAAATAATTTGTGTACGTCAAATGTCAGTCTAAGGATCTAAGGCTATGTTTTCACTGAAACTTTGCAATGTAGCGATGTAGACGTGTAAATCCACCAATGACGAAACACGCTCAGCAAGGCTAGGCAAGATTTTTTCTTCGCACAGTTTGAGTGAAAACGCGGCATAAGGCTGCCCCAGTTCACTGGAGCAGAGTGGTGGCAAGAAGAGGATGGCACAGCCGTACTACCGCTAGAGCGCTGCTCGCAGCCGTGATAGTAGTAGGATATTACATTAGTAGCATACTATTATTCGCAGAACAAAATCACAATCAGTGTAAGTAAATGTCAGTGCATTAGTTTTACTCGCAGTTTAACGCCAATCAATTTCTCATATAACTTTAATGGTGTAGCCGTGAAGAGAGTCGATGTTGTGCGCGACCTGGGAGTCATGTTAGACACCAAAATGACAATGAGAAATCACGTTGACTCAATTATAAATAGGGCGTATCGTAATTTGGGTTTTGTAATGAGGACTTGTAAACCCTTCCGAAGTTTGTTAAGTATAAAAATTGTATATTACGCATACGTCAGAAGCATTCTTGAATATGCTTCACCTATATGGTCAGTTTTTTATGCGATTCATAAGGATCGCATAGAAAGAATTCAAAGAAAATTTGAATCTCACTTAAACTACAAATTCAGGAAATCTCCTGAATACAGCGATAACTGTCATGAGTACAATCTTCTTTCTCTTGAAGATAGAAGAAAATTGGCCGACATGAGCCTTCTTTATGACATAATTAGAGATCGTATAGACTGTCCTGAACTATTGTCCGGCCTGTCGTTCCGAGCCCCAAGGCGTCGCACTAGACACACCTCGTTGTTCCATGTTCCCTTTCACTCCACTAACTACGGTGCCAATGCCGTGCTATCGCGTCTCCCTCGTCTGTATAACACCGAATTTGCCAAAATAGACCCATTTGTAGGGTCTAAATGTAAATTTAAAAAAGACATTTCTAAGGTTCTAGTAGAACATAAAAGTAATCTGTAAAAAAAAAAAAAAAAAAGTATCCCATCGTTATCTTTTGTTACTACACTTGATGACCTTGTTTCGACTCATCTCGTATAAAATATGTGAAGCAGCAAGATGGTTAATAGATTATAAATAAATAAATAATTAATATATACATATAAAATAAAATTAGGATCTAGGTACTTGTTTATGGGTGGGCGACAGTGGCTTGGCGTCCATAGAAGCTGCTTCCCACCGGCTTGCCCTGTATGTAGAATCTACCCCGGCTTCGCCTGACTTTCTTTCTTTTTGTGACGCCACGCCACTGGTAGGGTGTATGGTACTAGGTATGAGAATTAGATGCCATCGAATTTGCGAGTGCATTGTGAGCGTTTTGTTTTGTTGAGTACCTACTCTTATTACAATTATTATGTTTAATGCTATACTCATATATATCGCTTCGTGATAAATTAATACGCATTTTTTTTTTGTTTATAGTGTGTGCACGGATACATGCATAATATGTGTAACTCGATTTTTAGGAGTAGACAGTCTCTTTAGTGTCTGGCCCTGCGAAATATATGATGCAGCGGTCTGTTAGTGTATTAATATGAAAATACTTGTGACTGACTCCTGTTTCAAATGTATTACCAATGTTGAACATCTGTTTGGAACGGACATGTTGACTGTGTCTGATTCTACTTAGTTTTAAATCTTATTTTTTATGTAACCAATGGATAACTGTTATTGGCCCTCTGTTATGTAACAAACTTTATATCATATGTATATTTACGGCTGTTGTTATCCTGAATACCAATAAATAAATAAAAATAAATAAATAGTCCTCCTCATCGATTTCGACGCCGGCGACCCAATGCAAGTACTATGGACTTCGTCTATTGTGGGCTCTGATATGGCTAGCGATGCCAAATTTAGTTTATGGTTTTTTGGTAATTTAGTTTTATTTTAGGTGATAGTAGTAGTAGGAGATGAAAGTGACCGCAGCCATGCCCACAATGATGGACTGAAGCTCAAGCACGTCGTCGTGGGTCCAGGAGTGCAGGGCAGGCTTAGGTAGGGTAGAGTTCCCCGAAAATCGCAAGTCGTCAAGAATTCTTAGGAAGATTGACTGACTGCGGATCGGATCTGTGCAAAATGGCTCAATCACATTTTTATCATTGAAATAGACGTCTTCTGGGCTTCACAGCCTCATTGGTTCATAATCAGAAATTAAACCGCCTGCTACTCTGACCAAGACCGTTTGACTCGTGAATGACTTTCTTACTGCACTTGCATGTAAATACACAATTTTGAATGCTTAAAAACGTCTTTACTACCCTCCGTTTCTATTTCCCATCAGCGCGGCATCCGCCCGCTTCCGACGACGCGTGAAGCTCATTTCCGGATCCGGACATCTGGTCTAGATACGAGCGTCCGCACTGTGATAGATATGATGTAAATAGGCTACCCATTACCTGTCGCAGGCGACTAGGTACATAAATACCTAGTCTGGGCTAAAATCGGAGAGATTTCATGCGAAGCTCATCGCTTTTGGTCCTATTTGGCAGTGACTTGGACTATGTTCAATATGGGGTGGACTATCTTTATAAAACCTATGGTAATTAAAAGCGATTTCGAGGTAAAAAGTTCTTCAGTTTATCAGCGTCCTATGGTTTTCATGTTTTAGGCCCTGTTTCTTTTTATAGTACTTATTCATTATTGTGTATAAAATGGAGCCTGAATAAGTGTATTCCTTTTCAGGTCAAAGCATTTTTATTAACGGTTTTATTTAGCTTGCCCTGTTTGTTTATAAACATTGATAATGGAATGCCTAAGTGCAAAATCAATAAGTTAGCTAGTTATCTCTTTATAGTTCAGCAGTTTTGCTGCTTTATCTCAAAAGAAAAGACAGACTCCGATCGTCCTCGACAGTCTCATCTCATGCATAGTGAGCACTCCTGACCTTCTGCCCGCTGTCCTCCGTCGCACAAAGGAACTAGCTGTAGGACCTTCCTGCGAGGCGCAGCACAAGTGTAAAACGAATGACATTTGAAAGGATGATGGTATGGTATGGTAAAAGGAGGTACGGTACCTATGTACCAGTGGCGTTACGTCAAAGATGAGGTAAGTCGGCGCAGAATTGGCTTTCTTCTTCTCTAATAACAACATAGAAATATGCTAAAATGCCCTAAAATGTTAAGCCGGTGGGAATCGGATTCATTGGACGTCACGCTACTGATATGTTCCTAATTTTAAGTATAAAGAGGGGTCAAACTCTTGGATTGCGCAGTATAAATTGGCTGTAGCGCGATGAGTTTGACAGCGCTCAGTTAACGTGTGATTATGTATCGTATTTAAAAATATTCATCGTTCTGGTTATAGGTAACTATACTTCGGTGATGGTTAACAATTTTCCTAATGGATATCTTTACCTCTATATTGTTTAATTTAAATTCAAATTCAAATATTTATTGCACATCACATTTTAAATTAAAGATGGAACAGTAGGTATAGGAACATGTGACACCCTTATAACTAAGAAATTTAGTTATTTATAACTAAGAAAGTTTGTGAGAATGTACGTTTCATTTAAACACACGAGATAACCAAAACACTTTTCGACAATATATTGTAGGTACCTTGAGTATCACAGTAGGATAGACGAATAAACTAAAATTTATGGGCGAGTGAAGCCACGGAGAAAAAGTAGAGAATAAATAGAAAACGTCTTTACTGTTAAGGAGGAGCAAGAGGAACCACCAAATTAGATAATTGGATTTTTTCTAATTGCCAGAAATACTGGCAAAAACACGTTCTTAAAGTCCCTGCAACTTTTTTTCATCACATAATTATTTGCATTTCGTCTTCTCTTATCTACGCTATTATATATTTTTATAGGTTTTATTTAGTAGATTTTAATAATTTTTCAGTAGTTTTCTTGATTACTTTTTGCATCGCCTACTCATCTCATTTCATTTATATTTATCCGCTACCCAAAGGTTGTCTGGAAGAGATCGCTTTTTAGCGATAAGATCGCCTATTGTTTGCCTCTATGTAATGTTAAGTGTCATCTGTATTTGTATTTCTTTCTTCTTGAGGTGTGCAATAAAGAGTATTCTATTCTATTCTATTCTATTCTATTCTATTTTCTAACTTGTAGATATTTCTAATTGTTGAGTAATCCAATAATGTTGCTCAAAGCGTACTCGTATATTATAGAAGCAAGCACCCGCCAACAGTATCTCTTCTGTCCCACTTAGGTCACAACACAAGACGAAGTCCAGCTGAGTCGAGCGATAAATTGAATGTCAGGACGCTTGTGACCTAGTTGCCCACACCAGGGCACGCTGTCCCGTATCAAGAACTAGTATGGGTATGTGCATTGGACAAAACTGAAAAGAATAGAGAAATAAAAATTGGGCAAGTGCGAGTCCGACTCGCCCATGAAGGGTTCCGTACCATAATCTATCTCTGTACCGTACCATCAGATTTCTAATTTGCACCCACTTCTAGTATCTCTGTTTGGCCTTATGGTTGACTGGTAGAGAATGCCATTTGGCACTAAGTCCGCCATTTGTACTGATTGTTTTGTGCAATAAAGTTTAAATAAATAAAATAAATAAATCTATAACAAGTTTGTTGTATGGGAGCCTCCCTTAAATATTTATTATATTTTATTTTTAGTATTTGTTGTTGTAGCGGCAATAGAAATACATCATCTGTGAAAATTTCAACTGTTTAGCTATCACCGTTCTTGAGATACAGCCTGGTGACAGACGGACGGACAGCGAAGTCTCAGTAATAGGGTCCCGTTTTTACCCTTTGGTTACGGAATCCTAAAAACAAACTCCAAAATGTTCTTCATCTGTTTCAAAATCAGATTCCCTTTGAGAGCGTAGGTTCATATCCTACCGACTGCGCCATGTTGACGGATGCCTCAATATAAGTCGGATCTAGACTGTTTTTTTATTTCATTGCTTACCCTCATGAATATAACACTATATTGTAACTACCCTCATATGCCACTTTGAACATGTACTTAACTAGATAGATTAGGTTACTTTTATTTATTTATTGACTGACCAGCGATTGATCTCAGGCTTTCAGGTATTAAAATCTCAGTTAACAATAACAATTAAAAAAATAATATCAACTGGGTAGTTAAAATAAATTTAAAATTTTATTTCCAAATAGGTTTCGATATGGGACAGCCGGGTAGATAAAGGGCCCTTCTTCAAACAGAAGACATTCCAGAGTCTTCCTATTCAATTTCACAACTTCCGTGTAACTAGTGATTTGGTGACTGCGTACGGCTTCAGAAATTGTACGAGACAATTGAAGTGAATAACATTTTTATATACAACACTAGCTACCCTCCCCGGCTTCGCACGGGTTCAATGGTGATAAATTATCCATGTATTATACATAAAAACCTTCCTTTTGAATTACTCTTTCTATTAAAAAAACCGCATCAAAATCCGTTCCGTAGTTTTAAAGATCTAAGCATACATAGGGACAGACAGATAGACAGACAGCGGGAAGTGACTTTGTTTTATACTATGTAGTGATTGAACGCATTAACTTCGTTCACCGTCATACAAGTTGGTTATCATCCTAAAATCTTGAGCCTGATCGGAAATTTGAGAAGTGTACAGTCCTCTGAAGATACTACAGATTACATTTAATTCAATCGTCAACCTCCGCCCTTATCAAATGTAGCCATCACTCTCAGGCCTTGTTTTGTCAAGCGTTCCGTTATTGTCAAGTGACGAGCCGAAGTGGGCTTTTTTTAGAGTTCCGTAGACGTAACAAGAAACCCTCATGGTTTCGTTTTGTCTGTCCATCCATCCGAGGTTTAACACTAGACTAGTGCTAGAAAGCCGTAATTTTACACACAACACACAATTAGGGATTCTTTTTTTTTCCTTTACTCTATAATTCTTTAGTGTATATAATACATAATGATAGATTAACTAATTCGTTTGTGAACTATTGTCCCGTTCGCCCCTGTAAGCTAAACTATTGGCTTGAAAATTTTGAAAATCATCTTGTAACATTTGTTGTTAGTTTAAAAGTAATAGTCACCCTTATAATTATTGACACAAAGGAAAATTATGAAAGAAAAATTTAATGCGATCCACTATAATGAAGGCAGGACTCGTACCTACGACCCTACGTTTCCGGCGTAGTGCTCTCCCAACTGAGCTACCACATCGTTACGTCAATCACACCAAATCTTTGGTTCCATAATTCTACGCTACTGGAGCGCCCTTTGCGTCACATATGTCCAAAATGCTTATGCCCATTAGGTACCCTTATTCAATATAACAACTTGGAAAAAAAGTCGAATTCAAAAAGTCTCTCTATTAATATCAGTGCCAGGTTCGAGTGGAGAAAAAAAGTGGAGGCCTTTGCGCAGCAGAGGCACCTAAACAGGCTTAAAAATAATAATAACAATTTAATAATTTAACGACTACGACGAGACTAGACAAAGTACGCAACGAACACGTTAGAGGCAGCTTTAAAGTAGCGCCCGTCTCGGAAAAGCTTACTGAAACTCGCTTAACCCTTAATTTGACAAAAAAATACGGAGGTCGCTACTTCAAGCCTCGTTAAGGTAGAATTAGCAAAAAATTCTGATTCGAAAAAAAATGGAAAAAGATGGTCTAAGATTGAGTGCCTCCTGTGGTACACTGCCAAATTAAGGGTTAAGGTGGTATGGCTATGTCATGCGGAGGGATAACGACCACGTGGTGCAGAGGGCGACGGCTATCCCGGAGGGCAAGAGAGGAAGAGGACGGCCCCCTTTGACGTGGTGGACGAGTATGGCCAAGCTTATGGAGAAAGCCCAATTACCCGACCCGACAACCCAAGATAGATCATCTTGGCGCCGTAGGATAAGGAGAGCCGACCCCACCTAATGTGGGATAAGGACAAGACAAAGAAGAAGAACGACGCAGTTGGCTCGGTTTGTCCTGCCTACTAAGCCGGCGGCCCCGGGTTCGAATCCCGGCCAGGGCAAATATTTTTGTGATGAACTCGAATATTTGTGCTCGGGTCATGGTTGTTCTATGTATTTAAGTATATATTTATCTATATAAGTACGTATATCGTCGTCTAGTACCCATAACACAAGCCTTCTTGACTTGAGCTTAATTTGGGACTAGATCGATTTGTGTGAGGTTGTCTGATATTTATTTATAATTTATTCATTATCTTCATAATAACGGGTACGGAACTCTACACTGAGCATGACCCGACATGCTCATGCCCGGGTATAGCGGCCACGCAGCCCGCGCGGTCCCCAATTGCGCGTGATTGTTACGGCCGCCTCTTTTTGCGAATTGGGGTTTATGTTACAGTTATTGTTACGAGTGTACTTGAGCTTGATCTTGAAAAAACGAAAGGTCAGGAGGTGAGCTGGTTACTTGATATAGTACGCAACTACGCAGCATGTAGTAGTCTCATTTTTTGTCAACGCTCATTTGCTCAAGGAATAACGACAAGAGATCCTGTAAAGAGATAAGGGGTTCGTTTTATGTGCAATAAAGTAATAACATATATAATGCCACACAATTTATCTGCTTTTCCCGTAGGTTGACTGGTAAAGAATGCCTTCTGGCATTAATCCGCCTTTTGTACGATAAGTTTTGCTTGTGTGCAATAAAGATTAAAATAATGAATAACTACGTACAAAGTACCGCTAAGCAGAAAATAAAATTTTGTCATTCAATTTTTTATGAATATTGTGGGAAACCTGCGTGCACTTTAGACACTTTTATTTGAATGCAAAATATGTTAAAAAAAGGTGAACGAAAAACACATCTTTCTTTAAATCCAAAGAGAAAAAAGTAGGTAATATCCCCGTCAAAAACGTACAAAGTCTGCCAACATCCCTCGCTTGTAAAAGTGGTTAGGTAGGCTATGGGAACATTTGGACCACTTAACAAAAAGTAGTCAAGATATCAATACTATTGATATCGTTGATCTGTTCAATTTAGCTGAATAAGGTGCCACTGAGCATAGTGAGCATGCCAATATATTATGTTCAGTTCTTTAGTCGTTCGGTTCACGTCTCAAGTCACTTCAGAAAGGGGTTAAATCATTGGCCACACTTTAGATAGTTGTTGCTGTAACTTTACTAATATGACACGTTAAACAACTCAACGTTAAACTTGTTAAAGCCAGTCTCTTGATAATGTGATTATCTAAATCTGAATAAACGATATCCTTTATTAAGGACAAGGAATTGGAACGAGGGGGTGTTTGCGACGTTTCTGTAGATGCAACGATTCATTTTCCTTCGGAGACGATTGTGAAGGCGCAAGGAATTAAGCGGTTTTAGCAGAGCTGTGCACAAACTTATTGTTCTGCTGTAGGGATGTGTTGTCGCTTACTTTTGCAAAAATATTACCTGTGTTAGTACGTAATGTACTATTGCCCACTTCTGTAATAACCACTGGAGCATTTTCAATCATTGGAGCGTACGAAGTAGATATGATGACGAAGACCACAGATAAGCATTTGCTTTATCAATATCATCATCAGCCAAAAGGACATCGACTGCTGGCAAAGAAAGCCACCGTGGCCACATCCAGAGAACTGCAGTTAGCTTTAGCATTTATTCTTGTGATCATCTTAATGCTGGGTACTTTGTCACTGGTACTCAAGAACTAGCAAAGACATTAAAATACATACAACACGGCTTTATTCACGTCGTGGAAGTCAAATATCGCTCGACTTGTTTCGAATCGGTACGCGATTCATCATCAGGGGCTACGATCAGTCTCGGCGTTGGTCAATCAAAAACGTTTTCCATTGGCCGCCGTATATGTATATAGTACTAGCTTTTGCCCGTGACTACGTCCGTGTGGAACTTGGAAGTATGGAAGCAACCTCGTACAACACGATAGATATCCACCTAATCACCTTAATTAATAAAAGGGATTATTAAAAGCGCCTAAGCAAATGTAAGATCAATTGTGCTTTCGGTCTAATAATTACATTTCCTACAGGGTCATCAATGTCATCATGAATTACTTACTCACTTTTCAATCTTTTTAGGGATAATTTCCAGGATGAAAACTATCCTATGTCCTTCCTCGGATCTTAAACTATCTCCATGCCAAATTTCATCAAAATCGATTCAGCGGTTTAAGCGTGAAGAGGTAACAGATAGACAGACAGCCACACTTTCGCATTTATAATATTAGTCCATACTAATATTATAAATGCGAAAGTGTGTTGTGAAATTTGGTATGAAGATAGTTTGAGACCCGGGAAAAGAAATAGGATACTTTTCATCCCGAAAATATTTAGTGTTCCCGTGGGATGAGCGGGTAACACCGCGAGGCACAGCTAGTGTAAAATAACTCACAAAAAGTTCTAATTAACATTAAGATTGATGATCTATGACTTATGAGGATTGCTGAAGGAACTCAAACGACAAACTGGAGCGTTCCTAATATCATGCATTGAATCCTATAGATTAGGATTTGATTGCGTTATAGTCAGATTTTCCTTATCACAAAGTGATCAAAAGCATTTCAAGCAATAAACATCAGACTTTCTAACTAATATTGCCAGCAACATTAATACAATATTCCCCGGCCAATAAGCCAGTAACAGCACTTCATTATTCCGCGAACAACTTAAAGAAACAAGTTTACCAACTCCAGAGAACGGTTGGTTCATTCGCAACAAATTGTTCATCAAATCCAATCCCCAGCGGTGTAGTGAATGAGATTATCCGACCATCGATCCGCTCACTCACTGAGCGAACCGTTTCTTTCTCGGTCCGTTTAGATTTCAAGCTTGACAATCTTTCAACAAGATGTTATTTATACAACGTTAAGTTATAGGACTTTACAATGTACTGTACATTGTAATAAGTACATACGTATTGAGGTACAATCTCACCACGAGCATTCGCCTGTGACGCATAATTTTTAGGGTTCCGTACCCAAAGGGTAAAAACGGGACCCTATTACTGAGACTTCGCTGTCCGTCCGTCCGTCCGTCGGTCTGTCACCAGGCTGTATCTCAAGAACGGTGATAGTCGTCGTAACTGTCTAGACAGTTGAAATTTTCACAGATGATGTATTTCTATTGCCGCTATAACAACAAATACTAAAAATAAAATAAAATAAATATTTAAGGGGGCTCCCATACAATAAACGGGATAGGATAGTTATTTACTTATCCGGTCCTCCGGTGATCGTCGGGCTGGCTCGTTCCTCGCCCAACGCATTGGCATTGCCATCCAGCGAGGTAACGCGGCCAGCCTTATGGGCACCCTACCTAATGGTAGCGACATAGGGGATATATGTACATATAGTTTAGGTCCCAATAGTTTAAGTTAGGTTTAATTAGATCATAATTTATGTTTGTTAAGGTTTAGTTTTATACTTTTAATTTTATGTATTATTAGATAAACTTTTATTGAGAAACAAATACAGGGTCAGTCTTATCCTAATCACAATTTTAAAATAAATAAATACGTTTATCCATCATGTACCTTTACCTTAGGCACTAGTCGAATAACCCGCCCCGTGTCATTCCCGGTGCGAAGGTTCCCATGACGCTCGCCGCATTACCGCGCTGAATCGCGATGGACAACCTTTGCACCAGGAATGACCCGGAACGAGGGTCTAGACCTCTCTCGCGTAGACGCCGCCCGATCTCCGCGACAAAATCTCTCGCTTCGGACCCCCAACAACCAGTCGTCTCCACAGCAAACGGGACAAATATATAATTACTGGCAAGTACCGAGTACTTGTCCCGCTTCCTACAGGCCGCTACCTCAGCAGCTGCCCCTGCAGACCTGGTCGTGCGACCAAGGTGCGAGGCGGCAAAAGTGCTGACGCATGTAGCGTCCCACAGTAGGCACTTGCCTCTCTGCCAGGGCACCAAGGTCACACCATCAGGTCTCTTCCCATCAGTCCGACTAAGACCGGGAGGCTCCAACAAACACGGAACATTTGCCGATACCAGCGCTCTCCGGATGATGTCGTTGAGAGCGTGATGACGAGGAAATCTCCCAGCACAACGACAACAACTCAGGGCGTGGTGCCCGTTACTCTCCACCCTGGTGCCGCAGATGCATAGATGAGGTTCACAAACATCGCAGCCCAGGCGGAGAGCAACCGCCACCCGCAAAGAATTGTCGTCAAGAAGGGTACCCAGGTGTGGGGAGGGAAGCGCTTGTAGCCACGCTCCGGATTCTGGCCTCGATACTGCGTTTAGTCGCGCCCTCTCCACACCCAGAGCACTCTCCAGCTGACTGTCAACTACGCGCTTCACACCCACTTCATCCCATGACCGCTGACGCTCCGGCTTATCCGGTAGTGCTGCGCCCGGGTTGAGAGCCATCCAAGCAGCCTGCGCCTCGGATGCGTACGGAATGGTTGCTTTGTCCTGGTCCAAAGCGGCAATTTGGGAAACAAGATCCAGGACTCCGCTCGCCGATGCCAAGAAGGCTGGTAAGCACACATCCCGAGCACGCCGAATGCCGAGTCCACCGTTACGGACAGGGAGAGAAGCCTGCTGCCACTGACTCGCGTCGAGAGACACATTGAGTATGACCTCGATTGACTCCTTTAAAATGGAATCGAAGGAGTCAATGTCCTCGGGGCAGAGCCAAGCAGGTACGGTGCGCAGAAAGTAAGTAAGCTTCGGGACCGCGAAACAAACCCGCAAAAGTTATTATTAATTTTATGTTGTTTTTTCTCTAAAAAAAATATATTGATAATTTTAACGGGATTGGTATCGTTAACTTTGCACCTAATTTGTATGGAGCGCTATACATACCAGGTGCAAACTTATCTTAACCACTTAATGATGGAAAGTGCTTGTACGGAACCCTCGGTGCGCGAGTCCGACTCGCACTTGACCGGTTTTTTAATAATATTTTGAGAATTACTATTTGAGACCGAGTGACGGATACGGAAAATTGAGGCAAAGTCTTAGTCGCCATCTCCAAAGAGACAGTTTGTGATATAAGTACGTGAGAGGTATTTGCAGTCGTGGATAAACATTTGATACTTTATTGTTTACTAGCTGTGCCCCGCGGTGTTACCCACTCATCCCAGGGGAACACTAAATATTTTCGGGATGAAAAGTATCCTATGTCCTTTCCCGGGTCTCAAACTATCTCCATACCAAATTTCATCTAAGTCGGTTCAGCGGTTTAAGCGTGAAGATGTAACAGACAGACAGACAGACAGACACACTTTCGCATTTATAATATTAGTATGGATAACATGGGCAAACTCGCGATGAAACGCATACTAGATAAAAGCGTGTAAAATAATATTTATGTTCCTTCTGAAATAAAGCGTTAGTGGGTCTTATCGTGTCCTGAATTTTAACTCATTTGTATCGAAAAAACAAAAAAATAACAAAACAAGACTTGTTCACAATTTGTTTCTATTTACATAAACTGGAAGTCCCTTGAAGATTCTTTCCATTTCAAAGACTCGTTGTCAGTCAATTGTTTGGTTTCGAAGTGATTGCCTTTTAAATCAAATTGGAAACAGAAATAAGGAAGTTTCGAGGAAATGACGAAATGGCGGTCGTTTCGGGATGTTAGTCCTTTCAGGGTTCCGTGTCTGTATTTTACAATACAATACCATACATTACAACAATTCTTTATTGCACACCAACAAGAAAAAGTACGTACCCATAGAAAAACGGATTTATTGGAGTTCAGGCATAAATTAAACGTTTTAATCAATTCATCGCAACAATAATTTAGCCAGCCATTTATATCAACGGTAATTACATAGCAAGCGCCTCGAATCAAATCTACTTGATTGAAGTCTTACTTATGTATTTTTTTCGTCCTATTGGTTCATAATAGATTATTAAATTAAAAAATATATAATGGTTAATATTTTTGCCATGTAATTGACCGAGTGAGATATGGGGTTGAATTCTTAAAAAATAGTCATAGCTAAGCCATTTCAAAAAAATTTCGCGCAGTCGGCTAACAGAGTTACTAATAGTTATATAAGTAATGGCCAAACAATATAACTCACTGCATACACTATTTACCTAAATTTTACGTTATTAGAAGGCATAAAGATGTAAAATATTGAACATATTAACCTCCTCAAACTCCTATTTCACTTAAACATGCAGTTCTAAAGATAACTTTAGACCCATACAGTAAAGTCTAAATCCGCACAAATTCAAACTGTAGTATTTTGCTAAAGTTACTTATAAAAATGGGCCACTAAATCTCTATGGCATAATGCAGTCCAGTAAATTAGCTATTGTACTGATTGCACATTGTGATGATAAAAATGTTAAATTGCGTCTGAAATGTCACGTTGCTCGTAGAAAAGTAATTTACAACACAATTTCAAATCTTTTTGTAATAGTAGGTATAGACTAAGGGGCTACCCGGCAAATTTCACTATTTTCAAAGTGGGTTTCAAGTGGTTCGTCTTCGTGCAATTCCCGTGAAGATCAAACGTAATGTAGCTTAGTATTTGGTCTTAATTTTTGTCTGATAGAATTTCTAAATGACTGATATAACAGGAGACGTCTAAACACCCGTAAAGTCCTTTTTTTAGGTTATGTCGGTAAAGACTCCCTTGTTAGGTGACACCTAGACATGAAACTTATACCAATTAGTGAGTAACGATCATTGACGTAAAAATAATACCTCAATGGTAACGATGTTTAATTTAATCATGTCTACTAGTATTTCAATAAGCTTTATACTTTTTGAGCAACGTATGTTACTCGAATTTGCGCTAATTTTTAGTGCCAGGATCTCGGCCTCTAGAATTGCGATAGTACGGCAAAGAGACGTAAGATGTCGCTAATCACTTCAACGTAGTACGAGCGGTGCCACTAAGATAGCGCTGCATACTTCACGCCGTAAAATCCGTAAAAATGTACGAGCTAATGGGAACGAAAAAAGTTCGAATGCCCAAGGTCATTGAGACGGAGTACGCCCTTAAGGGGTTCCCTATCGTTTGCCCGAATTTCGTATGCCATAATATTCATTTGCCATAAATCTGTTTTTCTCTGTAAACTGAAACTTTTCGGGATTTTCATAAAACAAACCGAACCTAACCTAATGACTTCTCCATGAATAGTATTAAAGAAATCTCGAAGAGTTTATGATTTATGAAATAAAAAGTATATAGCAAATTAAAATTATAGCAACCGATACATTTATGACAAATGAAATTCGGGGAATTGAATCCCCCCTTAGGCTGCGCTTCCACCAGGGATGAGCTAGGATGCGTAGCGAACTTATCCTCGCTCAGCGCAACTGATTGTATTGGTTAACAAAAACACATCCCTCGCTCTCGCTACGCAAGCTCGTACTGGTGGAAAAGCAGCCTAGTAGTGAGTAAGTGACGTATTCCTGGTGGAATGCCACAGTATTAAATAGGTATACCTAGGTAGCTATACAGCTCCGCCGTTATATTTCACGCGGTAATTGCTCGCTCGATTTATGTCCCGCTCTTAATTCCTGCTTCATTACGCTACAGGGCTTTCTCTTGAAGCCGTTCTCACTTTAGGGATTTACGTTTAAGCACTCAGACAAGATAATTATTATCTATATGATATAGTGTAATAAATGTGATTGTATTAATTTTAATACGAAACCGGTTTATACAGGTCGTAGAAGTCTAATATCGCTTGACATGTTTCGAATCGGTTCGCGATTCATGATCAGGAGAGCCGATCAGTCGCAGCGGCGGCCAACCGAGCACTTCTAAGTAAAATCCAATTGCTTTACCGGGGGTCATGATTAAAAAGAAATTCTTGACAGGCACCAATCTGACGACGCATTGTGAATTTGTCAACAACACAATAGATAAAAGCGCTAACGTTCACATATAATGGCAATATCTCCGACAAATGTCTTTACAGACGTTGAATTCAGTCCATAATCGTGTGAGGCCCTTAAAAACAAATAAAGCGTCAATAGATGACCTTTTCTGATAACTTCTACGGCTAACACGTTTTATTCCGGAATTGTTTTACTGGTGATCTTATCCTCTATACGACATACGGACTTAACTCGTAAGTTTTTTATACCCATGGGTTTGATAGTTGAAAGTACAACGACTTTTACTGCCCAGAATGATCACTTTTAGCACGCTACTATAGTTAAATAAAATAAGTAAAGTTGGTTAAGATCCCTGATATTTATTAATGTATGTATACCTATGTATAAACACTTTATTGTACACAACATCTGGGTATAAATACATACAGGCGAACTTATCCCTATTAGGGATCTCTTCCAAATCCGCTTCATTCGGTTCTTTCCTCTAATTTTCTGAAAACGCGCTTAATAATTGTATTTGATTGGTTGTGAGTGTATAGCGCAGCGCTATTGGTCGTAGGGCGTGGTGAAGCGACTGACTGACGTGTATGCGCTAATGAGAGCCGCTATGAAGCACCAAAAGTATGCAATCAAAAGCGAGCGGACAGCGGAGTGGCAAGAGGTGGTAATAGGTGTAAGCGAAAGATCCGAGCGCGCGTCTCGGTCACTCTTATGGCCGCCGCTCGCCCGGCCGTCACCGCACCATGGCATGTGCCGGAGTATAAGTTTTGCGCCGCATAGTGATCCCCGTGGGTTATAGAACAGATTTTACTACCCTTTTTCATAGATCAGCATAAATATAAGAGTCATACTCTTGTTGATAGCTATCTACACCTAACTTCTCTTTATAAAATCAGTCTGTAGTTCCCCTCATAAATATTTCCCGTTTTAACTCAGACGCCGTAATCCCGTGTTTAAACTTGTCGGATTGTATTAGTTAGCTCGAGAACCTTCGAGATAATTAAAATGCAAGCTTTAGAGGGAGCTCCGTAGAACTGTGCCGAGTATATCTGTTTTAGGATACTTTAATCAAGTTCATACGGTTATTTTTGACGACGCGGTTGGCGCAGTTTGCAGACACCTGCCTACTGAGCCGGCGGTCCCGAGTTCGAATCCCGGCCGGGGCAAATATTCTGTGTGATGAACTCGAATATTTGTTCTTGAGTCAAGGATGTTATCTATATATGTATTTATATATTATATCGTCCTCTAGTACCCATAGCACAAGCTTTGCTTAGTTTGGGACTAGGTCGATTTGTGTATGATTGTCCCATAATATTTATTTATTAATTTATTTTATTTATTATTTAATTTCATGCCGTAGAAATGAAGTTGGTCTGACAGAAACATCTCGAGGAAGACCAAGATGCAGCTCGTCACCTCCCTCGTCTTCTCAATCTTTATTTACGGCGCGGAGACTTGGACCCTCAAGAAAGCCGACCGCCAGCGCATCGCACGTGTTTCAGATATGGTGGTGGAGGAAATTTCTCGGGACACACTGGACGGAACACCGAACCAAGAAGTCCATTTTCACTGTTTCTACCGAGCTCAAGATCCCGATGAGGCTTAGCACCATATCAAACTCAAACTCAAACTGTTTATTGCGCACATATTACAACATAGTACAATACTACAATTATAATATGTACCCTGTAAGGGCACAGCAATTTCCTTAATTCTACTTATAATGCGGAGTTCGAGTTCTTTGGCCACATTGCCAGAAAGATAGGGAACAATTTAGAAAAGCTGCTGGTAACAGGCAAGGTGTGCGGAAGACGGCCCAGAGGAAGAAGACCAACATGCTGGTCGGACCAGATACGCTCTATCCTCAAGACCTCAATTTACGATGCCATCCACGAAAAAGTTATTCAGAGAGGCCATGACCCTCAGCATCGAGGATATCGACTAAAGGAGAAGGAGAAATGAAGTTGTCTAATGTATAGACATGGGTAGGATATACAATAAGTAGTGTTGGTGTGAACTTAAAACTTCTAGAAAGGATTAAAAGATTTGTAATATGTTGATTTTATTTTAGGTTCGTAAAATTCAAGACTAGAGTCACATTAATAATTTCTTAGAAAGAGAGCTGCTCCATTGTTTCTTAATAACCGTTTCTTGATGGGATAAAAGCTAAAGCGTCGCAAACAAAGCTTTAGAAACAAACCGAAAAATTGAAGCTTAGCATAATTCTTACAGCGAACATTTCTAATCCTTTAATATCATAATTGCGTTGAGACTCGACCATCAGATGGCCGGGTATCGGATGGCTCTAAACGCCTTAAATTTTCTAGAGAGTTGCGACATTTTGGAACTGATTGTGTACTATCAGGTGAGACAGACATTTAAGCTCAAGCCGTCTACGACAGTAATGTTTGTTTAAGAACCATTATCACGATAAAATGATGAGATATGCAAGAGAACCAAGGTTGTACTTATAGATATAGCTCAGACAGTTGTCAAACTTAAGTGGCAGTGGGCGGAGTACATTGCTCGTAGAACCGGTGGCCATTAGGGCAGAAAGGTTCTTGAGTGGCGACCACGTACTGGAAGACGCAGCGTAAGAAGGCGACATCAAGGTGGACCGACGACCTGGTTAGGATCGTTGACAGAAGTTGGATGAGGGCGGCGCAAGAACGATCGATATCTCCCTCCTCTTGGTCTTCTTCCTTGAATCCTTCCTGTACACAAGAATCTTTTCCAGGTTACCATGCCTGCCTGCCTGCCTGTGCATGCCTTTTACAACTTTATAATAGTACTAGCGACCCGCCCCGGCTTCGCACGGGTGCAATGCTGATAAATTATGCATGTATTATACATATAAACCTTCCTCTGTAATCACTCTATCTATTAAAAAAAACCGCATCAAAATCCGTTGCGTAGTTTTAAAGATTTTAAGCATACAAAGGGACATAGGGACAGAGAAAGCGACTTTGTTTTATACTATGTATATGTAGTGATAGACCCAGACGACCACGAAGAAATAAGGTATTTTTTATTCCCGTTTGCCGCATCACCCTGTATTTGCGATGTGTGCTGTCTGGGAGCGCCGCCAATTACCAGTAAGTGATGGATGGCTCATAACTATATTGGAAGTGCGTATACTACGTCGCCTATGTGTGCGCTAGTTAAGTATAACCGAAGATACTTAACTAGCGACTATAGCAACTACTATATCAGTGGCTACGACTGTCACAAGTTTTTCCGAAATTCTGACACAGTGGGTGAGTAATAAAACCATAGGTATTTATCGTGGAACACCACGCGTAATGAGATTGTCTTGATTTTACTCAATCTTGTTTTTCCTTCTTCTGTCTTCTGACTCTTTACATCCTAGTTAAGCCATGAGATACATGGGATATTCAAATCAAGCCAGAAAACCGGCCTAGTGCGAGTTGGACTCGCGCATCGAGGGTTCCGTACAAACACTTCCTATCTTAACTTCAAAGTCAAGTTTGCACCTGAAATGAGGTGCAAAGTTAACGCAACTGATGACGTTTGTTGTATGAGAGCCCCACTTAAATATTAATTTTATTCTGTTTTTGGTATTTTTTGTTATAGTGGCAATAGAAATATATCATCTGTGAAAAAAACTCTAGCTATCACGATCACGGTTCATGAGAAACGGCCTGGTGACAGACAGACAGAGAGACTGTCAGACAGACGGACAGCGGATTCTTAGTAATAGGGTCCCGTTTTTTACCCTTTGGTTACGGAACCCTAAAAACTAGTGGCTCTGTGAGCTATGGACATCCCGATTATTATTTTAATTGACTTTTTTAATTAACTAAACAATACCAACGAGTTTTGGTCAGACTAGGCCGCCTCGTAAATCTGCCTCCGCTGCAGAGAGTAGATAAGGATAAGTGCAGTGTACCACGAAATTTAGGGATTTTATTAGGCAGCAGTATTTCTGAGTAAAATATGGCGTTCGCAGTAAAAATGAGCGCTTTACGCGGTCATTGGCTGGAGATTAAAGTGAAATATGATGTTTCAGGAGATACACTACATTGTGCGAATTTTTATTCGTCGGGAATGGGCTGTATTTATATGATAATACCCTCCAATATTTACTATGAACAGTTACAAATATAAACTTACTAGCTTTTGCCCGCGACTACGCGTGGAACTTGATAAATGGGATTATTAAAAGCGTCTAAGCAAATGTAAGAGCAATTGTGCTTTTGGTCTAATAATTACATTTCCTACGGTGTCACCGCACACCAACAGAAATGATCACTCACTTTTCAATCTTTTTAGGTATAATTTCCAGGATGAAAACTATCCTATGTCCTTCCTCGGATCTTAAACTATCTCTATGCCAAATTTTATCACCGCAGTCGGGTAAAGCGTATCCTATAACCATCTGTGGATGTCCAGTAGGGTGTTGCTTATTTTCTAACCCCGTACTCTCACCCCCTCATTCTGTTCTAGGACCCGAAAAAACATCACTGATTTTTTATTTATTTTTTTAATTCAGTTTTAGGGTCGCTACCGGCAAGTAAAAAATCTGAAAAAGATATGAGAAAAAAAAAGTGTTTTTCTTTGTATCATAATACTTGCAGAACGTACAATGTACATCGAATTTAGACGCAGCGGTTTCGTACGTTTATTACTATATAGATAGCTATAAAGATATCGATAAACAAATCTGAGAAAACCATTCTGTTGATGCAATCTCTGTCCATTAGATACCCTGTTAGCAATCGTACCCGGATATCCAATATCCGGGTAAAGTGACAGCCGACAGACGGGTGATAGCACCTGCATCTTACTTAGGCTAAGTATACACAGGGTATAATCCAACCCGGATATCCGGGCGAATTGACGGTTACGTATTTGAATATCGAAAGCTAATATATCTAATGTTAAAAAGTCGACGGTCAAAATATCGAAAGTTAAAATATCGAACGATCTAAATATCTACTATCATAATATCGACGTTTGGAATACCTAAAAGTCAAATACCGAATTGCTAAAATATCGAAAGTTCAAAATATCTACAGTCAAATTATCGATATATGTTAATATCGAAACCCAAAATATCAACCATCAAAAAGCCAACGTTTAAAATATCGAAAATTGAAATAGCGAACGATCTTAATATCTACAGTCATTATATCGACGGCTGACATTTCGAAAGCCCAAATGCCGAACGGTAATTAAATTGCCCGTGGACAAAATAGGAGGGTAGATGCGAAATAATAATGAGCTGTGTGTGAAAGTCCGAATCTAGGGCTCTCGCTGGTTAGGACGCGTGCCGACACAGAACACCCTAGAGTGTTTTTGTAAAGCCGGAGGCGCGGAGGGAGTGCAGCTCTCGCCCGCCGTGACAAAGCTCGGGAGCTGTGCGAAGCTGCGGAGTGGAGTACAGGCGACCGCGATTTGCCACGCAAGGGCGGAAGGGCTGCTCTCCCCGCAGCGCCGGAGCTAAGGCAGAGTCAGTTTTGCTCGATTTAGACTCTAGGTTGACCTAAAGACTCTAGGTTGACCCAGAGCAAAACTGACTCTGCCTTAGCTCCGGCGCTGCGGGGAGAGCAGCCCTTCCGCCCTTGCGTGGCAAATCGCGGTCGCCTGTACTCCACTCCGCAGCTTCGGCTTATTGGTCGCCTTCAGCGACCAGCCTCAGCCGCTCCGCTTCGCACGGCTCCCGAGCTTTGTCACGGCGGGCGAGAGCTGCACTCCCTCCGCGCCTCCGGCTTTACAAAAACACTCTAGGGTGCTCTGTGTCGGCACGCGTCCTAACCAGCGAGAGCCCTAGATTCGGACTTTCTCAGCCATTAGGCTGTCATAATATGTAAGGCGATAGATAGCTCTACTATTTTTAGGAACAAATATAATTTAAAAGCATTCGAAATACTTTCGATATAACATACATTCGACGTAATAATATTTCGATATTTCACTTGTAGATATTCAAATTTTCGACATTTCAGTGTTCGACTTTTGAACCTATCGGTAATATAGATATTCGATATTTAGTATTTCGACCTTAGAATCGTTCGAAGTCTCAATTTTCGATATTTTATATGTCGATATTCAGATTTTCGAAATTTAAGCATTCGATAATTGTACCATTCGATAATGTATACTTTCGATATTTTGAATTTCGACGTTATGATCCTTCGATATTCTAATTTTCGATATTTTAACCGTCGATATTTTGTATGTCGATATTTCAATTTTCGATATTCAAATACGTAACCGAATTGACAGCTGATTGGCAAGATCACTGCACTCTGACTAGAAAAAAGGTTAGTATTGTGTTTTAGGTAAATGTATTTTTGTTAGAATTACTGTCTCTCAATCCATCCGCGGTTAATTCGGTCGTAATTGACATAGAGTGGTTTTTAGGGTTCCGTACCCAAAGGGTAAAAACGGGACCCTATTACTGAGACTTCGCTGTCCGTCCGTCCTTCCGTCCGTCCGTCCGTCCGTCCGTCCGTCCGTCCGTCCGTCCGTCCGTCTGTCACCAGGCTGTATCTCAAGAACGGTGATAGCTAGCTACACTTGAAATTTTCACAGATGATGTATTTCTATTGCCGCTATAACAACAAATACTAAAAATTGGGCAAGTGCGAGCCCGACTCGCGCATGAAGGGTTCCGTACCTATACATATATATAATCTATAACAAGGTTGTTGTATGAGAGCCCCCCTTAAATATTTATTTTATTTTATTTTTAGTATTTGTTGTTATAGCGGCAATAGAAATACATCATCTGTGAAAATTTCAACTGTCTAGCTATCACCGTTGTTGAGATACAGCCTGGTGACAGACGGACGGACGGACGGACGGACGGACGGACGGACGGACAGACGGACGGACGGACGGACAGCGAAGTCTCAGTAATAGGGTCCCGTTTTTACCCTTTGGGTACGGAACCCTAAAAATGAAATAAAATAAATATTTAAGGGGGGCTCCCATACAACAAACTTGTTATACCTATATATACATATATATAGGTACGGAACCCTTCATGCGCGAGTCGGACTCGCACTTGCCCAATTTTTACAGTATATTGTGATGGAAAATCTTTAACCTGTTTCAATATAACTATTTATCTCTAGTCTAAATTATAAAATAGGGTACTTGTACACCGGATATCTGAACCTTTATAATAAAAAAATAAAATGTAGAGCATATATTGCAGATATTACACAACAGTAAATGAAAGGAGCTATTTTCAAGTCATTTCATGCCCGCCACGTCGAGCAAACACGCGCGCCGACACACCGTACAATCCTTTTCTCGAAGCCATTCAGACCATTTTCGAACCCCCTGTATCTCGAGGACAAAGCTATAAACCTGAATTTTCATTGTCTTTACGATTTCATTGCGTCTAAATGACTGAAACGATTTCGACGTGATTTCAACTATTTACACAAGTAACTAAGGGTATCTATAGTAAAGTAATAGCTATACTGTAGTAATAGGATATGTTTTACCCAACTACGGAGAAGCAAGCAAAGGGGTTATGTTTTGCTGTCCGCGCAGACGGTGCATTTTCTTTTTTAGTACCTTACATAACTACATGCAATTACTTATCGCCTAGAAGTGTATGAAAAATATATCAACGTATGAAGATGGTAAACAGAACGTGATTCAATACAATAATTTGGAACAAAGCCACCTCTGAAAGTTGCAGTATTTATCCAGGTCCATTCCAAACAAACATCGTCGACAACCCTGACAATAGCTGCTAAGCATCTGTCGCCGGCGGCGCGCGCAGTTTAACAGAAAATAGGGTTGTGCCAAATTTCGCTTGCAATAATTTGATTGAAATGATATTGATTTTCATTTGTACGGGTTGTGCAGGTATTCTAGTAATTGAATTCCTTTGGAAGCATAAATGAGATTTTGAATATGTTAAAAATATTTTTTGTGAAGGGTTTGATTTATTTAATCTTGACTGAACCCTTTTATTTTTGATCAAGTATTTTCTAATAGTGAAATCATCTTTCTGATGTTAATGGTTCAAAGCGGTAAGAGCTAATTACTTTAAGTTTTCTTGTCAGAGTACACCTTTCGAATAGGTCGATATAGAAAGATAACTTTAAACAATTTATAGTGACATTAAGTTATATCGACAAATTATCATTTTGAAATAGATCAACTTGCACAATTAGATCAATTAGCAATTTCTGACTCTTAGAGCACTCTAAATGTGTCCCATACAGACATTTGTTCTCAATAAAAAATAGGATCGATTGACATCTTAAATTACTATTTTTTTCTCTACACAATTTTAACCGGGTTCGATTCCCGGTTCTGCATGATATATACGAAAAAAATGGAATGCAGTTTTTAATAAATCTAAAATCGAAGCCATGGTTCCTAAGAACAGATTTCCCTATCTCTTATAGTTTTCGTTTTCTTCCTGCTGACCCATTTGGATTGATCACCCGATATAATGGCGATACTTTGGACATAATGTCCTTAGAAATGTTGAATTTAGCATCTAGATCACGCTCAAGGTGATTCAATAACGTGTTCCTTTATTGCCAAAATGAAGAACAGTTAACATTGTTCTCCGATATCATTCTGTTTGAGTAACACGTTATTATGTAAGTAATATTCTACCTCAGGCATCCCGGTGATGTACGCGATTTCCCGCACATTCCTGGAAAATACACACAAAGTAAACCTTCCAGCTCACGTCACAAGGGCGTTACTGTAGTTCTTTTTGTTTGAGAAAATGAGACCGAATGCTTGACTTAGAAATGTAGTATGCGCCGTAGAATCTAAAACATTTCTTGGCATTTTTGTTAATATATATTTATTTATTTTAACAGTTGTTATCCGAAACTGTCAAACATACCTACATTGCTGTATTGAAAGAGGTTTATGCAGAATCAAAGCCAGGTGTTGAGCCGTCGGTCGGCTGTCACATTACTCGCGGTGATTGCCGGATATCCGGGTGGATCCGGATTGAGCCGGGATGGAGTTGACTAAACAAATCACTGGATTTATTGTGTTAGACTCTGGGCTTTTGTCTTTGTTTATCATCGTGAACAAAGACGCAGGGCAATTATTATTTATATTTTATACACTTTTTTTAAAGTCAATCGTTGTTTACAATTTTTACAACGCGAAAGCTATTTTTCGCAAGTCATATAGGTACATTAGGTGCATAAACTTTTATGCTATTATAAATGTGTTTACTAAATTCAGTGGCTTCGGTCATTAATTCCAAGAAAAAATATTTTCAGTGCGATGAACAGTCAAGGAAATAGAAATACGTACCTTCTTCGCTCTTATCACAATGACAATAAGGGTCAGTAAGGTACACGCTTCAGATTCCTTTACTGTACAGTTGGTATCTAACGTACGGGTTTGGGTGGGTTTATAGGTATAATACTACTACGTACAGCGCTATCTACTGTTTAGAAAGTATTTGCACTCTCAACACACCAAAACGACTGGACAGATTTTTATGCAGGAATCTATTCCCAAGGAAAACCTAAATAGTAAGCTGTCAGAATAATGTTACTTATGGTATTTTTGGTAAATTTAACGTCATAACGTGCGTTAAAACAGGATTCGAAGTGTCGCGTTTCGGGCGGAACAATTCGAGAGAACTGTAAAGGAATTTCATAGAAAATTGAAGGCCTAGGCCGGGAAGTATTTTTTTTAAACATGGCGTCTGTGTTCATGAACTTGCTAAACAGCTGAATTATGTTTTTTTGAGTGGTGTATTTTTTTATTTCATTGCATATGTTTGAGAAAAGCACTATACATGCCTTAGCCGTGAAAAGGGCTTGCCAGCTTCTGCGGTAATGTACTATAAAAGTAATAAATGGTTATAAAGTTCAATGATTTATCCATAAATCTGAAATATAATCTGCTTTGTATGAGACCGTGGTAACGCTTGTGTTCGCTGAGACGATCAAAAAGAGTCTCCCGTTCTAGTTAATAATACTATACTTCAACCCCAGTGTTTTATAAGAACTTTGATCTTGCTTAATTAATAAAAAAAACTTGCATATTCATCCGCAAACCGTAATAAAAGGCTTTAGTACGCGTCTCCGCTTTCAAAGGCTTTGTAGCAAAAATATGTTTTCTTTTTCAGCAAACCTGGAAAACATTCTATCAATAAACTTTTAGAGATAACTATGGACTTAGGGCGAGCAAAGCCCGAGGCGGACCTATATCTCGTCAAAAATTTAATGACATTTCGGGACGAAATTGCAGGAAAAACGTTTTATTTTGGAAAAATATCGAATTACATTGCCGCGTTAAATTGAGCTTGCTCGGACAAGTTTCAACGGAAAATCCTAAAAGTACTTTTAGTACCTATGTATTTTTTTTATCTAGCCTGTTTGTGTGTGTCCCACTGCTGGGCAAAGGCCTCCCCTCTTTCTCTCCAGTCGTCTCGCTGAAGAGCAAGTTGCTCCCAAACGTTCTCAAATGCGTACAGGTCATCCCGCCATCTCCGTTTCGGTCTGCCTCTGCACCGGTACCCATCCTGCGGTATCCACTCAGTGGATAGTTTGGCCCAACGTTCCGGATGCATTCGGCAGACGTGTCCTGCCCAGTCCCACTTGAGCTTGGCAGCCTTGACACCCACATCTGTAATGCCTTTTTTGGAGCGCAGTTCAGTCTTTCTGACACGATCAGTCCTGCGAACTCTAAGTATGATGCGCTCCATCGCTAGCTGGCAAACCTATGTATACTTATACAAAATAAAATGCTGGTTATAATTAAACTCATTTATTCAAAAACCATAAAAAAATTCAAATTACAAAATAATAATCACTTCACTAAATATAATATACACAAACACAATATTGTGCTGGTTATTGTATTTTCATGATAGGTAATTTCTATTATCAGCACGAGTTCGCGTTGTTTGCTAATGAAAACTTAGCGTCGAGCATAACTATGAATATGAATACTCCGAGTAGAAACTTATTTAACCTTATCCTGTTTCACACAAGTAGTACTTTCTCTTCACTTTGTTATTATATTTTGTAAGAATCGAGTGGTATTTTTTCGAACAAATTAATTTTGTTTTTTTTTCTTTCTAAGAAATATAAGAATTCTAATGAGGCCTATAATTTGAAATGGAATTGGCAGCGTGTGAAAGCGCGGGCGTTTAGAATGGATCTATGACTTATAATCGAGATGGCTCACGAAAAAAAGCTTTAGCTCAAAGTTGAAAAGGAAGAGATCATAGTACGAATATAGACATTCTATTTATTACAGAGTTATTTTTAACTGTTTTTGTGTACAGTGCAATATAGAAAACAGTTTAACATACTATTTTTACATACCGAGACGATAATAAAATAAAGCCCCAACACACCTAACGAAATGGGATCGTCTTGAAATGACTCTTCAAAACACTCTTGAAAGCCACCTTTCAAAGAAAAGAAAGCCGGGTCTAGATCGGATGGCTATTGACACAACATATTTTATTTGTGATATTACGGATAATACTATTGATATCGTTCTGTAAATCCATTCTTCCCCTCGTAAGCCATGACAAAACGTGAATGTATTATTTAAGAAGGTAATGGCGTGAATACGTATGAACACGGTGAGCGCTAAAGAAAAGTCAAGTAATTAAATATTTATTTTGCAGACGCCAGAACTAAAGAAGTTCTCACGTTGTCAATTATCTCAACAAAAAGTACATATTTTGTTGGAGACGTGAGAGTAGCTGTCAAGGAGTAAATAACGATTTACTTTTGGCATTTGTTGTGTTCTTGATACGAGTGAGTGAGGCAAGCGTTTCACGCTTTGCGATAGAGACCGCACCGTGATCAATTTAGAAAGTTTTTTTTTTTTACATATTTTGTCATTAAAAAAACCGTTAAAACTCTAAATATCGATAAAAAAACATGGAAAAATTCCGTGAGGCAAATAGATTTTATAATTTGTTATCGTATAGACCTACCGCAACCCGCTTAAGGTGGTATTGCCATATCATGCGGAGGGATAGCGAAGACATGGTGTGGAGGGCGATGGCTCTCTCCCAGGGCAAGAAAGGAAGAGGACGGCCCCCTTTGACGTGGTGGACTAATATGGAGCTTATGGAGAAAGCCCAATTACGAGAGTGACCCCATCTAATAATGTGGTATAAGGACAAGACACAGAAGATAGATTACCTACCGCATTTTAGATGATATCGCTAAATTGCTTGAACATAACAGGTCTGGGATTTCCCCTTTCTCACATACCAGATTAAAAAGGCAAAAATCTGTTATTATTACAATAGATTAACTATTTTCTGCAGACGTCATTGTATGTGATGAGCAATATAATCCTTATCATAATGATAAATTGAGGTGGATATTACGTGAATATACATTCATTTTATATAATATGTCAAAAATAGAAGAAGAAATAACGAAAAGATTAATAAATATAAGAATGATTTTTAAAAACATCAAACGCCCATAATACTAATCTTCCTTAATCTATGGTGAAGAAATTCATGTGATAAAAACCATTTTACCCGCGCAATTAGGTAAAGATGAAAGGTGAGAAGATTGTCAGATCCTACATATTAGTCACATGAACCAAGAGTCATAAGCTTACGGTGTGAGATTATCTTTACGCCACCCAATTCGCCGAATTCGTGTTATCCAGTCGCCCGAAGATTTAAGCATACAACCCTTTGTATAGTAATTCTGTGGCTTTGTTTGTGGATTTGTCAAATCTCGGTTCGCTGGCAACGCGCCTTAACATATGGCGGGATGTGGACGTGACACACGATAGATCACGCCAGAGCGTGACCCATCTTTCACGCACTGAACTAAATGCAAGCATTGATTTAAAATACCCCATTGACCCTAATTATTGTATAGTATTTGGCGGTTCACACTCACGTGAAATTGTCAGGAACGGCCCGACATGTTTCGAACTCGTATGGAGCTGTTCATCAGGGACTGCTACCCGTTCAGCGGCGTAGTAAATTCGTCACTGATTTTTTTGACCCTATCATAATAGGGTATTTTAAATCAATGAATGGAAGACACCTTTTATCGCGTGACTCATTTTTGTGTCACGTTTAAATAGAAATGTAGCTAAGGAAGTCTATGATCTAAAACTACATTATGCGGGTTAATCTATACCTTGCTGGATTGCTCAATTTGGATTTATTGAATGAATAGTCCGGGTTCAGTAAACGAACTTCCTTTGAAGTGACGTTTGATGACTATTTTAACGATAACAACGACATCGCTTTCTATTTTGTCCCAATGTTTCATGTCACGTCAACGTGAGATGTGTTTTATCTAAGGCTTGATTTTACTAACATTTATTATGGTTTATTCTTAGAATTTATATTATAAAGTTTATATATGGCTTTTTGTCTCCTAATCTCGGAGTAAGTCCAGTTTGGTTGAATCCAGCCTAAGTCATGTTTAATTACCGTTCTATAAGCCGGTTGTTGCATTATCGAGAGAAACCCATATTCAGGCACTTCTATTTGAATTCGGGACGGCCGGGCCTAGACGCCATATTGGGCCGAATACCTTATACAAAACGTCCCGTCGTTGTAGAAAATTGGTGCTACTTACGCTCTCCTGTAGATAGACTGGCGAGACTCGGTAATCGCATTATGCGGATGCTTGCCAAATCGAATTAGGAGCCAAGATCAACACGACTACGGGCTGTATTCGACGTTTGTAATGACGTCTGCCTAAAATCTTGCAACTATAAAACTACTGCAGCGATATGTTATACTTGAAGTTATAAACTGCACCATCTAAGATGTATTAACAGAAGAAATTGACAACATTTCATAATATTATAAATAATAAAATACTAATCTCAGGAAAAATATAAAAACAGTGAATAAGTCCTCTTTCTAAGTGGAATACAGAAAAGTAATAAAATTGTAGTATAAAAAATATGAAATTTAGTCAATTGTAGGCAATCTTGTGTGTTTGTAACTAATACAAATTCGCTACCAACGTGGCCTCTTTCTTCCTGACGGTTATGCTAGTACTACTTTAGTACTATAATTGTTTTTTTGATAATTCATTAGTATCAAGGAATCAACATTGATATAATCCGATAACGCAAAAAACATAGGGACCAGCATTATATGTAATGCTGGTCCCTATGTGCAATACTTGGGGTTAAGCCCTACAAACAATCTCAGGCACCACCAGAAACTGTGAAACCGTCCAGTCTATTAAAATACATACGAATCGTCGTTGAAGTCGACTATCGCTCGACATGTTTTAAATCGGTACGCGATTCATCATCAGGGTTTTTCTGTATAAAACCTTTCAGTGTAGTATGTTCCGGATTGAATTGTTCTTAAAATTTCTCTTTCATAACATAACATTTAAACAATAATTCGATAGGAATGAGTTTCAGTGGCAGTGGACTGACCACATTGGTAAGGGGTTGAAATTATCGACTAAAACCATGAACGTTCTCGTAATTCCTTGCCAAATATACCTTTTGGATGAACCCGAAAGAAATACTGCCCTTATGTTAGTTAGCGTTATTATTATTGTTGTAGTTATATTATGAGTGTATATTTGACATAATTGAATGATTATTATCTTATTATATGTTTTTATTGACGATCATAATATCAAGATTCATGTAAATTAGCTTAGGATAGGTAATTTATAATGTAATTTGTTATTATGAAATAAATAAATCTAATCTAATCTAATCTAATAACAAATATTTGTGTTTGGAAGATCGTGCCCTTGGATAACACGAATACATTATGGCTGATATAAAAACAAATGCAATCAAAGTTGTTTGTGCAGTGTCTAAATCAGAATCCGCATGTCGGTCTCCTTGTTTGTGTGCTGCTAAACTGATTGTATAGCTAGTTATTAAATGTATTTCTCAATCGTCATATTTTATAAATTAGTCATAAAGATTAGTCTTGTAACTCTAGTATTTTTTTTCCCAAAAGGCTTGAGCAATCTATTAACCTACCTACATACCTCCACTACTAAGCTACGTACGCGATTTCTGAGACAGGTTGCATAATAATCAATTACTTTACTGGTTCAGTTAATAGTCTTGCTTAATTGTAACAATATGTTACGTTTACTTGCGTTTATAAATACGTACAATATATTGTTCCTAACTGAGAATCTATTAAGCGATTAAACAGGGTTTTCGTTACAATATGATCTCTGCAAATTAATACTGGAATCACTTAATTTCTAAGCAAGGTTTATGGATTCAAGTGATAACGTATTTGTGTTCATCTGTTGCTCATTACATGGTAGTTACGTAAACTTTCATTCCCTATGATAATTGTCTCATTTTTCTCCTCATTAATGTCTATATTTCTTTAAATTGAAAAAAAAAAAAACAATATAGAATATCAATCACCACTAATAAACAGTCAATCACAGAGCGAGGGCAAGAGAAAATCTATTTATAAGTTTATAAACCCAAATTGTACAATCCAAGCAGGTACTCGTACGCTATTGAACTCAATCTCATGTCAGGACAGCGACATGAATACTGAAAATCTGTATTGTTTAAAATTGTATAACAATTTTTTGATTATTAAGGGTAGCTTTGTTGAAACATAAAACGCCATCCTACATAAGGAGTTCAGCAGCGTA
Source organism: Apotomis betuletana (assembly GCA_932273695.1). Classification (NCBI taxonomy): domain Eukaryota; kingdom Metazoa; phylum Arthropoda; class Insecta; order Lepidoptera; family Tortricidae; genus Apotomis; species Apotomis betuletana. Next base: position 287,598 of record OW026318.1, on the reverse strand, counting down.
AAGCATAAAGCATATAATAAGTTAGACAAATACATACATTTCGCACGTACTGATCAAAGGTCCTCACCGCAGTCCTGCCGAGTAGCAGCGCATCCATCTCGCTCTCCGGCACCGCCACCACCGCCACCGTCGGCGCCGGACCCGCCTTCATTGACGCGTTCATTTTCAATGTTATCTACTCCGATAATGGGTCCAATTTCAACGGAGCGTTTCACTGCTATATCACTTTGGATATCATCTACAAACGTTTTTATCTTGATTCTTTCGTCAAAAGCTTAAGTTTCAATGTTTATTAGGTACGCCACTTTAATAGTCATCACTCACTTTTATAGGGTTCTTTGTCTACATATACTTGCAGCACTATTGTGAAATCCTTCTCTGGCAATATAATAACAGCGATAGCTAGTTTATCGTTAAAATAATTCCAACAGTGCTTTGAGATCAATGTTCTTGTTTAAAGTACGTCATACATGTAAACACTCAGTCTCTACCTTTTTACTACAACTATATCACTACCGAGTTCAATTTTCAATGCAGGCTGACTGTACTTAATGCGATAAATCTGGATTTCCGCTTCTATGTCCTACAGCACTAAGTTTAAAGTCTAACACCAATTTTAAATAAGCCAGACTGGAATGTACACATAAAATTTTCAATTTAATCACATCGGATTGGAGTCCAAATTTGTTTAACACACTTGTCAAGTTGAAAGTTACTTTAACACATTGGATTCGAAGAGTTAAGTCCTTTCGCTTAAAGTTGGTTATAAATTAGGCTTGGAAAGGTTGAGCGTAGTCTCTTGGAAGAACACGCGTGATTAGCGGATTATCCGAGATTTCAGGCGATTTTAAACGTTCACTTCGCGACAGGCTCCCTTCTTTACACACTTGATTGTCTTTAGGCTTTTATTGTTAAAAATATAACATCACTTTATCACATTTTGCACCAGTCACCGATTTTCATAGGATCTCAAATTGTTTTAGAAAAATAATTGACGAAATAAAATCAGAACTGATATGATGTTTATTGTCTTCTGCTAAATTGACTACAACTACGCCATCTATTGTTTTACGTTCTACGGGGTCTGTATAATTTAGTCTAAAACTGGTTCCACTGTCAGAGCTGTCACTGCTGTCACTTCTTCCGTTTGTTCCCGTTTCAGTCTTTATCAGATACTTTTCTGACAGTTCCGGGTGATAAATAAAATTCGTATTTTGGACCTTGGTTACTGGTGATATTTACTTGACACTAAAATGTACAGAAATCTGAAATTCCACATGAATAGGTTTGTGGTTAATGTGGAAGCTATTCAAACTCGACAGATACCTAATTTGTTCTGTTGATTTTTCAATCATAAGCAATTTATAGGTAAATCAGCAATAGTTCAAGTACGAGCTCAAGGAAAATAAATTTTTTTAATTTTTTTTTCATTTACTTATTTCAAAAAAGCATGGTACACATTTTACAACTAATTTCGCCAAACACGAAGTTTATTGGCGAGTATTGCACTCACTTTTTTAACATTAGTACCATTAAAATCTTAACTAGGACGCCTTTTAACGAAAACGATCCAATCCACACAAAAAGAAATGATGTGAGCTGTACACTCAGGGTTCAAATTTTAATTTTTGTTTTGTGCGGGTTGGATCCCTATCCTTAAAATACGTTCACTTAAACTTAAAAGTAGGTAGGTAACTATTTGCCAGACACTTTAGATTCTTTAGAATCAAACTAAGTAGGTAGGTAGTAACCATAACAGTAAGTGTTACACTAAGACGGGGCATCTAATAGCATCTTTTTTAATCTATTCTTAAAAATACTTTTAGTGGCGCATTCATCTTCCGGAAAGATAGAATTAAATATTCTGGGTATTAAATATTCTCTTTTCCTTTTACCATAATAATTATTTGCTTTTGGTTCCGTGTAGGTATTACGTGACGTTACTCGAAGATTTCGCGTGTACACTCGGACAGTTTTATATTCAGTTCTTTTGAATTGTTCCGTTGCTAGTATATATTTAATTTTTTCGTGGATTGGAAGAATATTTAGTTTTTTATATAAGTCCATGTAGTTATTACCAGCACAGCTGTTTTTGGTATTTTTATCAACTATATTTTTTATCAGTCTAGTTTGTAGTTGTAGTATCTTATCAATATAAGTTTTGAAAGTACGTCCATAAGCAATGATTCCGTATCCAATTACCGCGTCCGCCAGTGCATGATATAACATATGTAATATTTTCTTATTGACTACTTTTTTTAAACTAATAATTTTACATAATATTGATCTAAGTTTATTACATACTATATCTACGTGAAGTTTCCAATTAATATTTTTATCTATAGTTAGGCCCAAATATTTATATTTATCCACTAGTTCTATTGGTTTACATTTACAATTTAGTTTTCCGTTATGTAAGCAATCGTACGTATGTCCTACAATCCTAACTGGCGGTTGACTTGTTTTTATATATGGGGAGTTTATAAGCATAAATTTGGTTTTTTCTATATTTAACAGTATACCGTTGTCGTGCGACCATTTAAGTATGTTCTCAAGATCCTCCTGTATATTATTTTGTATGTTTGAAATATTTTTATCACCATAGACTAGGCAGGTATCATCGGCATACATGTAAGTGGAGCAGTTCCGTACAACATTGGTAACGCTGTTTACATGCATGATGTACCCGACCGGGCCGTACACGGAACCGGTCGGGACACCGGTACGTACCGCTGCCTCGTCGCCGCTGACTCCGTCCACGGTGACGCGCAGGGTTCTTCCCGTCAAATATGTACGGAACCACTCCAACACTGGACCACGAACACCACACTCGTCCATCGCCTGCAGGAGTTGTTCGTGGTCCAGTGTATCAAATGCTTTCTTAAAATCAATAAAAAGCACTCCTACATACTTTTTATTATCTAGGTTGCTATATACTTCATCAGTAAACCTAGCTAAGGCAGTAGAAGTACTTCTATTTGGCCTAAACCCATGTTGTGCATCAGAAATAACATTATTTTTTTCGAGGAACGTACTCAGCTGTTTTACAACTACTTTCTCCACAATTTTATTGATAACAGGTAAGATAGCTATCGGTCTATAGTTAGCATAGTCTGTGTGGCTTCCTTGCTTGTAGATTGGTCTAATGAGTGACTTTTTTAGTTCGTCCGGGTATTTACCGGAATCTATGCACATATTCACAAAATTTGCTAAAATTGGACTGAGAGAGAATAAATTACTGCGTCAAAATAAGATTAAGTACGTGTTAAGAACAATTAACTTTATACACATTTCTTCTATGCTTAACTGTATTTATCGTACCATAAATTTTCTATAATCCTATCTCATGTATCTTAACATACATGAGATACGCGTAACAGCTCTAAATCGTATTTTTTCGAGTACCTCTATGGACCCACATACCAGGTTTTTTAATTTATCTAACCAATTTCCTGTACGGGCCTGTCACACAACTCATGTAACTGTGATTTTGCCATGGTAAATTATGCTTAAATACTGTATCTTAAGTTACATCAATTAGGCGTGACAAGGTTTGTAAACGTCGCGCAAATTCTATTACAGGTAACTTAAGATACTCGATTTAGCCGCGACTGGATTGCGCGTGATCCTGCTTGTCACTCGTCGCGCGCGCAGTACTTTCTCTACCCGTCTCTTTCTTCCGCCCCCGCTCCGACCTGTATCGGCGACGAATTAGTGTTTAATTTCGTGTAGCAAGCGATCACGGTCATTACGCGGTGTCACAAAATAATTGTTAAAGCAGTTTTCGTTTAGTTAATTAGTAGTTTGTGCACTTTTTGACGACGTGGTTGACGCAGTCCGTAGTGCACCCGCCCACCGAGCCGGCGGCCCCGGGCTTAAATCCCTGCCACGGCAAAACAGTTGTGTGATGTGATGAAATCGAATACTCATGCCTGGGTCATGGTTTTTGCATGTATTTAAGTATATAATTATTTATCTATACAAGTAACTACGTATTAGCCATCGTCTAGCACCCATAACCGGTGATCGGCATGGCCCGTGTAACACCGCGGGTTTAAAATGAAAATAATGATAATCCTGCGTTCGTGATTGAAAAATGTATGTAAGTTTAATATCATTAAGTTAAATTTATATTCATTATAATCAAGTTCGTCTTTTGACGCCGAAAACCGCGATGTGCCTTATCTTGTGCCTTTGGGACCAGATCGATACAGCCACAAACCAATCAAAGCCCCGGTACTAGACGAGGATACACATAATATTCAAATACATATAATAATATAAAGATAGCATCTCCGAGGACAAACATTCGAACCCATCACACTAACACCCGCCCCGGCCGGGACTTGAACCCAGGACCGCCGCCGGCTCAGCTCGCAGGCGCACCACAAACTGCTCTGGAACTGCCACTTTGTAGCTGGGTTGGGTAGGTAATTTTCCTTGTTTGTTCAAAAAAATAAATGTGACTTTTTTTGATAAATGTATGTTACATTTTTTATCATTTTAATTTGTTTGCACCCATATGAAAAGACTTACAATATGATTGTTTATTCGTTTAATAAGATTTTTTTTTATTTCGGTTCATTTTAAACATTTGGTTTACGTTAGCAGACGTTTCTAATCTGCTTTATTAAAAATAAGAAATTATTTTGTTGTGTTTTTGATGAAAGTTATCTATTTTCGTTTCTATGTATATTTTCTTTCGTACCTGAATAATTTCAATTAATAATTAATGTTATCGTTCTGAAACAAAATATACGTATTTTTTTATGAATAGCACGAGTTATTTTTTCTCTTTTAATAAGTACCTACTTAGGTAAAAATATTTCTACTTGCCTGCCCACTTCCTTGTTATGGCATTATAATAAAATTATACCATGCAGCCAGCAGCAGCTTTATAAATATAATTCGCATTTCACGCCCTGATATGCCTAAGTCATGTATCTTTAGATACAGATTGTTGCATGACAGGCTTAGTATGGCGAGCCTGTCACGCCTAACTCTGTTAGAGCTCATAAATAAATAAATATACACATATAAAAATATTTTCAACACAGAAAATATGCATTAGCCTTTCACTGATATATCAAAATATATATTTTTTAATTATTGCATGATATCGTTGAATACCGGTACTTAAGGTCCTCCAGAAGCTCTTTAATTCCGTCTTGTCCGAGGGCAAAACGCCTGAAGCATGGAATAGAGGCGAGGTGGTACTGTTCTTCAAGAAAGGTGATAAAACCCTATTGAAGAACTACAGGCCCATCACGCTTCTAAGCCATGTTTATAAGTTGTTTTCAAGGGTCATCACGAACCGTCTCGAACATAGACTTGATGACTTCCAGCCTCCCGAACAAGCCGGTTTCCGAAGAAGCTATAGTACCATAGACCACATACATACGCTGCGTCAAGTTATACAGAAGACTGAAGAGTATAACTTGCCATTATGCTTAGCGTTTGTGGACTATGAGAAAGCCTTCGATTCGGTGGAAACATGGGCGGTGCTCGAGTCACTTCAGCGATGCCATATTGACTATCGGTACATTGAAGTGTTGAAGTGTTTGTATAGTAACGCCACCATGTCGGTCCGAGTTCAGGAGCAGAGCACAAAGGCCATTCCATTGAGAAGAGGCGTAAGACAGGGGGACGTTGTGTCCCCGAAACTGTTTACGGCCGTTATGGAAGACGCCTTCAAGCTCCTGGAATGGCAAGGACTTGGCATCAACATCAATGGCGAATACATCACTCACCTTCGGCTTGCCGACGACATCGTAGTCATGGCAAAGTCGATGGAGGAACTCAGCATGATGCTCGATGACCTCATTCGAGTTTCTCAACGGGTGGGCTTAAAAATGAACATGGACAAGACGAAACTCATGTCAAATGCCAAGGTTGTGCCCATCCCAGTCTCTGTTGAAAACTCGGTACTCGAAGTTGTTGACTCATACATCTACCTAGGACAAGTGGTCCAATTAGGTAGGTCCAACTTCGAGAAAGAGGTCAACCGCCGAATCCAACTCGGCTGGGCAGCGTTCGGGAAACTACGCAATGTCTTTTCGTCCGACATACCTCAGTGCCTCAAGACGAAAGTCTTCAACCAATGTGTGTTACCAGTGATGACTTACGGCACCGAAACGTGGTCTTTCACTATCGGCCTCATCTCAAAGCTCAAAGTCGCTCAACGTGCAATGGAGAGGGCTATGCTCGGGGTGTCTCTACGTGATCGAATCAGAAATGAGGAAATCCGTAGACGAACTAAAGTGACCGATATAGCTCACCGGATTAGCAAGTTGAAGTGGCAATGGGCAGGCCACATAGCACGCAGAGCAGATGGCCGATGGGGCCGAAAAGTGCTCGAGTGGAGACCTCGGACCAGCAAGCGCAGCGTAGGACGTCCACCTACAAGGTGGACAGATGACCTTATAAAGGTCGCCGGAAGGCGCTGGATGCAGGTCGCTTCCAACCGGTATATATGGAAGTCCAAAGGGGAGGCCTATGTTCAGCAGTGGACGTCCTATGGCTGAGATGATGATGATGATGATGATCGTTGAATTATCAACAATTTACGAAAAAAAACTTTAAACTGCTTTTTCTCAAAACTATGTTTTTTGAGATACATGAGATAGGATTGACACGGCAGTATAGTAATACAAAGTATATGAAAATTATATATACGCTTTGTGAAATTTTTGTTTTACTGTTTACGATTCAAGAGATCCCAGTGACAAACAGACAGTTAGAGAGACAAGCTTCGCACAAAAGTAGTAGTGTGTGTGTGTATGTGTGTGTGTAGTAACCTTAAAAACGAATACAACTGTCGCAAACTTTCCCAATAACGTTTATAACTAAGGTAATAGTTGTCAAGCCGAAAAGGTCAAACTTATCCAATCACTGCCATTCTTGTTCTTTCGCCAATCTCGATAATTAATAGTTGGCCAAAGTGGCAACCGTTGGCCGTCTCGAGGTTCCGCCGCTGATTGAGCCCATTATGTAGTAGAAGCTAATTTTAACAACTTCTCCAGCAATAAATAAAAGTACTAGATGGCTTCCTCCACTACCCGGCATTTCATTTGCCATGGTGGATTGCCGACGGCCTGGTTAAGATCGTAGGTAGGCAGAAATTGGATGAGGGCGGTACAAGACCGATCGTTGTGGAGAACTTTGGGGAGGCCTTTATCGAGCAATCGACGTTTATCAGCTGATATGATGATGGACGCTGTCGCTCTTGAATGAACTGGCTATCCAAAGCCTTGAGGTCGACTCTTTTTGCAGCGCTGTATGTTTTTAAGTAATAATGTTATGTAAATAGTGATAATAGTAGTTTATGCAACTGATACATAATAAGAGGCTTTAAAATACGAGTGTGGTTTTATGAAACGAGCGTCAGCGAGTTTCATAATAGGATCACACGAGTGTTTTAAGGCCTAATTATGTACAGTTGTATACACTACTTTATCTAAACACATATCATAAGTACTCTAAGATGGGTTCAGAAGCCATAAGGAAATGACCGGCACCACTAGTGCTACCTGTAAAATATCTAAAAACGACATATACTAATGCAGTAAGAAATAAATCTGAACAAATACATAAACAGATTATTTATTGTAATAGTTGTAATTTACATTTACATTGAAACAATATTTTCAACTAAAATGTGAATAACAATAAACTTTTCACAATTCTACTTTCGTAACAGCAAAGAACCAACAAACAAATGACAACAATAATGGCGGCAATTCGAACCTCCGTCAAGACGAATGTTTTTTTTTTTTCTAAATCATATACAAACGAATGTGTGCATATTCTCATGTCACTCGAGATCAAATGTCGTGCGGTTTTTATAAAAAAACATACTGAATTGACGTTTCGTATCGATAACAATATTAATATCTATGGATACTAGAATAGAGACCAACTTGTGTTTTGACAGCTGTTCCTAATTTAAACTCGTAACCTTACAAAAATCGGTACTGTAATAACATTACAGTACAGATTTTACCTACTACCACAGACAAAAAAAATCTCATAGTAAAATTGGTTGTAGTAATGCTGGTCATTTCCTACGATTTCTGAACGCATTTTAGAGCACTAATGATATGTGCGTAGATAAAGTATCATTATGTACTTGTTAATAATATGTAGGTATTTGTGTAGCATGTAAGCGTTTTGGTGTCTAACTGTGAGCTTGTGTGTGTAATTTAATAAACAATAAACAATAGTGGATATTCCGATTATGTTTGTTAGCAATAAAATCGAGGACCCCTTTTATTTTTTAGGGTTCCGTAGTAAAAATGTTTCACCATATCCGTTCGTTCCTCCATCTACCCGCAGCTTAGCTCAGACACGTCTATACAACAGACACCCTATTCAGAAACCGATAAAGTTGAGTAATATATAGGTAGGTATAAGGCAAATAGTATCCAGAACATGTTACCAAGTACATTAGATAGATATTAAAAAAATAATAATAATAAAAACGCTGCCTTACCTATCTTTGTTCTGGCAATTTATATTTATCTAGCCTCATTCGTATATTATATACAATACACGTTGCGACATTGTTATTATACGTGATTTTATTTATTCCCTTGGCGTGACATTTGATAGGAGTAATATATGATACTGACGTGGATTTTAATTAGATTTTTCATTCCTATTTTCTTATAAATAACGTATGTGAGGCTGAAAATTTTCTTAAACAAAGGTTAAATTATGGTACCACATATAAAATATATAATTTGTGGTTAAATTTCGCCGACGGTTTAAAGTTGTAGACGGTTGTTTAAAGAAGATATTATTATTCTGGACACGTCATATTATAAAAAATAATTTTGCCAAATTAAATATTTCTACAAGACGGATGGTAGATATTTCTTTCTCTGACTGCTCAACACGCTAAAATTGATGAACGATCAAACCATTATGTTATTTCAGGTTTAGACTGTGGCAAAGAAAAAAAAAAGTATTATGCGAAAAAAGCTGCGGGACACCCTCTAGTCTTATAAAGTACTAGCGACCCGCCCCGGCTTCGCACGGGTGCAATGCTGATAAATTATGCATATAAACCTTCCTCTTGAATCACTTCATTCATTAAAAAAACCGCATCAAAATCCGTTGCGTAGTTTTAAAGATTTAAGCATACAAAGGGACATAGGGACAGAGAAAGCGACTTTGTTTTATACTATGTAGTGATATAAAGAGTGACGATATTTCGATTAGATATCATAACACGCCGAATTAAACCCAATGATCTTTATATTGACTTTAAGATCTATATGATTGATTTACTGAGAAATAATATTTCGTTGGTGCTACTCTCCAAACAATTTAGCCTCAAAGGAATTCCAATTGGATCATTGGGAAGTCTAATGCCTAACTTGGGATTCAATGTCTGTCTCGACACTAAACGGACTCAATATCCAGCCAAATCGCTTCCCAGAAGTCCTAATGTCGTCATAAATCTCAAGGAATCTTCGGGATCCGTCGATTCGAGTAAATTTATAATAGAGAAGGAAAAATTGGGCTCTTGTGGAATAAAGTAGCCTCGAGCTTAATTGGATGATTCTCATAACGTCTGTCTGAAATTTCACCACTATTTATATTTACTTAAGCCTTTATTTGTATGAATATATCGCTGTGGAAGTGATTGATGCAAGCGGCTTGAAAATCAAAATAAATATTTATGTCCGTTCTATGGCCGTGATGTAGCCGAGATATTGTTAAATATAGCTGGGATATGGTAACGCGTCGTCGAATGTTTGCCCGTTGCAATGCGTTAGTAATTTAATCTTTTTCACACTCATTCAAACATTTTATCGACAGAAAAAGAGGAAGGATGTCGAAAATTAAGTATATTATCTGTAAGTAAATAAACCCTTCATTGTACACGAAAACAGTTAAAAATACATAAAAAATAACATAGGTACAACGGCGAACTTATTCCTATAAGGGATCACTTCTTAAAAAATTTGTTTGTTAATTATTATATATCCGGGTAACCTGGTGTCGGTGATAATTAATTAATAACACTGCACTTCGGAAACACAGTTATTTATTTAATATACTTTTTATAAGTAAGAGCACAATGTTACTTGAATGTAAGCCTGGGCAGAGAGAGTGAGTCGAAGAATGAATGGCACAGATTAGATATACTACACTCTTCCCCGCTACACTTTAAGAATTAAACAAACTATATTTACTTATACTATAATTAACAAATATATATATATTTATTAATCGTTTTGACTACAACTTAAAATTTGGTTAACATGTCTCTTCCACCTTAAACCATCGACATCAATGTAATAAGTAGTTCCAGGAATGGATTCCTCAACAATAGTCCCTTTTACCCAAGGATTTTTCCCTTTTCTGAAATCTTGAGTCATGACCTGTTCACCTACCTTGAAGTTTGCATTTCTGGAACCACCAAATGACTCTACCACTTTATTTTGTTTTAACAATAAATCTTGGAAAATTGGTGTTGGTCTCAACAGTGACAACCGACTTCTTATTTCCCTTCCCAGCATTAGTCTTGCGGGTGAGACGCCAGTACTCTTATGGGGGGTACTACGATAATCAGACAGAAATATGCCTATGGCATAATTAAGAGATTTACCACTTTCCACTATTTTTGTAATATTAGATTTAAATGTTTCCACAAATCTCTCAGCGGCCCCATTAGTGGCCGGATGATGTGGAGGTGTAAAAGTATGATTGATGTTACAATTGTTGACAAAAGCCTTGAAATCATGACTAGTAAAGGATGTCCCGTTATCTGTTACCAAATGAATAGGAAACCCAAATCTCAGGAAAATGTCCTTAAATTTTTTTATAGTCAGGGCACTTCCAATGTTTGTCATTTCAAATACTTCTGGCCATTTACTGAAGCTATCTACCACAATTAAGAACATTTTCCCAAACAGTGGTCCCAGATAATCAGCATGAAGGCGATACCAAGGTGATGGTGGTATTGGCCAAGGTCTTAAATTTGTTTTTGGAGGGGCATTCCTGTAAGACAAACAGTAGACACAAGTTTTTGTAATGTTCAAAATATCTTCATTCAATTTTGGCCACCAAAAATAAGACTTTGCCATGTCTATCATCCTACTACTACCAAAATGACTCTTATGTAATTCGTTCAACACATCATTTTGAACAACCTGCGGTATTATAATTCTATGGCCCCAAAATAGGCATTCTCTGTCAATGGTCATCTCATTTCTTTTTATGTAAAATGGCTTTAAAGCACTTTCAATTAATTTGCCATCTGGCCAGCCATCGTAACAATATCTTAATATCTGTGTCAACAATTTGTCTTTTTTTGTTTCTTTCTGGATTTTTTCCCAATTAATATTTTCATAGTCCGAACTGTCAAAATAATTAACACATACACCTAACTTTTCATCAACATTTAATTCTTTTTTATCCTCATATGGTTTTCTAGATAAATAGTCAGCGGGATTTTTATCTGATGGTATATGTTTGATTGTATAAGAAAATGCTGATAAAAATATGGCATAATGCTGCAAGCGTTTAGCAGCCATCTTTGGTATACTCTTATTAGGGCCAAAAATTCTTATAAGAGCCGCATTGTCTGTTTCCAATTCGAAATGCCGGCCATACAAAAAGTTATAAAACTTTGTTATCCCAAAGATAATTGCTAATGCCTCTTTATCTAGCGTACTATATTTCTTTTCCCTGTCGTTTAACTTTTTACTAGCGAATGCTATTGGTTTAATCACATTGTCATTACCCCGATTGGACAAAATAGCACTAATACCTTCTGATGCTGCATCACAAGACAATATCAGAGGTAAGTTGGGGTCATAATGACTCACACTTTGTGCTGTTGACAATTTCTTTTTTATTAAATCAAAGCTATGTTGACATTCATCTGTCCATTTAAATTTCTCTTTCCTCGTACAGTCATATAGTGGAGCTATAATACAAGCCATATCCTTCAAAAATCGCGCATAGTAATTTATTTTCCCCAAAAACGATCTCAACATGGTCATATTTTCTGGTGGCGATAGCTCCAATATTGGCTGAATATTCTCTTTAACAATGCTTATTCCTTCTTTGTTAATATTATATCCAAACACCTCTATGCTTTTTCTAAAAAACTTACATTTTTCAGGTTTGATTTTTAATCCTGACTCTCTTAAGACAGTTAACACTTTATCCAATGTATTATTCATATCTGCCAGATCTTTACCACACATATAAATATTGTCTATAAACACAGTAGTGTTTGGTATGTGATTTAATTTCATACTCATTAATCTCTGAAATGAGCTGGGCCCAGTACTGACGCCATAAGGTAAAAATAGGTATTTGTATATTCCAAACTCAGTATTAATTACTGTTAGGTCCTGTGAACTAGGATCTAATGGTGCCTGTAAGTATGCTTCTTTTAAATCTAGTTCACAGTAGTATTCACCACCTTTTAGGGTTTGAAATATAGTCTCTACATGTGGCAGTGGGTAGTGGTCAGTCTCTAAATGAGGGTTAAGTGTGACTTTATAATCACCACATAGTCTCACTGCACCACAAGGCTTCATAACGGGAATCACAGGTGTGCCCCATTCGCTGTACTCAACCGGCTCAATCCTTTTGTTGTCTAAAAGTCTCTTAATTTCATTTTTTACTTTTTCTTTTAGGGCAAAGGGCACCTGTCTAACTGGCAAAAATTTTGGTTTTGCATCAGGTTTTAATTTTAATTTAATACATTCCCCCTTAAAATCGCCCCAACCTGGTGTAAATACTTCTGTGAACTTGTTTTTAATTACTTCTACTGGATTGCATGTATCGTTAAGTTTTTGGTCACAAATATTTTCATTTAATTTTAAAGGCCACTGCTCAAAAATGTGCAGCCAGCTTCTTCCTAATATTCTAGGTTTATCATTATCGACAACATACACATCTGCCTGTTTACTAATATTATTCCAACATATATTTAAATTTCTAATTATACCGATGGGCTGTGATATGCTTTGATCGAAATTTTTGAATGTAATATTTGTTTTTTCTATTATTTTGCCTGGAAATAATTTATTCCGGTCATCTATGGTTAATGTGCTAACTTCAGAGCCAGTGTCTAGTTCAAGTTCCACAGATTGTCCCTCAACTATTAAATTTATCAATTGTGGAGGCACCTTTCTATCAACAAAATTAAAAGAATACATACAGTACATATCGGTGTTGTCCTCCGTCTTAAATAAATTTTGAATGTCCTCTTCTATATTTTCTTCACTTACTACATTCACTGTTTTTGTTTGCCGAACACGACACACGCGGAAAATATGTCCTTGTTTTCCACATTCTGAGCAGTATTTATTTTTTAATGAACACTCAGACCTACGGTGATTGTCTTTGCCACACACATAACACACAACACTATTATTCTTGATGGTGCTTGTTTGGTTCTGCTTACTCCAACTCTGCTTTTGTTTTGCTTGAGATTTTACTTGTGATGTAGATGGGGCATTCTTCCGGGCTGTGTAGAACATTTCTTTTGTTCCAGGTGATGTTTCCACATGATCAGGTTCCAAGTTTGACTGCTTTATAGCTGCTTCCACAGTCCTTGCCAAAATAATTAAGTTTTCTAACGAAGTTTCTCCATTTTTTAATAGTTCAAATTTAATTAATGGTTTACTCACACCATCAATAAACTTTTCTTTCACCTGGTCGTCCATATCCTTGAAATTACATCTTTGAGCTAATTTCTTTAATTCTATTATATAGTCTTCAATACTTTCGTTAATGCCTTGATTTCTTGAGCGAAAAGCCGTTCTATCTAGAACTGAGGAGGTTGACTTGGCAAATCTGTTCTTCAGTAGTAAGATTAAGTCCTTATAGTCTTTACTTATGGGTTTGTCAGGTGCGCATAAGTGATTTAGGACTTCTAATACCTTTGATGTCACATTTGTAATTAACAAAGCTGTCTGTTTCGGTTTTGGAACATCGTTTAATGTTATAATGCACTCCAACTGTTGTTCAAACAACTCGAAATTGTTTCCATTAAATGGTTCAATCCGCGCCAGATAAGTATTCATGTTGATTTGCACTGGAACTCCTCGAGGAGAATCAAAATTTTCAGTTTGATTTTCGCTTTGTTGTTCTTCTAAAAGCGTCCATAGATCGCCATTTCTAGTGCGTTCTCTAAGTTTCTTTCTTAGAGCTTCAATATCTAAGTCCTCCTCTTCCGAGTCTAGAAGTGAGAACTGTATTAAAATCTCTAAAAGCTGTTCTTTCTTCAAATTCTGGATCCAAGAGGTTTTTTTATCTTTTATATCTTGTTTAAATTGTTCCAAGAGCATTTGTATTTCTCTATGACACCGAACTGTCAATGTCACTTGTTAAATTAAAAAGTTGATTTGAGTCACTCACTCACTGAGTGAGTCGTGTCCAAGTGATGCGATTTACGCGCTGCCAACTTCACGATGTCAGGTGAATTCAAAATGGCCGAACTTTTCTTAGCTCCTTCTGACTTTTAACACACGTTTTTATGATAAATCCATTGTCCTCGTCGCCAATTATTATATATCCGGGTAACCTGGTGTCGGTGATAATTAATTAATAACACTGCACTTCGGAAACACAGTTATTTATTTAATATACTTTTTATAAGTAAGAGCACAATGTTACTTGAATGTAAGCCTGGGCAGAGAGAGTGAGTCGAAGAATGAATGGCACAGATTAGATATACTACATTAATGAAGCTTATATACGTAGGTACCGAATTATACGTGACAAACAAAAGTGCTATTTTTCTCCTAAGTATTTTGTAAAGTATGAAAAGTAAATAAATACATTTTTATAAATAACGACACAAAGGTAAATTAAGAAAGAAAAAAAAATGGGCAAGTGCGAGTCCGACTCGCGCATGAAGGGTTCCGTACCTATACATTATATATAATCTATAACAAGTTTGTTGTATGGGAGCCCCCCTTAAATATCTATTTTATTTTATTTTTAGTATTTGTTGTTATAGCGGCAATAGAAATACATCATCCGTGAAAATTTCAACTGTCTAGCTATCACCGTTCTTGAGATACAGCCTGGTGACAGACGGACGGACGGACGGACGGACAGCGAAGTCTCAGTAATAGGGTCCCGTTTTTATCCTTTGGGTACGGAATCCTAAAAAATACGTAGAGGTCGCAGGTTCAAATCCTGCTTAGATTGTAGTAGATCGCGTTCAATTCTTCTTTCTTAATTTACCTTTGTGTCATTGTTTATAAAAATAAAAAATGTGGTATTTCCACCTTAAAAAAAAATGAATCGATAAAAAGATTCTATAAAAATATTTAAAAATACATTGGTAAGATTAGTAAAGTATCCGGTGGCAGACATTACACCTGCGGGCCCCGCGGGCTGAAACCTGATCGGCCCCCGCCCTGGGCCCTTATTCTAAACGCGTCGGCCATGTTCACGCGATATTTCACATTTATCTTTACAATTATTTGACGACGCCGGTAGCGCAGTGGTAGAGAAGCTGATTACTGTGCCAGCGGTCCTAGGTTCGAATCCCGGCGGCAAATATTTCTGTGATGAACTCGAATATTTGTTCCAGAATCATAGATAATTTTTAATTAATTATTTATCCATATAGGTATGTATACCAGGTGGCAGGGGAAGGCAGTTAAAATCGGCTAGATTCCGAAATTGATTTAAATAACCACCAATCTTTATTCATATTTATTACTTAACTAAAGACACTTGGCAAACATTGAAGACTTCAAAAGTCAAAAGCATGTAAGGTTAAACTAATAATTATTAAATGGAACTATAAGCTGACTCAGATCTTGGTCTGGTCAGTTAGCTTTTAATTCCAGAGCTTTAGATTTTTTCTCTCTGTAACACCAATATCTAAAATGATTAGCTTCAGCGATATATCTCCATATCCTTTTGCATCACCTACTCATTGTGTGGTTTATACTCATCAACTCCACTACCCAAAGGTAAGGAAGAGTCGATTGCTCTTTAGCGATAAGACCGCCTATTGTCTACCGTTATTAAAATTATTGTTTACTGTGTTTAATTTGTAAACTTTTTTTTGGTGTGCAATAATGCATTTTGTATTGTATTGTATCTGCCATATCGCTTCCATGCTGCTATATACGAACACTACCAACACACGTGTAGTGTGTGTGTATAAGACTCTTAGGAAAGAGCCGTGTAACGTTTCCGATACATTATGCATTATTCTTGCGCCGCCCGCTCGTAACAACCGAGATCTACTGGTGGATCTGTATTATGCTGGGAGCGTACTATGATAGGAATTTCTAAGTGAGAAATCCATCTTGCAGCGTGAAAATTTTATGTTCCGATTCCGAATAGACCTTGATTAAAGCTACCGGGCCTCGGTGCCGTATTTACCCCAGCCAGTCTAGGGGCCCCAGTCCCAGATGTACGACTTGCACCATACTTATGTTTTCCTTATTTATCAGTTTATCACTTAAAATACTGCTACCCACTGTTTAATTTGCTGAAAAGCGTCTCTAGATGGGGGAGGGGGCCCCAAATGCCAAGTGCCTGGGACCCTGGCCCTCTAAGTCCGGGCCGGGAATCTGTTTATTTAATAGGACCTCAATCGGCAAAAAAGGATACCCTATACGACTGTCTACATATCTGTCTGTCTGGCCGTCTGTTAAGATTCTTTAATCCCTTTTACGGCCGAAACTGTTCAACCTATAGTTGAAAGTGCTGAACAAAAAAAGAGATTTTATGAGTTGAACACTTCACTGGCTCAATATAACAGGGTACTATGTTTGACTTTTGATGAGTTCAAACATGAACATTGTCGACATTAAGTCTAATTTTAACTACCCTGAAAATGTAACATAGAACCCTGTAATAATGGGGCAGCGAATTATTATGTACCTATCTGTAAGCCTAAACAAATAAAATAAACCAATTCAGGTTAGGTTTTTTCGCTGAAAAGTAGTTTTATCATGAGTGTCTTAAGATTTAGAGGTAATCTGCTGAGCGATGTAAATATAAGCACATGTTTTCTGTATTGGAGTTTGTATCGTCAAAGCGTTTACTTATCCGAGGATAGGGGTTTGATCAGCTGTGCGATGTCCCTCTAATGCGAATTTCGGGGATTCCAGGGACATTCCAAGTGACCGACGGATAAAAGATGGATGTCACAGACCAACATATAAGTAGGTACATGACGATATTATCGTTTAATTAAATTGTAGGTAAATGTAATATTTAATTAATACCTTTCTGTATTAACTTGATAACAAAATTGAAATAAAAAAATATATATATCAGACAACCTCACACAAATCGATCTAGTCCCAAATTAAGCTCAAGAAGGCTTGTGTTATGGGTACTAGACGACGATATACATACTTATATAGATAAATATGTACTTAAATATATGGAACAACCATGACCCAAGCACAAATATTCGAGTTCATCACACAAATATTTGCCGTGGCCGGGATTCAAACCCGGGACCGCCGGCTCAGTAGGCAAGCGCTTAAAAACTGAGCCAACCGCGTCGTTAAAATAAAAGGTAATCTTGTTTGATCTTCGTAAATTCCGTATTCCGTACTGTAATTTATTTTTGGTCGTGAGCCGTGACGATACTACCGAACGGCTACGAGCGCGCGCCGATTTTTACCGAACAAAAGCAGAGGGCAAACCAAGTGCCCTGATGTGCACTAGTGCGGAATACCAACAAGTTTGGCGACTCATAGTAAGCCCGTCTGAGTTAAAAACAACAACAAAATCGCCCAAGATCCTAAACTCAGGGCTCCCATAAGGGTGCGACTTCACTTAAGCGGAGACGTGCGGAATCGACCAATCCCCTGAGTTGAAATCTGTGCCTCAGCCCCGTTTCACTTTTGTGATTCGCGTCAGTGGAGACGCACCCTAAGGCTGGCGTGGTTGCTACGCTCCCCCTCTCTATAGACATGCTTATCTTTTGAGCGATGAACGAGATGCCTCTTAGGTATTCCCTAATATAACGCGTTAGGGCCTTATCACACTTGCGATTTGCGAGCGTATTTTCTATACAAATAAGCGACGCGGCGAACACGCTGCGCGATCGCCTTCATACAAAATACGCTCGCAAATCGCAAGTGTGATAAGGCCCTTACCTATACCAGGTGGGTCCTGTAACAGGAGCAATAAATTAAAACATAGATTCTACCCTCAAACTGAACAAAATTTATTAAACAACTTTTAAAAATAACTAATTTATAATGTTAACCTGTGAAATAAAGTTTATTCAAAGAAGCAATGTATTGCTTCAACAGTCATTATATTCTGTGTACCTAACAGGCAACAACAGATCGCGTGTACACGGACAAGCGTTTGAATGTTTCATTGTGTATTATCTAAAGTATTCCGTTCTTTATTGCGAAACATTTGATATTTAGTAAAGTGACAGTTATGTCAATGCTAAGGGGATGTCAATGTTGGACGGCGTACATTGAGAGTGCTATTTACTTTGTTCGAAATAATGAACGTATGAAAACAGATTTTTTTTTTGGGTAGTATTTAAACGCACAACGAAAAAAACCTTTTTCTATGCAAAAATAATCAAAATTTATATCAAAATTACTGATCGCACTGCAAATATTGCACTCAAAATGTTACTAAATATACTACAATTTATATTTGTGGCGTGCATCTATTCATTTAAAAGTAAAGCATATTAAAGTAATGCATACCTAATAATGACTACCGCACATTATGGAGCGCTTTTTAGAGATATAAAAAAAACTAACCTAACCTAACCCGGCCGAGTCGGATCTGCTCTGCAAGGTGATTAGGATTAGATGGTTACCTATCTGAAACACTAATTTTTGTTTCCCATCTGTAACGTTTCGCCAAATTTTCATTTGTCCGAAAGCCATTTTTTTCAAAAACTGTTTATTTTTCTGAATAATTATGAAACAAACCCAACCTAACTGTGGGCTCTTTAAAAAGATGAAAGTAATGTCGTGCTGATGTGTAGGTATTTTCTAATTATCTGCAGTACAATTTTTGCTAGGCATTTATTTTATTTGCTGTGCAATAATTAATTTGATGTAAAAAGTATATAATTGATGAAAATAAATTGATAGGCGATTATTTGTTTGCTGTGCCATTAATAATATCCCTTTTTTTTAAGTTTCTGAATAGATGTTATTCAGTTTGACGAGTAAATCTATGTTTTAATTTTTTGCTCCTGTTACAGGACCCACCTAGTATAAACTTGCAAATTAGCAACAATCTACGCGTGAGCGTAACTTTCCTCAACATATTGGAATCCGACGCGCACGGTTCAGTAACATTCCGCCCTTTAAATATTTGCTTTAGTCTGAGTTCCCAACTTCAACAAGCTCGGCTTAGAACTATGTACAGATATCCGAGGCCGCGAGACTGACACACATCATACTTGTATTATTTCTGTATTTCAAATTCAGTTTGACACCATTTCCAATTGATTTAAAGATCCAAGCCTGCATAGGGATAGACAGCAGGGAACGACTTTGCTTTATACTATGTAGTAATTTAAACTTTATTGCACAAAATACAAAAATGTAAAAGTAGAAATGGCGAGCTTAATGCCACAATGCATTCTCTACCAGTCAACCATAGCGTTAAACAGAAACATTGGTATAGTGCAGGGCCTTTTAAATTATCTGTTACTTGAAACAAGTAATTAACACATAAGTAATGTACCTTAAATATATCACACTGTCTAATATTTATTATAAAGTGGAAAGTTTGTGTGTGCGTTTATGTGTATGTTTGTTACTTCTTCACGATCAAATGGCTGGACCAATTTTGATTAATTTTCGTATGAAGATAGCTAACACACTGGATTAACACGTAGGCTACTTTTTATCCCGAAAAATTGAGTGTTCCCGTGAGATGAGTGGGTAACACCGCGCGGTGCAGGTAGTCTATTCATAAACATACACAAGTGTGACATACAATATAGTTACTTATATTATTAAATGGACCTTGTGTAAATATTATGTAGAAGTAGTATTTTAACCCTCGAAATTAAAATGAATGCTGTTAGTTACAAAGAAAGCCCAAGGAAATAAAAATATGGAGATGATTAGGTACTTATATTTATAATATTTTAAATCGATAACATGATCCAATTATAAACATAATCCGCCGTTTATTTTCGCTTGTAACGTACTTTTCCAACCAATTACGTACAAAGTTTCGCGCGTTGAAACCTTCTAAGGATTTGTGAAGACATTCATTACCGAACGGTTTTGCAATTGAAGTCGTTATTTGAGAAAAGTAATAATGATCGTATTTCCGAGTTGTACGAATTTACGATTTAAATTAAGGCAAATACGTCACACAATTATTCGGGACAACATTTTTGTACGTATTAAGCTGCGTTTTCACTAGAGCTAAAGCGGCGTAGGGGAGATCGAGGGTTTTTGAAACAAAGGTTAGTTGAAATCAATTACTCGGTAACTTAATCCATTGGTGAGCCAGTAATAACTCTGTCCGCGAACCCCTCAGTGTGCGTCCTTGCTTCGCTAAAGGATGTAGATCAGATAAATTTACGCTGTTTCAACTCACCTCTGTTAAAACCCCTCGGTCTCCCCTACGAGGAAAAAATCTACCAATCAGATTACTTAGTTTTGTTCGCAGTAGCTCGCTATTGCTGGATTCTTTCCTGGCGTAGCTACTTAGCGAGTTCTACTGGAAAAAGCAGTAGTTATGGAGTTAATATTGTAATTTGGTAGCACGCGGGAACACAACGCGTGACAACGCTATTAAACACGTAGTGGTAGGAAGAAGTCACAGACAACCCCCACTAGACGGAGCATGGAAGGCGACCCGCGCGCACCAACGATATGGTACGGCAGAACATTAAAGTATCAACACGGCGGCCACCGTTTAGTTGCGTCCTTGTTTATTATCCATGCGTACGTCAACGAAAAAAGAAATTAAATAAATAACCTGGTAAATTGTAGTGTTAAGTGGTGTAGAGAGACCTCATAAACATGGACGCAACTAAACGGTGACCGCCGTGTTGATACTTTAATGTTCTGCGGCAGAACTTCTGCCGTACCATATCGTTGGAGCGCGCGGGTCGCCTTACATGCTCCGTCTAGTGGGGGTTGTCTGAGGAAGAAGTAGAAAGTATTGGACCCATGCGATCATACCATCTGTCGGGTAACATAAAAAACAGACAAACAAACACCTCGAAGAACTAAGAACATTCTTCTTTGAAGGCAGTTAATACAGTTGGATATGCTAGGCTCACGTCTCGTTCATATATTTATTGCTAGTCGACATCTCAAATAAAATTTTATCACACTTTGATTCCCTTCAAATTTAAACCTTAATATAGGCAAATAAAAAGCCGTATATCCAATAACGCGACCGATTGTGATGCGGCCTTTTGAATGTGTGTGTAGAAACAAGATGGTTCCTTAAGTAGACAAATTGAACGTGTTGTTGTTTCTTTGCAAACGTTTTGAGACCTTTAAAGGACTGTCAAGTACGCTACGATTTGCATTGAGAGTAAGCTAAACACGGAATATCATTACATTGGTATCTTATAAAATTCAATGTGGAATAACGCCAAGCCCCGTAAACGGTTTCGCTAATATTAAAGAGTCACATCTAATTGGGAAGTAAGCTGTTTGCAAGCTTAGACCACGGCTTCTGTCATCTACCTAACGGTCTTTCATTGTTAACAATGCTTTGCTACTCAATCGTGCGACATATTTCATTGTCGACAGTTTAAAGGGATTTTTTTGTGAATGAAATACGAAACTAAATTTACATTTCTTGTCGTCGCATCCCGTGGCTACACTCAGCAGTCTTATTTGGAACCACATAATTATTCATGCACTTTCTCGAGGCTCAAAGTCAGCACTCGCAAGAAATAACAATTCTAGTCTTTAGTTGAACAAATAACTATCGTGGTTGAATTCGAATATCGAAGCTCAAATTGGCATGTTTTACTCAATCGCTTTTTAATAGTATGTCAGAGCGGTAAAATACTGTGATCAACATTTGGCTCTTGAGTAGCATCATGCACAATGTTATAGTTGCCTGTTGTTTTTTTTTTCTATCGCTTCTGTCACACCCATTATGTCACGGTCACGTCACGAATAAACGTATTTATTTATTTCTTTCTTTCTTTCTAATTTGCACATCACAAATTAAATCACCACATATTGCTAACCACAAAACCTCCTCAATTCACAGACAAAAGGTTAAAAATAAGGTCAGAACCATTCCACAAAGCACTCAATCCAGTCATAAAGACTACTCAAGCGCGTGGCTCCGCCCGCCGTTAACCTGCGGCCATCGCAGCTGTTACAGCAGTTATAGCACTTATATGGCTTCTGAAATGCTTTATGGAGAGGATAATATCATGTGGTTTAATGGGCTTGGCTTCAAGAAAAGTAATCGAATGCTTCTATTAGGTTGATATGGCTGTAAGTGAGGTCGGCGACTTGTAGCGATTCAGTCGCGCGATTGCCGACGACGCACGACGGTATCGCGACATGTGGCACTTTGTCACGTGCAACTGTCGCGATGCCGTCACGCTGTATAATCATTAAATCATTAATAGCTGCAAATTTAATAAAAAAAATATGATATTTATACATTATAAATAACAAAATGACAATAATCAGTTATCAAATAAAAATAAAAAATATCCATCCAAGATTCACATTATTCTAAAAAACAATATTAAATTAAATTCATTAAGTATGTTGAATGAACATCGCTTCTGTATCGATGCAGTCGTGCGACTGTATAGATCCAGCATTGCTACTAACGCGCGGCTGTTTCGCGCAACATCGTGCTTAGAAAGAGTGGAGGGTGGAGTAAAGTTTTCTCGTCTGAATTAATTCTGTAATGCGACTGTATCGCTATTGTATGGCGGCTCACTATGTCGATGCTGAATCGCGATTATATCGAGGCCGAATCGCATTTTTTTATTTTTAATGCGACTTGATCCTAGGGCCTTAGAAACGAATGGTTAGGAACACGCACCGATTCTTAACAAAAGCGGAAGGCGGATCCGAGTGCGCTGTGCGCTGCGCTGATGGGAATAAATTCAGTTTAAGCTTTATAGCCGCTAAGAGCCAAAACGCTACCGAGGTTAAAACACAAACACAAATAACTTATTTAAATTTAATTTAGGCTGAGCTTGTGTTTGCTCGAAAGAAAACCCAATTAAGCCTGAAAATATGAAACAGTGGCTTCGTTACACGGAACCTCCAGACCGAGCACGTGGCTGACACGTTTCTACTGTAAACCTTAAAAGTTGCCAATAAAATATCGTTTTTTAAACGACACGATGTTTGTTTTTTTCTCAACTCGTAGCGATGTTTGATCTTTTTTTGCTTTTTTTTTCTTCCCAAGTACTCGAAAAGAATGAACGGATTTTTAAAAAAACCGTCGAAAGAGTATACTTTCTAGTTGTTTGAGTTGTTCCCATTACCATATCAACGTGACGTAGTTTCGTTGGAGTCGTTATTTTTTTGTTAAAAGAGGTTATTGGTTACTTAAGAGTTCCTACTAATCAAACAGCTTCAAAGCGTTACACCTCGAGCTCCTCTTTCGAGTCAGTCTATACGTATATGCTTTTTTATGTTGTTTTCCCAAATTGCTATAATAAAAAAAAAAAAACTTGAATATGGTCTCATTTCTGTCAGGATTGAGGTGTGGTCATAATGTCTTTGTATGTATTTACACTAAATTTTTACAATGAAGCGAAACATTTAAAAAATGAAATGGTTCAGGCAAGGTTCGAACCTGCGTTCCCAACGGCTTTTCGGACCAACACCATGGAACCATAAAATTTTTCGCTTCATTGTAAACATTTGGTTTTCGCTAGCAGACGTTACCGTTTTAATAAAAATAAAAATACTTACACTAAAACTAAAAGCAATATTGCATTTGAGTAAATATCGCTTACCGTAGTTGGAATACTTATATCGATATGACACATATCGCTCAACTAGCTATATGCCATCGCCAAATCGAATTTCAATTCAAATAAATAAACCTCCTTTATTACCAATTTAGAGAACTATTGTTATAGAGCCGTGGGTGTTTGAATTTGTAATTCAAGTCGCCTGTCAGTTGTTTCATTACCTATTATTATGATTATATTTCGGGTACCGATAGCACAAGTAAATGGAATACATTATGTCTCTTAAGTGACTTGTTTGTTAGTTGAATAGTAGTCGTAGCAAATCATTTATTTATTTATAAGCACAGAACTTCATTCCCTGTCGCTTGCCTTATTCATATTCTTAATAAAAAATATGACGGTGACAGATATCGCGCAGCATGATACGTTTGGAAGAGATCCGAGCATTCTATAGGTAATGATATATAATATTCGATATCTCCCTCGTTCATGATCACATAAGGACTTTTAAATCGCAACCGGATGATGGACAGATTGAATCACAACCGATTTCGGGGATTAGTATTATGTTTCAGGGCCTGAGGGGCCTTTACCTTATGCCTTCGATTAGTGAAGGCTCACTATTATTGTTTTTAGGGTTCCGTACCTCAAAAGGAAAAAACGGAACCCTTATAGGATCACTTTGTTGTCCGTCTGTCCGTCTGTCAAGACCCTTTTTCTCAGGAACGCGTGGAGGTATGAAGCTGAAATTTATATCAATTACTCAGGTCTACTGTCCCTTGAAGCTGTGAAAAAATCAAACTTCAAACGCAAATTTTCGACACTTGCAAGGGAATCAAAACCTACAGGGTGCTTCCCGTGAACTCAGAATCTTGAAATTTGGTACGAAGCAACGTCTTATAGCATAGATAAAGGAATAATTACGAAAACCATAAATTTTTTTTTAATACCTAACTTTGCACCTAATTTATATGGGGCGCTATACATACCAGGTGCAAACTTAACTTAACCACTTAGGGATGGAAAGTGTTTGTACGGAACCCTCGGTGCGCGAGTCCGACTCGCACTTGGCCGGTTTTTTATTATTCTTAACGTTTTTTATTAAACTAATTATGTAAGTATACTAAAATATGCCCACGACTTTTTGCCCCTGGTCGGTTTGGGTAAGTGGAATACGTTGTGATATTTGTGTGGATAAAGCAGTTATGTTGTTAGGAGCATAATAATTCTTGTTTTATACACATTTTATTGTACAGCTATCGCTCACCAAAATTTTCTCTGTTTGAGCTTATGATTAGAGAATGCCTTATGGCATTAAGCCATCCATTTGTACTGATTATTTATTATGTGCTATTAAGTTTAAATAAATAAAGTGGTCGACTTCGTTCGATAGTTTTATTTAACAAACTTGACCTTGAGGTGTGTTTTTCTAGTGGAGTGTTTTCAACAGACCTTATTCTCACTGGGGAGGTACCTACCTAGCACACGGTAGTTTTCTGCAGCAAGTCAGTAGCGATGCAGTCACAAAAAGGGACGCGATACAGTCGTGATATTGTCGCAGGTCATACACCTACCCACGTTACGTAAACACGACTCTGCATCGCTGTATGATACATCATCGCAACAACAGCGATACAGTCGCGATTCTGCATCGTTACAGTCGCAATGCACAAATCATTCGGAAAAAGGGCCGCATGCCGCGATGAATCGCTGCAAGAAATCGACGTGTGCGACCTCCCTTATAGATAATTACGGTACATTTATGAAACCGCCTCTGCTTAACCAGGGGTTAAAAATAAAACAAATTTGAAATAACAGCGCGCATCAAATAGCTAGTTCCCTACGAGTATCTCTTGAAATATTTACTTATAACTTTTCTCATTGAAGAACGAATGTTCCAGTTGTTGAAAAGGAAATACTTTGTGAAATATTTGTTTTGCTTTGAATGTTTCAACTTCTTACATTTTTGAAGTACGTGTAATGTGAAAACAAATCATCTTCTAACTTATCAAGCAATAAAATGTTTTAATAATATTATAGCTGACAATGAAAAGGAATAGTACTTCGGAGAGCAACTGAACAAGTTACTGTGCCTATTTGAAGAGAAGTACCGATATTTCAATAGTTTCCTCAATATCTCCCAGATTTGGCCATCAGATCCTAACCTGATGGCGATGGGACGCATAAAAAACATAAAAATCCTTTCTATAAAAGTTAATCTAAATCGAAAAAGTTCATTATCAACATGGGTGAGCCAATTCCAACTTATTCCACGTTGCTTGAGACACGTAATTTTCAATAAATTCAAGGCGAGGCACTAGGAAAACACCTCAAATACCTATATATAAAATCAAGTAAAAACTAATAAAAAAATAAAATTGATGTGTTGACCTCGCTCCAAACTTACTAACCCTATCTGAATAAAGGCGGAGCGATGGACAGGCTGGGTCACCGCGGTGAACCGACAATTTTAGGTATGTTTCGCGACACGTGGCGCGGAGTGAACCCCCTCGCCTAAAGTAAAGAATTTTTAATTATAAGCACAAAAATTACATGACATACTGAGGCTATGTCAGGTAACAAGAACACTCCAGGGGGCACTCCGTTGCTCCGCAACAAAAAGTTTGTGGAATACATAACGCCATGCCTTTGCGGCTGTTAATTACGTTTCACAGAAAAGAAGTGATTATTTTTAATTATAATTCCTGTTATTTTACCAACCATGGCTTTATTTGCTTGGTAATTCGAAATAAGGAAAAATTCGAAAGGTTGGAGTTCGGGTAGAGAAGTGGTTAACGTACTGAACCGGCAATCCAGAGGTACCAGGTTCGATTCCCGGTCTCGTCCCCCAGCTTTGATATCTTTGTATCAATAGTTTATTCTTCTACGGTCATGCTATAGCAATAAAATTGTGTTCACTACAATACATGCTCGCTCTAAAAACACATAGCATAGTCCGTAAATCAGTATTGTCCAGATATAATTGTTGTCTCAGAATCCTGGCTGAGTGAAAGTGATGTGAACTCTATAGCTATCCAAGGATACACGCATGCTAATCACTTTGTTCGCAAAAATCGCATACATGGTGGTGTATCCATTTTCACTAATAAAAAACTTAAATATACTACTTGTAAGAACATAGATATACTTGCTGTGGAATATGATTGTGAGATTTGTTCAATTGAGTTAGAATTAAAACCTACAAATTTAATATTAATTGGTCTATATAGGACTGGTAAGGGAGACTTTTCGAAACTGTTAGAGACATTAAAAAAAAGTATTCAAAATTCTATGCAGTAAATATAAAAAGTGCTCAGTAATGATACTCGGTGACTGGAATGTTGATTTCAGTGTTGAATCGACAAACAAACGTGATTTAAATGATTTAATGGCACAATATAACCTACGCAATATTATAGACTTCCCAACAAGAGTAGACGGCCATTCAAAGACTTCAATTGATTGCATTGTCACGAATATTAACACTAGTATATTAAATGCAAAACCACTAGCTCTGGGGATATCGGACCATGATGCTCAACTAGCTCAGCTTCAATTACAAGAATGCTACAAATCCAAATACGTAAATGTCGAATGTCGTCAGGAGAATTTAGAAAATATTACACAGTTCTGTGAAGCTATGATGTCGTATGATTGGGATTCAATTTTCGTATCATATAAATCGTCCACTTTTGTCAATTTTATGCAAAAAATATTATACAATATGAATATTTACATGCCTATGAAGATTATTAAGAAAAAACATGAAAGCCGAATTCCGTGGATATCAGAAGATATACTCAGTTTGCAACGCGACGTGGATGATTTACACATACTTCAAAAACAGTACCCACAAATTGATTTTAAAGAAGTTATAACGAAAAAAAAGACAGCAAGTAAAAGAGTCACTTGCAAACATGAAAAGGACATATACTGAGGAACGTATCGCGAACTCTAGGAATCCTAAAAAGGAAATATGGAGAGTAATAAAAGAAGAAACAAGTGGTAACGTACGAGAGTGTAACTGGAACCTAAAAGATGCAACAACTAAAAATACCATTAATTACCGTGAAATACCAGATTACATTAACAATTATCTCATAAAAATAGGGGAAGATCTTGCCATTAATAACAGTCCAGATATTAAACAAGCCTTAATACAACTCGCTCGTAACTGCACAGAAATAGAAAGTGAATTGTGTTTTTCTAATATTAGTGCGGAATACCTCATTAAGCTTGCTAGAAATAAAATTTCTGGATCACACACCAAAGATATATACGACATTTCGGGAAAGTTTTTGTTTGACGTGATGTTTTTTCTGTCTGATCACTTGACATATCTTATTAACAACATCTTAAATTCTAATAAGTATCCGCAACATCTTAAAAAAACCCGTCTATGTCCAATATATAAAGGAAAGGGCGATAGAACAGACGTAGGAAATTACAGGCCTATTACTATAGTCCCTACTATATCGAAACTAATTGAGTCTATAATGTCCAGTGATCTGATAAGGCATGTCGAACAGAATAATGCTATGTCAAATGCGCAGTATGCCTACAGACGAGGACGATCCACTACAGCAGCAACACAGAAATTCGCGGAAAGTGTTATATCATGCTTGGAAAACAAAAGAAAGGTTGTGGGCATCTTTTTAGACCTTTCAAAAGCCTTTGATACAGTGGATCATACGCTGCTTTTGAATAAACTGCAAAAATATGGTGTAAGAGGACAAAGTGCAGAACTACTTAAATCTTTTTTGTCAGAAAGGGATCAAACTGTGGAGATACAAGTCGATGGAAAGCACTACAGGTCTCAGCCACAGTCAATTAAAGTAGGGGTACCACAGGGCTCATCATTGGGAAATACATTATTTTCTATATTTTTAAACGACATAGCAACATTAGACATAGATGGCGAAATAATATTATATGCAGATGACACAACCATAATTTTAAGTGATGAATCCAATGACATTTTAATTAATAAAATTAATGACACACTTTTTAGATTAGAAAATTGGTTTAAAATCAACGGACTAAAATTGAATCCTGAAAAGACTTCTCTTATGCAATTTAGTCCGCGCATCAGGGATTCTGATAAAATGCAAATAATCCTACCTAATGGTACAGTACTTAAAAATACAGCACATGTCAAATTACTAGGATTTGAATTAGATCCAGTGTTTTCATGGAAAACACATATAGACACTGTGTGTAAAAAACTGGCAAAAGGTGTGTTTGTGCTTAAGCAGCTGAGACCATTAATATCAAATCATCATCTAAAAGAAGCTTATTATGCTTACATACACTCAATCCTATCTTACGGAATTATCTTATGGGGAAATTCGACTGATTTTGAACGTGTTTTAAAAATGCAAAAACGCGCCATTCGAATACTGGTCAATGCAAACTACCGTGATAGTTGTAGGAAACATTTTGAAGAACTGCAGATATTAACATCAGTGTCAACATATATACTAGAAGTTATATTGTATGTCAAAAATAACCCAAGCGAATTTAAACGTATAGGTGACGATAGGACGCGACCAACAAGATATGCTGAAGACCTAAGACCTAGTAGATGCAGACTTAATATGGCCAAGAAATGTCCGAAAATCATGGGTCAAAAATTGTACAACCATTTGCCGAGGACAATTAAGGCTCAGACTGAAATGAACACTTTCAGTCGCCAGGTAAAAAAACTACTACTCAGTAAAACCTTGTATAGTATAAAAGAATACATGAATAATAAATACTAATGACAATTTAAGTGTATAATAATAATAAATATGTACAGTTCCTAATGTCTCTAAAATATAAATATTGTTTTTGTTTAAATAAGCTAATGATAAATAAATATTGAGCATATGTTAAGTCGGTAGATAATTGTTAATCTCAATAATTATATTAAGTAAGTACCTGACTGTTAATAATTTGTCTTTATTTAATATTGTTTAAAGTTTTTTTATAAGATGTGTAAAATCATGACGATCTCGATATGTTAGCATATTTTCTACTTTGTAAACTATGTAAAACTATTGAGAAATAAAGAAATCTGAATCTGAATCTGAATCTGAATCTGTAAGCTGATAAAATGTGATTCGGGTTTTATATCTGTCTGTCTCACTCGCTCTTATGAAATCGAGATGTGCACTTTTCTGATTTTAACCGAACGCGAATCTGAATTTGAGGGCTCGAGAATTTTAGTAAAAAATTGTATTAGACAACCTCACACAAATCGACCTACTTAGTCCCAAAGTAAGCTATAATAGATACAGATAAATAAATGATTTGAAAATGATTTCAACATCTTTTCTGAAGTCGATTAATTTGTAATGAATATTTTCAATTCTAACTCGCGGGACAATAAACATCTCACGATAACAGAATCAATAGACACCTCATTGATTAAAATCCATCCAGCCGTTAAAACGCTCCAAATAAAGACCCCCGCTTGCGAGTAAATACCCAAATACGCGGCAAAAAAAACTTTATTGGCAGACGCGTAAGATACTTTACTCTTTACCCCTGTTACGCTGTCGTACCCATGGTTTAAGTTCGATTACGAGTTAAAGAGAAGAGTTTTATGTATTTAGTCAACATCAATAACGTTACATTTAACAACGCGGTTGGCTCGGTTTGTAGAGTACTGTGCTGGCGGCCGGCGGTCCCGAATTCGAATCCCGGCCAGGGCAAATATTTGTGTGATGAACTCGAATATTTGTGCTTGGGTCATGGTTGTTCTATGTATTTATAGATATATATTACATATTTATCTATTAGGGTGTTGCTTATTTTCTAACCCCGTACTCTCACCCCCTCATTCTGTTCTAGGACCCGAAAAAACATCACTGATTTTTTATTTATTTTTTTAATTCAGTTTTAGGGGTCGCTGCCGCCCATTAAAAATACGAGATAAATGTTAATGAAACTCGGTTCACATAGTTTTCTTTTTAATTTTTTCGCAGTGATATTGTTTGAATTACCTAATGTATCAATGTAGTTAGTTATATATCAAGTGAATTATTCTGTGTATTAGAAAAAAAATTTGGTAGTTCATACTGAACTAGATAATTTTTTTCTATATTTTTTTTAATGCAGTTATGTACGTTCTGTTAGTAGGTATTATGATACAAAGAAAAAAACTTTTTTTTTTAATGTCTTTTTCAGATTTTTTACTTGCCGGTAGCGACCCCTAAAACTGAATTAAAAAAGTAAATAAAAAATCAGTGACGTTTTTCGGGTCCTAGAAGAGAATGAGGGGGTGAGAGTACGAGGTTAGAAAATAAGCAACGCCCTAATAAGTACGTATATCGTCGTCTAGTACCCATAACACAAGCCTTCTTGAGCTTAATTTGGGACTAGATCGATTTGTGCGAGGTTGTCTGATATTTATTTATTTATTAAGTAGTACAAAATAATTTGATAATAATGCATTTGATGACGTAGTTAGCTTCGTGGTGGTCACGCTGCTAGCAAAGTTAGTGGTCCGACTTTTAGGGTACGTCTCCACTGAAGTGGAGCGGAGATGTGCGGAATCGACCAATAACAAAGTGAAGCAGAACTGAGATACAGATTTCAACTCAGGTAATTGGTAGATTCCGCTCGTCTCTTCTCCTTTTCAGTGGAGACGCACCTTAATCCCCGACTCGGCTGCCTGTCCACAGAAGCGGGGATGTATAAACTGGACGAATCACATTCTTCAGATTTTAATGCAGTTTTTTTCGAGCTCCGCAAAGTCGCAGCTTGTTTGGCTAATTTCCTCCACTTCTATGGCCCAAATATTTATGTGCTAATTCTGATAAGTGATATGAGTTAGTTTTTAGTAGCATGATAATAATATAACTGCAAATAGGTGTCGTCGATGCTGTGGCAAAATGTTGAAAGGTGACCCGCTCAGACATCCGTTGTGCTTTGTCATTGTTGATAATTTAACATGTGCATGCGATGAATATATGTATGTTTTTCTTTTTAATCACAAATGTTCTTTAATTTTATTTAAGATCACAACACTACATAGTAAAAAACAAAGCCGCTTCCTGCTGTATGTCTGTCTGTCCCTATGTATGTTTAGATCTTTAAAACTACGCAACGGATTTAGATGCGGTTTTTTTAATAGATAGTGATTCAAGAGGACTGTTTATATGAATAATACATGCATAATTTATCAGCATTGCACCCGGGGCGGGTCGCTAGTAATATTTTATAAAAAGTTTCAGTTGAGGTTATACCTATCGTAATCGTTAATGAAAGAGCGGGGAAAGAGTTGAAGGAAGTGAATTCGTCACTTACTGAAGAGTTTTCAATGGTCTTGTAAAGCCTAATGTGTATCATTTATCACGTAAAGGTTTTTTACATTACATCACGTCGAAAGCCCGTACTTGAACTTCAAATTATTTGCTAAATTAGCACCGGCCATAAAAAGTAATTAATGTTTAAACAGCATTTATGCTAAGTATTATAATATATAATTGTTGCATATTAAATAGAAGTCTGCAAAAATTGTGTTAACGAGTTATAAATGTTATGAAAAATCATGAAAATATAAGATTCGTAATTAACGGTAACACAAATAAACATTAACTTACTTATCTTAGTTTATTTATTAATGTGAGACTGTATTTTAAAATTGTATAATGTTTATATACTCTGTAATTATTGCCTTTTGTTTATTTATTTTGTCATCTAAACAGATGCCGACAACACAAAAAACTTGAAAAATCAACAGAACCTAGCCTAGCTACACTCTCACCTTTAACACTACTATCCTACGGGGTGTATAACTAACATTCATCTAAAATAAACGGTATAAAAAATATCGAGTCCGCGGCGGGGCGGGAGCGAGCGTGCGTGCGCCCTGTGGCCCGCGGCTCGGGGCACTGAGGCGACGGGACACGAGGCAGCGGTGAGGGCTCGGGGCATCCCTAGCTTAACTATATCTTGGCCTAATCATAGCCATATCATGTCAAGTGTGCGATAATCGTAGTCTTTTGGAATTTTAGTTATTTGTGTGAAATTCGTTTTAGGGTTCCGTACCCAAAGGGTAAAAACGGGACCCTATGACTTCGCTGTCCGTCCGTCCGTCCACCCGTCCGTCTGTCAACAGGCTGTACCTCAAGAACGGTGATAGCTAGTCAGGTGACAGTTGAAATTTTCACAGATAATGTATTTCTACTATTTCTATTGCCGCTATAACAACATATACTAAAAAATAAATAATATAAATATTTAACATACAACAAAATTGTAATAGATTATGGTACGGAACCCTTCATGCGCGAGTCAGACTCGCACTTGCCCAATTTTTTCAAAGTACAATTCCCTTAGCTTATCAAGTTGGGCCGGTTAGCCGTAGATATTTATTTTTTTGCTATTGAACTCGCATAGCGATATTGACAAGTGAAGTAGACATTCTAAAGGAGATCGCATCTATTCTTAGCACTTCAGCGATATGACTCGTCTTTTTAACATTGCATTTTTTTTTTTTAATGAAACGCCTATAAAATATAGTATGTTTAACTCATTAAATAAAAAAATAGAATAGCAAAGACAAAGCTATCATTGACTATTTAGCACAATCTTTAACAAATATAAGTGTCCAAAGCGCTAATTCTAGTGTACTTTGAGATATCGCCAAATAAGCGATCTCTCAGGTATATCCCAAGTATATTACGTTTAACTGCCATTAACGCGCGGTCAGGTATGCTTCTGATATCTATGGCGTCGCTTATAAAAGAGGCGCTAATTTATCACGGCCGAGTTGGCGAAGTGGCGATATACTAGTTATATCGCCAATTCGGAGATCTCTCCGTAATATTATTGTATTAGGGCTTAGGCTATTACGCGATACAGAAACTTTCATTTTCAATTTACTTACGTATCTATACCTACAGTTAACTAGAAAATTAATTTTCGGGTACCTAGGTGTTTTATTTTTTTATATTACAATTTGAAAATCTTATTAAAACTATCGTTACCCATCTCAAAAACAGTTCAAACTCGCGTATTTTTTTTTAGGAACGGTCCGATTTGTTTCGAACTCGTATGTGTCCTCTTAATCTGGAACAGGGACAGCCGAGCTACCTGTTGTTGTCGTGCAACCGAGTTGTTGTCGTGTACCAAATTCGTTGATAACTATTAACTGTTTCCTATAAATTATTTACTTAATACTTAATTAACCAATACAGTACATGGATACGTCCATAGATTCTTTATTCAAAGATATTTTAACTAGATTTTGGTAAATAGAAATAAGGTTAACGACAAAGTTGTGGGTAACTTCTACTGAATAAATACCACGCAATATTAAGATTACACGTGTTTGAACATGTCGGCTAGTAAATATCCCGTCGGCCCGTCTCCGGTTACTAATGGCCGGCGCCGAGGGCAGTTTATGATAATACAGGCGGTTTAGATTACGGTTAGTTATTCGGGTATGTTATAAAACAAAGGATATCTTTACATACATGCTTAGGTAGACGATCTTGACGGGATTGTAGGAACTGAAGAGGAAGGAAATGCGCTGCCTCGGACCGTTTCCATTCTTGCGCTTCTTATGTTATTTGTATACTACTCATACACAAATACATTATATGTCAATCCATACTTCCATACTAATATTATAAATGCGAAAGTGTGTCTGTCTGTTACCTCTTCACGCTTAAACCGCTGAATCAATTTTGATGAAATTTGGCATGGAGATAGTTTAAGATTCGAGGAAGGACATAGGATAGTTTTCATCCTGGAAATTATCCCTAAAAAGATTGAAAAGTGGTAAGTAATTCATGATGACATTGATGACCCTATAGGAAATGTAATTATTAGACTAAAAGCACAATTGCTCTTACATTTGCTTAGGCGCTTTTAATAATCCCTTTTATTAATTAAGGTGATTAGGTGGATATCTATCGTGTTGTACGAGGTTGCTTCCATACTTCCAAGTTCCATTCGGACGTAGTCGCGGGCAAAAGCTAGTTTTACATAATGGTACAAATTAACAATGTAGTTAGTGGTTATTTTATATGTCAGTTTAGACAGTTATAGTCAATAATAGTTAATTAGCATTGTTTACATATTTTGCCCCGCTTAAATACTTAACTTCGCACATCCTCTAATGGAGAAGCGGCCTTATATTGATATTGATTGTATTTATACGTACTGTTTACTTACACAAACATATATGGTATTAATTACAGAGGACTGAACGAAAGGCTTTAATCACGCAAACCGATAGCAAATAAGACTTAATTATCAGATCGTATCGCAAATTTACCTTCAATTGAAATGTAAACTTCATTTGTATTATACATAAGGCGTATTCGCAACGCAGAAAATATAAATGTATGTATTTACCAGATAATGGTACCACCGAAACGTGCCTTTGATATGGTGTTCTATCCGATTGAATGAACACATCAAAGGTATCAGATTTGAAGGGATTTTCGTTTTCAGATTTGAGAGACAATTCATTCTTGTAAGCTATAGGTATATACAGTATGAACAATCGTATGCATAATGCGTCTCATGCATAACCGGGAATCGAACCCTGTCTCGTTGTCTAACTGTCTAGTTGAAATTTTCACAGATGACGTGTTTCTATTGCCGCTATAACAACAAATACTAAAATTAAAATAAAATAAATATTTAAGGGGAGCTCCCATACTACATACAAACTTGTTATAGATTATGGTACGGAACCCTTCATGCGCGAGTTGGACTCGCACTTGCCCAATTTTTATTATTGTCAAGCAACTGACGTTGGTGTGAAAAAGTACACTCGCTAACAGAAGCTTGATTTTGATGAAATAAATTTTACTTTCCATGAGATTTTAGGTCGTTATCATAACTCCCGATAGACGTCCACTGCTGGACAAAGGCCTCCCCCAAAGTTCTTCACAACGATCGGTCTTGCGCCGCCCTCATCCAATTTCTGCCCGTGATCCTAACCAGGTCAGCCCACTTTGTTGGGGGCCTTCCCACGCTGCATCTTCCGGTTCGCGTTCGCCACTCAAGAACCTTGCCGCAACGGCCATCGGTTCTACGTGCAAGGTGCCCCGCCATCCGCAGATTTTAGGTACATCGAGATATTAGTATACACGAAAGCCATCTTACTTTTCCCAACTACCTATAGTTGCGCGGTTGTGAGAATAGATGGCGTGAGTAGTAAAACATTGTGTATTTTTCGATATTTCGGTATGGTAGATGCACTGCACACATCCTGGCTGACCTCATAGCTGTTATACATTTTATCTGCATTATTAATTTACTGTTCTCTTGTCTCCAATGTCTGTAAATCTTGCCTCAAAATAGTATTATTTTTTATAGTTTTTTATAAAAACTGGTTGTAAGTCAGTTCGTAGAATGATAATCTTTTCTCTTCCAGATTGCATAGTATTTAGTATCCAATGTTTCCTGTCTCGACAACATAGCAGGCTTGCCTTGCCCCTCGGTGACACGCTCCTGACCTACAGACCTTGTAATGGGATCCTGGCCGCGGGTGCACCGGGGGGAGGCGTCCTTGCGCCCCGAGTGGATCCTGCAATCCTCGGGCATATTCTGTCTGATGCATTATTAATACATTTTAAAGTCACTATGACGATTAATTCTCTATGATTTTTAATCGATGTTAACCGAGCAGGCTATTTGTCGGTAGGTATGTCTTTTTATGAAACCATATGTTCCCAGATTATAATCATAGAATACTCTCGCTTACCGTGATTTAGGCATAATTTGTTAATCATAATCACCATTTACACAGAATATATGGTACCTACATAACATGGTATAATATAAAATTGATCCTTATACATTCGGCCTTCATGGCATATGAAAATGTACTAACTTATTCTCTAGGTAGCACCATTCTTAATGATTATTTATATACATTTAATTTTATGGTAGGTACATGTTTTTACGAAATTTTGATTAGGCTAGTAGTACACTTATTACAGTCTATATTTTAGTATTCTTGATGCATGCATAGTGATAATAATGTCATCATAAGTAAATTTTGTTTAATATTATTTTTATATTCTACAATACAATACCAGTACTCTTTATTGCACACCTCATAATAAAACATACAGGAGAAACAAATTGCAAGAAATTACAATTAGAGGTAAACAAGAGGCGGTCTTATCGCTAAAGAGCGATCTCTTCTCTTCTTTTTATATTTTAGTTATTTGATTATGATTTGTAAGATATGAATATGAGTTGTCTATACCTACTGTGCGAAAAATCTAGACACCAGACATTCGAGGTTTCATGGCTGTTCGCCGGGTCACCGGTCATTATTTCGCGCTTTTCCGTTTCTTCATCTTAATAGCGCGATGCACGTTTCCTTTTATTTTCATCATCATTAGCCTTTTACATCTATAACAGATGAGTTAAGCGACGTCACAGAATACTTAACAGTTCTACAGAATCTGATCACAGTTCTTCATAATGGACACGCACACACCCGCACCGATGCGAGTTACCTCACCCTGCAAGGGCACGGAGTTGGAATCGAGTTGGCTGCGTAGAGAATTTTGAAAGGGTTGTTAACCTACTGTGTATATGGGTTATATGTGTATATAGGTGGGCATTGACTCGTGAAATAGTGATGGTGTTGGTGATGGTAATGATGATGGTGGTGATGATGGTGATAATGACGATGAACGGGGTAACTGGTGGCGGTGATAATGATGAAGCTGGTGATAGTGTTGACCACCACCACCGCCACATTCACTACTACCACCATCACCGCCACCACCATCACCACCATTATCATCACCACCGTTGTCGTGTGGTTGTGATAATTTTCTATTTTATGTCATATTTATGTGCAAGTAAAACACCAACTGGTTTGCAATGCTTCTGAGGCAGCCCTGTGCGTCTTACACGCACACATTGACACTGACATTCAAGTTCAGTTTTGAGTAGGCAGTGTCCGCCCTGTGGCAACGTCTAATAAAGTGCGGCATTTACAAAGATGGCTGGATAGCCCGATACGGGAGCGACAGCCGCGGCCGCATAATTGACAAACAAATGTTGCGCCTATCGATGAAGGGGGAAGAGCTGCACGGTGGTGTCTCATGTCACGCTTGTGGGAAAGAGACGCAAACCATGCTTCATCATGTGCAACCACCATCGCACGAAGTCTAGGGTAAGTATATAAATATAATGGAAGGAAAATGGAAATGGAAATTCTGAAACATTATGGAATTTGGTTCTAAAGATAAAGAACATACGCATTTTTTATGACAACTGTTTTTTGATTAGTCGATAAAGATACTCAACTCACGTATCTATCTATCTATCAGCCACAGACGTCCACTGCTGAACATAGGCCTCCCCCATGACTCGCCACAAAGTGCGATCCTGTGCAGACCGCATCCAATGATTCCCCGCTACCCTCACGAGGTCATCCGTCCATCTAGTCGGGGGCCGACCCACGCTGCGCTTTCCTATACGTGGTCGCCACTCTAGGACTTTGCTGCCCCAACGGCCATCCGTTCTCCGGGCTACATGGCCTGCCCATTGCCACTTCAACCGGGCAATCCTGTGCACTATGTCGGTTACCTTGGTTCTTCTGCGGATATCCTCATTTCTGATTCTATCGCGCAAAGAAACTCCGAGCATTGCCCTTTCCATTGCACGTTGCGTGACTCTTAGCCGCCTCATGAGTCCCATTGTGAACGACCATTTGTCTCAGTTCCGTAAGTCATCACTGGCAACACGCACTGTTCGAAGACTTTCGTCTTCAGGCACTGGGGAATTTTCGACGAGAAGATATGACGTAGCTTCCCGAACGCTGCCCAGCCGAGTTGAATTCGTCGATTAACCTCCTTCTCGAAGTTCAACTCACGTATCTCGTACTCTTGAATTATTACTAGTACATATAAGAACTAAATTATGGCTTCAATATACGTAACGCGCGTCGGTCCTCCGGCAACTAAGTTAGTAAGTTAGCCGAGCTATTACTTAGCTAACTTGGTAAGTGAATGTAAGTGAATTCCCCCGAGGCGAGGCGGCTTCTTTCGACTGTGCGACTTGAGCATACGCATATAAACGGTTGTATGTAAAATTATTGTGAAAGCAATGAAAATAAAAATAAAAAAACTATTTCGGTATAGAATATATTATGTTCTTTAACAGAAAGTAAGGTGTAATTATTTTTAATTGATTTTGACAAGCTTTTACTACCGACTGTAGTACAGTACAAAAGTACAGTCACTGTACTTTTATGGCTAAGGTCAAATATTTTTTCTTCAGACGAATAAAACGAGCCGAAGCTCGATGTGATTACGAAGTTTTACCTTCCGGCTCCATCACCAAACCAGATGTGTGTCAAAATAATATATTAAGCAGAAACCGAGAAGTAGATCAAGTTAAATTTATGAGATTTAACACTTTGAACACCGGGAAACCACTCCGTGGGCACTGTGCTCGTAGCGAGTTCCCATGTTATCGGCTACACGCGTAGCGCTACGAAATCCTTGGTCGCCAAAGTATTAACTACAGACTCAGTCCGACACCGAGCCAGGTAAACGCATTTTGCACACTTAACTCTATATAGGGAACGTGCTCAGCGGGTGTCACAACCCGAATCTTTTACCTTGACATTGACATTGATTAAACCATTGATAAAAAAAAAAAATGTGGTGTTTACCATTAAAATAAATAAATATCGGACAACCTCACACAAATCAATCTAGTCCCATATTAAGCTCAAGAAGGCTTGTGTGTTGGTGTTATGTCAAAAATAATGAGATATTACATGTTTCATAAATTTATTGACATTGATTGTTACGAAATAGTACACAGTACTACTTTGTCAACAAGTGCTACGTCGTAGCTGAGCTACGCGATACGCCGTAGAGGGGCTACGACTTTTACAACTCCTACCCTTTTTCTTCCAGAAACTCGTAAGCCATTAAACGCTGCACATTGAATAACGACCTTAATCTTAGATACTAGAGTTCAGTATTCAAGTCGCATGGAATCGTGTTACGAGTTTGGATATTGGTTTTGATGGTGGAGTAATGGATAGTCATTTTATTAGGGTCGTAAATATAAATACGCTTATAAAAGCTATATTGTGTTCATTAATACTTGGTGCTGAAGATTGAAGCACTCATCTGGGGTGTAATAGATCAATAACTTGGTCGTACGGTAGCTAATACGTAAAAGTACACGTACAATACAATACAATACAAAATGCTTTATTGCACACCAAAAAAGTTTACAAATTGAATACAGGAACAATAATTTACGTACCTATTCAATAGCAAAACCAAACCAACGAGAATTGTAACAGCTAAACAGAAAGGTGCTGAAATATGAATAAAGCAGTTTGTCACTAGATGGCCTAACGGGCAACTGGCTCCACCTTTCGTCTTTTTTGGGCAATATTGGCTCCGTTTGTGGCCACTCCTATAAAAACACACACGTTTGTTGCGCTTCTGGCGTGACCAATGCCCTAGCATTTTACACAGACCACCAATAAAATAATTTTAGGCTTCCAATTTTTATACTGTGCTACTACTTTCCTCGATGCATAAGGTACGTACATAGATTCCATCTTATTTTTAAGATTGCGTTTACAATTTCGAATAACTAGCAGCACTAAGGTGAACGTTCCAGACGAGAAAACCATTATCCTTTAATTCAGCTCTACACTCACTTCAATCGCAAAAAACCCGAAAAAACCATCAATTATCCACCTCCAGTCTACCTACACAACTATACATACATATTCATATAAATTACAACTCTATTCTTATTTCACAAAAAGTACACTTCCAAATTCTTTAAAATTTTCTCTTTAAAAACTACATGAAAAATTGGAGCATAACTTCAAGCAGTCTCAGTTTAGTTTGAGTTGTGTCGGTTTACAATGAGCGGTGTCCTATTTTAAGCTCTATGGTGCAGACGATAAGGAGGCAGGAGTTGCGAGGATCGCATGCGAGCATTCCACTGAGTATCGGAACACGTTGTTAGCTATGGCTCCACGAATTTCCTACGTAGGCCGAGAGTCACATTTTTTCGACCATACTTTTATTTTAAAATACATTAGAAAGAAAGAAAATACTTTCTTTCTTTACTAACCTACTTCACAGGGAAAGACAGGAGATTTAATATACAATTTAAGAAATTACAATAAATAAGAGGTAAACAAGAGGTGGTTTAATTTTCTTTACGTTTATCGGGTAACAGAGTATCCTGTCC
The DNA here is from genome assembly GCA_932273695.1 of Apotomis betuletana. Taxonomy (NCBI): domain Eukaryota; kingdom Metazoa; phylum Arthropoda; class Insecta; order Lepidoptera; family Tortricidae; genus Apotomis; species Apotomis betuletana. The sequence continues at coordinate 246,494 of OW026318.1, read as the reverse complement.
CTCTTCAGAGACTGCGGGTGTTAAAATAAATAATTTTCAATGTTTTTTGTAGGTACAGGTAGAAAAAATGCGAACGATCTTTCATCTCGAAAAGTCAAGCTTTGAAGCATTATAAAAAAAAATACTCTAGACACCAAAGAGGTGAAAATCGCCTTTCGAGATTTGTTTACGGATCCCTTAGTAACGTAGCGTATACGATACATAACTGAGGCTGAGTAATCATACCAACAGCGTATTTTGAACAGCGATGCAGCTGCTCCTTTAAATACGTGCATCTTCAGTAGAAAATTCACCTAAGCTCTTTCTCAAGTCAGGCTGACCCGTTTCAGTCAGTTCAGGACGCAGTCCACTCCCCTAAAATTACTCCTGTGGCGCGGAGATAATCCCATTAGCGAGATGCTCCCACACAAAGTCCGACTCACTGGTAGTGAGGGCTAAACGTAAACAGCCCTGATGCAGTTCAAGTCATATAAAAAAAAGCTGTCCCGGGTCGTCTCAGATGTAACATTTGCATCCTTCATGTCTTTGTTTATGGTGGCTATCCATGTGAGGCGGGGTCTTCCTCGCTTTTTGGCGCCGGAAATATTTCGAGTGTCATTATTAATAAATAAATAAATAAATAAATATCTAGTCCCACAGTAAGCTCTCGAAGGCTTGTGTTATGGACACTAGACGACGATAAACATACTTTTATAAATAAATACATACTTAAATACAAATAACATCCATGACCCAGGCACAAATATTCGACTTCTTCACACAAATATTTGCCCTTGCCGGGATTCGAACCCAGGACCGTCGGCTCAGTAGGCAGTTGCTTAACCACTGCGCCAACCGCGGGCCGCGTCGTCATAATAAAACCTAAGCTCTTTGGCTATAATAAATCCCTGCAGGTCTTCTTAGCGCGTTTATTTTTATCACGATCACGATCCGAAGCAGCGGCTCGAGAGAACTCTCTGACAACATTTACACTGATACTAAATTAACATGAGATATTCATTGCTCTAACGGAATAAGCGCCCTTACATTTAAACTAACTAGTTATACCTATTGTATGTCAACTGACAAGTAGGTTAGGTTAAGTTATTTTTTAATTTCACTCGCACGGTGTTTACAATCTTACGGTCACATATAATTATATATCTCCGGGTTAATTCTTCGGAGGGAAGTGGCAATATACCTAATATATCGGCAACCCGGTTGCATTAAGTTTTGCCTCATTTATACATACAACGCCATAGATATCAGACCCAAACTTAACTTGACCGGCGCAAACTTAAAAGGTCACTTTATGCAGGTTGAATCACAATCACATTTAAAGCCGATATACCTGAGACAGCGCTTATATTTGGCGAATTAGCTCCCAGGTTTCAGTAGTATAATAACTAACAAACTAACTGCGCTGGCTCAGCGACCCAAAATGAGTCTTGGCCTCCGACACAAGAGCTCACCACTTTACCCGATCCTGCGCATCCTCTCGCCAGTTTGTGACTCCGAGCTCACACAGATCCTTCTCTACCAGATCTATCCAGCGGTACTTTGGCCGTCCGACCGGACGACGCCGACGCCCCGTCGGTCGCCCAAGGTATGCTCTCTTCACCTGCCGATCCTCTCCCATTCGCTCAAGGTGGCTGAAGACGATGGGCCTTGGTCTCACCAATATCAATAGTATAATACTTTGTGATACTATTATTTTATGCTTAACAAATTCAAAAAAACCATTAAACACTTATTATGCAAGTGATCCAATTTATTTTTCTCGTCTCCTAATTCGCCATAATCAAAAACGTAGATTATTATAAAGTAAAGAATTTCCAAACTTTGTAACTCATTACTCTCATTAGTTAAAAAATACTTTTAATAAATAACAAACCGAAATTCTTCTCGCGAAGTTTACAAGGGAAAGGATAAAAAAAAATCAAGGACTACGAAAAGATCTCTCTAGTGTCGGAGGCTGAGCTAACGAATACAAATCATATTAAAATAATATTTATAATCCGTTAATACAGTTTGACATACTTAAGTACCTTAACCATGTAAAAAACCGGCCAAGTTTGAGTCTGACTCGCGCACCGAGGGTTCCGTACACACTTATCCCATCTTAACTGGCCGGTTTCAGTTAAATTTGCAACTGGAATGTATGGCGCTATGGATACAAATGAGGTGCAAAGTTAACGCAACCGATCACGTTTGTTGTATGGAAAATTCATTTAATATCACTACATAGTATTAAAACAAAGTCGCTTCCTGATGTCTGTCTGTCTGTCCCTAAGTATGCTTAGATCTTTAAAACTACGCAACGGATTTCGAAGCGTTTTTTTTTTATAGATAGACTGATTAAAGAGGAAGGTTTATGTATCATACATGAGTAATATAGCATTGCACCAGTGCGTAGCCGGGGCGGGTAGCTAGTTTATTTTATTCTTTTGGTTAGTATTTGTTGTTAAAGCAGCAACAGAAATACGTATGGCTCTATAATACCCTAAAAAGATAATAAAATTGCGTCACAAATGTCACAATATACAATGAAAGAAATAACTTTTCACATTTTCAGGAACCAACAAAAGGTTTTTGGCGACTGTTTCTCGTCGCTTCGCCGAGCAATTACAGCTGAAATAAAAAGTTCGCAACATTTCCAACTATGTCCAATGTTAGTGATGAACGTCATGACGATAAATAAATAAATATGCTTTTGGTTATTTACACAAATCGACTGAGCTCCAAGCTTGTTGACGATATACATAATTAAATATATAGATATATACTTAAATACATAGAACATCCATGACCCAGGAACAAAATATTCGAGTGCATCTGCATCATACAAATATTTACTCTTGACTGGATTCGAACCCGGGACCGTCAGCTCAAGGGTAGCTGCACTAGCACTGCACCAACCGTGACGTCAAAATAAAATATGAAATCTTACCGACTCACTCAATTCACAAAAAAACAAGGAACAGTCGTTTCAGTTGCAAAAAATAACTGTTATACAAAAAAAAGTACTTCGGTTATTGCGATTAGTAGGTATTTACTCACTTTAAAAAAATATATAAATAACAACGATATAAAATTATTTTGTACTTAAAGAGGCCTTATTCCTTTTAAAATTTATTTTTTTCATATAATGACAAATATATTGATAATTTCAACCAAATTTTTGAAGCGAGTAATTCTTTTCTCCGAGTTCTAGTACAAAAATTATCAATGAAAAATTCAAACTATAGGTTTCAAATAATATACACCAATAAATCCCAATAACCCTGTTCTAGATAGTAACGTCAATAAATATGTTAAGAAACATGTTTGATCATAGAGAAAAATTTCTAAAACAATAGCATTTTACAAGGAATAAGGCCTCTTAACGTCCGTTTAAACCAGTTTCGTTTTTATTTCTTATCTGCACTATCAAATGAAAGTTTTTTCACTATGATTTTTTCATCGTGACATTTTTTATCACTCACCTCTAAAAACGCGCGACTGAGGAATTTAAAGCCAGTCATTGTGTCCCACCACACGAAACGAACTATTTTGATACAAAACGTGTGGCGCTTACTGCCTTTTTAGGATCTGAGGAACAATGTAGTAATGTCTAACTTAAGAAAACTCACATCTGTCGTTGCTTGAATGAACCTTAGCGGAAAAGAAATATGGTCGTATTTTTGGTAAGATTCAACGGGTTTTTATAGCAAATAAAACTTTTTAGGAAGCGTGTAAAGTTGACTTTCAAAGGGCCTCGTAAAATTTAGTGAAAGTAAAATTTATAGGTTGTTATTTAGTGGGAATAATAATAATTACTGCTGCGCGGACAATATGGCCACTGGGCTTTATTACTGCTTTATTTCTTAACTTAAATGATCGAATATCCAATTTTTATAAAAGCCTGGAATCGGAAATTAAAAATGTCAAATTAAGGGATCTAATAATCATTCCCTTGCCCTTATCTTACTTATGTGGGGTCATGTTTTCTTCTTTCATTCTTCCCTATTACTAGTCATCTTGTCGTTTACTTCCTTCTTATTAATATCATATTTCAAACTTCTCTTCCTTTTCTATATCCGTCCACATTCATGCTTAACGCTATTCTGGTTACCAAATACGTCAAAGGACCTTAATGGGACAATATCAAGGTAATAATATTCTCTTCTTCGCAAAAACTTCTAAACAAGATTGATGCACACGGTGCGTTCCAAATTGAACTAGATAAACAAAGTAACAATAAATTTCAACATTAATTACAAACATATTAACCAAAATCGTTAAATTCTCCCAAAGTCATACCATTAATATTTCAGTTAAGAAAAGCTCTAGCAATTTAAATAGTGCCGAATAATCACCAGTTACCACACACAAATGGCCGCCCCAATTTATTACAAAGTAATTAACCTGTTTCAATGGCAGCAAGACGAAGATTTTTAATTAAAATTCATCCCTCGAACTACATTTATTAAACCACTAATGCCATCTAGTGCAGTTTAGTTAACATGGTAACAGCTCCATCTGTCGCCGAGCGGCTGAACTGTTTTCTAACACAGCTTTCAATTTTTTGATATAATGCTACAACAGCGCTTAGAGCGGCGAGTAGCGGAAACTCTCAAGGTCATAGTCCTCATTACGCTTCAACAGTTACCATGGCAACCAACATAAGGGGCGGAGCTACACGTAGCAACAGTTTGTTTTCTATACAATATGTAGGTATTTTAATCATATGAGAGCATGGCTTAGTTTTTCATTTGATAGAATTTGAACCTTAGGGTTCGGAAGGAAAGTGGTTTTTATCGTTGGATTGTTGAGTGAGATAGTATATGATAAGTAAGTATTGGAGTAGTTTCAGGGCTTGTTCTAATAATTAGATGCAATGTTTGTCGCAGACACGAGTATCTTCGGGAATCATCGCGGAACGTTTTTCTGTTCTGAATAGGAAACACATCGTAAGTAGGCGCTATTTTCGTATAGGTCGTGTATGTGCTATGTTAGGACATATAGGAGTTTTATTTTTCTGTGAATCATAATGAAACAATATCCACGTTTGTATGTATCTCTGGGTAACATTCTGAAGTGTATCCAATAGAAACATGTGATGACTATGACACGAAATGTTGATCTATTGGTGAAGAGCCTTGTACTTATTCCGAACTCCTTGAGAATGGACACGTTGATTCGGCGTGAAGCATGCTGTCCAAGATTCGCTTGGCTAACAATACATATATATATTTACCTTTCATAATGTCTGCAAAACCCTCAAATCTGTTTGACCATAGGCTATCCTTATTCATTACTACTGCCCATAACTCTGCCCCCCGCCGCCGGCGCGCGTAGTTGCTACTATTTATTGGCGCTATATCCCCCAGGGCAAAACATCTTAAATTCATACATATTGTAACGAAACATACGTCACTTTGTTTCTAGTTCGGTAGTCCTCGTATTTGCGAGCCCTAGTGCCAAAACATCGTAACTTCATACATGTTTTGATCGGATATACGCCTTTGTATAAATGGTTTCCTGGTACATTGCTTGGCCATTTGCATAATTGCGAAGCTTTTTGCACAGAGACCGTTGGTTGTGTGCGTAGTTTATTGTGTTTTCTGATCGGAGGCTCCGCACTTCATCTACACGTAAAATTAAACTTTATGCCATTTGGAACAACATATTCACAATATGAAAAACTGACTGACTTTTTAAGTTGCATGACGCTTTTTACGTTAAGTATAACTAATGCAAACTATGGTACAAGTCACGTAGAATAGGAATGATGATGAAAAATCGTGGGAATTTATGAATAAAATAACAAGTCAAAAAGACTGAAGTCTTACACAAAAGTTTACTTCATGCAAGATATTTAAATCTAAAACCATTTGAGAATATTCAGAATCCTTTAAAACAATAAGTAGATAGTTGTTTACAGCCATGTAGATTGTAGTTGCATGCAGCTAGACCTAAATAGTAGTTATTGATAAATTCAAACACTTCAACTCCGGAAATACCTACAAACGTAAATTAAGTAACTTATTTTTTCACTGTGATTCACAGGAAAACTCGATATCACAGAATTATGAACAATTTTCTGAGGATAACAGTAATAAGTTCCGAGAAATAGCTCCCAAATTTAACGTTGATAAATGTGGGTCCGAACCACCCGTAACAATGGGGCCAGTTAATGGCCTATCGCACACAGGATTGGACCGAGTTATGGCATCTCCGATGATGGTGATATTTCTACGTGCTCACAACTGATTGGGTTTAGTTATAGGCCAATAAACCAGTCTCGTAGTTTGTTGAGTTCGATATCTAATAACTTTATGGGAGCAATTATTGTATTTGTTGAATGATGATATTAGGCGGAAGGAATAAAAATATATTTATCATATACAGTACCTGTATTATTTTTGATCATTCGTCTAATTTAATAAAAGATTATAACGTTCTCATAAATGAAGTAACCTAAGTCAATATTTTCGAAAATATTGATTGTTATTGATTTACTGGCGAGCTAACTGCTAGTTAAATCTAGAACTTATCTTAGGCCTTATTGTCACTTAACATCAGGTGCAATCAAGGTTAAATTCATGGCTATTTTGAATAAAAAATAAATAAAAAACTACTTAAATGTTTTTAATGTCAAGTTCGAGTCTTGTTTACTAAAAAGGACAAGTAAGAACGAGTAGATTAAAGGTAGATGTATACTAGGTACATCATGGAGCTACTGCAATTTGTGGCCGGCAACTATGGCCGTCCTTCTCTGACACCCTACGCTAGAGCAAGATGCAAAAAATGGCCAGCCGCAAATTGCATCAAAACTTGACTCGTTTAGATGCCTCTTTATACACATCATATAATATTACTTTGAAAATTACAAGTGTCTGCCTGATACTGTTCAAGAGATATAACCCTGTGATAAACAGACGTACAAACCGCCGTGGGGACTTAAAAGCAGGATTCCTTTTGGGTCCTTTTTAGTACAGAACCCTAAAGCCAACTTTAATTAAGGACGTAGGCAGTTCGTTTCCTTAAGAGTCCGCAGCAAGCTCGATTCTTCATACAAACGTAGTTACGTCCTTATTTTAATATAACATGTCACATTATCATGAAATTCTCTAAATATAATGAGATAAGATATATCTAGGGCTAAAACTAGTTTATGACTCTTGAAATGTTAATAGAAAGAAAATAGAGTGAGTACAAGTTTTGCATTTTTAGACCCCAGAAAGTTGTTCAGTTTGGCGGCATACTACGACCAAAATATAGTTTAGATTGAAGTCAAAACCTATTTCCGGTGTCGATTAAACTATGCAGTTTAATAAGAAAAAAGATTTATCAAAATTGATCTCGTAGTTTTAAAATGAGAGCGTAACTACGAAAACCTTAAAATAAATTACAAAAAATTGTTGCGAAACTGCAGCGAATTACTCTAGCGCGGGGAACGGTCCGGGGGGGCGGCGGTAAGCACCGCCCTTATCATAACACGCTCTCGCTTTACTGCTAGCGCCCTGTCTTCCTCTAGGTGAAACAACAACATTTTAAAGCGTAAGCGCGCGATCTCAACGCGGAGTTGAGCGGACCTTGCTGCGGACTCTTAATAACTCTATACGACCCTGAATCAACATCACTCCCTTTCCATTTGTATCGGGCGTAAAGAAAAAAAATCGACATTTTGGAGTATTCTGGTTCGTTTTAATATACAAGTACTAAGCTTTCTTTCGGCTCTCTCGTTTAAAAACGTTAAAGCATACCATCTCTCTTACAAATTACCTACCTACCAAAAATTACACCGCCTGCTCCAAGCTAAGAAATACCTAATAAGATAAGATATTAAGACGCTTAACAAAGTAAGAACATAATCTTTTACTGCGTTTTTACGCCAGTGTCGGAAAAGCTCGGTCACAGAATACATATACGCAAAAGGAGCACTTTTTGATATCGAATATGCTATCATGTGCTTAGAAATACACTTGTTTTAATTTCATTTTAATCAAGTGAGTAGTTTTGAATTTAAGATATTGTAAATTCCGTACGGCGTGCCCGCATGACAACATCAGACATCAGAATGATACTCATAGTATCATGGAAAAGTTTATTTACAAGAAAATATTTAAAAAAAAAGCAAATAAACGTGTACTAAAAGGTGGCAAAAACTATTAGAAAGTATTGTACAAAAACATGTCCCTTTTGGCAGCGTGCCCATCACACAGGCAGCATTCCCACGCTGTATTGCGATGGCAATTCTTTGCGCGAGAAAGCTGCCTGCGCGAGGGTCATCCGTTGCCTCCCTTAGGCGTTTGGTTAGCGGATATGTATAAATAAAATTAATGCAGTTTCTATTAAATCTCAAATGGACGCCACGGCTCCTAAGAACAGATGGGATATCTCTTATAGTTTTCGTTTTCTTCTGACCCATTTGGATTGATTGCCATGTATGATCCATCTGCCAGATACTTGTTCTTTGCACGCGCTATCTTAAATCTTATAATGAGGACGGATTATAATCGGGTTCCGTGCAAACAGTTCGAGACGGCGGTTTTTGTGATCTAATAAAAATGTCTACATTTTCGCCCCAAGCCCGAATAACAGGCTAAAATATTTACTTTATGCTGCGTATCGTTTTCAACCGGCCGAAGTAGTCTCTAGTTAAATCAAATAATTTACCACAGTAGAAAATCGACTTTCATTAAGTTATATATTTCTTCTAATCTTTGATGGTCAAACAAGGTCAAAATTCGACAAGGCCTTGCGATATGTCCAATTGAGCAATTTACATACTACGAACGGGTATTGAGATTTGCTATCCCAGACACCTGACAATTGTACATAAAAACAATAGATGTGTATAAAGGCGAATTTATCCCTGTAAGGTATCTCTTCCAGTTAACCTTTACAGAGAATAGTATTTATCCAAGAAAATGTTTAAGACTGTTCTAGTCTGTCGTTTGTGTTTAAAGCGATATCACTCGCCTTCTTGGACTTTGTGCCTCTGAAATTAAAGTATAGTTATTTCAATAATAATAACTTGATAATGAAAATATCGTAACTGAACTTTAACTTCAAATACGAAATCGGCAAAGTTGACTCCTTAGACGTGGTCATAGGTTCGAACCCTGGCAAGAGAAATATGTTCATGGTGAGTCGAGGATGTTGTGTATGCATTTACTGGCCGAGCGAGTGAAACGAGCTATGCCCCTCTCTTTCGGCTTGGCTTATATTCTTTCGTATCTCCGGATTTTCGTTTGTTCGGATTTCCAGCTGTTCTCGCCTAGAGGTCGCATTTCTCAATCGATTCCCATGAAATTTTGTGAGTAGGTTCGTTAAGTTGTATATAACTTTTAGATTTTATTTTTCAAAATATCGGCGACATGGAGGTTAAAAACGTAAAAATGTACTTTCAATCATTTCAAAACAAATTCGCGCCTACAGCTCACTAAGTTCAAACTATTAACCCTCAAAAATAAACGAAGGTCGATAGTTCAAGCGTCGCTAAGGTAGAAAAAGAAGCAAAAGATTCTGGTACGAAAATAAAAAAAGTTGGTGAAAGAGTATTTTAATCCTAGCATGCGTTTGTAAAATTTCGTTTATCGCTGACATCGTGTTCTAATACGCAGAGTACAAACATTGCTTAGTTTGGAGGTATCCGCTTGTGCAATATTGCCCCTTATATTTATTTATCGTAAAAGTAGTCATATTGGAGCGAGATCTCGGTCGTATGTACTTTGAAACATCGAATTTAACCCTCAACCCTGAAGGCAGTTCAGCGGAGGGTCTGCTGTTGACTTAACATTGTAATATTCTTAACTGTTCCTCAACTTTCTTTGTAACTCGATTCAGATTATTTACTTCTTTGGACCGATGGGTTTCGGTTGAAATAAAACAACTTTGGAGGGAGATTGAAAGAAAACGATTGCGTATATTTTTGAGGTTCTTGAGAATAATGGAATCAAAAGAGATAATCTGTAAAGAGCGACAAAGTTGGCCCCATACATTGACATAAGTCGGGGTTAGTTTCCCAACTGCAAATAATTTTCGTAATCACAAATAAATAAATATAATACCTATTTATTGTAACGTAACTACACTGGCTTTTGACTCGAGCCATATCGCACTGTTAGCAAATAACACAACAATAATTTTCAGAATAGAAAAAAGGTTATCCATAGAGCTGTAATTTAAGAAGCTTTGGAAAAACTTGGCTTCCAGCTAAATCTGGCCTCTTTTATTGGCGAACCCGTTTACGAACTTGTCATTTTATTACATTTTTGTTTTTGATAGGATCTTAAATTTCGCCCATTTATCACGAACACTACCGATCAAGTTTATACCTTTTTCTAGAGAAGTTGGATACTACCGCGGTGGAAGTCATAACTCATTTTTTAAGTTCCCATGTCGTTACGTAAAAAGTACCCTATCATCTGTAGACGGTAGGCTGTCAGTGCAACAAATTTGTTGGAATCCTTCCAGCGATTTTTGAGAAAGGTGATGCAGATGGGCCGCGAAATCCTCCTTTTTTGTAGTCGGGTGTACCTATATTATAGATGTTCAGATTGTTCCTCAACCGCAGAGAAATTATTTCTTAACGGTTTTTTAGGAGTTTATATTTTAGTATACGTAAATAAATAAGGCGTAAACTATGGTTTGAAACCAACCGCAAGATAACCAGTTAGAGACAGATTTTCATAACTTTCTTCTTTGAATCGTGTTTCCTGTTTGTTCGTTTCATTGTACAGTGCATAAAGAGCCTTATCGACTGACGCAACATTACGCGAACCCTTATTTCTCCAGAGGGCGCCGCGGGCGTAAGCAAATGGAATTTGCGACAAAAATACAAAACGTGTCCGTGACAACTGCCGCGCGCACTCCGCCGTACACATGTTTCGAAATTAGATTTCTATTCCCATCTGGTAATACTTCTCAAGGTCATTATAATTTTTTTCCTTCTAGGGTGTAACCTCACCACTAACATTCGTCTGTAATGTCACAAACAGACGTATGAAAATTTCATTTGTTTGTTAGACGGGAGATTAAATAATTCAGGTAATATATATTTTATAGACAATAATTGTGTACCTACTCTATTTATTTTATGAATGTTTATTTTACAATATTTTTATGTATGTTAGATTGTACCTATAGGTTTGTATGGGCCTATGATGCCTGAAATAAATGGATTGAGTAAAACAAATCTTACATAGTAAGCGAAGAAAATCAGATGCATTTTATCATCTTATAAAAATGTAAAAATTCAAATATTATTAATTGAAGGGATCTCTTCCATTCCTTTAATGCAATTTCGTGCAAATAAATTCATTCAGTCCCGATAATTAATCCCCGCTCTGAAGTAAGTAATTAATTGTTGGTCATTAAATGTTTCGCTTATTATCCGTCTGCCCGTGTATTCATTAAGAGTCCGCAGCAAGCTCGATTCTTCATACAAACGTAGTTACGTCCTTATTTTAATATAACATGTCACATTATCATGAAATTCTCTAAATATAATGAGATAAGATATATCTAGGGCTAAAACTAGTTTATGACTCTTGAAATGTTAATAGAAAGAAAATAGAGTGAGTACAAGTTTTGCATTTTTAGACCCCAGAAAGTTGTTCAGTTTGGCGGCATACTACGACCAAAATATAGTTTAGATTGAAGTCAAAACCTATTTCCGGTGTCGATTAAACTATGCAGTTTAATAAGAAAAAAGATTTATCAAAATTGATCTCGTAGTTTTAAAATGAGAGCGTAACTACGAAAACCTTAAAATAAATTACAAAAAATTGTTGCGAAACTGCAGCGAATTACTCTAGCGCGGGGAACGGTCCGGGGGGGCGGCGGTAAGCACCGCCCTTATCATAACACGCTCTCGCTTTACTGCTAGCGCCCTGTCTTCCTCTAGGTGAAACAACAACATTTTAAAGCGTAAGCGCGCGATCTCAACGCGGAGTTGAGCGGACCTTGCTGCGGACTCTTAAGTGCTTGCGTATTTTTTTTACGTAGTTATATCAAAAGTTTCCTATAACCATATTTGATGCTCAGCTATATACCTGTACCAAATTGGTTAAAATCCGTACAGCCGTTTCGGCGTGATGAACGAACAAAGAAATGTTTACCAACAGAGGACGCTGCACGGCTGGTGACACGCGGTCATACGAAGAAAACTGGTGTTGAATACAATTTTAGAATGTAATAATAGCTAGATTTAATTGATCAATTGAGGTAACAGTAGGTAAATGTCTAAAATATGCCTATGGCTTGATATTTTCGATCAAAGTGAAGAGTTGTTTTTTGTGTCATACGTCAAACGAGCAAACGAATCGCCTAATGGTGCGCGATTACCGTCGCCCACCTGCAACACTAGATGAGTCACACAGTGCGTTGCCGGCCGCACAGGTGGTAGCACGCTCTTTCTTGAAGGTTTGAAGGTTTTGGTGTGTAAGTAATGCGAAGCTCAATGAACCCGAGGGTTTTGATGGGTGACTTAGCGTGGCTGTGGCTGTTCTATACGGGTATAGGCCTTAAAAGGCGCGTACCTTATCCGTCTAGAAATACGAGTCAGGTAATACGAGAAGTTTATAAATAGCTTTTATATAAAATAAATACAGGGAGGAAAAGCATAACAAAGGACACAAAACTGAAACTAAAACTCAAAGCACGTAATTTATTTTCATTCTTGATTTGGCGTACATGGACTATCTCTAAAATATGTTTTACCACCAATTCTCAGACAGTTCTTTTTGAAGCACTATTTTGATAAGGTCCCTAAATTCTGTAGTTTCATCACACAGATAGTACCAAATAATCGTAAGAATTCTTGCCAGTACGCTTTCTTTGACATTAGAAGGGTGTTATTTGCGATGTAAGGAACTCTACAGATAAAGATTAGACCAGCAGAATAATCCGACGCCGTCGAGATGTGATTTTGATAAACAGCGTTTATAAATCCGGTCTCCCGGACATTTATTAGTTGCGGAAGTCCGGAACGTCTCAAGATAACGCGGTGTTATGAGAGTACATTAATCTGCCCTCAATCGAGCGCTGCCACAGAATGAAACGCTACAGAAGGTTCTCTGTTTCGATCTTTGCAAACGCCGCTTGTGAACTGTAATTTTAGAGTTCATCTTACTCAGAATTCATTGTATTTTTCGATAGAAATATAAGTTTCCATTACGTCACACTCGTACAAAAAAGGTAAAATTCATATTCAAGCGAGACGTAACGGAACAGGAAAATTTAGGAGACTTTTTTATTACTGAATGACTTTATATAATTTTTAGAAACATACTACTTATTTATATGTTTTGTCACGCAAAACTCCTGTGTTTATAATGATTTTGGAATTACTGGCCTGGGAGTTAGGGAAATCCGGATGTATCCGAATAATGCGGCATGATGGCAGCACGTTAATTTAGTGACTCACTCGCAGCCTGATACCACAACTAATATAATTATTTTGTAATAATACAATTCCTACACATTTTGTAGTTACATTGCGGCAAAGCCTGTTTCCCACTTAACCCTACATAGTCTCTTTCAACAAACTGTACGGCTAATAATTATAAAAACGGTTTAAACTCACGTAAAAATTGTCAGGAACGGCGGCAGTGCAGTGGGCCGCGAGTCGCGTAGCAGCTCTGATACTTGCCCCCGATAAAAAAACTCTATATGAGTACGAAACACGTCGGGCCGTCCCTGTCAATTTTTACGGGAGATTAAACCGTTTTTAGGGTTCCGTACCCAAAGGGTAAAAACGGGTAGATTAATATGGTACGGAACCCTTCATGCGCGAGTCGGACTCGTACTTGCCCAATTTTTACAATTATTAAAGTTGTCTCACGATAGTTTTAATAATATTATAAACTGTACGGCTGGTTTATTGATAGTCTGCGTCTGTCGTCGCGATGACGGCCGAGATGAATGTGGTGCGTCATCCATTTCAGCAGGTCCTTAATCCAAGCATTGTTATGAAACCATCCAAGAAACTCGAGGAACACAAAGCGTATTTGCGTACACATGGCGATTACTCACTGTTTAAGGGCTACAGGGACATATCTTCGAGATTTCGTAATTAAATGTGAATTTGATAAGCGAAAGTTACTTCGTCGCTTACCACAAGAACGCATTGATAAGTTATCATTGATATAACGATGCAAACAACGTCGTCCTCATGTACAGATACAGTGGGGTTTATTGGTGAAAACGTCACCATGTCTACTTACTACTACTACCATTAAACTACTATTATATGGATGTGTTCTATTAGTAATGATCATTATTACTTTTTTTTTTTCATTTTAAATTAAGAAAAAACCGGCCAAGCATGTCGGGCCACGCTCAGTGTAGGGTTCCGTAGTTGCTCATCCTTCACAATAGACTTAAGTTACAGGAAAGATTTCAAGCTCTATAAAAAGGTCGTAAACGCCAAAGTAACTGTAATTACTTATTACCTTCTGGAAGTCAACTTACGTCCTTTTAAGAAAATTATGAAATTTTGCGATAGCTCAAAAACGGCTCGACCGATTTTGTTCAATATAGTTTTCATTGAAAGTACTTATAAAGCCTCATTTTCATGAATTTTCCATAATTTTTTGACCCATAGTTAAAAAGTTACAGGGGGGGGGACGCTATTTTTTTTATTTTCGGAGCGAATATTTTCAAAACTGCTGACTTTATCAAAAAATAATGTTTGAAGACCCCTATTATTTTTAAAAGACCTATTCAACGAAAAAAATTCACCCCCGCTTTAGGTGTTCGAGATGTACCCGAAAAAAAAATTTTTTAGTTTTTATTTTTCCGTTTTGTCGGCGTGATACATACTCATACTCATACCAAATTTCAGCTTTTTAGTACTAATCATCACGGAGCTAAGCCGCGGACGGACAGACGGACATGGCGAAACTATAAGGGTTCCTAGTTGACTACGGAACCCTAAAAAAACGTAAAATGATTACGATATGAGGTTTTAGTTTACATAATAATAGAAGCGAGCAATAATTATTTTTAATTTTGATGTATATTGAAAGATTTATCATATTTCATTTCCAATTTTAACTCGTCTATTTCAAATAATGCAGCTCAAATAACACGCTCATCAAGTGATGTTGTCAAGTTCATTAGAATTATTATATTATTAGAAAGAATAGTAATATCAAAATCCCACACTAGTTTGAGACTTCTAAACGAGTTTAAGAGGCCTTATTCCTTTTAAAATGCTGATCGTTTTAGAATTTTTTCTCTATGATCAAACATGTTTCTTAACATACTATCAATGTTACTACCTAGAATAGGGCTATTGGGATTTATTGGTATATATTTGAAACCTACAGTCTGAATTTTTCATTCATAATTTTTGTTTCAAAAACTACTCGTAATTGACAAAATTCACGCGGAAAATTAGTTTTTTCAACTTATTTTTGACTGCACGCAATGAAAGCATGAAATAGCTATG
Source organism: Apotomis betuletana (assembly GCA_932273695.1). Classification (NCBI taxonomy): domain Eukaryota; kingdom Metazoa; phylum Arthropoda; class Insecta; order Lepidoptera; family Tortricidae; genus Apotomis; species Apotomis betuletana. The sequence continues at coordinate 231,067 of OW026318.1, read as the reverse complement.
TTACTACCTAGAACTCGGGGAAAAGTATTATTCACTTCAAAAAGTTGGTTGAAATTATCAATATATTAGTCATAATATGAAAAAAATAAATTTTAGAAGGAATAAGCCCTCTTAAGCGTTATTCTTAGAATATAAGTGTTGTTAAATCCAATCTAAAAAAAAGACAACGAAACATCACTAATATTGTAGAAATGTTTGGGAAATTCGGATTGGTGTCATTAGTAACGTCTGCTGACATAAGCTAAATGTTTATATTGGAACATTTTCCTTGAATGCAAATGATCGAGGTATTTTTATTTGTTTAAATTATTCGCTATAATATAAAGATTTATCATGGGACTTCGAAAAGAATCCCTCAATTTTTTTCAGTGTCCTTTCCAGAATTACTCGTATCGTATGCACGGAATTTGACACAAAAAAAATTGTGGATCACACGGGTTTACAAACGTGTCACAATGACACGCACTTCAACTGTTCTCAACGAGACGAATCAATCATTAATGACGGCAAGGCAAGAGATTATAACTTTTGAATATCCTCAATATCTTCTACGGTTTTACACCCTCGTCGGGCGAAAATGAATCTTTACAGCTATGGAGTTGACGACTTTGACTTGCTTGTTTTTCTTTTATACTGTTTTAAGTAGGTCTAATTTTCTGCCCAGCGTTTCGTACAACTTTAGCACTTGGCTGTAATTAACCGAAACTCACAACTTTCAGCCCATTTCAACCAAGGGAATTCTCAAGTGTTTTGTATTTTTTTCCGTATATTAGTTACATGGCATTTTCACAAAGCATTGACCAACTTTGATAGTTAACTGAGCCAGCGAAGCGTTTCCGTTTCAGTTGGACCAAACATCTTTCGTGTGTCCGAATACCGGATTTTCGGATGTCCGGCTGTCCTATAAGCAGCATTTCTAAACTGATTTTCACAAATGTTTGTGAGCAGGTTTGATATTTTTTCGAAAATTTTCTAAATGAGGTGGATTGAGAACAAAAAATTACATATTTCAACCATTTCAGAAAAGATTCTTGGTTTACACCTTACAGAGCGACTAGTTTATATTAATTTGTGTATACCGCACCCGTTGTGCAATAAAGAATACGGAACCCTAAAAATGCAAACAGCTATAAGTTGAATGTATTTAGGTCAATAATGTCAATATTGAGATTGTATTTTCGTACGCGCAAAGGCTAACGAATATCAAATTTAGACATACAGACAATGTTTTTTCAGGACCGTCGACCAAGTCATGGTGTATTTTATGGCCAGAAATAAAATAACTATACGAAGGTACTTTTAGTGCGCATGTCAACGCTATGAATGTATTAACGAACCAGGTGAATGAGATGAAACTACTTCTGCAGTCGGTCTCAATCTAATAGCCAACCATTGAATCTACAACAAAATATTTAAAAAAATCTGACAGTTCCTTTAAACGACTGCTAGTCAATCTTAATCTCAATTGTAATGCAATTTCAAAAGCAATAATTGAAATATATCTAAACTCATTTCTTTCATTCAATTTGATGAAGAAATATCGGAGCATTTAAAAATCATTTATTCAGTAGTTTAAAACTATTTCACAAAATTAGAGTTGGTGCCTCTTTTTAAGCAACAATCATGCTTGTGTTAAGAAACACCGCTCTTCCACATGTTGTAACTGTATAACTAAAGCTAGGTGTACAGGTATTTAGATAGCATTTAATACACTAGAATTTATATTTTACTTAAAAATACTAAAATTTACAGCTTACTTAAAGTAGTTACTAAATAAGTTAGGTTGCACAAAATTATGAAATTACTAATCTTTTGTTGTGTATGTTTGTTTGAATGCATGTGTGTGTTTGTGTTGGTTACCTGTTGCTTAGTAAGTTTTCAGTATCATTATTGCTTTTTGTTTTTAACCATTCTAATATTCATTTAATTTTGCATTTATATGTTGTGAGTGAGAATACGTCAATAGATTTGTTTATACCTAACATTATACAATAATGCTGATTGTGCTCTTTCTTGTCTCCTTGCATAGGCCGTTTTAAAAATGGGAGCATTGATAACTTTTGTTTTGTTTTTCCTACGTACAGATGTCTGGACTGGCTTGTATTCTATTTTTTATGTGTTTTATGATAATATCTAGTATTTATTTATTTATTTATTGAAAAACAGGTTACATAACATTACAGTTTACACCAATGCGTCATGAACCGAACAATGTTTATTTTGACGGCGAAACGGAGTATGTAGAGTTGTCTTACGGACAATACATCAGCAGTAGGGTGTTGCTTATTTTCTAACCCCGTACTCTCACCCCCTCATTCTGTTCTAGGACCCGAAAAAACGTCACTGATTTTTTTTTTTTTTTTATTCAGTTTTAGCGACCCGCCCCGGCTTCGCACAAACAAACCTTCCTCTTGAATCACTATATCTATTAGAAAACCGTATCAAAATCCGTTGCGTAGTTTTAAACATCTAAGCATACATATTAGGGACAGACAGACAGACAGACAGCAGGAAGCGACTTTGTTTTATACTATGAAGTTAGTGTCAATCTTGACCAATCCAAATACCTATTCTAAATTTACTATTTTCCTTTAGCCTCACCATTTTGGAACATTGTCTGATGGGAACAAATGGACGGCGCGAAACTCGCATTTTATTTTGGCTTCAATTCCTAGCTCTAGGCCGACGGCGAAGCTGGTTTTATAGGCTTGGAAGATAGAAATGTTTTTTATGTTCCTCCGGTGGACCGTCACCTTATAGACAAAAGATTTTACGACGCCGCGATAAAACGTGATGAATCCGCCGCCACTATAAAACGGTGAAGCTTAGTCGCCTGCGCCACAGTGGGATGAACAAGTTGTAAAGACCCGATGAGTGTCTTTTAGGGTTTAGGGCCTCAAAAAGAAACAGCAACGAACGATATTATTTTGATAGATCAGTATTTTTCTTTATAGGTACGAAGTTTTTAAAACCAATAATATTTAAATACATAATAAAAAAGAACTATAATAAAGGAAATACGAACAGGAATACGGATTAATAAAGAACATACGATGTGCAAAAAAAAAAAAAAAACCAATTGCAGTTTTGTTTTTTCTTCTACGTCATACTAGTTATTAGGTCATCTTGACTTCTTCTTTTTAATAAGTAGATACACTTTATCTACAGCATTTTTTTTTCATTTTTCTTTATTGCTTGTAATTTTAACATTAATTTACAGCAACCTACGTTTCTCCCCGGAATAATTTATTAACCATAGAGATAACAAATTTATACGGCCATTTAACTGACAAGAGGTAATTAGGAAAGTTATTAATGCACCTGGAAGGCGATACAAAACCCAACGTGAGAAAGAATATACTGCTTTTTGAAGTAAAATAAACATTTTTTTTTTTTTTTTTTTATTAGCCTATTTGGGTGTCCCACTGCTGGGCAAAGGCCTCTCCTCTTGATTTCCACGACTCCCGATCAGAATCCTGCTCCGGCCAGCCGTTGAGGAACGTGTCCAAGTCGTCCCGCCATCTCCGCCTAGGCCTGCCCCGCCTGCGCTGCCCATCTTGTGGCACCCACTCAGTGGCCAAGCTAGCCCACCTTTCTGGGTGCATGCGGCAGACGTGACCGGCCCAGTCCCACTTCAGCCTGGCGGTAGTTACTCCAACATCGGAGATTCGCGTTATAGAACGCAGCGTGGTGTTCCGGACGTGGTCGGTCCTTTTAAAGCCTAGAATGCTGCGTTCCATAGCTCGAAAATAAACATTAAGTCCAAAAAAAAATACAATTAGGTAATTCAATTAAAACCCTCTTAAAAGAAAGTGGCGATGTAAATATCGCACCAATAGAATTATAGTTTACAGCCAATTATTATTTTCACTGAACTTCATTAACCTCTTAACTACAATCCATGAAGAAGTTTGAAACGCAATTAGCGGCGTAGTGTAAATAAGATTTTATAAAAATAAAAATAAAGTATTTTTTTTAGGACATGCTTTTATTGCCGACTGTACTTATTACACGAACGTTTTTTTCCGTCCAGACGTATCAAAAGGAACAGCAGCATAAGTTACTAAACAAACCCAAATATCAATAGATTCTTCTATATTATTAGAAGAATTCCCTCAATTTCTTCAGGATCCGATCTCTGATGATGGGACCAATTTGAAATTTAGCCAATTTCAAACAAATAAATCCGAGTCGTTCCTGCCCGTATTATTTGTTCGTCTGTAGTTTGAGGAATGTTTACGAGCAGAGAAGATAGTTCTCTGGCAATTCAATAGTTCTAACCTATAAGACTTACCTCAGCAGTGGGTCGGTAGGCTCCCTTGCCTTTCCCATGTTCTGGGGAGTGCCGCAGATTCTTCGAATCAATCTGCACGTTCGTCTGCATCTTGACACACTAATACACTTTTCACTCACTTTAAACACATATAGTTCTTGAAACTACGCATTTACTAAGTTAGTGCAGTCTTTGAAAAAGTTGTAAACTTTTAAAAATAATTTTCTGTCTATGCGTACACTATTTATTCTTTGCACACATTTTATGTTTATCAAGCACACTTATTTAACTACTAAGATTATGTTTTTATTGATTGATTATTTAGACTAAGTATATGTAAATTTTGAATATATATTAAATTATGTCTATCTAGGACTATTTACTTGAGTGTTATCATGTTTAAGTTTGTAGTCACTATTTATCTCGCACTTTTTGTACTATTAGAGTCCCGGCTGTTGATTCGCCATACTTTCACCTGTAACAATAATAAAATTTATGTTTTAACATTAAAAATGTTTATGTTTCCTGATCGAGTATAGTACCCCGAGTTATGGAATTGTTACATTACATTAACATGTAGTTTCGCAGATGAGAATGTCAAAATGTGCGTCTGACGGAGGGCTTGTGCGAGCGGGTACGATCCTAATTAGCTGATGGAAAAAAAAATCTGAGTATTTTCCAAAAAAAAAACGTAAAGTTTGCGTAACTTTGAAGTGTCATGTTTAAAGTCCTTTTATTTAATTTTGTCTTTGTTTCATGATAAATTGAGCTAATCTTATTCATATAACTAATCTATGTTGTAGAATTGATCAGTCATCATCCCTATTAAAAGTGTATCGAAAAAAAAACCGTATAAAACTCGTGTGTTTTATCATTATACACTATCATAATCTATCATCTCGTCTTTATAGACTTGGGCTGCTAAACAACATAGTACTAACTATAGCACGATGAACATTGACCGCTTAAGCATGATGATTTATTAATAGGTATGTTTTGCTAACATAATTTGGATTGTTGATTGAGTATAATGCGTACGCGTGCGCGATATAATGAGTCAAGTCATGTAAGCTGAATAAACAATTTTTTTAAATCTATTTACAAAACTATTATTTACAATTTATAAAAATATTTTAACCAAAAGAATAAATACTTTTCAAAATAAAAAAAATATCAACAACCGATGAGAAAAAAGCTCTGAGATGTATTGTACTCTTGAATACATGTATAACGATAAAATTTTCATGTTTTGTTTTTTTTCCTAAGAATTAATTTTTTGGTACGTACACCAAAAAATATCATAACCAACTAAAAGAGCAATAAACAAATTAAGCCATACGGGACGTACCGCGAACCGAAACTACAGAACTTGGCTCAAAAACAACGTCACTTTGAAACGAGTGCGTCGATAAATGAACGTAGTAGCAGTCTGTACAACACGCGGCGACAAGGAAGATGGCAACCTTTTTCATGTTCCTTTTGGCAGTTGTATTCGCAGTCGCTTTGGCTTCTAAGCAATTGGTTTGGATTTTTTCAACAAACTTATAAAATGGTGGAGGTTAAGAGGACTTATTCCTCTTAAAATGCTGCTTGTTCTAGACATTTTTCTCTATGATCAAACATGTTTCAGAATATATTAATGATGTTACTACCTAGAACAGGGCTATTGGGATTTTTTGGTATATATTTAAAACCTACAGTTTAAATTTTTCATTGATAATTTTTGTTTCAAAAACTATTCGAAACTGACAAAATTCACGCGTAAAATTAGTCTTTTCAACTTATATATTCAACTGCACGCAATGAAAGCATGGAATACCTACCTATGTTACTATCTAGAACGCAGGGAATAGTATTATTCACTATAAATTTGGTTGAAATTACCAATATATTTGTAATGATATGAATTTTTTTTTTAAAGGAATTAAGTAGACTGTAATTTTTTTTTAATGTTGTTTTTATTCGGAACCGGACAATGAAATGCAATCCATATTCATACAGAATATGTGTAAATTATATCCGGCACGTAACATATCCGCACTATTTAATCGATAAACAACAACTTATAAAATCGTATTTTCAGACGTATTACATTGACGTGGAGCGCATAAACGTGACGTACGTGAACCCGAAGTACTACTTGTTCCTGAACGTGACGGCGCGGCGCTTCGGGCGCGCAGACCCGATCCACTACGTGCACGCGCACGGCGAGACCTTGGTGGCCTTCGGCAACAACGCATCCGTGAGTAGCAGGGTTGTCAAAAATTAGTTTTGTGTCATAAGAGCTACAAGTATTCGACATTAGAGTACACAGGTGCTCTAAATTTTATCCAGTTTATTTAATCTTCGACAAAAAATAAGAGGTGTTATGTTATAAGTATAATATATTATGTATCCACTTCTCTGTGTCTGTCTGTGCCTTTGTAGCTCCGAAATGGATAAACTCATTTGAGTCCGGTTTTTAAATAGAAAGTGTTTTCTATAGATGTGGCCCTTAGACATATTTTGTGGCAGTAACAAGTTAACAACCATCACCTCCAGGGTTTTCTGATTTCATTGGAACTAGTGACATAATCTAAATCAATCTTGAAATTATGTTTTTTTTAGAATTTCGTATTTTAGATTAACGTTTTCTATACCGACCAAGGGTCTCATAATGACCGGCGACATTATGTCGGGGGTGTTTTTTTGTTATATAAAGCTGTGCTCCAATGATTTATAACAGTTAACTTGGTATTTCAGGTGGACGTACACGTATACGAATTTCTGAGCAACGAGTATCGCCGCAGTTTCGTGGAGATGCATTACAAAGTGTGTGACTTGCTGCTCAAAGACACTGTCTTCGGACCATTCTTCAACAAGAACCTGCCTAAAGTGTGTCCCATACCCAAGGTACTCTCGCTTACTATTACACTAATGCCCTGAAAAGGTCTCTCAATCTTTTAGACGGCGCCAGTCTTATAAATTGGTCAATAGATGGCGCTAGTGTGTTCAGATAGGTTAAGCGCCAGAGACAGAGCCCTCTAAGTGAGTGCTGCCTATAAACAAGTAGATGAAAGTAGCATTGGCAGTCTTCTTTCATTACCTACTCCGTAAAAATACTCTTACTAACTAGAAAGGTTAAGTATACTTTCTAGTAGGTACGATTGTACCTCTCAATTTCTAATTAAAATTCTCATTTTTTGAGTAACTCGAACAGTTGTTTTCAGAGAGCATCATCTCACTTTGTTAAGGAGAACCGTCATTTTCGTTAAAAAAAATTATTGCTGCTTTTCCGGTTATATTTATTAACTTTTAGTAGAACCCAGGCTAGGTAAGATTTGTTCTACTAAAGTTCTAAGAAGTATACGATTTTATAAAAAAATCTAGTTGCGAGAAACGGAATTAGTGTATCCGTCGGTGAGCAGTTTTACTTACAGCCTGGTGTAATGTGAGTGTCTCTTGCAGGGCGTGTACCATCTGGTAAACATGTCGGTCCCAGACCTGCCGCTGCTGAGGACCTTCCCCTTCACCAAGGGCCGGGTGTACGCCAACACCACCGTCACCAGCACGGCGGAGCGCATCCTCGAGGGATACCTGGACGTCGTCATTAAGCAGTGGTGGCGATAAACCTACGTTTTTAATTATATCTGATGAGATGTCACCTCTATGTGTCATTACAAAATAAAAGATCCTATTTTACGACTTTAAGGACGAAATTTCTTTGCATCTGTCTATCAAATAATATATATCTGGTACAATAATACCTAATCTGGTACAAGTCCTTATGGTAAGACGCACAATGGTACTTTTCCCTGTTCAGTGTCACTTTTAGTAATATGCTCTTTTTAATTAGCTGAGTAGAAATGTAAAAAAAATATTATTTTCCTGAAATAAACAGTTTAATATATATATATATTTCTATCAAGAAATTGGTTCAATTGGAAATATCATGAAGCGTTATCAATTAACTTAGTATGGCATTAAATCCATCATCTACTGTATAGATTATATAGTTTTAAATTTTTCGCTAACACAATTAACATTTTTGTTGTTATGTAACAAAAACGTAGATATTTATGTCTGTCTATGGCATCGTACCTAGTTATTCAAAATTCAAAATTATTTATTTGCAACTACACGTCAGTTACAAAAATATGTCGAATCCTCCTTTTAAGTTTGACACTTGTGTTAGGAGGCATTCGCTCTTTCGTACAAGGTTTTGAAGTTAACAATAAATAAACATCTTATAATGTAAATATCTTATCATCTAAAGGATTAAAACAATGTTGAGCATAGCTACAAAGAAATCAGTGGAACATACAGAAGGTAAGTAATCTTTAGTTTAATATCGGTAGGATTTACAAGTTAAATAAAATTTTGTGCAAATAGGTACAAACGACTACACAGTCAACTATACAACCATACACTTTAACTTGTTGGAGTAAGGTTTATATTCGTTTACAAATGTACGGTTATTAGCGTCCGCGGATGTGTGTGTGAGTGTGTATTTTGTAGTTTGAGTTACTGTGAGGCGACTTTGAAAGTGCAGAATGTGTTAATATATGAGAGACTCGGTTTCGTGGTAATCTAAGCCTTTTAGCCATAAAGTAATTTGCTTTTTACACTCGCCGAAAGTTTTAGTGTAGATATTGGTTGTTCTGTTTACCTTGTTGTATAGATTGATGGATAATGCATTAAATTGTCTTTTTGTAAAGGAAGTTCTAATGATGTTTGGTTGTTTAATTACGGAGTGGTGTTTACGTTTTCTTAGTATACTAGGATCCGGTTTTATACTCTTATGAATTTTTAAAACACAATTTAGGATGTACAACTTTCTCACGGTGAGGACGTCTGCGTCTTTATAAACGTCGACGGTGCTGTATCTTATATTTTTGCCTAACAATACTTTAAGAATAGAACGTTGTTGAACGAAAGTTATCTAATGAATGTAGTTTTCTTTGGTTCCCAAATACATAGGGCACGAAGGGGTTAGTTTTCAATCATCATAGTTTTAAAGATCTAAGCATACAAAGGGACAGACAGACAGACAGCAGGAAGCGACTTTGTTTTATAGTAAGTAGTGATTCAAGTGAAAATCATTGTACACTGAAATGGTAATGTTCCTCTAAAGTTCTCATAAAATGTGTAAAATCATGACGATCTCAAATTGTTAACATATTTTTGATTCTGTAGAACTGTGTAAAACTATTGAGAAAGAGAATCTGAATCTATATATTATACTCGTTCATTCACATCCTAGAATCCGCTTTGGGGTATCGGTTTGATATGTTATTTATAAGATACAGTCAATCTAATAAGGAAAAGATACAGGAAAGTATATCATAGTCATGTCGTATGAGGGTTATGTTCATACACTTATATAATAAATAAATATCGGTAATCACGGGTCGGAGCGGAGTCTGTTCGGAACTCATTTACAGTACAAACAAGTTCTGAAACACCGGAATCGGCCGCACCCACCTATTTGCCGCTCAGTTTAAATGAGTTTATAATGAATTTGTTTGCTCCGTGGCGGATGTGGCGCGGGGATATTATTAACATTCCCATTGTTTGTTCGTGTTTTTTCATTGTTGTCCTGTTGAAAAACATGTTTATATCCTGTACAGCTAAGTAATTTAAATTTAGGTTGCTTCCTGGGTAAACAAAATGTTTTAATTTTCCGTTAGTTACATAAATGAATTAATGATGTCAGACACGTATTTTTTCTTTTGTACGTCAAATCAAACAAAAATAGCGCATCAATGTTCGAGAGTGGGGGCTCGTGACTTCACACCTTGGTATACTAACCTCAGCACGGCGTGACGTCACGCCAATAGTGGATACGCTCCTAGCTAACGATCATCATTATAAAGGTATATGAAATTACCAGTTCCCCATACTTGACGGTCTTTAATCGTAAATGACTAAAATTAATCTAAATGTGTTTATAACATATACTTTGTTGTAATTTCTGAATATTCGACTATCTAATCGCATAGAACGACCGGAAACATTCTAATTTAATCATCACATGGTATTCAAATATTTACCGTTTCACTTATTTATTTATTAGGTTTTTTTTCGAAAGTAATGTAAAAAGTCCAACAAAGGATCCAAAATAAATTTAAATAAAAAGAAACCCCCTAACTATACTATTTTGATCCTTTGATCCAGCCATTTCCCGACTACCTCTTAAGTTGTTGGTCGAGACTCATCGCTATAAAACCATGGTTTTATTGGATCTCCCTCGAAATCCCTAACAACGTTTGTCCTAAAATCATTTGCCTTAACATCTTTATTTTAAACACTTTTGACCTAACGGACTTTTGTGTTAGGGTACTTGATACTTATATAAAATTAGGATATGACTGGTAATCGTTAAGGACAAAATAAGTGTAAAGTAGTACCTACATAAAATATTAGGACAAAACATATTATAAGGCACAAGTATTAAACCTAATGATAATGACGTTAGAACAAACAATGATTGAGACAAAATATATAAGGGAAAACAAAAATAGGACAAATTGTTTTAGGGATTCCAATATAGATCCGGTTTTTGTGATTGTTGTGGATCTAGTCGAAGACCCACCACGCTGCACATTGTCATACTTCGGCCATGTTGCGGGCCGCGGAGATAACAACCTTGAGAAACGTTGGTTATAGTCGGAAACGTAGAAGGAAAAAGATTACGTGGTAGATTATTAACACTCGAGTTTTATTTATGAACATTTGATAGTAACCGCTTTATTTCATTTATTTGATTACAGGACGATTCTTTCCAATCACAGAAACCTCTCCTTGATGGTCATGTCGACGTAGCCGTGCAGCAGACGCTCGCCAGCGAGGGAGGTGTTCAGGAACACGCGCCCGCGCCGGAAGGGGAACGTTCTCAACAGCGGTAGCTCGGGCACCGAGATGTTCACGAAATGGTACACCCCCTGGATGAACCAATTTATATATTATTGCATTTCTTTTATACAGAGGCTAATTTAACACACGATGCAAGTGGGATTTAAAAATCGGAGTATTGCTCTTACATACTGGGTTATCGCATCGTTATGCAAATAGCACGAAGTTAATTACATAGATAGTAGTTTTGTGTCAATATAAAAAATATTCACAAAATAAAAAGAATAACTATTGTTCAATCGTTATATATTATGATTTTATTAGCATCTCCTTTGAGCATTTTTACTACAATCGGGAGTTGGTGTATTTCCATCAGCGGATACATCTTCTACTCTGGCGATGCTCGAATTGCCACAATGAAAATATAGAAGATACAGTTACAAGGAGTGTTTTTCAAGAAATATTCTCCACACTCTTTTTCCACGGAACTTGTGTGTTTTAATAAACAAAGCCGGCGCACCTTCTTAAAAGGACACACTTTGACCGGCAGAAACTTTATGATAGTCGGTATGAAAGTTTTCTCCATCACCATCAAATCGCACAGCTTGTAATGCACCTCAACAAAACTGTGCTGGTACTCGTTGCTCAGGAACTCGTAGATGTAAAAGTCGAACTGTAACAGCGAAGTAATCATTTTAACGGAACGAATACAGACGGACCCCATACCGGCGTCATCTCAAATGTCTCAACGTTCCTATGTAAATTTTGACGCGGAATTGACGCGGTACGCAAGGAAAATGCATGGGCGACGGAGATGGGCTGTCTTAATATAGGATCACTATCATAAATATTAAGAAAAGTTGTAGATTCAATCAACGTATAATCACCTTCAATTCAATCGTAGGTATCATTGGTTTACTGGTTCAACAAACAAGAGTAGAAACATATTTTAAAGTTTCAATAAGTAAAGTAGTTATATAATAATGGCACCATCACTCCTTCAATTGATACTCGATGCTTGTGAAGACTCGTGCGATTTGTATAATGCTTGATCCACATAGAGAGAGTCAAGGGCAAATGCATTTTCAAACATCAAAACTGTTGTAAGGATCGAAGAAGATAGATACATATTATCATTGAGTATTTTAGTTAGTAATTACAATATCATTAAACACTAGAATGTAACATCTTCCTATGGTTAATTTGAATAATTTGTATGATTTGATACACGTGCAGAATTAAAAAGCTCACCTGCACATCATTGCCAAAGTCGACCAGGGTTTTGGAGTGCGCGTTGATGTAGTGGATGGGGTCGCGCCGGCTGAATCTCTGGGTGGTGAAGTTCACGTACTCGTAGTACTTCGGGTTCCAGTAAATCAGGTTAGAGTGCTCGAAGTCTACGTAAAATACCTTGAAATTGTATAAGACAAATTATTGTCAATTTTAATACTCGACCGAAATGAAAATATACAAAGTTCTAACCCAATGCAAAATTTGTTACATTCCCGATTTGTACTACAATTCACTTGTCCGTACCGGGACGGAGACAGCCGCAAAAGGATATACACGATTGGTAATTAATCCGTTTATAAATATCTTTCTTAAACTGTATTACTTAATATTTTCACTCTTGACGGTGCAGTTCTCTCCAGTCCGTTCTACTTAATGTCAGTGTCCTTTTCTTTGACTTCTCGAAATATGACACAACGTCTTCCTCTCTTTTTAATCTTGTCTTAATAACTAATCCTTGGGTTTCCTCTTCCCCACTTCCCTCAATTTTTCCTCTATGATCTGTATTAGATCATCGAGTCGTATTAAAATATATTTTTGAGTCAATCGTGTATATATACACATTATTTTTGCAACTGACTGTACGTTACCAACCTATTGCGCTATTTTTGACAAGGTTGTAAATTTTGCGTTGTGTTTGATCTTTGTCTCGATTCTAGCACTTGAGTGGATGTAACACCATTAAATTAAGCAGTATGTTCTTCATAATTAAACATCTAGACATGTTTTTTTAAGACAACATCTTTTGTCAGATCTGCAATCAAATAGGCCGATATCGTATCGTTTTCTTAATGCATGAACAACGTCACGGGGTGTCGCCACGTCGTGGAAATCTACGTTACAATAATATATATATAATCCTCCTTGACGTGTCCGTCAATGGCGAACCTGGCTCCATGACCTTCACGAGCGGTGATCACTGATCATGTGCCCGAATGTGGCTTGCAAAACCAAGTTTGGTTTTAAAAGTTCTGTTGCATGGCGCGCAATGCAACTCACCCTTGTTGGACGTTATCAAACGCCATTTTACCGCATGCAACATCCCATGCGATAGTTGGGAAGACCTTGCACAAAAAAGAGGGGTATAGCGCAGCTCTATTCATAAGGCGGTCGCTGTTTTAGAGGAGCATCGCTTGCAAGACCTCGACGCAAAACGCCTTAACATAAAGACCCGTCCAAAGCCTTTCTATACGTATACCTACAACAATAATATAATAATATAAAAGCTGTTGCTTACCACTTTTCTGCAATGGAGAGTTCTTGCGGTTAACAAAATCATAAGAATCGCCGCACACCACATTATCTCTGATAACTTCAGTCCACCCTTACAAAATACTCCAAAGTTTTAATTCGTTTTCATTATATGTGTTCACATTTAAATTTGACACTGTCTGTTTGCCACCACGGTGGACCCACCAAATGAATGAGCTGTTTCGCATGGATAACATTTAAGTAAAAAAAACTATGTCATTGTTATGACAGGCATCAGTGTGTTTATCTGCCCAGAGATCTAACGCTCTGCAGCATCGAAATGATCATCATACTTAAATTTGAAAGTGTTTTTTTTTATTTTTAACAAGAATACGAGATACAGTGTAACTGTTAAGCATAACTCTGGAATCAGCTGAGTTCGAATAAGTACCTTGTTTGAAAAGTAATCCCCCAGTACATTATGATAAGTGTGAAATCATTCGGGGGTAAACAATTTTCAAGATCTGTTCATAATTGGCGACTTTCTGAGGTAACACCATAAAAATAAGCCGCTTCTCTTTCTTGAAGTTGGTTGAAAATACTTCCTTTTATAAAGTCATCCAATTTACGTAGTCATTACAATGTAACTTATTATAAATGTCAGTAAACTCTAGGAGTTTCGGAAGTTTATACCGTTTCAGTGATTGCTCGCGATTAAGACGGTGTATTTCTGGCGCCTGAGCGGAGGCAGCGGCCCGTGTGATGTGCTCCTCACCTGGCCCGCGCGAGGCGGCCTTTAAGGGTCGCGAGTTATCGGTCACAAATAACGCCTCCTTAATACACGCTTTGACACCGCCACACCGTACCTACTTGAAAATACCCAATCTATTTTACAAGCTTTTATTTAGTTTTGAATGAATGAATGAATGAATGAATATTTATTTGCATTAATCATGGTACAATAAATTGTTCTTAATATTGATTTACAAGGTTAGTTTCACACGATTAGCCACATAGTGGCGTGCAATATTTTACTTAAAACTAGAATATGATCTGATCAAAAATCGGACCCGAGTTAAATTATACTAGCTAACAGTTTTCTTACATAACTATTTCGTTAACGCTATAAAAATTATTTTCAGTCAACCATTCATAAAGCTTTCGCTTGAGTGCTTTGGCATTTAAAGTTTTGAGTTCCTGAGGCATCTTATTAAAAAGCTTGATACTCATTTTAGGCAGCTTTTGCTGTATCATGCCGATTTTGGAATAACATCCAGCACAAGCCTGTTTGGGTCTCTACAAGAACGTTGATCTGAGTCACCTACTTTTTTGAACAAATTTTTATTCTTACTAACAAATATACAAACTTCATACATATATAGCGATGGTAGAGGTAATAAACCAAGTTCTTTAAATAAAGGTTTACAGCTTTCTCGGGGCGGCAAGGCGCAAATTGCTCGTATACACTTTTTTTGTGCTATAAACACTCTATCTTTGTCAGTACTATTTCCCCAGGCGAGCAAACCGTATCGCAAAGTGGACTCTACATATGCACGATATGCCGCAACCGCAGTAGTCACGTTTGTAACTTTTCTCAAATTCCTAAGAGCATACACAAATTTATTCACTTTGCTGCATACTGTTTGGATGTGTTTCTTCCAATTCAAATCTTCGTCTATAGTCACACCTAAAAATTTGGTGTCGGTTACTTTGTCTATTTTAACGATATTCAAATTAGGAACATCTTTGTTAAATTGTATATATTTCGACTTACTTAAATTAATGTCTAGATTATTCATATGGAGCCATTTTGTTATACTTGCAATTGTATGATTAATTTCAGACTCATGTTCTAATATTCTTCTGCTATTGATTTTATCATTTTTAGATGTGAAAATTATAGATATATCATCAGCAAAGAGTATACACTCATACTTAGTAATGTCAGTTATATCATTAATGTATAGTAGGAAAAGTATTGGGCCCAATATACTTCCCTGAGGCACTCCATTTTTATTTGGTCTATATTCGGAAAAGTATTTCCTCTTGTCCCTCTTATCATCTATTCTTGTGATTTCTACACATTGTAACCTGTTTCTCAGGTACGATTCTAGCCATTTGAGTGGAAGCCCTCTTATTCCGTGTTTTTCTAATTTTTTTAATAATAAGTCATGAGAGACAAGATCAAAGGCCTTTGATAAGTCAAAGAATAACCCAGTGGTTATGTTATTTTTATTTTTATTTGTTAATATTGATTTTATTAGGGAAAATACTGACAATGTAGTTGACTTCTCCTTTTGAAAGCCGAATTGCTGTGTTTTAATAATTCGGTATCTTTCGCAGAAGTCTGTTAATCTTTTATGCATACATTTTTCTAATATTTTTGACAGAATTGGTATTAAAGTAATAGGCCGATAATTATTTATGTCATCCCTATCGCTTTTTTTGTATAATGGTTTTACGATCGATAACTTTAACGCGTCTGGGAATGTACCTGAACTAAATGAAAAGTTTATTAAGTAGGTTATGATATGTACAATTTCATTCACACAAGACTTAATTATTTTTGTGTTTATTTCGTCGTAACCCTCGGCATTTGTGTCATTTAAGGACATAATTTCGAATCTGACTTCATCCTCTGTCATTGGCTTCAGGAACATAGAGTTTGCTCTCGATATACTTAAGGTGCTGGTTGAGGCGGTAGTACGTTTTTTATCATTAGAGTCAATATAATGATTATTAAATGCAGAAGCCATTGATGTAGGATTTGATAAAATATCTTGACCAACTTTAATATGATCTATATCATCATTGGGCGTTTTTGACAAAACATGTTTTTTTATGACTAACCATGACGCTCTACATTTGTTCTTACTCCTATTTATAAATCGAATATTTGCTCTTTTTTTGAGTTAAAGATACAGCGTTTTAGCACACTAGAATAAGTCATATACTTTGCTTTGTTGCGTGTATTCTTATCTTTATAATATTTATATCGTAGGTCACGTTTAGTTTTACAACTCTTTTTCAAGTCTTTGCTTATCCAATTTTGTTTCCATTTGTTTGTCGTGTGAACTTTCGACCTTATCTTAGGAAAGCATAAATTATAGAAAAGACAAAAAAGGTCATGAAACGTTGTAAAAGCTATATTAAATATAGGCTCCATATAAACATCCATCCATGATAGGTTGCACAAACATTCTTTAAATTTATTTATATTATCTTGGTTTAGGTCACGCTTATAGATAAAATAAGGCTTTATACAGTTAACATTTTCCTCTACTGGAAAGCTTAAAAGTTGTGATGTATCGTGATTTGAAAGATATAGAGGTAATACTGTTGCATTTGCATGTGAGATGTTGCTTAGAATATGATCAATACATGTGGTTTTGCGCGTAGGCTTATTAATATGAATTTTCAAGTGATAATTCTGACAGAGCTCTTGAAATTCACTAGTAACTTTGTTTTTTATTAGTGTGTTAATGTTTAGGTCGCCAGCTAGGACAATCCTTGAGGATTTATATTTTTCCTGTAAATCATGTAACATTTCATCTAATTTGCTTAAAAATAGGGTGGCGTTAGAGGACGGCGTTCTGTAGAGGCAGATAATTATAAGTTTACATGATGGGATTTCGATTCCACAAACTTCAAACACCATTTCAACGGCGTATTGCTTAAGCAATGTTAGTTCTTTGGAAGGTATACCAGTTTTAACCAAAAACACAACTACCACCTCTCTGTTTCTCTCTGCAGAAACTTGCCATCAAATTAAAACCTTCAATTTGCAAGTAATTCTCATAACCTAATTTTAAAAAAGTTTCTGATAAGCATATAACGTCTAGGTCACATTTTGACTCTTTTAATTCTAAAATTGTTAGTTCTAGTATTTCTTGTTTCGATAATATACTGGCTATGTTTTGATGCAGTATTTTGAAATCATTAGGTGCGAAAACATTTTTTTACAACAGGGAAATAGTACAATATGGACCCTCTACTGACTTCTGGGGTGGGAATTTTGTGATCGCGATCAGTAATAGTACTCATGCTAACCACAGGTGGAGTGCTATTTTTGCTAATAATACGGAATCGTACCCTTTTTTGGCACAGTCTTGCTAATTGAGGATGATTTATTGTACCCTATCAGTTTCTTTAGACCACTAACGTTTATAAACTTTTTATCATAATCAATGCAATCTATAATGTAATTAATTGATTTACAAATCTCGTAGGAGTTTGTATTACAATCCAAATAATAACAATGAGTGTATTCGTCGCACAGGCTTTTTATACTGTTATTTAATTTACTAGTACTTAAATAATGATTTGTTTTGACGTTTAAAACAATAACGGGGTTTTTATTAATTTTCTGTAATAATTTCCTTAATTGAATTGTTACTGCCTTAGGATCATGGTCATTTTCACCTAGGCATAATATTAGTTTGTCGTTTTCTTTAAAATCCGTAAGTTTACAATTTTTTATTATCTCCATACTCAGGGCGTGAGGCTTGGTTTCGGCGGTGACTCCATATTTTTCATATTTTGTTCCGGATCTTGACCGCAATATTGCTTCAGCTAGGCCGGAGCATTGTTGAGAGCCGTAAATCCGAATCGTAAATCGAATATCTTGATAAGACCCTAAGCAACAGTCAGGAAATCTGTGAGAGCTTTAATATATTTTTCAGCTCAGTATTTAGTAAACCACTCGATGTTTACCCTGAGACTTCACTCGCGCCGCCGTTCTGCGATAGTGATGAAATTATTTCCACTATACACATATCACCTAAAGAAATTATAAATTTATTGTTAAAATTAGATCCCAATGGTGGTGCAGGCAGCGATGGGATACCTCCGTTCTTCATCAAAGAGTGCGCTTCCAGCTTAAGTTTACCTCTTTCTTTGCTATTTAACCGCTCTTTAGCTGAAGGTTCCTATCCTTTAAAATGGAAAGAAGCCCTAATCGTGCCCATTTACAAAAAAGGACCTAAAGCGAAGATAATTAACTATCGTCCAATTTCAATTTTAAATCAATTCGGCAAAATTTTAGAAAAACTGGTCTTATCAAATATTTACAACATTTTAAATAAAGGCATTCCACCTCAACAGCACGGTTTTTTACGGGGTCGGTCAACGGTTTCAAATCTAATCGAATTTACTAACTTTGTCCTTCGAAGGATGGAGAGGGGGAAACAGGTGGACGTGATTTATACGGATTTTGAAAAGGCTTTTGACCGTGTATATCACGTCATCCTGCTTCGCAAACTGTATTGGCTGGGACTACGTGGTGATGTTTATCGCTGGATATCGTCATATGTAGTTAACAGGCGCCAGGCTGTTGTGCTTGGCGGCTGTAGATCGGACTACGTAAACGTTCCCTCTGGTGTCCCCCAGGGTTCGCACCTAGGACCTTTGCTGTATAATGCTTATTTATACGATATTTATACTGTATTTTGCAACTCTAACTTCCTAATGTACGCTGACGATAAAAAAGTTTTCCTTGACATTAACCAGGAGAGTGACTGCGACAAAATTCAGGCTGATTTGGACCGATTATCAATTTACTATATTACTAACAGGATAAATGTCAACGTAAATAAATGCGCTCAAATTTCATTTACACGTAGTCGTTCTCCGTTATTACGTCAGTATCATATAGGAGGTGAGTTTATTCAACGAGTAAATACTATTCAAGACCTAGGTGTGACTTTGGATTCAAAATTAACTTTTGAACAGCACATCGATAAAGTAGTCGCTAGGGCTTATCGTAATCTGGGTTTTGTTTTCAGGGTGTGCAGTGATTTTCACGATAGCAATTGCATTAAAGTTGTGTACTTTGCCTATGTCAGGAGTATTGTAGAATACGCCAGCTGTATATGGTTCCCCCAATATGTCACGCATAAAGAAAAAATTGAAAAACTACAGCGCTCATTTTTGCGTCATTTAAATTATCGTGTCAAAAAATGGGATCCAAGCTACGAGTCTATGTGCAGCCGCCACCACTTACTAGCTACTACTTACTAGCCTGGAGGACCGTCGTATATTGCTTGACGTCTCTATACTACATGATATCCTGTCTGGTCGTATCGATAGTGCCTCACTTCTTGCCGAAATTGGCTTTTCTGTGCCAACCTTCAGAACCCGGCACTCCGAGCGTCGACTTTTCAGCATTCCCAAGGTAAACACTAGGTATGCTCAAAACTCCCCAATTGTACGTATTCTGAGAGAATACAATTGTAAATTTAATGCCGCCGATCTATTTGACTGTTCCAAGCCAGTCTTGAAAAACCGTATTCGAAAACTCATTTTGCAAGGTTGATGATGTGGTAGCGTGGAGTTGCGTACGATAGACATGCTTATATATTACACACACACACACACACACACACACACGAGCACACACACACGAGCACACACACACACACCTGGGGTGGTTGCTAGCTTTCTTTTGTTTTAATTTAAGTGTATATGTACCTTACCTAATTTTTATACCGATTAAAATCTGATATCGTTACCTTTTCAAGGCCTTGTTAACTGTATATCTGTGGACATCCGTTATTGGCTTTATGTTCTAGCTATAAGCATTGTTATATATGTTCTGTAATGCTGTTGATGTTCCAAATAAATAAAATAAAAATAAAAATAAATAAAATCCATATTTTTGGTTTATCTGCAGTCTCGCGGTTTTTTCTTGTAGGTGAGGTATTCTTGGAAGACGAAGATTTTATGGATGTACAATTTAATCTATCTGTTAGAGTCACTATGTGTCTGTTGAGAAGTGATATCTCTTCTTCTGCTTTCTTTTGTTGCTGTTCGAGACTTAGAATTACACGTTGCAGGCGAAAAATCCTTGAGCTCGTTTCATGGTCGCCATCAGATAATTTTAGGGACAGTTTTAGGGACAGAATTATGATCCCGGTGTTTGTCTATTGTCAAATCTTACAAATTCAATTGGAATTACTTCCCGATTTCCGATTGAGCTAAATTGTTTACATAAACGTAATTCGGATGAAGATGCAATATTATTATGACGTGGAGCTGTGATAGAACCGGAAAGTATTCTTGTGCACTAATGCAATAGAGGACATTACAATTTTGCACACATATAAATTAATCTGAAGAGGAAAAATGATTGGTCACCTATTGCGACACGACGAATACATAAAGACTATAATAGAAGGAGAGATTGGAGGGAGGGGAAAGAGAGGAAGATCAAGGAGAAAGTGAACGTCGTGTCGTACCAGGCTGTCAACGAGAAGGCGCAAGAACGAGATGCATGGAAATTGCTCCACCGACAAGCGTAGCTCTTAAACTCATGATGATGATAAAATTAATCGAGTCATTATTTTCATGTGTCGGAATTCTGCTTTGAATAATATTAAAAATGTAGGTATTAAAATACATAAACGGGTTTACTCATGTCGTAGCAGTCGAACGCTCGAATAAATAACGCACAAATAATATTAAAAGTGCTTAATTTATTCACCATAAACTCATTGACCTATATTCAACTGATCTAAAATGTATATCTTTAGGTAAGTACAGAGGTCAGTGGTAAACAGTGCCAAGTACTGGGAATGGCGTCAGCATGTCCCTACATACAATCATATTCTTAAGAACTGAAACGGAACAACAACATTACGCAGTTGATATGTTCTTACTACATTTCATTATTAAGAGTCTGATTCATGGTTCCTATTTAAATAGTCACAAGCGATAGTAGCCCTTATTGCTACGAAATAAGGACCCCGATGTGCAGTGGACCGATGCATTAGAGGCGGAAGCGAGATCGACGCGATATTGATAACGACACTTGAGATTTATGGACGAGATCTTAAGCTCGGTCCAGTCAAGGGCAAGAAGATGGAAATAGTTATAAACAAGTTTTTTTATCAAAACATATTTTTCACTAGGTATAGGTATCACTGCCAAACAAACAAAAATCAGTTGTTGAGAGGGTTCAAACAATAAATGAAATAGCCACTTTCCGACTCCATCATCAAATCTGATTTATGACATTTAAGTCTAATTTTATGTTGAAATTGCAAACCGAATTTTAACTTGCAAGATTTGATTAAATACTGTAAGTGTGTAAGAAAAACTGTCACCAGGACAGTTGACACTACTTAAAAGTATCTTGTAAAACCCCACTGCAATGCAAAACGGCGTCCTACAAATATGAAAAAAGAAACGAAAATATTTATTTATTTATTTATTTATTATTCAAATAAGTTTCACAGCATTACAGTAAAAACCAAGGCACTGTGAACTACAGAAATACATATAAACAAAGACTTAAAACTTGTTAGATTTAGGCGACACAATGGCGTGGCTCCGTTGCGTCGTCTGATCTGGTGTAGAATACGGCACATTTCCCCGGAACTGCCGAAACACGACACCCTTCGGCCAGAAGTCTGCACTTGCGATGGTGTCCTGCAAACTATGATCGTCGGAGCCATATGATTGGTCTGATTCGATGCTCATTAACCAGATGTCTTACTTCTCCTACATCATTCTATTATTTGTGTTTTATAAAAAAAATACGGTCAAACTGAGAACATATTTTGCCGATAGAACTCATAGTATGAGATATCATCATCATCATCATCATCATTTCAGCCATAGGACGCCCACTGCTGGACACAGGCCTCCTCAATAGATTTCCACATGGGCCGGATAGCAGCGACCCGCATCCAGCGAGTCCCCGCAACTCTAACCAGGTCGTCCGACCACCTTGCGGGTGGTCGTCCTACACTGCGCTTGCCGGTACGTGGTCTCCACTCGAGAACTTTTCTGCCCCAACGGCCATCGGTCCTTCGAGCTATGTGCCCCGCCCATTGCCACTTCAGCTTGCTTACCCGGTTTGCTATGTCGATGACCTTGGTTCGTCTACGAATCTCCTCATTTCTGATTCGATCTCGTAGACAAATCCCGAGCATAGCTCTTTCCATAGCTCGCTGAGTGACTCTGAGCTTCCTTAAAAGGCCCATAGTTAGAGACCACGTCTCGGCTCCGTAGGTCATCACCGGTAATACGCACTGGTTGAAGACTTTCGTCTTCAAGCACTGAGGTATGTTGGACGAGAAGACACTTCGCAGTTTCCCGAACGCTGCCCATCCGAGTTGAATCCGCCGATTGATCTCTTTCTCGAAGTTGGACCTGCCTAACTGAATTGTTTGTCCCAGATAGACGTATTCGTCAACAACTTCGAGGACCGAGTTACCAACCATTACTGGGGTGGGTGCTACATGGACATTCGACATAATCTTCGTTTTGTCCATGTTCATCTTAAGGCCCACCTGTTGGGATACTCTGTTGAGACCTTCGAGCATCGTACCGAGATCCTCCAGCGTCTCTGCCATGACCACGATGTCGTCGGCAAACCGAAGGTGCGTGATGTACTCGCCGTTAATATTGATGCCTAGTCCTTGCCATTCCAAAAGCTTGAAGGCGTCTTCCATTGCGTTGGTGAAGAGCTTCGGAGATATAACATCCCCTTGTCTCACACCCCTTCGCAAAGGAATCGGCTCCGTACGCTGGTCTTGTACTCGGACCGACATAGTGGCGTTGTTGTACACACTTCTCAGCACCTCGACATACCGATAGTCAATCCGGCATCGCTGGAGTGACTGCAGCACTGCCCATGTCTCGACGGAATCAAAGGCCTTTTCATAGTCCACAAACGCTAAGCAGAGTGGCAGGTTATACTCCTCAGTCTTCTGTATAACCTGCCGCAGCGTGTGTATGTGGTCTATGGTACGAGAGGTATGAGATATCGTTAGATTAATATTTTTAGATTAATACTTAGATTAATGTATTTCAGACCTACGCTGCGTAGGACTGTTAATCCTATGAAAAATATCAATCTAACGACATCTCATTTCAAACCGTTTAAGCTGCAAGACATACCTAAGAAATCCAGATTTACTAATTTAAACTTAAAGAACAAACATTTGCAGATTTTATTTCAATGAATTCAACAACATTGTTGTTGAATTCATTTTAAAACTGACCATAAACCATACATGTATAAAGTAGAAGGAACAATTGAAACTCTCGAATATTTTTGAGGAATGCGGAATGTAGAATATCAGCCATGGGTAGGGATGCGGAACACTTATATTTTAATCCCCGTGACTTTCGTTCCACTTCCAAAACGTCCCTGTGGAATGTCACTGCGACAAGGATCAAAAAGCCTTTCAAGCACGAGATGAATTCGCGCACCGAGAGATCCGTACAAACTATGAAAGCACTGAATATTGCTGTAACAAAAACATAAACTGGATTGAGGGCCAGATTAGCTTTGCCGTTAGTAAACTATATTTGTATTGTGTGATATTAATAGAAATTATACTCCCATATAACTTAACCTGTGAACTTTAACCTGTGTCAATAAGGTCGACATTAATGTCATGGCTTCGTATGCGGTAAGGGGTTAAGTTGTTGGTCGAAACTCTTCGCTATAAAACCATGGTTTTGTATTTGGAATGTCAGTGGGATCTTTGCTATGAAGCCATTCGACGAAATTAGTACAATCAACATTACACACGACATGATCCTGAGTCAAGCCAATGCTGAGTTTGTATTATTATTAACTCTCACTGTGGTCGTTACTTCATGTCTGAGGATCGTGATTATCAGAAGTCTTATTCTGAGAATTGATGACTTGTTTATATCGGCTTCTATTGATTGCCGTTCGTACTACTTGGTATTCTTGGTCATTTTAGTCGGAGATCTACCACTCCGCATTTTGTCATAGTTCGGCCACGTTGGAGGCGCGGAGATAAAAACCTTTAGAAGCGTGGGGGTTGGAAACGTAGAAGGAAGAAGATCGCGTGGTAGATTATTAACACTAGACTTTTACTAACACGAACTTTTACTGCCATAAAAATCACCATCACCTTGATATTTCATTGATTTAATTTCAAGACGATTCTTGCCAATCACAGAAACCTCTCCTTGATGGTCATGTCGACGTAGGCTTCCACCAGGCGCTCGCCCAAGAGGGAGGTGTTCAGGAACACGCGCCCGCGCCGGAAGGGGAACGTTCTCAACAGCGGCAGCTCGGGCGCCGATATGTTCACGAAATGGTACTCCCCCTGGATGAACAAATTTATATGTTAGAGATACGGTTGATTTGTTACGATTTTATTCGACTGGCCACACTGGTGGCAGCACTGTCTATCGTACATACTGCGTATCGTCCAGTAGCGTAGTTAAGGTTTGTGTAGTGGCAACACTCTTGTTTAAATTTTTTACGCTCTCAGTCAGTAGTGCTTTCTCTTGGACCGCCGCCTGCGACGGACGTGCGCACTGATAAACATTAGACCAAGATGGCGGGCAAAAGAATACATGGCCGACGATCCTAATCTGAATTAATCTACAGTACATATTATATTGCATTTCTTTTACACAGGCTAATTTTAACAGACGCTGCAAGTGGGATTCGAACGTCTCCAGAGTAGTGCTCTTCCATACTGGGTTATCACATCCTTAAGCAAATAGCACGAAATTAATTACATAGATAGTGGTTTGTATCAATATAAAAAATAAACAGAATAACTATTGTCCAATCAATACTCAATACTCAATCATTTATTGCAATATCACAAAAGTAGGTACCATCTGTAACATTGTTAACTTAAAGCTACAGATCATTGTGAACCCTGTTGGGCACTGCAATGTTAGGAGGATGAGAATGTTAGGAAAAGAGGACTTACTAAGTGTTCATCGTTCAATCAATCGTTATATATTATGATTTTATTAAATAGCATCTCCTTTGAGCATTTCTACCACAATCAGGAATTGGTGTATTTCCATCAGCGGATACATTTTCTACTCTGGCGATGCTCGAATAGCCACAATGAAAATATAGAAGATACAGTTACGAGTATTTTTCAAGAAATATTATCCACAGACTCTTTTTCCACGGATCTTGTGTGTTTTAATAAACAAATCCGGCGCACCTTCTTAAAAGGACACACTTTGACCGGCAGAAAATGCATGATAGCCGGTATGACGGTCTTCTCCTTCACCATCAAATCGCACAGCTTGTAATGGAACTCCACAAAACTTCGCCGGTACTCGTTGCTCAGGAACTCGTAGATGTAAAAGTCAAACTGTAACAGCGAAGTGGCGTAAAATCGTACAGCGAACAATATCTGCCTTTAATAGTACTACGAGTTGATCACGACCGCTCTGTAAAGAGTGAAACGATTAAGAAGAAGAAGAAGAACAGCGTCAACGTCAATTCCGCGTCAAAATTTACAAAAGAACGTTGAGACACTTGCAACGACGCCGGTAGTATGGGGTCCGTCTGTATTCGTTTCATTAAAATGATTACTTCGCAGCGAAGTGTCTCAACGTTCTTTTGTAAATTTTGACGCGGAATTGACGTTGACGCGGTACGCTAGGAGAATGCTGGGCGACGGAGATGGCTGCCTTAATATAGTAGCACTATCATAAATATTAAGAAAAGTTGTAGATTCAATAAACGTAGAATCACCTTCAATCCAATCGTAGGTATCATTGGTTTACTGGTTCAACCACAGACCATAAGAATACTATCGACTGGACTGGGTATTGGGCGGGGCACGCGTAGCCGAGCTTAAGCCCAAATTTCCAAATACATGTCAACGTGATGTCAACAGTCACTTAGTTACCGTACGAACGTGCTTGAGTTATTATGTGCCAAAAAATTAGAAATATGCCGAATTGTGCCATCATAATCGTCACAGGCGAGATCCGCATACTTAAAAAGATACCTGATGCAGTTTAATTTCACTGGTAAGCAATAAAATTCGGCATTTTGTAATATTTCGTAAAATATTGCAGTGCATTATGACAATTATACATTACTAGCTTAACATGGCAACTATTCACGCAACTTCTTTAGGAACCCGCAATGTATACGTCCGTCTGACAATTTAGTGCGGGGGAACAAGTCTAAACCATAAACTGTTGATATTCTGTATGGAGGTTTTAATGTGATTCGAGCCGCTCGTGTTTCATACTAACTTGTCCATTATAATTTACACTTTATCACCTTGTTTAGGGCTCCATACCTCAATCAGAAAAAACGGAAGTCTTATAGGATCACTTTGTTGTCCACCCGTCCGTCTGTCTGTCTGTCAAGTCCCTTTCTCCCGAAAACGCGTGGAGATATCGAGTTGAAATTAACACTATATACTCAAGTCTACGGTCCCTTGAATCTGT
The DNA here is from genome assembly GCA_932273695.1 of Apotomis betuletana. Lineage (NCBI taxonomy): Eukaryota > Metazoa > Arthropoda > Insecta > Lepidoptera > Tortricidae > Apotomis > Apotomis betuletana. The sequence continues at coordinate 204,270 of OW026318.1, read as the reverse complement.
GAAAAAATCAAACTTCTATGTACGTTTACGTGAAAAAAAGATACGGCCGTTTATGTCGCCAAAAACGTACATTTCAACACTCTCAAGGGAATCAAAATGATAGGGTACTTCCCGATGACCTAGAACTATAAAATTTGGCAAATACTTATAAAAATCTGAAATCGTCACATACTACAAATATTTATAAAAATCTTAAAAAATATAGTCTTTTTCAAACATCAAGTCTACCTTTTGTACGATAATTTTTCTTTTGAGAAACAAAGATTAAATTAATAAATAAATAGGTAAATCATATTTGGAGAACTTGGTTGCGTTAAGTTTGCATCTCGTTTGTATGCGGCATCATACATTTCAGATGCAAACTTAACTCAACCAGACCAATTAAGAAGGGATAAGAGAAAATTTTTACGGAACCCTGGGTGCGCGAGTCAGAATCGCACTTGGCCGGTTTTTTTTAATTCAGACAAGTAATTTGATTACATCGTAATCAATAGCAGTGGGTGACAAAATCATTAGATTAAAACAGTATTATTGTTTTGCTAATCCACGATGTAATACGTGCTAGTCAGTTGACGACGAGGTTGGCGCAGTTTTAATGGACCTGCCTACTCCAGCGGTCCTGGGTTCGAATCTCAGCAAGGGCAAATATTTGTGTGATGAACTCGAATATTTGTTCCTGGGTCATGGTCATGGATGTTATGTATACATATATATTGTTTTCAATATCGTCATCTACTATTGCTTAGTATAAGGCCAGGTCGAGTTGTGTGTGCAAGGAAGAAAGAGAGTCACGACAAAGCACGCGCCGAAAGGATTTTAATGAGAACGATTGCACCGAAACTAAGAGTGGTGAAACATAGTGTTCGACATCAGGCGGTCACATTGCATAATAGTTTGCCTAATGAACTGAAGGTGATAAATAATGTAAATATTTTCAAGCGCCGGCTTAGGGACTATTTGCTAAAAAAGGCATATTATGATGTAGGTGAATTTATTAGTGATAGTGATTCAAAAATGGCATGAACTTGAGCAGCTCCACAATTAATTTATTTATTTGTTGTTTGTAAAGTTTTGTTTAAATTAAGTATCAGTTATGTAATTAGTAAAGACTATTTCGTTAAATTTCTTATAATTAATGCTGTGAAATTATTGTAATTTTTATTGTGATTTCTGTGTTAGTTACTTAAGTATTATTTCCAACACGATGTAAATTGTTAAGGAATAAATAAATGAAATAAATGACAATGAAATGTCTACAATTGTCCCCTAATTATTTTGTTTACATTTTATATGATGAAATAAATAAATCTACTCCGTTTATAATTTACCTACTACCTGTTCCAAATTTTGTAAGGTGATGTTTTTTATTATTCATATATCACTATATGTAGGTAAACATTCTGAACGATAGAAAGATTAAGATGGACGCTTCCATTTGATTTCGTCGTCAAAAATGAAAAGGTCTGATAATTAAATTTACAACCATACAAAATAAATATTTTCAACATGCATTATATTATAAGCCTATACATATTATTATTTTATCGATATCGACTATTTTGATTTGATCACCCCCTTAACCTTTAGAATCATTAGATGCATACCGCTGGACTAACGCTGGATAAACTAGACCCCGTGTTACAAGGATAGGGTTAAATTTTAAATGTTTTAAAATTTTAACATAAAACCTTGCGATATTTTTCCAGCGTTAATATCAAAAGTGACACTACTGAATTGACGGAAGTAAAAATCAATTTCTAGTCAATTCGAGGCTTTGTCGTACTGAATCACAGTCTCATTTGCCTTTTATTTTATTTATATTTAAGTTATAATATAAATAAAGACATTGTCTGATAATTATGCATATAAGGCAGCGAACGAATAAAACATAGAACACGAGCTTCATACAAAGTTACAATCAAAAACCGGCCCTACAGTCGAAATGCGCATGCTCACCGGTGTACCAATCACAGCCACTCAAATGTTTTCAATAACGCATAACAAATAAATGTGATTCGTCAATTTCCGAATGGCAAGCTGTGATTCGACAAAACGCATGACATTTGTCTATGGTAATATGGCGGTGACAGTAAAAACTCACAATTGGTAAATCGTTAATGCAATAAAGAGCCATTTTTGTTTCCTTCATTATAAATCTTGAATGTTAAGGTTATTGCTTACATACGAATTAAAAAAAATATATATATTTTAAGGAATCCTTGTTTGTTCCTTGTTGTTACTAATACTTTGAATGATTATTATTAATGCGTGCTGTAACTGCTGTATATATTATTATATCTCCTTCTTTGTAATAACTAATATTTAACATGTAAAGTCGATACAATCTTTGTAGTGAAAAAATATCAAACAAAATTAGGAACTTATACGTTTTCCTACCGGACTGACGGAAAACGCATAGCCTTTTAGGGACGGTCTTATACAAGCACAAAAGCCCGGCTTGCCCTAGTAATATAACAAACGATAAAAAATGATTTACTTGAACAATATAAAATTGCGCGCCGTGACGTGTTTCATAATTTCAAATTTTGTCGACGCCGCGTGGTTCAAAATTTGTCCGCGCACCGACCGCGCCGCGCTCGCTGATGGCTCGTCGCCGTTCTACGTCACCGCTAGTCATCTCCCTCGCACGCGTTGGCTTGCAATCGGGCTTCATACCGCCTACTCTAACAAATGGAAATAACCTATGTATCAACATAACTATACGTTGTTTCAAGTGAAGTGAAGTTAGATACGGATCGGCCACTTGCAAATTTCGCGTAAACAGGAGTGATTTAACTTCACGTTGTTTAGAAATATTTAGTTAGTGTAGTATTTGTTTGAGCGTAGTAATAAGTAGAAGTAGGTAATATTATAGATAGTGATCGTGTTTGATTTTGTTTGTTCTTGTGATTACTGTTGCTTTAAACAATGGAAGGAGTTGTTCCGTGCGGTGCGATTGTGATGAGTTAAAGTGTGAAGGTCTTTTAATAGGTGAAGGAAAGGTAGGCACTCTAACTTTCGCTCAGAAAAAACAGCTCATATTTTCCCCAAAACCCACGCCCAACCTGTGTATTATTGAAATTGTACCTTGAACAGTAATGCGGCAATAAAATGGATTTACCCATAAGCCTAGGCACGCCACTGATTGAAATTAGTCATATGGCATAACACCATCCCTATACAAAATCTGTTCAGTAAAATAAATTAAATGAATATATGTACGGCTTTATTTACGTATGAAAACTGATACCATCTTTTTTTGTGTTTTCCTGAGTGATTAATACACCATTTCACTGAACATTATGGCATATTTTGTTAGTTTGAGACTTCATATATTTCACGTAATGCAACTGTTCGGCTGCGTCGCCATTTGCAAACTAGACAGCCGTTTGACACAAAATTTAAACTTTCAATCTCAAACTTTCCATTCCTTCGCACCATACTGGTTTTATGTCTAATTCTTTCGCCGTTCAGGCATGCCGTCTCTGGAATTCACTCCCTCTCTCTATCAGACAAGCCCCAAGGCCCCCAAGTAAGGTAGCTTTCAAGTGTATGCTGCGTAAGCATCTGCTGGAACAAGATCTCGAATAGTTCATCCATCATCCCATGTTGTAGACTTTCGTATATATTTATATATATATATTATATTATGTATATATCTGTATATATATTATATTATAGTGTGTAGGAATATGTATCTTTGTATAAACAGTAATATAATTAATATTTTGTATTTACTTGTACTCTAGATCCTCTCTGTACCATCAGATTTCTAATTTGCACCCACTTCTAGTATCTCTGTTTGGCCCTATGGTTGACTGGTAGAGAATGCCATTTGGCATTAAGTCCGCCATTTGTACTGACTTGTTTTGTGCAATAAAGTTTAAATAAATAAATAAAATTTACGCCCCGCCTTAACTGACACAAAATCCGTGGGGCCATTTTCCGACGCTAGTTAGGCTTCTATGTTTTATTCGTTAGCTGATATAAGGGCTAAAATTCTCCATACTTTGATCGTAGTAGTGTATGACCACGTAATACACACACATTAGCTCAGCCAATGTCAACTCACTTGTGTTTGTTGTAAAACCTTATTTTTATACGAATATAATTGTATTAATTGTGTTCGTGTAAACGTCGGCTACAGCGGTGCTAGAACAAACTGCGCTGAATACCATCTCCATATACTGCGTGGGTTCAACAAACAAGAGTAGAAACATATTTTAAAGTTTCAATAACTAGTTATATAATTAAAGCACCGTCACCATCACTCCCTTAATTGATAGTCGATGCTTGTGAAGACTCGTGCGATTTGTATAATGCGTGATCTGCATGGAGGGCGTAACGAGCAAATGCATTTTCAAGCATCAAAACTGTTGTAAGGGTCGAAGTAGATAGATACATTTTATCATTGAGTATTTTAGTTAGTAATTACAATATCATTAAACACTAGAAGGTAGCATCTTCCTATGGTTACTTTGAATAAATTGTATGATTTAATACAGGTGTAGAATTATAAAGCTTACCTGCACATCATTACCTAACTCGACCAGGGTTTCGGAGTGAACGTTGATGTAGTGGATGGGGTCGCGGCGGCTGTATCTCTGGGTGGTGAAGTTTGCGTACTCGTAGTACTTCGGGTTCCAGTACGTCAGGTTAGCGTGCTCGAAGTCTACGTAAACGTCCTAGAACAGAATGAAGGGGTGAGAGTACGGGGTTAGAAAATAAGCAACGCCACACCCTAATGAATGTATATATATATATTATTTTTTCAGCTGACTGTACGTTACCAACGCATTGCGCCAATTCTGAATTTCTGACAAGGTGTCAATTTTGCGTTGTGTTTGATCTTTGTGTCGATTCTACCACTTAAGTGTCACCATTTAATAAAACAGTATGTTCTTCATAATTAAACATCTAGACTTATGTTTTTAGGGTTCCGTAGTCAACTAGGAACCCTTATAGTTTCGCCATGTCCGTCTGTCCGTCCGTCCGCGGCTTAGCTCCGTGATCATTAGTACTAGAAAGCTGAAATCTGGTATGAGTATCCCAAGTAGCACAACTGGGTCTAAATAGCTCGTATATCATATCTAATTAGATGCTTAAGTGAAATTTACCACCATGACTAAGTGCTATATAGGTGGCAATAACCCTTATGCCACCTATATAGAACCAAAAGGAGAAAAATTGCAGCCTATTTTTGGTGCTAAATAGAATCCATAAGAGCTCTCACAATTACCTTAAGTGGTAATTAGAACTATGGGTGAAAGTTATGCGTCCATAAGAGATCTCACAATCACCTTAAGTGGCAATTAGAACTAAGGGTAAAAGTTATGCGCAGTGAACGAATGAAAACATTTCAGTTCGCTCAATGAGTGATAAATGAGTCGCCAAATTATCTTTGAGTGGCGAGGCAACTGCAACTGTCAAATTGTGTTGTGTGTAATACGTGATCTGCCATATTTATTTTGGATTTATACGTCTGTTTGGTGAGTGATTAAAACTTTACGTTATACAAGCATTGAAATAAGCACGAAATTCTTGCGAATTTTTTGTTACTGTGAAACTATAGTATGTTTTCTTTGTAAATTTCGACGGGCCTTTCATTTGATCAGGAATATTAAAAAAGAGAGTGCTAAATTAAATAAGGAATAGATACTGATAAGAAATAAAACTGTTAAAAACCTGACCTAATGATTGTAGGTTACCTACAATGTTAAAGTAACATCGTCAAAACTATCAAAAGTCTGTGATTATGCGTGAGTGTGATAAAATTCTGGTCAAAATAATTAAGGCTTCCATTTGTAAACATGGCGAAACAAAAAAGATCTTACAGTGTTTATTTTCACTTATTTGGAACTATTAGGTCTAATAATCACTTATTTGTATCTTGCGAGTGGCAAAGCAGTGCAACTATTAAATATATTTTGACAAGGCGCAATAGGAACTATAATAGAACTTTTAGTTCGTTAGTGGTTTGAAATAAGTGAAAATAACTGCTTTTGGTTCTAAGAAACTCCTATTGAGACCTATTTATGCGTTGGAGTGGCAATAAGGTACTTCTTAGGCCTTAAAGTTGCAATATTTTTTGGTTCCAAAAGAGCCGTAAAATTATCCCTTTAGCCACTATTGGTGATATAATTCGCTATTGTACTAGTCATTTGGAACTTTTAGTTCCAAATAAGGGTATGTTGCCACTTATATGTAAAAGTTGCTTATAAGTGATTTTAAGGCCTTATATAGCACTATTGCTTCTTATTGAGTGACTATTTGAACCTGCATGCAACTTTAAGTAGCAAAATCGACTTTATCCCACCATAAGTAATAAAGTAGAAACAAAAAACGTTCCTATGCAACTACAAGTGATAGGATGAACTCATATACAGTTTTGAGTTGTGTTTAGAGCTATAAGTTGCATCAAACACTGTTAAACCACTCATTTAGAACTTAAAGCTGTAAGATAAGCTGCAAAATTCACTAATGTGCTGCTTGGGATGTGTATGTATCACGCCACAAAACGGTAAAATAAAAAGTAAAAAAAAAAAAAAAATTCGGGTACCTCTCGTACATTTAAAGTGGGGGTGAATTTTTTTTTCGTTTCAACCCTAGTGTGTGGGGTGTTGTTAAATAGGTCTGTTAAAAATAGTAGGGGTCTCCAAACATTACTTTTTGATAAAGTCAGTAAGTAGTTTTGAAAATATTTGCTCCGAAAATAAAAAAAATAGTGTCCCCCCCCTCTAACTTTTCAACCACGGGTCAAAAAAATATATAAAAATTCATGAAAATGAGGCCTTATAAGTACTTTCAATAAAAACAAATATTGAACAAAATCGATCTATCCGTTTTTGAGTTATCCCAAAATTTCATAATTTTCTTTAAAAGGACGTAAGTTGACTTCCAGAAGGTAATAAGTAATTACAGTTACTTTGGCGTTTACGACCTTTTCCATCTTTCCGTCTTTGACCGTGTCTTGTGAAGGATGAGAAACTGCGGAACCCTACACTGAGCGTGGCCCGACATGCTCTTGGCCGGTTTTTTTTGAAGAAGTTTTAGTTTTATTGTAAGTATTTTAATAAATGATATGGTATAATATCTTGAATACATTAATGTTGAAATAAATAATCAAATAGGCTGATATCGTATCGATTTCTTATTGACGACAGCAACAAAGACGTCACGTTACGTCGCCACGTCGTGGAAATCTACGTTACAATAATATAATAATATAAAAGCTGTCGCTTACCAATTTTCTGCAATGGAGAGTTTTTGCAGTTAACAACATCATGAGAATCGCCGCACACCACATTATCTCTGTCAATTTCAGTCCACTCTTACAAAATACTCCAGAGTTGTAATTCGTTTTCATTATATGTGTTTCACATTTAAATTTGACACTGTCCGTTTGCCACCACGGTGGACCCACCAAATGAATTAGCTGTTTTGCATGGATAACGTTTAACCAAAAATAGGTATAATTTGATGAATTGTAATCAACTAGGTATGTCATTGTTATGAAAGGCATCAGTGTGTTTATCTGCCCAGAGATCTAACGCTCTGCAGCATTGAAATGATCATCATACTTTTTGAAAGTATTTTTTTTCTATTTTCAACAATAATACGAGATACAGTGTAACTGTTAAGCATAACTCTGGAATCAGCTGAGTTCGAATAAGTACCTTGTTTGAAAAGTAATCCCCCAGTACATTATGATAAGTGTGAAATCATTCGGGGGTAAACAATTTTCAAGATCTGTTCATAATTGGCGACTTTCTGAGGTAACACCATCAAAATAACCCGCTCCTCTGAAGTCGGTTGAAAATACTTATTTTTATAAAATCATCCAATTTACGTAATCATTACAATATAACTTATTATAAATGTCAGTAAACTGTCTTCCTCTATGAGTTTTGGAAGTTTATACCGTTTCAGTGATTACTCGCGATTAAGACGGTGTATTTCTGGCGCCTGAGCGAAGGCAGCGGCCCGTGTGATGCGCTCCTCACCTGGCCCGCGCCGCGAGGCAGCCTTTAAGGGTCGCGAGTTATCGGTCACAAATAAAATAACGCCTCCTTAATACACGCTTTGACACCGCCACACCGTACCTACTTGAAAATATCCAATCTATTAAAGATAAAATATAAACATATTTATTGCAAGAACAGTGTAGCTACAATGGATGTTGATAACACACAGGAAGTTCATGTTACATGTAGAAGGTTTTATTTAGTTTTAGGGGCATAAGTATGATCCCCGTGTTTGTCTATTGTCAAATCTTACAAATTCAATTGAAATTACGACGCAGAATTATCACGTGGAGCTGTGCTGATGATAGCTAACCGGAAAGTAGTCTTGGGCACTAATGCAATAGAGGACATTACAATTTTGCACACATATAAATTAATCTGAAGAGGAAAAATTATTGGACACCTATTGCGACACGACGAATACATAAAGACTATAATAGAAGGAGAGATTGGAGGGAGGGGAAAGAGAGGAAGATCAAGGAGAAAGTGAACGTCGTGTCGTACCAGGCTGTCAACGAGAAGGCGCAAGAACAAGATGCATGGAAATTGCTCCACCGACAAGCGTAGTTCTTAAACTTATGATGATGATAAAATTAATCGAGTCATTATTTCAGATGTCGGAATATTGCTTTCTCATTTCATAATATTAAAAATAGTAAATTTATTCACCATAAACTCATTGACCTATATCCAAAATAAATGAACTCAAATGTACATACAAAAAACATATATTTAGGTACAGAGGTCAGTGGTAAACAGTGTCACGTACAAGTAATGGCGTCAGCATGTCCCTACATACAATCATATTCTAAAGAACTGAAACGGAACAACAAGATACGCAGTTGATATGTTCTTACTACCTTTTGATTATTAAGAGCCTGATTCATTGTTCCTATTTACATAGTCACAACCGATAGTAGCCCTTATTGCTATGAAATAAGGACCCCGATGTGTTGTGGACCGATGCATTAAAGGCGGAAGCGAGATGGAGGCGATATTGATAACGACACTTGAGATTTATGGACGAGATCTTAAGCCGGGTCCAGTCAAGGGCAAGAAGAAGGAATTTTTTATAATAAACAAGTTTTATAGCAAAACATGTATTTTACTAGGTATCACTGCCAAAAAAACAAAAATCTGTTGTTGAGAGGGTTCAAACAATAAATGAAATAGCCACATTCCACATTCCGACTCCATCATCAAATCTGATTTATGTCATTTTAGTCTAATTTATGTTGAAATTGGAAACCGAATTTTTACTTACAAGATTTTATTAATGACTGTAACTGTGTAAGAAGAACTGACACCAGGACAGTTGACACTACCTAAAAGTATCTTGTAAAAACCCTACTCTAATGCAAAACGGCGTCCTACAAATATGGAAAAAGAAACGAAAATAATTATGATCGTCGGAGCCATATGATTGGTCTGATTGAATGCTCATTAACCAGATGTCTTACTTCTCCTACGTCATTCTATTATTTGTGTTTTATAAAAAAAATATAGTCGAACTGAGAACTTATATTTTGCCGATAGAACTCATAGTATGAGATATCGTTAGATTAATATTTTTAAGATTAATATTTAAAAACTCAAACTCAAACTGTTTATTGCACACATATTACAACATAATACATAATACAATACTTACTACAATTATATTAGACTAGCTTTTTCCCGCGACTACGTACGCGTGGAACTTGATAAAAGGGATTATTAAAAGCGACTAAGCAAATGTAAGAGCAATTGTGGTTTTGGTCTTTTCCTACAGGGTCACCGCACCCCAACAGAAATGTTCACTTACTTTCAATCTTTTTAGGTATAATTTCCAGGATAAAAACTATCCTATGTCCTTCCTCGGATCTTAAACTATCTCTATGCCAAATTTCATCAAAATCGATTCAGCGGTTATTATTATATATCGCACCCTTTTACGGGACAATGGTGTCCCGGACCTTTGGGAGGCGTGCACGGAGCCGAAGCCAACGAGCAGAGGCCCTTTCGACAATTTAATGAAATGTAAGGGGTACACCATGCGGATGCTCCCCCTGCCTGTGTCATGGGACGCACACAGAGACAGCACCCGCAAGCTGTAAGAACTATTGTGGTTGTATGGAGTCTAAATATGGTACAAGGCTATTACATGAAATGCGATGGACTAACTACTGGGCTATTGTTTGAGACAGCCGGACGTCTACCAAGAAAAGTGTCTCATAGCAAAAAAACTGGTAGACGATGACTCGCCTCCCGCTAGATGGGCCCCCATAAAAAGCGACACATAGAGTGGCCTAAGGGCAACACCAGTGCGGAAGGCTAAGGGCGGAGAGGTGTAATACTGGGCTTTAAACCGCAGCCAACTAACCCCTTACGTTTCCACACCCGCCCCGAGCCGAAACTCTCGCGACTCCACTCTGCCCGGCCGGTTAAGGCAAGACAGAGGCGGAGGCCCCGACCCATCACCCCCCATCAGGAACCCCAGGAGCACTCAGGTACGTGGGGTCGCTACCCCCCAACAGCTCGCCATAAGCTGCCCTGCATCTTTATTATATATTATTATTATTATTATAGTATATTATAGTATGGATTAATGTTTTTCATACCTACGCTGCGTAGGACTGTTAATCCTATGAAAAATATAAATCTAACGACATCTCATTTCAAACCGTTTAAGCTGCAATACATACCTAAGAAATCTAGATTTACTAATTTAAACTCAAAGAACAGAACATTTACAGATTTTATTTTTAATTCAACAACATTGTTGTTGAATTCATTTTGAAACTGACCATAAACCATACATGTATGTATAAAGTATAAGCAACGACTATATACTATATATAGTCTTTGGTATAAGGAACAATTGAAACTCTCAAATATTTTTGAGGAAATGCACTTGTGTGCGTCGAGGCAATGGATAGTCGTTATACAGCGTAGAATATCAGCCATGGGTAGGGATGCGGAACACTGTTATATTTTAATCCCCGTGACTCTTGTGCCACTTCCAAAACGTCCCTGTGGAATGTCACTGCGACAAGGATCAAAAAGCCTTTCAAGCACGAGATGGATTTGTGCACTGAGAGTTCCGACTATCAAAGCACTGAATATTGCTGTAACGAATATATTGAGCACTGAATATTGTTTAAACTGGATTGAGGGCTAGATTAGCTTTGCCGTTAGTAAACTATATTTGTACTAGCTGTGCCCCGCGGTGTTACCCGCCCATCCCACGGGAACACTAAATTTATTCGGGATGAAAAGTATCCTATGTCCTTTCCCGGGTCTCAAACTATCTCCATACCAAATTTTATCTAAGTCGGTTCAACGATTTAAGCGTGAAGAGGTAACAGACAGACAGACACACTTTCGTATTTATAATATTAGTATGGATTGTGTGATATTAATAGAAATTATGCTCCCATATAAATTTTATCACGTTGCCATACGATTTTTTTACGTCTTGGATAGTGAAACAAAAAAAATATCACTAGGAGCGGAGGAACGACCTACACCTACGTGATTTCGTAATGTCGTTCCTTTGTGACAAGTCACAGTGATACTTGTTGACAGTCAGTCACTGTGACTTTATCTATTACTCACCTCTAGTCACAGTGTAGCCATTCAAAGTTCCCAACAAACAAGGGCATAAACACGGACCAGCGAAGAATGCATCGGATGTAAACACGCCCGTAAACATCGAGAGTGCGGAGCGAGTGACAGAAATCCAAGTAGGTCAGTCTCGGGACTAGACCTCATCACCGAATAGCGGTATTAATGCCAATTCCACAGAGAAGCTATTAATTAAAACACATTTTCACATTACATTGTCGTCTTGCGAAATGGTTGCTTGAATATTCTGTATTTCCTTTGATTAGTTTGGGTCTAGGCCGGTTTGCGTACCTAATTATACTGTTAATCTGAGAGAATTTGACATCCAGAGACAAATTCACTTCCTACCGCCGAAACTATTAAATAGACCCTAGACCCACAAAACGGTTTGGGTAAAAAAAGCCCTTCTTTGTATGGGAACCCGTTTTGGTCAGCCATGTATTGTCCAGGCACGTTTTGTACAGCCACGTTTTCCGCGTCCATATGGACTCGGAAAACACGGCTGTACAAAACACGGCTGGGCAAAACGTGGCCGAGCAATGTTTGTTCGAGGAAGTTTTTCGAAGCCAGTTTTGTACAGGGTCGTATTGTCCGGCGCTGTTTTGTACGGCCATGTTTTCCGAGTCCATGTGGACTCGGAAAACACGGCCGTACAAAACACGGGTGGCCGCGAACCAAACTGCTAGGTTAGGTTAGGTTAGAACTGCGACCACAACCGAGACCGAGCCTGTAAAGAAGGTTAGAATGCATACCTACACCTACTTGCATTTTCGGGACTCGGAAAGCGTGGCCGTACAAAACGCAGCCGAACAAAGACGGGCCGAGCATCATGGACTCGGAAAACGCGGCTGTACAAAACATGGTCGAGCAAAACCTGGCCGTGCAATATTGGCCTGGACAAGCTCGATACAGGCGGGTTTTCCGAAGCCATTTTTGCTTGGCCGTGTTTTGTACAGCCACGTTTTCCGAATCCAAAAAATGGACTCGGAAAACATGGCTGTACAAAACGTGGCTGTACAAAACCCCTACTCTTTTGTATTATTATAGGAAAGTTAAAATGTGTTATCGGCTTTATATCCACATCTTAAGCATCTATCTCTTTCATTATTCAGTATAATTCAATTTCAAATTGCTCAAAATCTGCCACAAGTTTAGAGCAAACGTAAAATGTCATTAACTGAACACAAATAACTAGTTGTAGTGTCGTGGTGCGGAACCCTTAGACATCTTCTTTAGTGCTAAGTGGTTCGATAAGCACAATTACTAAAGAGCTATTACACTAGATAACACGATTTACCTATTGTTAAGTTCAAAGCAAGGCATTGCAAAACACCAACCAATCGCTCATTATATGTAGTTTTATCTGAAGTGTGTTTTATAAAGCCAAGCTGTACGTTGGAGAGCATGCCTATCTCAAGAGGAAAATAGATAAGCAGTAGGTAGGTACATTTGTTTATCACAGCCCTATTGTTAAGTAACCAGTCGTGATAGACAAAATAAATATCAGAACGTCGTAGTTTTTTGTTGTAGCGTAGGAAACAATAAATATTTCCTTATTTATGAGGAAATAATCACGGCTAAGAAACTACGTTTCGCTGGCTCAGTAATAAAACAATGAAAAGCCAGGTCTGATTGCTGGGGCTCTCGAGAGGCCGCACAATGGCCGGGTTTATGACGCGAAAAATGCAGATACCGGCGCGGGTGCCACCTACAGTCAGCACAACAATATCGCAAATTAAGGAAGTGCTAGTGCCCATAGTCATCAGTCGACGAAAACCTCTTCCATTCTTGGGATCGGTTAAAAATTATGTTTTCATCGTATTTTACGGTTATGCGGATTTTATTAAACTTTATTGCGCAATACCTGAAAAGTATGAAAATGGCGAAAAAGGCATTCGTTACGAGTCAACCATACTTTGAGTTAAAATTAGCATCCTCCTTCCATGTTGACGTCCGAAAATTAAGGGACTTCAAATCCAAATTTTTTCGCTATATTAAGTACGTATCGTACCTATCAACTACTTGTTAAAGTTAGTCCGAATGGTTCAGTTGAAATGAAATGAAATGAAATATTGTCAGTTGACATGGACTTGATATTTATTTGTCATTTCATAAATAAAAATCTAGTTTAATTTTGGATACCGTAAGCATTTAAGGGTAAAGCTATTATATCTATAATAGCTTAATTTACAAGTGGGTGCCCGTGTTCAAATATATCACCCAGAATCGAACCCGTCGGCGCCTCACCGGCCGCAGTAAACCTCTCGACGCTTTCTATCAGCATTTTCCACACCATAAACTCTCCATTGTTAGATCTAGGGAGGAGGGGAGGAGGGGGGGGGTGGTGGATTTGTGCGGGAACGTGGGAAGTGGGGAATTAAGTTTTATGAATATAACTGGGTGGTTTGCTACCCGCAGACAGTGCTTAGTAATTTATCTGATATTTGTTCTTGGATCATAGACGTTTTCTATGCATTTAAGTATTATAATAATATACTATATATCATCTATATTATTATAAAGAAGCGATGCACGCAGTCTTTGGTTGTTTCGTATAATATAAATCTTATTACTTGTACTTACTACAAACATTTGTTTTAATATTTTGTGACTTTATTATTGTAATTTTGGCAATCAGCAAATAATTATATTAAAGTATAAATTGGTTGCCCAAGATACAGGCTGCGCCTAGTTTGGGAACCCCTGATTAATTTTCGCCATTTTTTACTTTACTTTACTTTTATTAGGACTGTATAGTCATTTCAAACACTTCCACAAAAACGCTGCATAAAATCATCTGATAAAGATGTAAAGAAAGGCCTATGATGATTATATAAATATTATCGAAATTCGTTGCGACTTCATCACGCAAGGACGGCTAAACTGTCTTTGGGGCTATTTTTTTTTTCTTGGACTTGGACATCCCAATTTTTTCGATTTTGGATATTTTAGGTCAAAACCACGACCTTTTTCGATCTAATTAGGAGAAAACAAGTGTCAAATGTTCATATATTTTTTGTTCTTCCGTTCCGTTATCACTATAGTAGGTTGTATGGTAATGGTAACGGAATGGAACGTAAAAATATTCGGACACTTTTATTCTCCAAATGAGGTCAAAAGAGCTCATGATTCTCGTCGACCGACAGGAATGGTAAAAGGATAGTATTACATTACTACGCTAAAGAAAAAATAAACGTTAGCAACTTGGCAGTTAGAAATATATTTCTTTGTTTCAATGGTTTTATATGTTTGTTTGTTACTGACATAACTACTGGCATTTTTCAATGTACTTCACATACCTTTATAGTATTTAAACTATATTGCACATGCACACATTCAGGGTTAGAAGAAAGAAGATTCTCAAGATCTTCTTTCTTCTTACCCTGAATTTACAAGAATCTTCTTTCTTTTAACCCTGAATTCACAATGTAATACAGGATTTCGTCAGAGTAGGAGCCAATAGAATTAGTCATAAAATGCTTTGAATCGAATACTCCAATTCTTGTTTTGTTTTATCGTTCTAGTGTATTTGAATACGAATTTGAATTGAATTGCTTGAAATCCCCTCAAATTTTAAATGTCATAAACTGAGCAAAAACTAAGTTATCTTTTGTTGTTTTACTTATTGTGGTATACAAAAAGTGCAAATTATACTTATGAAATTATTGCGGAATAGTGAAATTACTCTCATACCAGATAAACACGCTCTCACAGTAAAAGGTCTAACGCAAGGAAGTGCATATTATCATCACTAAACTATCAGTAATTTTATCTGAAGTCCTCTTATACTCGTAAACTGCTGGGCACTCAAGTCTCAAGTGGAAAACAGATAGCACACCTACTTATCAGTGATCAACTGTTAAATAAATATTCGTGATAGAACAAATTAACTTCAGAACGCTGTAGCTTGTGGATCATCTATCAAGAGTTCGTATATGAGAAATTGATCATGACAGATAAAGTGGCATTAGTGACAGGATCCAATCAGGGCATCGGATTTGCAATTGTAGAAGAATTACTAAAGAGAGGAGTGAAGACCGTCTACCTGACAGCGAGGAACGAGCAGCGAGGCGTTGATTCCGTGGCAACACTCAAAGCAAAAGGTTTGAATCCTCATTTTCACCAATTAGATGTAACGGATCCAAAAAGTGTTGAAAAATGCGCAAATGACATAAAACTGAATCATGGAAGCTTGGACATCTTGATCAATAACGCTGCAGTCATTGTAGAAGATTGGGAAAAAACTACGTACCTACGAAGACTCCGTTCGAGTACTCGCTACAAATTACTATGGAATCCTAACGGTTCAGGAGCATTTTTTCCTAATCTTGAATCACAATGCAAGGGTTATAAACATTTCTAGCGACTGCGGACACATTTCTAACCTCAAGAACAAGGAATGGATCGCTAGGCTGACAAAGAAGGATGTAAGTAGAGCTGATGTCGACGCATTTGTTTCATGGTTCTTAGAATCCGTTTAAAATGGAACGTGGAAACCTGAAGACTTCGTCCAGACTCAGATGCTTGCTTACAGGATTTCCAAGATAGCGTTGTGCGCGTTGACCATAGTGCAACAGACAGATATTGGCAGGAACATCTCTGTCAATTCCCTTCATCCTGGTTTTGTTCAGACCTCCATGACGCATGGAAAGGGCGTTATCACAATTGAAAAATCTAGCAAAGCAGCTGTTTATTTAGCCTTAGATGTGGACCAGTCGGTAAAAGGACAGTATTTCTGGCATAATAAGGATATAAAGGATTGGCGCGACCCCGACCTTCGATTGTTCGCTGACTACGAATCTATAAAAATGTTCCTGTAATTAATAAAATATTCATACGATTGACAACACCAAAGCTTGAACAGTAGTGTCTCGTTATCTATATTCTTACATCCTATTACATTCATAAATTTACCATCAGCATAACTTCGTTGTCATTGGTCCTCAAAAAATGTTAAAAGACTAGAAATATTTCTGCCGTGTTCAATTACATTTTTTATTTTTTATTTATTGCCTTCTTGAGATGAGCAAATAGCACTACCTTATAGCTAATACCTTTTATATGAAAAAGTTTTGTTCATAAAGATTAGGTCAATTTTGTTCATAAAGGTAATCAGATACTCCATAAAATAAAGAGAAATGGAAAAATGGGGAAGGCCTTTACCCAGCAGTGAACCATTATACTTAACCTTCCAATAATAATAATATAACGTTGGCAATAATCAGCTAGCATGTATTACGAAAATGCATTTTAATTGTATTCCATCTTGTTAGTCTTGTTAAGTCTTGCAAAATTTTGCTGGTACTGTTAATAGTTCTAAGCTCTAAATAAATAAGTTTGATACTTAGTGTTGTATCAATTTAAACCAACTTTATTGGACTCCGTAAAATGGTAACCAATTTAACAACAAAAACTGTCTTTACGGAACCCTAAAGCCCCAAACAATAATTTTATTTAGCTAAGTTGTCCCAGTTTGTATCAGTTGCCGGCGGGAACGCCACAGAAAATTAATTGCCAGGAGGTCGAGGAAACAGTGCAAATTGTAGTTAATGGTCGGCGGAGACACACGGGCCCCTAACGTGGCGCTCCCCGCCACCGCCACACATGGGACATTTCAGTAGAATGTCGAATGTAATGACATATGGCAGTTATGGAAGTCAACGATGATTATTTGAGCGTATTAACCCGTAACCGTCTTATTTACTTTGTCTCCGTTGTGGTTTCGGTTGTCTTGTAGTCGCAGCTTTTTACAATTATTATCTCAATTTATTATTGGCTAGTATTGCGGAGACTACTGTCTATCAATTCCCAATATCCGACAGACTAGTAGTCAACGATCACTATGGAAGAATTTTAGTCGAAAGGTGGCACGATCCGGTGTTGCTGCGGTCAATTCTCCGCAAACTCTTATTATCATTTTGAGCTACCACACATAAAAAGTTAGGATTGCATGATTGTAACCGATGTACAATCATAACTCACGAGACGCCATCATTATAGCTATTAACTACTGGTTAGTTCAAACTAAACAAAGCATTCGCATCGGTTCATACCAGCCGTGTGTTCCCGTTCCCCGACAAGCAGTTAATTTTTCCTAAGAATAATGAGAACTTTTCTCCACGGCGCCTCTAGGCATGCAGGTAAAACACAACAACGGGCCTCTATTCCACACGCGCATAAGGTAGCTGCGACTTGTGCCACTGACATAACAATAGCTAAATTACTATGGTAAGAAATCGTTATGACAAATTTTTTTATACCACGGGGTAGCAAACAAGCGTACAGACAGCCCCCCTGATGGTAAGCGGCAAGAAAGAAAGAAAGAAAAGAACATTTATTCAAATTGGATCACAAGTATCACTTTTGAATCGTCAAAAGTTAAACTAAACAATATAGCACAAGTAATAATTAGGTATATAGGTATTTGTCAAAAGTTACCACAGTAAATTATAAATTAAAATATTATTATTGCAACACATCAAGACAATAATTATTTACACCGGAAACTTAAACGCAATCCATAAGTCGTGTGGCTTTGGAAATTTACCATTATGGCTCTGGATGAGAAAGCAAATGCTTACATAGCTTCTTCAATAAAGTATATAATGTTCATCACTTCTTCCTTTCTATCAACATTTGTGGTAGGAATTCCGCATTCGGAATTAACGGGTCCTCGACATCGCACTTAAGTGGGAAAAGCCTAATCATTCCCCGACCATATTTCATAGCGCTTGTTACCCGACAAGTGTAAATCTCTTGAAGTTATTTGTGAATATCTCTGACGTCTGGCTAACGGTGACGTCACAGGCTCAAGGTTTAGGTTACGCTGGCTTTCGAACTGAAAGATGATGGATGATGATAAAATTTTATATAACTATGGCTTCTTCATACCATATAATCATCCCATGTAACAAAACTCAACCACCATGCGTAATCTTCAAAAACAGCGCTGTTTAAAAATCTGTCATGTATATTATTAAAAACTAGCGACCCGCCCCAGCTTCGCACGGGTGCAATGCTGATAAATTATGCATGTATTATACATATAAACCTTGAATCACTCTATTCATTAAAAAACCACATCTTAATCCGTTGCGTAGTTTTCAAGATCTAAACAGACAGACAAGAAGCGACTTTGTTTTTTACTATGTAGTTATGTACGAATGGGGAAATTGCAAGCGTAAGTCCAGGCGACTCCAGTGGAGTTGATGATACATTATAGCAGCAATCCAAGGGTACCAAGATTCAGTTTCTGGCGTGGACCACGAGTGAGTGCAATTTATGTTTAAATTTAGTCATTACGCTTTGATATCTGTGTCCACTTACAAATAAAAGGGGTTTCTTTAACCCTCCTTAGCGTAAAATCCTGAAAAGGACACGTTTATGCAAATCTCACATTATACTTCGCAGATTTTTACATGAAGAGCGTGGGACTGAGTGAAACCATTACAGAGTCACGCTCGGTTATACATACATCTTCCATATAAGGGCTCATTACCTTTACCTACAAACCTACATTTCCTGGACCCATTTTCATTGCCATTTGTGATTACAGTCATGATGTCTGATAGTCGAAGTTTTGAACAGAATTGCAAATTTGTTACATTTTGCCTGTCTGCTTGTTTCTGACCATTAATAATAATTTCGTCACTTTATTTGGTTTTTCAATTTTCTGGTGACTATCACGCCATTTTGAAGTTTACGTCTATCATTTGTAAATTCGTATATAAATCATATACGGGTATTATATTCTGTGACTGTAGTTAATTAATGGGCTTACCGTTGCTTGATACTGCAATTGTCTCATCAAGAACATTGCTTAGCGGCTGACCGCCGGCGGAGGCTTGAGGTCAGGCATGGCGCAGGGCTAATTACGACTGTGCTAGTATATACTATATAGACGGACTACAAAGCTATGTAGATATTTGTATACCAAATACTTGTATACTGGACTACAAAGCGTCCACAAGTAATTATCAACAAAGCTATGAACGTGAATACAACTAAAATTACAATTTATAACGACCATTTATTGCATCGCTCGAAAGTCTATTTTGGCGATATTACGTATAATTAGCCTTATGTCATTATTTTGCATTGGCATAATAAACTCTACTTTGTTAGGCGCAAGATTGTGATGACCAGTCATATCGATAATGGCAATACAAATAAGAGGTGAGAGCAATACATCATTATGCCAATTATATCCTTTAAAAATCAGCTTATCAATGTTACTTAATGCAATTCGAATAGCAAAAATGGATCCATTATAATCCATTTCAGACAAGTGATAACCCTACATTCAGGATGCATCGTGTCAAATTAGGGTCATGTATTAAAAAATACTTTATTGTAGTTGAAAACAACTACCATAAATTCTCGAATTAGGTTAGGATCCTGGGTAATAAACATAAAGTATTTTTTGTAGAAAGTACCGACTCGCCGGTTGACACCGTCGGCGAGTCAGCGGACTGTCACTTGTGACAACCATATAGAATTTAATGAGCTGTGTAATCCGCTCCACGTGTCACTCGAGCGAAGCCTTTGTAATGGTATCCAAATACAACACTATTGGGTGGGAGTTGTGGGATGATTGTTGCTACGTTTAAGGTACGGACAGACGTGCTCAAAAAAAAGCATGCTCATAAACTTGCTTAAAATTAGCATGCTCTGCAACTGTTCACATTTGCCAGCAATAAGCATGCTTGTTTTAAGCACACTCATAAATAAGCATGCTTAAAGCAACCGTACGGACATACGTACTTATTTGGCACTTCTATCTCGGCCAAAATGGATGTACACAGATATAGTGACAGTGCTATCTGCGCAGAACTCAATATAATAATCATATTGCTTGCAACGGAATTGATAAAGAGCATTTTGGGGAAAAAGAAAAGAACTAAAAAAAGGAGAATTTGGGTTCCACAGACATTGGTAACTTCGATAGTATGATACAAAAAGCAGTTTTTTCTTCTCCCCAACGCGACATGTTGAATTGCAACTTTCGCGGATCGAGATCGAATCGATAATAGCATGCTAATAAGCAAACCTGTTCAGACATGCACGGAGCACGCCCCCTTCCACACGCGCCTCAGGTAGCATGCTCGAAAATCAAACGTCGGTTGATTTTTCAGCATGCTCTAAATAAGCTTGCTCATTACTAGCAACGTTGTGTCACACGTGCTACTAATGAGCACTTGCTCAATAAAAGCATGCTTTCGTGCTAGTAATGAGCACGTCTGTCCGTACCTTGCGCATGTGTCCGAGATTTCATCGCTTACAAGCTCGTCAATAAGTCAATAAGAGTAGATTGCGATAAACTGCAGCTGTAGTCGTTCAATACACAGAAAAACTAGAAAAAAACTCTTGCGTATAGATTAATTACGCGGCCATTTGGGATAATGGCAATTTATAGTTAAAATTAATCTGTATGCAAAATACCTTTGAAAGTTTTCGAAGCAGAAACCCATAGTAGATCACATAATCATATTTTATCTTTCTACTTATGGGTACTACCTGTCCCTCAAAAAAAAAGTGACATCATTGAATCGCACACAAAACGATCAAAATGTGTTGATAAAAGCTAATCAACATTAACAAATCACCGAATAAACAACCGTTTTTCACGACCTTGTTTCAATTTTACCCACTAAATCCAACAAAAGGGCCGTTTAAAGCAGTCCACCACGGCACTTGCCACAAATAACATAATAACATTACAATCGTAATTCACGAGCATAGTACCCGCCACTCCGCTACTTCAAAAAACCATAAGGCGGTTATCTTAACTTTGACTTACAACGTTCTACTTATATGAGAGACTTCTTAGTTTTCTATTTTAAAAAGGCTTAAGCGTGTTTGGGTGTTGTAGCAATTTAGGCATTTCGTTCGGGACGGGTACGCAGCGGTATAAAGAGGTCCTCGATAGAATCTCGCGTGCTCGGAATGGTATTAGGCGGGAATTCTCGTTATATCGCATACCTTTTTTAGATTAAGGTCTCGCGAGCCTGAAGACAGGTTCGAGCTTAGTTTGTGGCAATGTTAGAAAGGCATAATTATGGAGCTTTCTAAACATATTTTTTTTCTTAATTACTGGATTTTCAAATTATTTGGACATATTATAATTGTGATTTAACCGCATCGAAAGAAAAAATATATTGGTGAAAATAAAAAAGTAAAAGAAAACGAATCCCAAAGGGCAAAATCAGATACGATTAATCAATGAATCGTGAAAAAAAAATGTATTTACCTAAGCCTTCATTGATAATCGCTATATTGTTAATATGTAGGTCAATCTATTATTTTCGTTGCTAGTAGAAGTATCCCGGTTAATTGAAATACCGGCAAATCATTAGAAACCCTTGCATTATTAACTATTTGTTAACGAACGAGCCCACTTCCATTTTAGCGGAATAATCAATTGATGAATAAAATATAAATCGACTATGGACCACCTTTGTGATATCTATAAGTTATTCCCTTTGATGCTCTTTAGAAAATTAAAATTTATTAAACATTATAAATGTTTGACACTTGGAGGAACTACAAGCGATTTAAACAAATCTTAATATTTGATTAAACGAAAAAAAGAAAAACCGAAAAATTGGGAAACTTCAGTATCTACTAATTCGTCAACAAAATCCAAATGGCGAACAGCTTTCGGCATATTTTAGGATCGTACCTCAAAAGGAAAAAAACGGAACACTTATAGGATCACTTTGTTGTCCGTCGGTCCATCTGTCTGTCAAGACCCTTTAACTTGGAAACGCGTTTTGGTATCGAGTCGAAATTAAGACTAAATACTCAGGTCTACAAAAATCAAACTTATAAATTAACATTAATAAAAGATAGCGCCGTTTATGGCGCAAAAAACGTATATTTCGATACTTTAAAGGGAATCGATTTTTTAAGGGTATTTTCCCTTGACCTAGAACTATGAAAATTGGGAAGTACCAAGTACCATATATTATTATATTACAACAACACAAGGTACTTTTGTTATTAAATCATAAAAAATATGGTCTTTGTTGAATGTACGTGAAATAGATTTCCAACGGTAAAGTTATGTTTGTCACTAAGTATAGTTTATCTTTTCGTTAGAGCAAAATGCAGTACTTTTATAGTTCGCATAGAACCCTCGGCGCGCGAGTCCGTCTTAAAAAGTGATAGCCATCTAAAGCCAAAAACGTTTTATATATAAATTATCAGATCTGAAATTCCGTGAGGTGTTTAAAAAGTAGCATATGCGTGTTTGAATCTCATTAAATCTAAAGACTTAAAACACAAAACCGGAATCACCGCAAGGCGTTTGAAACAGCCCACTTCGCGCAATATTTGCATGCTTTTGATCTGCTAATGCTGCTACTTATTATAATTAATACTACGTATCTACATACGTAAAGAAAGATTTTGAACCTTAATGCAACACGGCAGGGTTCAATAACGAGTCTGTGCTGTAAATCGGCATGTTTTTATAGTAAGTTCCAAAAGGTTGTATAAATATATGAAATTCATATTAAGATAGTCCTTTCGGTTTGTTCAGTGCAGTAGTTTTGCTTCTACTCATATGCAAATGAAAGCACTTGGAATCTAAATACACGTTCAAAGCACTTTAATAAGTAGTTCAAAATAGATCCTTATTCCCAAAAGAAATGAGGCCACCGTAGGAAACCCGTAGGGGTTTTCGCGATGGGAGGGTGAGTATATTTCTATCTATCTATTTATCAGCCACAGTCGTCCACTGCTGAACCCCATAGGGTATATTTTATAACGCAAATAATAAGAAAGTATAACGGGTTAACATAAGTACTCATTGCTTGGCACGTTATTGCATCGCGGATCACCAAAGCAATGTTATAGTAATTGTTTTGATTGGGTTGTGTGTCAGATTTAACCAGCATTTGATTGTAGAACAGAGGTGAAAGTGAAACTAAATAAAAGCATGCAAACCTTTTTTTTAGTCTATAGAAAATAAACTTTCAACATTTGATTAAGTTTGCTAGTTAAAACTGAAACTAATAGAAGCATGTTATAAGTAAAGTCACTCACTCTAATCTCCCAGCCATGCATGCGATCTAAAGTTTCGCTATCTCGCCGCAAAATCACGTTGTTTACCTTATTTTACTCAGACATCACTGCGCTAAGTGCACTTTGCTATGATAATATTGTTGACAACGATCATATACAGGTTGTAATAAATGAACCATAGTCTGGAGAAAAGTCGTTCCAAAAATGTTACAAAAAAACTATGATGTACCTATTTCGTACGTACGTATTCGAAAAACGAAATCTTTGTTATTTTAAAAACTAATGCAAACCATTTTCATAAGCATATCGTTCGTCGTTATATCCTTTTGAATTAATTACAGGTTGTTAGTTGTTATTATGTTATAAGTGCTTACATTTTATGACACGAACGCTCTGTGAAAACTAACTTCATCCTGAGGGTCAAACATTTGGAGTTACGTCACATTTTTTTTTTCTTTTGTTGTGTTCATGGATCAATTTTTTTTTCCTTGGACAACAAATTACTTGGACTTACAAATAGCAATCTAAAAAAGTCACACATGAGATATCATAATGTTGGTCATAATGCGGATTGCGGGCCCTTAATCGACTGAGCTTTGTGATATCCGCATTTAATCTTCACATAATATATTTTGTAGTGAGGATGCCAAATATACAAGCTGTCGACTTTCATGCAGGAGGAATATTGGCCGAAAAGTGTCGGGGTTCCAGTGTTTTTGCGGCCGATTATACAACATCCGGAAGTTATCACTTTTTTTATAATTAATTATATTCTATAATGCATACCGATTTAAAACTTTGGTTCATTACCTGCAAATAAGCCGAAAGCTAGTCTATTGATATTTCTTTCACATTCAGCTTTATTTTACTCCATCCTGTATAGTACTTTAAACAGACTAACTTTATTTATACATAAACCCAGAATGGAGCCAGTTCCAGCATCAATGCTAGCTTAATAGACATACCCGCGTCGTTGTGCAGCGAGATTGGTAGTAAAGTGAAGCTGTTGTCACGAAAGACTACATTTGTTGTGATTGCTAATTGGCTATGCGCGACATGGTGGGATTGGTGGGGGTAAGCGATCGCAACCGCACGTCGTGATTAAAATAATTGCATGTGGTTATTTTTTTAACAAACATTTGACAGTTCTCCGTTTATGTTTGTAGTGATGTAGCAAAGACATTATTGTTTGCCAAATCTATTAAGCCATTTGCTATTAAGACATTTAGGACCAATGTTGGCTGTCATAATCATAACATCATACCCAGAATGCGCAAAGATCACAATAAATTCTTCAAGGAAAGTCAAATGGTAATTTTAAACATTTCCTTGAATATGTTTAAAAATCATTTATATACATTTAAGGCTGGTCTAAATAATTAAATATTTTTGAGTAGTTTTGATCCCTCGATGCATCTAGTTATCTACCTATACCTAGAATGATGTGTACTTAAATATAGCATTTTAGTCTTTTAAGTATAGAGCAATAGCTTTTTAAATATTGTAATATTGTAAATTTTCATTACTTATATATTTTTTTCTTACCCATCTGAACATAAAGTCAGATATTAACGTAAGCGAATTTTTGTTCGTAACGCATGTTGTGTTTACCTGTAATTGGGTAAAACTCTGATATGTTTCGTACCTGCATTTGTTTTTATGTATATTGTACCTGTTGGCAAACCTAATAAATAAATAACGATCATGAATGATTGATCGATTCGATTTTATCGACGAACTTTTTTCCGAACCTGCATATATTTTTCTTTATTTTGTGTAAATCAATATTTTTTTTGAGCTACGAGCCGTCGGTCTCACTGAAGCTTTCTATGTAAAATTGTAATTTGTTTTATTGTTCTTTCTTCTGGTTCAATTTATCGATTTAATCGATTTCTACCAATTTACAGAAATAGTACATGAATCGAAACGCAAGATTTGGTCACAACACAGCTTTTAAAAAACATACAAGAATTAATGAGATACTTTAGAACTGAAGAAGTGAAAACGGAAATCTTAATATAATATTATGTACCAAGATTATCAAGACGAGGTTTTAAATAAACCTCTCGAACGAAGAGTTCTCTTCAGCCGAATGTCGTCCAATTTCTTTCGTTGTCAACAGCCGGAAGCAATTATTCGCACAAGGTTTCAAGCACTAACACATATTCAAGAGATAAGAATCGCACCTTGCGATAATAATGAAGGTTTGAAATAATGGTGAGCAAAGCGGAAAAAGTGGAGATCAAGTTAGACGTGAATGTGACTACGGTGGTATGGTATTTATTCTGAAATTCGTGTGAATAACGTGTAGAATCTAACTTACCACTAGTACCATACGAGTAACATAATTTATTATTATCACACGATTGATAATTTAGGTATTTGTACAGCGTGTATATTTGATATAACCGCAAACTTTACGGGGTCTTAGTATAGGCATTTATTAATATATTGCACCGTAAGTTATTAAAAAAAATCGAACTTTTTTTTTCATATACAATAATTCAGCACGCAATGTATTTGTTTGTTGTTGTTTGTTAACACTTGATATCGTAATGTGACAGCTGTCACTAGGAATAACTACGCCATACATTGCTACTCACAAAATTTTCAAAAATTAATTACGCTATGGTAGTTAACGCTAAATTAATAATTGTTATAAATATCAGATTATAGGACTAAAATCTCCTTCTGGCTTCAATTTGCGGCTATATCAAATATACACGCTGTATATTGGAGTTTTCAAGTGTAACGACTAACGAGTGTAAAATGAATTTATTCAAGGAGGTATAAATGACGTTTCCTGCGGTTCTACGAGCGCTCTTAACCGGCGAAGGATGCTCTTGACTCTTAAAAGAAAAATATCGATGACGAGGCGGCGATACGAGTCTAAAGAGGATCGAGAAAATTTTGTTAATTCGATATTTTACTGAGATTCTACCAATACTCGTAGGTACATCACAGATTTAATAGGAACAATCATTGTCAAAATTTTCTGAATTTTGAACTTATGATGAAATCACAAAATCTCTTTGTTACCACGATTGGTTAGGGTCGGTCACTTGTATTTAGTTTTCGTTGTAGTAAGCCCCGAAGGCGGGCAGTAGCAATCACCATTAATTAGCTTGTAGCAGCCCTGGGAGCTATCAGCTCCAGCCAGCCCCGGACGGTCTAGACCGGCCGAGTGGCCACGCTCACCGATATTGCTCCAGTTACAAGTTATGGTTATTCGTGAGACCGCACTTATACCTACGTGGTCACAGAATAAAACGCTACAGGAAGTTCATTTCACCGTCGTTAAAGCTTGCGAACTGTATTATTTTTGTCAATTGTGTTGTGTTTTTGTTATTTCTCGCTTACAATAACGACGAAATTTAATTGCATATTTATACCAATAACCCGTCAACGCGTCCTTACGATAAGCGTCAAACCTTCCGCTTGAAAAATTCACAAATATAAGCTGCTTTACTCAGTAACGCTTTGCCTAAAGAAAAGCCAAAGGCGTAGCAGATCAACTTTGTGCGCTGTAATATTTACAAATATTTTACAATGTACTTATTAACAGTGATAGACTGGTAGAGAATGCCTGAAAGCATCGAGTCTGCTATTTGTACTTTTAGTATTGTGCAATAATTTTTTACAAAATGAACAAATACAAGTATATAATTACTGTGTGGACTATACATAATTATCTTCGTGTGTAAGCATCACAAGTTAAATAAAAGCTTGTAAAAGTGACGGAAAGCCCGGGAGCAATAAATAAATAAATAAATAAATAAATAAAGCTGTCATCACGGCGAGACATGCGGCTTTTGTCTTATTACGGCGATTTGTCTTCGCGAACTTCACTTATGATTATGAGCAGATTTTCTCGGCGAAAGGTTCAGGCTGCTTGTATTAGAATCAATATAAAACAAGCTACTACTTATTATCGGCGTGCGTTTTATCTGTCGTTGTCATGTGAAAATAAAAATTATTCTGCCACTTGCGCTATTATTCGAACGTGGCGATTATTCGAACAATCAATGAGTATGTCGCAATTAGCCCAAACTTGTCCCTATTTGGCCATGTTTCGTCACACGTGTCTGTACTTTGATCGAGTATTCGAGATTGCGCCCATGTTTCTCTTAACCCTAATAACTCCACGCTCCTACGAAGATGGATGGTGGAGAAATCTGATCTTGTTATAGAGCCTCATTCAAAAGCACCAATCCAATTTGATTTTCGTTACATACCGGTTCCGATCGTGAAAATTAGGAACACTAGAGATTTACTCTCCGTATTACACGATCTTATTTCAATATACTCGTAGGAACTGTATTAAATTTCCCCGAAACAGTGCGTCACTTGCGTTTAAATTTTCTCGTCAGCTAAAACGATCCGTAATTCGTATGCAAATGGCAAGCAAAGACCGAAAGCCAATCTAAATTCATAAAATAGTAATAAATTCAATTAGTCTGTTACACCGCATTGCGCGGCTGTCTCTCAGCCGGGGTTCATCATTTGTAGCAGCCGGTTTGTTTCGTCTTTTCTAATCCAGATCTCTAAGGAATGGAGTTTACTCCATCGGGTTATTCTTGATAATTATAATTTAGAAATTCTACAACATGTTGAAGTCATGCTTATAAAAATATCTCAATATGTTATGAAATTAAAAAATAATAATAAATGTTTTAATTAAGAGAATTTGAAATACGAGACTACAAAGTTACGCAGATGTTTTTTTGTCCAAAAGCAAATTTGAAATTAAGGTTTTAAAGAAATTTATTTTCTTATTAGAATATTTACAATTCACTTACATGAGAAATTATCCAACAAAGATGGTTATATACGTTATTTCTTTTTGCATCTCCCTCGGGATTTATTCCCACTTTCGGTTGTTTTTCCTTTACTAATTCTGTAAGACGTAGGTCTCTTTAGGTAATGCCCAATAGTTTAGTTATGAAAGTATGAAACATTTTAGCGTATGGGTAATTTCAGAGTTACATCCTGTAAATAAAAAACCGGTGATTTGGTCTCGAGCGAAGGGTTGCGTGCTATCAAATATACTTAATACAAAATATTATTTTTGTATTTGTAGTTTTGGTGGTCATTCAAATTTCAAGTTTCTACCTATTTATTATGTACTTTCGTAAATACCCTGTGACAGACGGACAGACAGACACTGATTAGGGTCCCGTTAGCTTTTAATTAAAATTCCCATTTCTATGGATAGAATTCTTAACCCTGAAGGAATTTGCTGATCGTGATGGCTTTGTGGTGGCGTCGTCGGTTTTTAGGGTTCCGTACCCAAAGGGTGCTAATTAGCACCTAAAAACCGACGACGCCACCACAAAGCCATCACGATCAGCAAATTCCTTCTGGGTTAAGAATTCTATCCATAGAAATGGGAATTTTAATTAAAAATGTAAGGAGATTGTAGCTCGACTCCTAAAGTTGACAACTTGTCTTGAATTTATTAGACCGGCAATACTTAAAATAGGGAAATGGCTTAAGTTTTGAAAGGCCTTTAATTTTCTGTTAAGTGATAATCGTGGAGTAGGATTTCCTATTTTACTGTATGTAATAATTGTTATATATTTTTCTCGAATTTTGTTAAACTTTTATAATTTTCTCGCATTTACACTACCGTTTTACATAGAAATACTAGAAAGTTGTTATGATCTTCTTATGAATAACATCATCATGATTAATTAGCACAAAATAAAATACTACAGAAGGTTTACTCTTTTGATCTTCGCAAAAGCCGCATGAGCACGTATTTTTTTACTTGTTTTTTGTATAACATAACCCAACGAAGCAAGAACCTACATGTGTCGCTACGACTGGCTACGACTATGCGCCAACATCACCCGAACAACGACGGAATTTTAATAATTTACTAAGCGAGCGAAGCGTCTTCGTTTCAGCTTGGCCAAAAATTCTTTCGTATGTTTGAATTCCGGATGTTTGGATATCCGGATATCCGGCTATTTGGTTGTCCTCGCCTACAGGTTGCATTTTTGAAACTGGCGGAGATATGAGGTTAAAACGTAAAAAAATAAAATAATGCAGACCAATGCTTTGCCACTGCACAGCGACACACATTAGCAATTTTCCTTTAAACTTAATTCAATAGATTGCCGACAGCTGTAAGCCACAAAGGGTTATCCGCGGGGTAACACTCCTGGACGCCCTCTAAATCCCGAGACACTTCGATAAGGGTCCACCTTCATATTCTCGAATACGGCGGAACCCATTACCTATATCTAAGGACACGTCTCGCCGAATACTAGCACGCAAATAAATACTTTATGAGCATCGGAAAAGGGGTGAATCTGAATGGCAAGAAGTGGTAGCGAGAGGCAAAGTGGCTTGTATAACGTGTTATCTATCGCATAAAATGTCATTTGAAGGGCTTCATAAATATTATTAAATTTGTTTTGCGTATAGCGGCGGTTATAAATAACTGCTTTGTAAAATTATGGATATTACTGTTATTTTTAACATCGGATTTAGGACTACCGTAGTCGAATTTGAAAAAAAAACTGTCCTAAGCGAGAGCATACGGGCGGATGTTGAGTGTGCAGTGAAGGGAAATTTATGTGAAGTATATAATATAAATAGGAACCTAAAACAACTGTCGTTTTCCTTAAGGCCGTTCCCTGAGCCAGAACCCCGAGCCCCTCCTCAGGCCACCCGTCCCTGTCACATCACAGTCACATTTCAAAAGAGTGACGGAGACAGAGCTTGCGGGTCGTAAGGCGATATCTTTTTTCGTAAGAATTTGTCGATGATTATTTATTTTAAAAATATTGGCTTCAATTATTGAAATTCGGAAGCTGTAAAATTACTATTTTAGTTATGATTGATTTTTCTCCTTTTTTTGTTTCATAGTGTCACGTAGAAAAAAAACAAGTAAAGTTGGAGTAAAAATTCGAATTGGAGGTTACTTTGGGAATTAATTGTATCGAGCGAAGTGTTATGAATCGTGTATCGAATGCTGTGTTATTAAAGATAATATAATCAAGAATGATATATATTTTTCCCTCGTTTACTAATATCAACGTTTCGTAGAAAAATAGGATAATTTTTGGGGTATTTTTGCAAATCTGGCTCAGGGAACGGCCTTAAGTACACACTCTGTCTCAGGAATAGCGTATACCATTACCCTTTTCATGCACCGGGTAAAATGCACATTGATAAAATATAACAAAAACTTCTTGCCACAACGGCAAATAAACAAAAACTAGTGTGCGCACACGTATAGTTGATTCGACTAAGCACGCCGGCACGGCAGCGGCGGTTGTCATAAAAACCTAGTTTTATCTCCGTTCGTATAAATAGGCAGTTTTTGTGAGCGCCGGAGCTCATACGAACGAGCTTCCATCGGCCGAAGACTTAGCAACGATATAGATACCGCAACTGCCTCAAAGGTCAATATAAATAAGTATGATACGGAGCACAAGTACGGGGAGTTTCTCCCTTGATCTGGTCTAACCAAAAACCAGGTTAACACCGTGCTAGCGAGAATACGGACCGCTAGCGAGCAATAAAGCAATATTGTTTCCTGTATTAATAAACTAAACTCACGTCTAATACCGCTCTCAAGTGTACGTTTGTCCATATTTAAAACCACATTGAGTTCGGTATTATATTAGAGTACAATTTATTAATACGGACCTAAAAATAATTCTAGCTACGCGTTCGACAGACATGATAAAAGCTGCGACACAAACCACTATTTATTAGTCCAATGCTCCTGTGACGCTGAACCCGTTGCAAGTGGAGGCGCATTACGATAGCTACATTATCTACGTCTCATCCTACAACCGCGACAAATCTGTCAAGAGTGAAGGACTGTCGAGAAGTGAATAATAAACATTAGGATTACGCACAATGCGCGTCAATACATACCGCGGAGTCCGCTTTGGTCTTTTAAGACGTAGGACGCTCAACAGGTCAAATGGCCATTCACGGGATTATTTTGTACAGTCTGTTTACTCTACGTCTGTGGAGGCGCACGTAGCAGCTCTACGATGTAGCGGCGTAGTTACAGCTACGAATAAAGTTCTACGACTAATACTCTGTACTAGCTTTTTGTAGTACATCAACGATGTTGCCACAGAGAAATTTTAATAAAGGACAAATACCATACCCTAATCACGTTAAAAGTAAAGATGTTTGAAGATCTTTAAATATGAAATACGTAAATTGTGTTATTTATAAATGAATGATAGCTGGGACATTATCTTTTCATTCTATTCTTAATCATTTTATTTTTGCTTCTCATTTAACTTTTTCTGATACTTATTCATCGGGTTCATTCACGAAAATGTTATATCCTGGAGACAAGAAACTGTATTTCCTGAAACATAAAAGCCTTGTAGATACGATACCCATACGCAGCATATTATATGGTTTTACCAGAATATACATAACAATATACGAGACGAATGGTCGTACTGTATCAGCATCGCAATAACTCGGACATGATTTGTGTGGTGACGGCACACCATATTCACGAGGCTTATCCGTATTTCATCTATTCGTATGTTAATATTATTAAGCCGAAATAGATCTACGAGAAAATTAGCGAAATCGTATTTTTTTTTATATACGTAAAGTAGTAATAAATTAATTATTCTCGAGGTTGATGATAAAGTAGATGACTCCCTGACAAACCTAGTTCGCAAGCCAAGCATATTTATTACGACTATATCTATTTACGACAGAACTTAAAACTAAGCCTACTAAGCTAACATTAGGATGTGTTGTTATTTTTTATTTCAATAATTTGATATCCCTATAAAACGCGTTTTTCCTTCCGGAATGCCGCCGAAATATTTAAGGGGCGTCGTAAACAGAACTTTATCTGCTATTTCGGAGCGAACTTCGGACACAGCGAAAATAAAACAGTGTCCCATTAATTTATAATGAAACTAGTGACCCGCCTCGGCTTCGCACGGGTGCGGTGCAATGCTGATAAATTATGCATGTATTATACATATAAACCTTTCTCTTGAATCACTCTATCTATTTAAAAAACC
This sequence comes from Apotomis betuletana, assembly GCA_932273695.1. Taxonomy (NCBI): domain Eukaryota; kingdom Metazoa; phylum Arthropoda; class Insecta; order Lepidoptera; family Tortricidae; genus Apotomis; species Apotomis betuletana. Next base: position 171,584 of record OW026318.1, on the reverse strand, counting down.
GCATCAAAATCCGTTGCGTAATCTAAGAATACATATAGGGACAGACAGAAAGCGGCTTTGCTTTATACTATGTAGTGATGAAAACCTGCTTTTACGTTGTATTGTATTGCCATTGAGGTCAAAAAATGTGGCGGAATGGGTTCTCATGCCATAACTCACTCCTGTGACACGTGCGCGTTTTGCTCCCACTCACTGGTAGTGATGGGACTTGTGATGATACAGCCTGGTAGCCGTCGTACACTAGGACGTACTGTTGGTATAATAGGAGCAACTTCGTACAAGTATTTTTGATAAGGCACCTCTCATTGATTGGTACCTACTACTTGCATTATTTCGCTGTGCAGTAGCAGAGCAGAATCAAATGTCCGGGCGCATGTTTATTCGCGTTCGGCAGTTTACGAGCGCGATAACGCAGTCCGCGGCGGCCGGGGCAGCCCGCCCGGCCCGGCCCGCTCCGAGTTTATACATTTCAGTGCTTAAGTTTTATAGTACTTTTAGCGTTCCGGACTTCGAAATAAAAAATGGTACCATTTATAACATCTGCCTGAATATCCAGCCGTCAATACCTTTATACTCCGAAAGGAGTGAAGTTATCAAGTTGAAATTAAATACATTACCGTATATATTCAGTTACAAAGGGATATAATTTTAAATAGATTGCATAAATGTACTGTTCGTAAACTGCTTGCAATATAATTTTCATTAGCAAGCTTGTAAAAGTGGTAATTATACATTTTTAATATAGTAAAGATTAACCCATAGCTTTCAGCCCGGCGCTCTCCATTCCGGCACTCGTCCCTTGAATGGCGGCGTTAATAGCTTTTTTCCCACAAGAGCGGTAATGACTTGTTTTATGTGCCGCTTCGCCCTCAAAAAAGGCTGACATTCAAACGAAACCATTGAAGCTTCTCTTAGGCATTGCTTGTTTTTATTTGAGACTTGAATCTCTACAATGAGATACAAAAGCAAATGGTCAAAATGCATGCAAGTATACTCGTGCTTAATGTGAACAATCAAAATAATCTGAATATACGTAGCATTGTAGAGGATGGCGGAGGGTATAGTTAGAGGAATTGATAGGTAATGCTTAGTAACATTTTTTTAACAGACTTCAAGAAAGAAAGGAAGTAAGCGCGTACTTGTTTTTTTACGTTGCTATGCACTAATTTCATAACTTTACTGCTTCACTTACCTATGTAACTGTATAAACTTATATCGGAACGAAACCACCGTTTAACAAAAACAGACAATGACGGACAGGGAACAAGACAACAAATAAAGAGACGAAATAATAATTAATGAACCCATAAGTTACCGACATGTCCGACATGTCATCATGTCATCATCACTCGTCACTCCAATCAGCTTTAAATGTAACTCTGATCTGAAGGTGCTAAACATATTTGGAAAGCATACAAGTCTCATTTGCCCTCGTTATCGCATCGCAAACAAATCTAATTGGGGTATAATGTTCGAGGACAGAGAATATTAATTTCCCAGAGGAATCATGCGCGTCTATTTAATGTTAGTTGGACACACCAGTACATTATTTGTGACTAATAAAGGTGACTGGTGAGTAACGCCATATTGTATGTTTTTACGGCCGGACACCAAATAATTGAATAAACATGTGACTGACCTAAAGCCATATTGGTCTAGTGTTCATATCTGCCAGATATTTTGGTTAATATTATTTTCTAACTAAAACAAAAGTATTATTTAAATCACCAACGTAATCTAACAAACTCTTCAACTTCAAAAACAATCATTAGCACAATATTGTAACTATGTTTGACACAATTCAAAAATATATACTAAGTATGTAATTAATTCACAATTTAAGAGCTTCGCTCTTTTCACTGAAGTACTCGCCACTCTTCCCTATTTCTTCTTTGTGTCCTGATAGTCCTGATACGACACAAACCTTTACACTTGTTCACATGTTTATGCTATTGATTTTATTCCAATTACAGATATTCGTAATAAAGAATACTTATCCAATTGACCACAGCGGATAAATGCTAGAAAAAAATTGAAAGATAATTCACATTAAATAAATCGGGACACTTTAGCCTAGACAGGGTACGATTTAACCAAGTTCTGCTAGTGAAATAATTTTGAATATATTCCTGATGTCATGATTAATAATATCAATGCATACTTTCCGTAATATTTATGGAGTATTTCACCGGCATTTGGTAAATATGTATTCTACACAATGCTTCCAGTTCCTCATATTTTTGCCGCTTTGTTTGCGCTGATAAATCATTGGCAACTTGGCTCGTAAATCTACCATGTTCGACAAAATGCAGCGGAGTTTTTACTGCTCTTGTGAGGTTATCGTGTGATTTTCTTCTATATGGGATTTTTGTTCATAAACTTTTTTTTCGTCAAGTCAAACATGCGTATTGTAATACCTACATTTCAAAACTCAGGTTCACACTTTAACAGCTCTTATGGAATCATATGTTTATTCATGAAACAAATATTCGTATTTATATTTGACAAACTTAATATTCATGAGCCTTTGTCTACTTCATTCCTTAAAGGATCGCCCTTCCGCGTATTCATGAAAAAAATGTTTCATTCTTCATTTGTACTTTGATCAACAACGCTTACAACTATTTTAATTTGATAATGTGGATAGTTCCAGAGACATAAAGCTATGACAGACGGTTTGGCACAGTGGTAACATTATCCCTTTCTTACTACTTTGGTATGGAACCCTAAAAACCCGCAGTCATGTCCTCATCATTAAACGATGTTAAACTGACACATGCCCCGTAACAGAGCTTCACGAGTCATCGCGCTCCCGATATTAGTGGTTAACTGTCGACGCCTCGTCTCGCCGCGGCAACCCGCGCGAGGCAGGGAGCAAGCCAAGCACAACCTTACGTGTGCGGAGTGGGGACCCAGGCGACGCACAGGTACGCTGGCAGACCTGTGAACCGCTAAACTGAATTATCCAAACTTGGATAATATTCATCCTTCACACGCAGACGTGATGTCTTATCCCAGGAAAAATATAAATGTAATAAATTAGACAAGTTCTCATATGTTACTACGAAGTAATAATAGAGAAAATGTCAAATAGGACATATCTTTTAAAGCAAAGTCAGATATTTGAGCCAGAATAATTATGTACTAGACGTAGGAGGAAGGAGCACCTTCTCCTTTGGTCAATTAATAATTCCCCTTGACTAGATAGTTTTCTTATATTACCTAATAAAGTACGTACCAACATTTTAGTGTCTGTAAGTATTTTGTAGACAGCGCTCGAACTGCTGATGATTTTTATTTGGTGAGCAATTTAGTTCCTAGATGCCATAAAAATGCCATTTCTTTTTACCTAAATTGTATAGTCATGAATTTCGTTTTATACCAATGTAAAAATAACACCTATGAACAACTTTTTTCTGAATGCAAAATATTGCCAGTACACGAAAAAGTACTGTTATTGTTAGCTGTGGAGCAATTTTGTAATGACGAGTTCAAGAACCCTATTACTAATCAGAGAATTATCAGGAATAGAGATACTGATAAGCTATGTATACCTAGATATACTAATTACTATGGCAAAAGATGTAGAAAATACCTAGTTCCAAAAATCTATAATGATTTACCGTCAGAATGCAAGAGTACATGTATAACAAAACAAATGTTTGTAAAGAAAGTAAGAAGCGTACTATTAGCTAAAACAAAAAATACGACACAACCAGTATAAACTGTATCTTATATCCCTATTACTCGTATTGTACCCGGTTTTGAATTGTGCCATCGCCAACGCGGCTAACTTACCATTGTGAACCATATCACAATGTGATTGGGTCCACCGGTGGTCAGTTGGGTGCGTTGCTGTTGTGCTGCTGTTTAATTTAGTTTAAGTATAGAAGAGTAGTGTAGTTAGCAAGTATGTACTTAATAGTTAAATATATGGAGCCTCAACTGCCAATAAACCGCCTTGTGGTTTGGCAGAGGATGAACATTAGTGATAAGGTTTTGCATTGAATAAACGTTATTATTATTATTATTATTATTAATAAGATAACGGTTTCAAAAAAAAAATGCAGTTCATGTAATGAAAATTCGACGAGATGTCTGGTCATATGACAAAGATAACGTGAATACGAGTAACTGCCAAGACACACGAAAAGCAATGATAGACATTATTGCAATGTTTGCGGTCAAATTCGAAGAATAAACTGCAATACGAATTTGCAATGCAATTTCGTTCGGCTTTTTATACGAACTTGGCCAGTGACACTACCATAAATCATGATTTAATTTTCGTTAAGTCGGTGGAACCTGCTATTTAAATTAAACTTCGAAAATTAAAATATATTCCTTTCTTTCCTTCATTTCAGACGCAAGGAGTTTGAAATAAAGTCTACTTTGTTGTAAAATTACAAGGCTAGGCCCGATACGACTTTCGCGTAAGAAAATTTAGCTTTTTACTAGGTACTTCTATTGCCTATCGACCAATTTTACCAAACGGCTATCGATTTATTTGCAGTATTATTTCAAATGTTTGTATTTGTTATTACAAAGCAATTGAGGTTACGATTAGTTAATGGGTTTACCTCTCATGAAAATGAAACAATTATACGGAAATACCTAATACTTAATTTCAGAGACTGGTAATATCTAGTCACGCGACTTTGTTCTGTAACGAAGGTTTTCCCTAATATTTCTTATCTGTCCTTCAAAGTTTTCGTCTCGTGGATGAAGGTCGATGAGAAGGTCCGTCATAACTAAGGACAGTATTTTCAAAAGGGCTTATTTGTCTATGGTAACCATACAAAAATAAGTCCTTTTAAAAGGACACACTTCAACTGAAGTTTTGATCGCCGCGCAGGGCGATGTTTACTGTTTACCTCCTCGAAAACAATCGACACCGTCTTTGTCACTTCATTAATATGAGTGATAAGAAAGAGAGAGACGCGAAAATTAAGGGATCTCGTTATATGAAGGCCTTCGTTTAGTCCTAATGTATAAACAATAAAACTTGCTATACTTTTTTGTACCTAAAACTGAGTCTTTTAATGTTACTTTTTATTTACAACAGAAAGGGCGACGTTTTTGTATGGAACTCCATAGCTAATTATACGTATATTTATTTGTCTATATAAGAATGTATATCGTCGTCTAGTACCGATAACGCAAGCCTTCTTGAGCTTTGAGCTTAATTTGGGAATAGGTTGATTTATGTTATTGAACCCAAGCCCCTGGAGAGGACGGTATTACGACTGAGCTCCTGAAATCTGGTGGTAAACCGGTAATGAAGGAGCTCCAAAACATCTTTAATACTGTCCTCTTTGATGGGAGAACTTCGGAGGCGTGGAGTAGGAGTATTGTCGTGCTGTTTTTCAAAAAGGGTGATAAAACTCTTTTGAAAAACTACCGACCCATTTCGCTCCTAAGTCACGTCTACAAGCTGTTTTCGAGAGTTATCACGAACCGTCTTGCACGAAGACTCGACGAGTTTCAGCCCCCGGAACAGGCGGGGTTTCGATCAGGATACAGCACCGTAGACCACATTCATACAGTGAGGCAGATTATACAGAAGACGGAAGAGTATAATCGGCCCCTGTGCTTAGCGTTCGTGGACTACGAGAAGGCTTTTGACTCCATCGAAACCTGGTCGGTTTTGGAATCTCTGCAGCGATGCCAAGTCGATTGGCGATACATCCAAGTGTTGAAAGGTCTTTACAATGCCGCTAGCATGGCCGTCCAAATACAGAACCGGCAGTCTGAACCTATCCCCATGCATCGTGGTGTGAGACAAGGGGATGTTATATCCCCCAAATTGTTCACAAATGCATTGGAGGATATGTTCAAGACGTTGGACTGGAAAGGACAAGGCATTAACATAAACGGTGAGTACCTTTCACACTTGCGATTTGCAGACGACATTGTCATCCTGGCGGAAACGCTGCAAGACTTGCAATTTATGCTGAACGGCCTAGCTGAGTCTTCAAAACGCATTGGCCTCCGGATGAACTTGGACAAAACCAAGGTTATGTTCAATGAACATGTTAGTCCGGAACCAATTGCGGTACAGGGCAGCTTTCTCGAGGTTGTTAAAGAGTACGTCTACCTTGGGCAAATATTGCAGTTGGGTAAAAACAACTTCGAGAGAGAGGCTAATAGAAGAATACAGCTGGGCTGGGCAGCATATGGCAAACTTCGTCGGGTCTTCACATCGCCAATTCCACAATGTCTGAAGACGAAAGTTTTCAACCAGTGCGTCCTACCCGTAATGACATACGGTGCCGAGACGTGGACACTCACGGTTGGGCTGGTCCACAAATTTAAAGTCGCTCAGAGAGCTATGGAAAGGGCAATGCTCGGAGTTTCTTTGAAGGATCGAATTCGGAACGAAGTGATCCGTCAGAGAACCAAAGTTACCGACATAGCTCACCGTATTAGCAATTTGAAGTGGCAGTGGGCTGGCCATATTATCCGAAGAACCGATAACCGGTGGGGTAAACGTGTTCTTGAGTGGAGACCGCGGATCGGCAAGCGTAGTGTGGGACGCCCTCAGACTAGGTGGAGCGATGATCTGTGCAGAGTGGCTGGCAAAAGCTGGATGAGAGTAGCCGAGGATCGCTTACAATGGCGTGCAGTTGGAGAGGCCTATGTCCAGCAGTGGACAAAAATAGGCTGATGATGATGATGATGATGATGATGTTATTGAACAGAATAGTCGCAGAGATTCGTTACATGGGACTCGGAGGATGTTAAAAGATATCAATGTGGTCATGGCAACCAGCATCGGAATCCTCTGACACGAGAATTTTTATTTTGTATTTTATTGAAATAATGGCATGCGAAATGGAGGTTTAATTAAAAGCGGCGATAACAAAATGGCGAGCTGTCTGCGGAATAAAGTCGTGTCGATGAATGAGCGCCGGATATTAGCCCGCTGATGAACTGCTGTTGAAATCGCATAGACTGTTCGTGAAAAAACTAGAAATGCTCAAATGTATGTTATTGTTGCTATACGGTAGGGCCTCATTCGATCGTCTGTTTGTAGCAACTTCACTATTTTGCTCGTCAGTATCAACCATTGGATATATAGAGTATTGACTATCGTATAATAATACGCGATAAGAACTGCATAAATTATTCGAGTTTTTATTTGACTCTAAAAGCAATTTTACAAAATTACTAAATACAGTTGCCAACCAGGGGGTCGCAAAAATCCAAAAGTTAAAGGACAAAGGAACATGAAAATTATAATTTTTTATAGTCTTCGGTCGCCAAAAATAATATCGGATAACTTTTGCAGCCCTGCACTAGAGTCTCAGATGCTGATATTTAGCCTAATTTGGCAATACTAACGGAATACTATGACTACGGTCTGTTCATACGTTTGTCTATCTCTTTTACAAGACTACCACACTACTCATTGCACGCACATTACGCTAACAAGTCACTATAGGGCTTCCATTTCCGGGACTTTGTACCAATAAAACCTAAAGTATAAAAGCTAGATTAATTAAATTTAGTACATATTTCATATGTTCCCTAACTGCATCTTAACTTGTGAATTTGGGCGCTCTGGTGTTAACTGGGACGAAGCTATGAGGGTTTGAAAATGAGACGAAACGGTTCGAGAAAAGGTAGGTGCCGCTTCTTTTTATTTCGCCTTGGCGGGGGCACTACTGTGCCCTCAGACGTAGAGACGTATCTTTTTAAATACATTGTTTTAATGGTATAAGATAATAGCTTATGTCTAATTTATTTCGAAAATAATATTTTTCGTACTAATATGTGTCTTTTAATTTACAGGTATGTCACAATCACCAATATGAGAAGAAGACAGGCATCTATATGATGTACATCCTAGACCATACGCAGTTGACCCTGTTATATGTATGGTAAACATAACTTTCTGTGTCGGTGTTTCTGAGTCGGGAGGCTTAAGGAAACACCATCCATATGTACCAAAGTACATTTTGGGGATAAAATATGTAAAAATATAAGAAATAAACAGATAACACATAAACCACGTTCGTCTTCCGGCAGTGAGTATTAACTGATACAAGTCGCGCTCCTTCATTATTCCTATGCTCATTCAAAATCTCTGTCATTCATCACCAGGCAACCATCAGTCCCAGTTCCACATTTATAGGTTTCTGAAATGTATAGTTTGGAATTGAACCTTTAATTGAACTTTAATCAAAGCCTAAAAGTATGATTAAATGCTCGTATGTGGGAAGTTTGGCCGTGCCTGAAGTTGCCTGTATGTCGTCCTCACTCGGCGATAACGCGTGGGTCGCGGCCGGCAACTTCCATGCCGGCAATATTCACGAGACGTGACTCGTCGAAGCGGCTTTGTTTCAGGACAATGAGGGCATCATATATTAAAAAGTTAATGTTCTCTACAACCCTGCTTCACCTCCTTACCTCAGTGAAAGGTTTAAATATATGGCCGATGGGAGTGGTCACCGCTTGCGGTCGTCTGCCAATCTCACTCTGGCTGTACCGTCTAACAAGACGCGTACGTACGCTAAATCTTTCACAGTCAGCGCTGTGAAGTTGTGGAACGAATTGCCACTGTCCCTTAGGAAGTCTCCATCTGTAGCATCGCTCAAGACGAATATTAAGAAGTTATGGCTTTCCAATGACTTGTGAATTGGATCTACAATGTATTTATATTTATGTGTATATTTGTATTACATTATATATATATATATGTATGTATGTATGTATGTATTCATAGTTTATATGTGTAATTATTAGTTCTTATTATTTTTAATACCTTTTTGTACACGGTGTTAGTTTGTCTATCTTCTTCTCGTACTCACTCAATTGCTCAAAGGTTAACTGGAAGAGATCCCTTATAGGGATAAGTTCGCCTTTGTACCTATATGTTATTTGTAATAGATGTATTTTGTAACTATTTTTGTGTACAATAAAGTGTTTACTTACTTACTTACTTAAAAAGAGCATTCTATAATATAAGACCAGTCACCAAAATAATAGGTTAGTTTATTCCAACGTCAGCGGCAATTTTACAATCATTTTACAAGATCTGACTGTCTCGTCGAAATCGAGCCTATTACTTGTGAGCTATTGCTATAAAACTGTTTTAGCGTAAATAAAACAAATACTCAAAATAAATAGAGTAAATAGACAGAAAAATAACTACACCAAACTTTTGCGTGGCACGTGCGGGCGGGTCGCAAAGTCTCACACACAATCGACTAGCGCGGGTCAAGGGCGGGAGGTATCCATCGAGCCCCCAGGGACTTGAAGTGAATATCCCTCCGAACTAACCTAGACGGGAATTGTATGTAGTACCTACTTTAGATTTGCCAGTATTGGTAATGGAGTTTATAGGTATGTGGATAGCGTCAGTGCCAATCAAGCTTATTAATGTTTACCAGTTTACTGATGATTATGTTAATTTATTATGTTTTCAAGTTACTTTATTTCACCATTGTTTCATTTTGCTAATAAGATTTTTTGTAAAACCGTTCAAATTTATCAACTCAAAAAAAATTCAAATAAGTGTTTACTGCGGGAGAATCGGGAAATGATACAGTTAAAAAGAATAGTTAAGTATTCCAAAAGGAAGTGCACCGTTTTAATTTTCGTGGTCAGGTACAGTCCACGTGACGCGAGGCTAAGTCTCACTTTTCATCTGTTGGTAAAATTATAATAACGAGGTCCGGAAACGGACGACGACCGACGAACCTATTTTCAGCAAGTTTGATTCAGTCTGCAATCTAGTGAGCATTTGCAAGATATTTTATATAAAAGTTCTCTCCAACTTAACTGAAGCGAACTACAATTTTACGCTAGCTGTAAAAATGCTCGTCCCTGCAGGACGTGCTGGTTAGTATGCAAATGCGCGCGTATTTCCATTTTCCGAGAACGTATCATTCCTCTTCGGGAACGTACCTTTTTTTTCTTATCACGTTTCGTCGGCTGTAACGACGGCGTCTTCTAACGCGACGCTGAGGGAATTATTATCATACAAATGGACATCCCTCCCTCTCCCTCCAGATGAAATGAGCGAAACAGCGAAATTACCACGAATCCTTCAGTCACAGATACGTTCAGCAATGACGACTCGACACACTGGAAGGAATTACTGATATATTGAAATATATCTCTACAACACTCTTGATTGAGCATGTCAATAACTTAGGTGGTTCGTAAAAAATATTTTTAGGTTATTCGTTTTTGAACATCTGGAAGCCCGGTAGTGCCCCCGCCAAACAATCCAAACGAAGTGCAATGGCACTACCTACTATTTCTCGAAGCACTTCGTCGTTTTTTTTGTACCCTCATAACTTGGGTTACAGTTTTACTTGAAATGGTATAACAACAATAATAGGGTGTTTCTTATTTTCTAACCCCGTACTCTCACCCCCTCATTCTGTTCTAGGACCCAAAAAAAGTCACTGATTTTTTTTATTTTTTTTATTCAGTTTTAGGGGTCGCTACCGCCCATTAAAAATCCGAGATAAATGTTAATAAAACTCGGTTCACATAGTTTTATTTTTTGCAGTGATATTGTTTGAATAACCTAATGTATCAATCTAGTTATATATCAAGTGAATTATTCTTGGTATCAGAAAAAGAATTTGGTAGTTCATATTGAACTAGATATTTTTTTTTCAATTTTTTTTTTTAAACAATTATGTACCTTCTGTAAGTATTATGATACAAAGAAAAAAACTTTTTTTTCTCATATCTTTTTCAGATTTTTTACTTGCAGGTAGCGACCCCTAAAACTGATTTAAAAAAAAGAAAACAGTAACCTTTTTTCGGGTCCTAGAACAGAATGAGGGGGTGAGAGTACGGGGTTAGAAAATAAGCCACACCCTAAACAATAAGTTTATGCAGTATTCAAAGACAACGCCAAATCTAGTCAACAAATATTTTCTTCCAAGTTCAAATTTGAAACGAAGTCGTGGCACGTCGTAGATAAAATCTATCAATTTTCTAAAATGGCCCATAATTCAACTGCGCAAAATGTATTTGGTACTGGTAAATACAAACAATAATAAAATAAAAAAATGTCAACTGATTATATCGCGATTCGCGAGTTCATCGTTCCCGAGACGAAAACGGAAGTATTTATTCAGGAAGTAAACACGTAGCGTCGGCTTCTTGGACTGTACAAAGTAAACATAGGTGTCATGTTTGCGGCAGATACCTCGCATATGCATAATGACATTATGCAGACCCTCGTAATCAGGTGCGGGGGCGGGGCGCGGGGAGCGCAGGGGGGGACACATTCACGCGTCAAATCCAACCTCGGCTCGGATTTGATGATAATCGCGAGACCGCGAGTAGAAACTGCGAAATACGCTTATGTAAGGTAACCAGAAGTCGTATGTTTTTCCACGACCAAAAAAGTAGTTTGACATATAAAAATTTATATATGCTCATTTCAATCCAATTTTACTCCTACACGGATATTTGTTAAGATTTAACTAGCTAGCTATAGTTAAATCTTAGTAACTAAGCTTTTAACTAGTAGGTACTCGAGATATTTTCAGACGTTTCAAGATTTCCTTTAAATATGAAGATTTTTTCAATTCAGTGATTACTCATATTTATTTTAATTGTCTTATCATTATCAAACTAATAATAAGTTATGTCACAATAATGATTCCCTTGGTATGGGCACCTTTAAACATGATCGGGACAATACCAATCAACTCAACTTGGAGTTCAGCCCCAACTTGGAGTATGTTTTCTCTATTCCTATCCTACAGGTCATCATATATATTAATTTAGCCTACCACGGCTAAATTAATATATATGATACATGGGTATATACATTGGTAGTGGGTATACATGGGTATATACATAGATTGGTAGTATTTGAAGCCCTGTCCTGTTTAACGTCTACCTAACCTTCTCATTTCTGTTTTAAATTATTAAACAAATTGTAACAAGACAATCTTAATGTGTACATTTAAATAACGAAATACGAACTTGACAGTTGTAATGTAAAAGGAACACATAAAAAGTTCTGTAAAACAAAGTTCTTGGGACAAACTTTTATCGCCGATCGTAGTTACTTGTTTTCCACAAACGTCCACCGCCTACACTTAATGAGGCTGCGTTAATCGTGAGACTCTCATTTGGTGAGTAGTATAAAAAATACCTTAACATTTGGGTACTTATGTTTATTTATTTATTTGGATTTTTCATCTTAAACATTAGACGATATCATGTGACCTCTGTACTTACTTAGAGCTATACATTGTACACCTCTACATGACTCGACAGGCGGAACCCTTGTTAAATCAATGAAGTGTTTGTGCGCGCCCGCACCCGCCTCGATCACCGACGTCGCCGACATGTTTCATTCATACGCTGAACCCGCGGAGAACGTAAACAAGAATCCTATTGAATTGTGAAATGTCCAGTTTCACTTGTCCGATGTACGTCTGTATTTTTGTCTATAATCAATACTTTCCAATTGATCTCCTAACAGGTTTTCGATAGAACTAAGGATTCAGAACTAAGAACAAGGATTTGTCTTAGTGTAATTAAATATGTAGTTAGCATTCATTTGTCACCGAATGGAGACTGCATCATAGAAGCAAACTATTAATTTGGCCGAATTGCCTATTTTCCTCTTGCACTTACCTAGTGCACTAGATTCGGTAATACAACTTTACAGCACATCCTACCCGATCCGCTAAAACGCGTAGCTTTGACTTCGCTCACTGCTTAGCTACTTAGCACATCCATATCACGTAGAGGCGCTGTTTAGAGAATACCCCTGCTGACGAGGGGGCGTTTAATGTGCCATTAACTGGCCATTAATCGCAGACACGACTGACGTCTCCAATGTCTCCATGGGATGAATCATCGCATTTCGCAACTGGAATCACCAGCTATAAACTACCGTCTTGCTATGAATATGTGACATCATTTGTTGTCATTTGTATAGACATAGATTTGTAATGGGCTAAGACGTAAAAACATTTTTTTACAAAAAAAGAACCGACTTCAGTAAAACTAAAAAACCAAAAATAACCCGTTCAAGTACAGATTACATTTGACTCACCCTTCGAAGTCGATCCCAAACCGCTCAGTTCTTATATTTATAGTTATATTATAGTTTACGCGAGGTTTGGCACCGACTTCGAAGGGTGAGTCAAATGTAATCTGTACTTGAACGGGTTATTTTTGGTTTTTTAGTTTTACTGAAGTCGGTTCTTTTTTTTGTTAAAAAATGTTTTTTTTTTCGCTTTTTAGTGATTCCTTACACCAAATCCTATTTACTGAATGTAAATTCTTGACTTTATCAATAAATTACCAAAAGCGCCGTACATGTCCCTATAACATTCGAAGAGTTCCCTCGATTTCTCCAAGATTCCATCATCAGATCCCAACTTAGTGCCAACGGGACCAACTCGGAGTTATACCCTTTCGATTAAAAAAAAATAAAATAAAATCGGTTCACGGTTCTCGGAGATATCGAGTAACATACATACAAAAAAAAATTAGTTCGAATTGAGAACCTCCTCCTTTTTTGAAGTCGGTCAAAAAGCAGATAATTTTAGTATTAAATGTAATTTTTTGGCAAAATTTAATTCGTTGATACAATTCTGCTCTTGCAGGCATTGCTTAAAAGGCAGAGATGATATAGGAATATATACTACACCTTCATCTCTGCCTTTTAAATGAATATCCCTCTTAGGCTTTTATTTATTAGACAATTCATCTACTTATGATAGCAAATTATACTCGTGATAGATTGTAAGGTCCAATGTTGGGGTGAGAAAACTCGATACCTATCCAATTGCAGCACAGTGCAAGCAAGGAGATTTCATATCTCCTAAATTGTTTACAGCTGCATTGGAAGATGTATTCAAGCTTCTGGATTGGGACGGACTTGGCATCAACATAAACGGCGAATACATCACTAACCTCCGCTTTGCCGATAATATCGTGGTCACGGCTGAGACCCTGGAAGACTTCGGCAAAATACTCAACGACCTCAGTAGTCTCTCAACAAATGGGTCTTAAAATGAACATGGAGAAAACGGAAATTATGTTTAACTCTCATGTGGCACCCACTAGACTTAAAGTTGGAGACTCTATGCTCAAAGCTGTAGACGATTATAATATCTACCTGGGACAAACAATCCAGGTGGGTAGGTCAAACTTTGAAAAAGAGAAGTTTGGTGGCATACGGCACAAATGAGGAGATTCGCAAGAGAACAAAGGTTGTAGCTCAGACAGTCACCAAACTTAAGTGCCAGTAGGCGGGGCACATTGCTCGTAGAACTGATAGCCGTTGGGGGCAGAACGGTTCTTGAGTGGCGACCACGTACCGGAAGACGATGCGTGGGATGGACCCCAAGAAGCTGAACCGGCGACCTGGTTAGAATCGCGGGAAGCAACTGGATGAAGACGGCGCACGACCGATCATTGTGGAGAACTGCGGGAGAGGCCAGCTGTCCAGCATTGGACGTCTGTAAGCTGATATGATGATGTGGGAGCAGCAATGGTGACCAAAAGTTCACCGTGCGAGAAGAGATGAGGGGACTGACGTTTTCTTTGGTAAATTTATTCCCGCTAAAGTTTTTTTATTAAGACTAAAAGTACTCCACGCAATCTTCAATTCTTAGATAAACAGTTGGCAGCTCAAGATCAGTCCCCCAGCGGGCGATATATGAGACCATAAATCACCAGCGACCATTTCCCTAATCGAATTACCGTCACATCAGATTCGGGAGAGCGAGGACTCGCCAAGATACTCGTGTGTTATACGCATAACAATACATAAAACAATACAATACATAAAACATATACAATACATAAAACAACTTACATAGAAATAAACCTATTTAACTAAAGGACACGCTCCGAGGGTTCTAAAACTTAACTTCACCGGTGGAAAACTGTTTTACCTACTTTACATGAAGACTTTTTTTTGAAAAGTATATTCTTCAGATTGTTTCCTATACTCTTAGTACCTAGAAGACGGTATTGCCAAATGTCATAGTTCTAGGTCAACGGATAATATCCTGTAAATTTTTATTCCCTTGAGAGTGTCGACATAATTATACGTTTTTTGCGGTTAAAGCCATATTTTTATTAAGTTAACTTATAAGTTTGATTTTTTTCATAGCTTCAAGGATCTGTAAGTCTAAGTATACGGTTTTAATTTCAACTCGTTCCCGAGCTAAAGAGTCTTGAAAGACAGACAAACAGACGGACGGATAACAAAGTGATTCTATAAGGCTTCCGATTTCCTTACGCAAAATAAATAATACGTAAATGTGATATGTCTCTAGGTTATCTTCTTGAAATCAATATTATGCCAATATAATATTACTTAATTCTATTTATTCACAATAGAATCCAAGTAACCTGTAACACAAGCGATCTTTTTAAAATAAAACTTTTATGAGACTATGGAACATGTTTGAACTCGACCGGTTCGCTCTCCGGGGGGCTAGTTGCAGTTGTGACGGTCGCCGAGCGGCGTGAACGGGCCGCGCCAGCGGACCTGTATCTGTAACTTGGAAACAGGGCCCCTAGGCACTTGGCATTTGGGGCCCCCTGCTCTATAAAGAGAATATTATTATGGTGTGCGAGTCCTGCGTTTGGGACTGGGCTCTGTGGGCCTAGGGGTAAATACGGCCCTGCTTGGAAATAGGTTCTCGAGACATTGGCGGACTCAAACAAGTGATTCAATCCATTACAGTGACGATATTATGAAAGTAAAAGGTTATATGTCAGATATTTGGATATAGCCCGAACTCGAGCGGACTTCATACTCATGAGACGAGCGCGCAATAGTCTGACGGGTTTATGATCTATTCGCTTGGCTGTTTGTTGTCGGGTAGACGATATACGCCAGGTATTTACTAGGCCTCTAGGAGCTTAGTGAATATTCTAAGCTAATGTATCGTCTTCACTCGCCACCGAGGTGGCATTCCGATCTCCTTCCTACAACTACCCAGGACACTACAGTGCAGTGTCATGAAGTTCTATACACACATATACACGGATAAAGATAGCCGTGATAATCGTGATAGTTGGTGGACAGTACTACAGGGCGGGTATCTGTCTAAAACTTATTACCCTGATGCAATACTAAACTACTTAAAAAAGAGAAATAAAAATAGTCACTCAATAATAATTGACACGTAACACACAGTGTTCGCAAAGAACTCTTTCAAGCCAGAAGTTTTTAATGTCTATGATCTAGAAAGTTCAACCCGTTTCAATAACGTTGAAAGGCATTATGAAGTCCGTGAAGAGGCACATGTGAGGCGGCGGCAGCACGCGCGCGTGACCGGACTGCGGGCGTGACCACACGCTTCAAGTCGACGAGGCCAGGACGAGGCATTGCTATATCTATAAAAATTGGGCAAGTGCGAGTCCGACTCGCGCATGAAGGGTTCCGTACCATAATTTATAACAAGTTTGTTGTATGGGAGCCCCCTTAAATATTTATTTTATTTTATTTCTAGTATTAACAATAATATTTTGATAAACCGTCTGGCTTTCTTGTAGTTTCTATTTTATTCTTACACTTTTCCTCACTTATGTCTTAAAATACACTTTTAAAATGTTTTCTTGTAGAACTACGTATAGTTAAGTTCATATCATTGTAATAGTTAAGTACTTATGCTTTCTGAAAAAATTACTTACTGTTGAGTTTCTTTCGGCGTTTCTTCTCAACAGTGATCTCCTCTTGTGAAATGCCGGTAGACTCAGACATGTAAAAGTGCCCTTGTGGCCTACTTGCAGAATAAAGTTCATTATTTCATTATTTCGTATTTGTTGTTATAGCGGCAATAGAAATACATCATCCGTGAAAATTTCAACTGTCTAGCTATCACCGTTCTTGAGATACAGCCTGGTGACGGACGGACGGACGGACGGACAGCGAAGTCTCAGTAATAGGGTCCCGTTTTTACCCTTTGGGTACGGAACCCTAAAAAGTAATATATGTCGATTAAGGCATTGCTATATCTATAAAAAAATAGTGGTTGTAGTTCATCGCCTACTAAGCCGGCGGTCCTGGGTTCGAATCCCGGCAAGGGCAAATTATTTGTGCGATGAACTCAAATTCTTGTTCCTAGGTCGTGGATTTTCGATGTATTTAAGTATATTTATCTATGTATTTTGTCCTCTTATATCCAACTACAACTTAATTTGGGACTAGATCAATTTGTGTGAGGATGTCCGATATTTATAATTTGTTCCTCGTTTTCGAGTTTCGGGTCCTTACGTCTCGGTCTTTTGGAAAGCTTGAGTGGGAATACGCATCCAACACGTAGAGGCGCCTTCGAGAAGTTTGCTGTGATTATAGCCCTGCTGGGACCCATTCCTGATCATTTCAATTAGATGATACGTCCATGAACAGGTCTCAGCAAGTGCATTTTTTATTAATTTGAAATGAGAACCATGCAGGCTATTACAAAATAGTTTAGATGGACTATTAGTCACCCGCCATAACCATCATACCTCTGACCGTTATCTCTGGCGGGTGGTAACTCGCCCTTCACCGGGTGGGCCCCGAATTGTCATCGTAAAGACGGCCAGACGCAACACATAGCTAAAGTAAGATAAACTCTTAATTTGAAATTCATATTCCGAAACCAGGCAGCCGTGAGCGCAGGCGCCATAACACAAATTTTCTCTTTTGATGGTGCAACAGCCGCTTGAGAACTATATTTTATTGGTTGTTTATATAATACGACGCAATTAGTCATGGGAAATGATGACACGACGGACCGTTGCGTGCGCGTGTAAAGTGTACGAACGTGCGCAATCTCACCTAAACAAAAGAAAAGAAGACCAAGCCTGCCCGGTGCACGCTGGTTAGTAGGCACTTTAGCGCGGCTCGCAATGTGTAGTAACCCGTCTTGCCAGGGACGCAATCCGCGTCTAGATTATCCCTACTTCAATTAGTCAAGTGAAGCAGTGATACGTAATACAACTGCTATATTCAGTTGTTATGAAACCTTGTTACTAATTGCAAAACCAATAGATATTTTAGATAATAGTCTGATGCTGAAATGTTACAGCTAAATGGTACTCATGACTCGCCACTATAGAATGGATCAGTGGCAGATGTGCCCTCTGCCCGCGGACTCGCTTGCGGGCAGCGACCCGCACGTTACTCGGACCGCCCCATCCTATTCCGCCAGAACAATGCTTTCCAATCAATCGATTTATATTCCACAGACAGACTGGAGGACAGGAATTTGATCCTGACTCTTGGTTCATTTGTTAGTTGAAATGAAACCTTGCATATCACTTTTTATTTACTAGGAATTCAATTTCAATAGAGCACACAACTTAATATCTTCAAGAAGATAGATAAATTAACTAAATTGTCTTCCCGTCTTTCGAACCGTTATTCCACATAGATTTAACTAGTTTTCCTTTATTTACTTCGCCACTTCTCCTTCGTCTTCGAATTCTTGGTACTCAATCATTTTAAATACCTTCCTATTTTTGAACCGAATATAGGTTTAGGTTATGATGGGATTGTTTTATGAAAATTGTGAAAATTTACGCTTTTAGAAAAAAACTATGGGAACCGAAACATTTGGAAATTAACCTATAAACTGTAACAAGATTTTTTTAGACAATAGGTATAAATATTTAAGTATTGGGCGTGCCAAAAATCGAGGAGTTCCATCGTTTCCCTGTACCTTTAGGTCCCATCATCAGATCTCAATACCAGCACGAATATTAATTTTTGATAAAAATAATTTGCAAGCAGCATAATTATACTCAAGTTGAGAACGTCCATCTCTTTTATGTTCGTTCAAAATTGCAGATTTTTCTTACTGATGCATTAGTTTGCTCACTTCGTGTAGTAGTCTGTAGTAACACAACAGAGTATTACAATTAAGAGGTTCTGATCGCTGCCCGGGAGCTCGTCCTTAATGCACGAGGGAGCATTATTCGGCCGGCGCGGCGCGAGCGGGGAATATATTGATGCTCGCCGGGGGGAAGGGTTTAAGTCGTGGCTGAGGTTTACGATGCCCATGTGCATACACAATGGGAACTCTAATAGCTTTTCACAACACAGGATCTCTTTTCGCAACACTAACACAGGATCAACTAAAAATGCATTGTTCTACAGTAGTAATAATAAATTAAAAAAATATGTAAAAATCAACAGATATATACGGCGTACACAAAAACTTGTCAAGAAGAATAAGCATTTTAAGAACTATTTAAAAATAAAGCAAGATCTCATAACAATGAAAAACGCAGCAGAACAATGTAAAAAACAAATGGAAAACAATAAGACTGCATATGACCGAAATATGTGTGATTTACAGACCGAAATAAACAGTTTAAATGAAAAACTAGAGGCTACTTCTCTTATGTATGCTAAATCTGTAGAGGAAAACAGTAAACATGTGATGGCCTTTACCCAGTTATTAGAAAACAATAAAGTTATTGAAGAGCAATTCAACTCATTAATGGAAAATCACTTTTGCTCTTGTTTAAAACCCACAACATCTGATGAGAAGAGGGGTCACGTCAACCTTTCAGCGAGTCCAGACATTGTGCCAACTACAGACCTGGGCAATAGTGTATTAACAATTTCAGACATCAAAATTTGTGAAAGAGGTGTAAATTATAATAAAGTAGTTTTGTACTCGGACCAAATCGGAGCCGGGGTGGCTTCAATTCTGAACTATAGGCTAAGCCAAAAAATAATAAATAATTGCTATCCCGGTGCTAGTTTGGGCCATATTTGTGAATTGATCTCTAAAGATAAATTTGATTCTGATACTACTCTTATAGTCTTACTGGGCAATAGTCTTGGAGTGACTAGAGCAGACATTGACAAGCTAATTCAAACCTTGGATACAGTAGAGAATTCAGGCATAGGTAAAATAATAATGTGCGCTCTACCATACTCCCAGACATTGTCTTGTGAATATAATTTTAAGTTATCAAAGCTCAATTCTTTTATGTATAACGCCATTTGCTTTAACAAGAAATATCACTTCTTTGACACCAATAAATTTGTAGACTGTTTTGTGTTTTCATCAGATAGGATGTATATCTCAAAGAAGTATAAAATACTTTTAGTAACGTTATTGGCCTACAACTTAGAGCCAAACCATTACAATAAAAAAAATGGAGCTCAGACTTATACTACTAATACTACTACCACCACTACTTGCACGGCTACGACCCTTACTACTACCACTACTGAAACTGGTACGAGTGCTGTTACCACTACCTCCCTTGCTTCGACATCAAATTTAAACTTTTAAATAAGACAACGGAAAAACCTCAGGATATTCAACTAGTACATCAAAATATTCGAGGTTTTTCCAGCAAAGAACTGGAAATAGGCTTATTTTTAGATACATATGACATACAAATAATGTGCATTACAGAACACTGGCTTAAAGAATGTCAGTTAACTGTAAATTTTGATAACTACGAGTTAATTAGTAATTTTACAAGAACGAACGCAATTCACGGAGGTTCTTTAATTATTGTAAAAAATAATGTAAAATCAAAAGAACGTCAAGATATTGTAAAGCACTCGATTGAACAAGTAGTTGAAATAGCTTGCGTTGAATTGGAATACTACATAGTTATTTGTGTATATAGACCTCCATCAGCAACTTACTGCGAGTTTGAATCAACAATGGAAAATGTGTTAAGCTTAGTTTCCAAAAGTAGCAAACATGTTATAGTCTGCGGTGATTTTAATATCGACTTGCTGGAGACGTCACGTTCAAGTGCAAGGCTATTAAGCTTTTTTAAGTCTTTTCATTTAAAAAACATATTTCTTGAACCAACCAGGGTTTCGGTAACTAGTAAAACTTGTCTAGACAACATATTTTGTAACTGTAAATGTGTGGAGCAGGAAGTATTTCATTGTTTCAATTCAGACCATTCTGGGCAAAAAATTACACTTCAGCATACTTCTGAAAATGTTACTCAATGTATTACCTATAGACCCATAACTGATACTCGAATAGACAAATTCAAACATGGGATTCAATGCAAATTACCTTCCTTGTCATTATCTCAACACGATTCAAATAGAGCCTATAATGATCTATTTGACGTCATTTTAAAAGAATTTAATAACAATTTTAAACTAAAAACTATTACAGGTGGTATAGATAAAAAAAAGTTTAGTGATTGGGCTACTACAGGAATTTATAAGAGTAGGAATAAACTTTACGAGCTTTATGGTATGAAAGAATTTAACAAGGATGAAAATTTTACTAATTATGTTAAGAAATACTCACAAATATTTAAACAAGTATGTACAGTAGCGAAATCCATTCATATTAAGTCAAAACTTTTAAAATCCAACAATAAAGCTAAAACTACATGGAAAATTATTAACAATGAAACTGGTAAAGCCAAACCTCACAATTTTCGATTTAGCTTAGCGCAGGGTGGAAAAGTGATAACATCAGATATAGAAGTGGCATCGGAATTTGAATTATTTTTCTCAAATATAGCTATTCTCACCACCAAAAATCTCAATTCATCTCCAGAACGAGCTGAATCTCTGATAATGTCTAGCGTACCTAAATGCACAGAAACGTTTGAATTTTGCCCAATTAATCCTGAAACCATATGTAAGACCTTTAAATCCATAAATAAAAAAAATACAGAGGATTTGTGGGGGACATCAGTTAACGTTGTAGATCACATTATCAGTTTAATCGCACCTTATTTAAGTTGTATATTCAACTGTTGCATGATGGAAGGTGTGTTTCCAGATGCAATGAAAATGAGTAAAGTTGTACCATTATTTAAATCAGGTGAAAAAACGAACATCACAAATTTTCGCCCGATCTCTATTTTACCAGTCCTCAGCAAAGTGTTCGAAAAAATTATGTTAGATCAATTACTTCAGCATTTCAACAGAAATTGCTTGCTTCACTGTCAGCAATTTGGGTTCAGAAAAGGTCGATCGACCACCGATGCCGCTTCGGAACTCATAAAATGTATATATGAGATATGGGAAAGTTCTTGCGATGCTATAGGCATATTCTGTGATCTTTCGAAAGCGTTCGATTGTGTGGAGCACGGGACTTTATTATTGAAATTGAAACATTATGGGATATCTGAAAATGCCTTAAATTTGGTATCATCATATCTAAGCCACAGAATGCAATCTGTAGTCATAAATAGAACACAATCGGATGGAGCAGCTGTGAAACTAGGCGTGCCCCAGGGCTCGATTCTGGGACCCTTCCTTTTTTTAGTTTATATAAACGATTTGCCATATATCGTAGAAAATGATTGCAAGATTGTTCTTTTTGCAGATGATACATCCCTGATCTTTAAAATTAATCGAGCATTAGTGGACTACAATAGCATAAATAATACACTATCGAAAGTCTTAAATTGGTTCACTATTAATAATTTATTACTTAATTCTAAAAAAACTAAATGTATACGGTTCACATTACCTAACGTAAAATTAGATACTCCGTCTTTGTATTTAAATGGGGAGCTCTTAGAATTGACTGATAAAACTACTTTTTTAGGCTTGATTCTAGACAAAAATCTTCAGTGGGGTCCCCACATATCATCATTGGCCAACAAATTGGGTTCAGCTGCTTACGCTGTCAAAAAAATCAGGCAACTGACGGACGTAGAGACAGCGCGTTTAGTCTATTTTAGCCAATTTCACAATGTCATGTCTTATGGAATTTTGCTATGGGGAAAGGCTGCAGACATACATACCATTTTTGTATTACAAAAAAGAGCAATTCGCTTTATTTATAACATGCGGTCACGTGACTCGCTGAGAGATCGTTTTAAAGAATTTAATATTTTGACAGTGCCATCTCAATACATATATGAAAACATTATTTACGCGGTTAAAAATATAGATTCATTTAAAAAAATGCTTAGTTCTAGATACAAACACAAAATTGTTATCCCGAAATTTCGTGTGCGGAAAATATATAGGTCATTTATGGGTCAATGTATACTGTTTTACAATAAGTTACCTGCTGAAGCAATGGAACTACCCCTACCTACTTTAAAAAAATATTTGAAATCAGTTTTGCTGAAGAAAGCTTACTATAGTGTCGAGGATTATCTGAACGATAAAAAAGCTTGGCCTGATTTGGACAGTGCTAATGTTATGTGATGGTTTTTTTTTGTATAATTTTAATATATCTTAATGTTTTAAATATATTTAATTTGGAACGTACATTTATATTTTTAATAATTTGTTTACTTTTGTTGACATTAACTGTTAATTTTTTTTTATAGACAAGATTTTATTTTAACTGTTAACTTAATGTATTTTAAAATGTTCTGACGTATTTTATAAAGTTCATTGATTTAATTTTTCACTTACTTTTAACGATGCGTTTGAGCTGAAATATTTGAATTTGTTTTCATAAATGTAAGTGCTATATTTGATTGTATTATATTGAGTGTAATTTATTGACGATGCAAAAGTGATTCCCATGAATCCTACTTGAATAAATGATTTTTATCTTATCTTATCTTTATCTTTTAGCGCATTTAGTTACCGATTTGATCAGCTTAAACATAACAAAGTTTCCAATAACCTTCATTGATGATTCTTCATTTATACATAATTACTGTTTTAACTAACTTAAAATTCAGGAGAATGTTCACAGTTTCGCACAGTTTGTAGGTATCTGTCTCTTTCGTTTACGTCGTGTTTATCTGTCGACTGAGGTTATAATTAGCAAATAGGCATAAAAATACAATAACGTCATTGAATGAAATTAATGTAAACGTGCCAAGTATTTACAACAGCAACAATTTCCTAAAAAGCTATAATATAAAATCGAAAACCTATTTCCACTAATAGATCCCTGTCAATTTTTCCCACGAATCTCCCAACCGTGCCTCCATTTACTTCAAGCCCATTCGAGCCCTAAACAACGAATCAGGGGGAGTGGTAGGGGGCAAAATGGAGAGAAGTAGGCTTATTGCCCCCTCGCTGTGCTGAACATGAACAACTAACCAGTAGGATTATATTTGGCTTTTAACCAACTTTAATCAGAAAGAAATCGACAAAATATTCCAGAAGCATTTTTTATATTTCAAATTCATGTTTCAGAGCCCGGTACGTCAATATATCTTAATGATACAGTCCATGAGCTGAATGTCATTCAAAGTCAAAGTATCTACAATGTGTTTTACGCACGAATAACTGGCCATCTACAGATGGTTATAGAATCATTTTTACCTGACTGTGGTGAAGCAAAGATTATGCGTTATACGTTTTTCTTTCCCTCGCGGTCAATTTTGGCACCCGCCTTCTTGTATATCTTGGCTATGGCCAATTTAATCCGTTACTTACAAATCATACAATTGGTAGTATTCCATACGTAGCCAATAGTAAAGACCACAGGCGACAGCTTAGCAAACAAGTAACAGCCCCTAGGCTTATAGATTGTAAGTTAGTAGTAGATTGTAAGTTAGTAAGTACGCAACAATGGATCATACGTGATAGTTGTCTTTATATAGAGTGACTAGCATAAATCAGTGTACACAGTTTACACCACACTTGCACTATTCTCACACCTAGACTTAAGCAAGCTTATACACACCTGACACTTTAACGGGAGCAGGGACATAAAATGTTAACATAAACTATGAAAATAAACAACTTCTGATTCTGAATCTGATTGCAGTCATATAATTTTTATATTCATATTTACATTCTGGCTTGTGAGAAGTAGCCTCGCAGCTCAATACACTTAAAGATGAGAAACAAAGCCGGCTAAAGTTCCCGCGCTGACCGTGCCCCGGTGCCCCGGTGCCCCGTTCTCTCTAAACACGCCACAGGTGTCTCACCTCGCCGCCCTTGTGTCCTCGCTATTGAGACGACGATCCACTGACAAACAAATCGCCACGAAAATTCTGTTTTTTCTTTGCCTTTGATGAACATAAAGCTGTTGAAATTAAGTCTAAAGTTGAGCGCGTACGTTGTACATAGAACCATTGTTCAGTTTGCGCGTTCGCGAATATCGAGCAAAAGTCGGGTCGCTTTAATTAATTCGGAGGCGCTGACAGCGGGTGCTCTTTGCTTGGCGATCTTCGTCACCTTGTCTTTTGGATAAGCTGCGGTTACTGCCTGTCTGTTCTTTTTATTTATTTCAAATACGATGTAAATTGTTAAACGAATATAAATAAAGACGTATGATTTAAAAATTATGAATCTGCAAAACAAAGAAAATCAGATAAAATTCACTAAACTAAATCATTTTAAAAGGAATGCACATACATACTCCTGTATGTATGTGCAACTTGTTTACTATAAATTTGGACCCACCCAAATACCCTCGCACGACAACTCACAGTTCTTAGCTATATCGAACACATTAAAAGAAAAGACATCCTATAGGATACAGAATTATGAGTAGATGTCCTTGATGGAGGACAGACTCTGAATAAGAGAAGCATTCAACACAATCTGCTTAAAGTGAATACAGTGATTGCAGATTCAACGAAGAAGAAAAAATATATATTACAAATGTGTACTGAATGAGATGATCGATGGATTATTCGAGTTCTTGTTTCTTCAACAGATACATGCGTAGCATTGTGTGTACGAGTATTGTCACAAACAACATTCATTCGTTGTACAACACGCACCAAACTAGCAGTACCTTTTGTTGGAGCTTAGTTTAGGAATTGCAACCGAGTTGATGTGTCGAACGATTGCCTGATACATTATTTCTATGTGAACACAGTAATGATTACCTATCCATTCGGACACGTGCCTATTGTCCGATGACCCAGGTCACCTAGAATGAAACATTAGTTCCATTCATTCCGGGTGAGCGCCTGTCACCGGCACAGAATAAAACATTACAGATAACCTTCTGACCACTAACACTTTAAAAGTAGTTTTTGATCGTTGTTTGTGTAAAATGCGACGCTATATATCAGGTTTCGAGCATGATAGTAACCCGCAGCTATACCTGCTGCAGTTGTTGACTCATACATCTACCTAGGACAAGTGGTCCAATTAGGTAGGTCCAACTTCGAGAAAGAGGTCAACCGCCGAATCCAACTCGGCTGGGCAGCGTTCGGGAAACTACGCAATGTCTTTTGTTCTTCAACCTTCCTCCACCAATTCGAGCGTCAAAAACAATCGCATCTTTTAAATCAAAATGTCGAAGCTTCTTCACAAAATCATAGTATACTACAGAATACTGGTGTTGGAGGAGGGGTTTGGGAGTCTGGCTGGACATCAGATTTCTTGTTAGCGGTTTTTGTTATTACCTATCTGATTATTTTTTATTTTCTTTTTTTCTTTATCTACTTCGTTGTGTTGTGTTCCTATTTATTTATTTACATATTTATTTGTTATTATTATTTTATTTTGTGTATTTTTAGCATCTAAGTAGTTATAAGCAGGTCCCCACTGAAAACCAGCGCCCCGGCTCGCCGTGGCATCATGCTGAGTGGGGTCCTATTCAACGATGCTTGTTTATGTTCGTTTTTTTTCATGTAACTTTGTTTTTTTTTGTTGAATAAATGTATTTTCTTTCTTTTCTTTCTTTCTTTCTTTCTTTTCGTCCGACATACCTCAGTGCCTCAAGACGAAAGTCTTCAACCAATGTGTGTTACCAGTGATGACTTACGGCACCGAAACGTGGTCTTTCACTATCGGCCTCATCTCAAAGCTCAAAGTCGCTCAACGTGCAATGGAGAGGGCTATGCTCGGGGTGTCTCTACGTGATCGAATCAGAAATGAGGGAATCCGTAGACGAACTAAAGTGACCGATATAGCTCACCGGATTAGCAAGTTGAAGTGGCAATGGGCAGGCCACATAGCACGCAGAGCAGATGGCCGATGGGGCCGAAAAGTGCTCGAGCGGAGACCTCGGACCAGCAAGCGCAGCGTAGGACGTCCACCTACAAGATGGACAGATGACCTTATAAAGGTCGCCGGAAGGCGCTGGATGCAGGTCGCTTCCAACCGGTATATATGGAAGTCCAAAGGGGAGGCCTATGTTCAGCAGTGGACGTCCTATGGCTGAGATGATGATGATGATGATGATACCTGCTATTTATTTATTTATTTATTATTTATAAGCAGTGAGTCGGACTTAGTGTGCATACATAAACCCACCAACGGGAATGTTTCCACACCACAGAGCGTCGTCCTTGGTGTAGTTTTTTCAATCCAAACCTGATACAACAAAGTACGATGTCCTAATGTTTCACGTTACGTACGGTCGTAGCGACGTAACATGGGTTTGCGTTATGGCCCATCCAGGTCACCGACCGGCATTTGTCATTCATTCCGGACCAGATATTTCTGAACGAGCGGGTGTCGCCGGCACTGGGCTTGATTGTCAATTATTGCCTGCTCAACTCACGGGTTGATCAATACTACGTCGATACAACAGATCTAGTGCGTAAAGTATGCCGTTTTATATTTTTATCTTAACTTTTTTTACCGAAGATAATAGAGAAAACATGTTAAAACGAGCTTTTGTTAGAAAATACGATGGTAAAACATTATTCACTACATCTCTGTTCTTATGTGTGACTGAAGAGGCCCTTCTAAGCTTCTCAAAATGGAGGTCCGTCGTACTATGCATCTTGCCACGCTCCTATTTGGTGCTATTAATTTTACAGAGCGTTCGTACCTTTTTCAAATGAAGAAGTATTGTATGACACGATTGACACGGCATCGGGACCCACACACGTGTGTGTGTCACAAGGTTTAGTCTTTCCTCACAAAAGCACCGTCATCAGTTGATGGATAGCCCGGTGAGTTCGACACGGTGCTGTTGTTCTCTTATGTGCGTCCGACGCTGCATCAAGACAGATATTTGCACTCTCGACGGCGGCTTGAGATTAAAATAATAAAATAAACAAGTGAAATAGTTTTCTTCTCAAAATTATAATTATTAAAGCTCCTATTGATTATTACTAATTCATCAAACAACTGGAAATAAATGGCTATCTATTTAAAAACTAGAAAAACAGAATGTATTATGGGATTATTTGAAAAACTCCAACACAATGAGATATGAAAAAACCGGCCAAGAGCATGTCGGGCCACGCTCAGTGTAGGGTTCCGTAGTTGCCCATCCTTCACAATAGACGTAAATTACGAGAAATATTTAAATTACGAGACAGATTTCAAGCTCTATAAAAAGGTCGTAAACGCTAAAGTAACATTAATTACTAAACTTATTACCTTCTGGAAGTTATCGATTATACGCGCCAGATTGAGCGAAATATTTTAATATAGTATAGCACTTAACCAATATGTGTAACGTTCGAAGTGTAGCGACACCGCGCGGCACTTACGTCATTTTAAAGAAAATTATGAATTTTTGCGATAACTCTAAAACGGCTCAACCGATTTTATTCAATATAGTTTTCATTAAAAGTACTTATAAGGCCTCATTTTCATGAATTTTTCCACAATCTTTTGACCCGTGGTTGAAACGTAAGAGGGGGGGGACCACTATTTTTTTTATTTTCGGAGCGAATATTTACAAAACTGCTAACTTTATCAAAACATTATGTTTGGAGACCCCTATTATTTTTAAAAGACCTATTCAACGACATAGAGTTGGAAAGAAAAAAATCACCCCCAATTTAGGTGTACGGGAGGTAACCGAAAATTTTTTTTTTTTAGTTTTTATTTTACCGTTTTGTCGGCGTAATACATACACATACTCATACCAAATTTCAGCTTTCTAGTAGGTACTAATGATCACGGAGCTAAGCCGCGGACGGACGGACAGACGGACAGACGGACATGGCGAAACTATAAGGGTTCCCAGTTGACTACGGAACCCTAAAAAAGAAATAACCGAGTGAGTTCAATAAATATGATGAGGTCTAATCTTGAATCATTGCTGAAACAATTATAGCTGAATGGAAAATCCTTTTACTTCAACTAAAATTAACAAAACTGGGACAAGACTGGTCACGAAACGTCTAGAACAAAAAGCACAGAAATTAAATGAGGATATGGTGATAAGCAGTGATGGTTAAAGTAGTACATCAAAAACTGTTTCGTCCCCGTTGTCGATTAAATGCGTGTAAGTCGAAAAAAAAGTGTATAAAATTCCTGGCGCGCCGTCGTAGCGCTGAATTGATAGGAGAACAGCAGCACCGCGCCGCGGCACTTGAACTCGCGTCGCCATATTTCACCGCTCTCCACTCCGCGTGATGAAGGGTCCCGTTTATTTATTCATTGGAATACCGAGTTGGATTGCATGGAGATTTGCGGGCCGTTTGACCTTTGACAAGTCTTTGGAAATGAAATATTTGTAATTTCAAGAAACGTCAAAGGGAAACTTCTCCCATTAAATTTTAACAATAAGAAACTGACTTCAAAAAGGTCCAAAAATGATGCTAAGAGTATGTTTTAATTTTTTACGGCAATCTTTTATAGCCGGGTTTTGTATTTTTCCTGCCGGTATTTTAGTGAAACACGTTTTAAAGGACATCCGCCTGACACATCAATAACGTTATTTATATTATAGATAATTATTTATTTATTTTTATTTATTTATTTTACTTTATTGCACATAACAAAAGTCAGTACAAATGGCGGACGTAATGCCAAATGGCATTCTCTACCAGACAACCATAGGGCCAAACAGAGTTACTAGAAGTGGGTGCAAATTAGAAATCTGATGGTACAGAGAGGATATCATCATCATCATCATTTCAGCCATAGGACGTCCACTGCCTTTCCATAGCTCGCTGAGTGACTCTGAGCTTCCTTAAGAGGCCCATAGTTAGAGACCACGTCTCGATTCCGTACGTCATCACCGGTAATACGCACTGGTTAAAGACTTTTGTCTTCAAGCACTGAGGTATCTTGGACGAGAAGACACTTCGCAGTTTCTCGAACGCTGCCCATCCGAGTTGAATCCGTCGATTGATCTCTTTCTCGAAGTTGGACCTGCCTAATTGGATCGATATGCAGCAGAGAGGATATGCTTTGTTTTATTGTCATTTAAGTATCAAATTGATTGTCAATGTAAATTTGTAAACAGCTTGAAAAACAAAATTCTGAATATACATTACGAATATATGTAGAAACATAGCGGAAATATCAATGGCAGGACGTCATATTGATATCAGCCCCAAAAGAGCCATTTTATGACATAAACAAACATCGAAATCGGTTCCCAATCAACAGAGCTACCATCGCATATAATTTTACTACATACATAAAGAAATACATGCAAATCAAATCGAATTGCGAAACTCCGCCATGTTCTGAAGTCGGTTAAGAACATTGTGAGTTTGAAGGCCCATTTGAATGTCAAATGAACCCCATGAACGAATTTCTCGACAACTTCACGCTGCCTTCGTTAGTGACCGTTCTTGGGAATATTTTGCACTGTAACCGACTTCAAAAATGGAGGTCCGCATTTGTGACCCGCTAGACCTTTTATCGCAATGGCTTTTGGGCTAACACGGTGTATTTACGAGTTCTTAGCCACTTCATTAAATGTGTATACGATCTACAGGCTAAACATATACGTAGATTCACACGTCAAAAAATATGGCAGTCGCTTGCGTAAAAACTAGTGCCAACGCCACATCTTGGGATTTAGGTAGCCGACCCCGATTGAGTCTGAATTTTGTATCCATCCATACTATACTATAAACTATATACTATACTATACTATATACTATACTATACTATACTATATACTATATACTATAATATTATAAATCCGAAAGTGTGTCTGTCTGTCTGTCTGTTACCTCTTCACGCTTAAACCGCTGAACCGACTTAGATGAAAATTGGTATGGAGATAGTTTGAGACCCGGGAAAGGACATAGGATACTTTTCATCCCGAATAAATTTAGTGTTCCCGTGGGATGAGCGGGTAACACCGCGGGGCACAGCTAGTACTTATATAATTCTTCTGCACTACGCGTGTTTGTCACCTAAGTTCTTCGATTTATAAATTGTGTGTGTTTATTTGAGTGAGTCCCAGGATGGTTTGAATATACAATCGGACCAGGTAGATGGAAGTGTAATAGCGTGTAATTCTCTACGTTAGTAAAATAAGTATCTATAGTAAAGTTTTTTTATAACATTACATTCACATTGTTATTTTATGCCCTTGTTTTTGAAATTAATTATACTCTCTTCAATTTGGGACCACTCCCATATATGTATAAAAAAAAGGAGGAAAAGATGAAACAAGCCTAGAAGCTCACAACAAGGACAGCGACATTATAATGCGATTTAAACATCAATTCCGCCAATCCGGCCGCGACGAGACAAACATTGACAACGAGCCGCACTCGTCTTCCCGCGGAGCCTTACTGCCGGGAGATACGGTTCAAGCTCGCGCGGCGGGCGTGTGTTGATTAAAACATGGAGAGGCGGCCGTTAAGTCGGAATTGAGTTTTATTCGCGCGACGAGGGAATAGCAACTAGTGCCGCGGTTCAGCTGGCTTGTTGGGACTTGCTTACTGCTGCAAAACCTACGGCTTTAGTTGCTGCTGAGTAAGGCATGCACCAAAGATTCATTGCCAACTGCAATCAGTGTACTCCAACGACTATCACCAGATCATCAGACCTGTGATGACATACACATTGCATTTAGCTTTCAAGTTGAAAATACATAGATCAATTACTTTTTTTGAGAGACTCGACTTAAAAAACCTGCTCTCGCCCTAAGTTTACGTATAGTACATAGATGTATAGCCCTCCGATGTAAGCAGAGACGACGGCGCGGCGGTAAAAACTCGGGGTGCAGCGACGCGGCGGCGCTCTGATCTCCGAGCGGAATGGTTGCAGCGATCTAACTTATGTGCTTGCTGCGCTGGGTGTAATCTACGCAATCAAGCGTAAAATAACCTAACGCAGTAATAGCAAGCGAGTTACTATGTCATACGTTAGAAAGGCTAGGCTATTAGATAGGAAGTGCCCCTCTTGGATCTGATTAATGTCTTGCGAACTGGCGCTCTATTAAGTACATAAAAAAACTAGGCATATTGCTACGACTGTTATCCAGCTATGTTGTTTAAGGCTAGGTTAAGTCAATGACTTTTTAGCAAATGTTTTTTTTTTCTATTCTAAATACGAAACCGTACGAGGATCGCGAAACCGCTCTTTTGAATACGGGAGCTAACGCGAGGCGGAACTCATCTGCTCGTGTAATAGCTCCCCGATTTCTAAACCTACACTCGCGCACACATGCCTGCTCTAAATTTCATTTAGATCCAGATACTTGAGTAGCGATCTCCAATTACATTGGATGAGTCTTCTAATTCTAAACTACGCTAGGTTTACCGAACAGCAAGCCCAATCTCTTAGACTTAGATACGATCGTTAGACCTGTGTATTGTTAACATTGAAATGTCGTAATACATATGTCGTATTTGATCGCAAGAACTAATTTAAATGTTAATTTACTGTGATACAATAACTTGTTAAATATGCGTTAACAACTTATGTGATTATTATATTGTCACAACAACAGTGGTTCCATTTCGCCTTAAGGGATGCCCAAATAACTGCAGCTAATAAAATTGTTTTCAGTATGGAATTCTAAGCAAATATAATTTGTGTATGAACATTGTAACACTCAACCCTGTATCCTTGAGCTTTGCATCGTTTGAATATCGTGTTTTCTAGAGATAGCTTTCAATAATTTGATTATTTTTGCAATATCGAAGTTTTCAAATTTGTATATTCGGTATTTTCCTCTTCCTCTTTTTACGTATTCTTGCCACGGCTCGTGGATCCGCTCTCCCGCCCCAATCCCGTCGCCAGCAACTAATTGCGAGTCGGAGGACAAAGGCGGATAATTGGGAAGATGTTCGCAAACCCGTTTAGAAGTTGCTCCGACTCTTGCTCCGACGCCGCGGGAGAACTAAAAAATAACGTTCAAGAAGTTTATCTTTTTAGATTCCCGTAGCTTCGCCGTCGCGTTGTTGCAACGGTATTTGGTTAATGCTTTCGAAACCGCGCATTTCTTTGGTGAAATGGAGTCTCAGGAAAAGAAATACGTCTATCCAAAGGTACACACTTGTCCAAATGTATATCGGTTGCAACATTTCAGGAGTCAAATGCAATTTTTGCGCTAGAGCAACTTGCCACGACTTTCCTTGTTTTGCGACTTAGTATCGCGCGATAAAAAATTTGCGAGTGACAGATGTGTTAATCTCAACTACTGTCGCTGTCTAAAACTATCAAAGTAAGTATTTAACGAGAATAACAAACGTTGGAGCAAAATTCCGATAAAGCCAGATCAGAATAAAATGGACGAACACAGATAGGCGATAGTAAGGCAGGTGAGGCATAATTAAGTTTAGTTATTATTGGTTCGCCCCTTAGTTTCACCATGGTTTCACCTATGCGTTAGCGGTAGTCATATAAAGTCGAAAATGGTTGTAGAGGATAGTCATTATTAAAATGCTGACCATCGCTGGTATTTAGCATATACGCAATCAAGCTAACTGGCCCTTTGAAGCATCAAACAGCCTGCACACTCATCCAGACGCTATTTTTATTATGTCCACAACTGCGTCTCGCTATTGTGCGCAGACACTCCAGCGGCGCCAAAGCAAATCTGACCCTACTCCGCCGGCGCAAGGGTTGTGTCACCCTGGCTCCAGGCGGGGGTCCATTAGGTAGCATCTTAGGCACGCCATTAAGATTCGTGTCTCAGACGAGCAAATTCTAACGAGTACGTACGCGTGCCCCACACTGTGTGGAGTAGAACTTATTGAAGCAACTTAATATTGCGTGAAAAGAAGATATTTTTGGGCCATGGCATGGGCCCAACTAGAAATTGGACCAAAGGGCATGATAATCCAAAATGATTAAGTCCGAAGCTAGTGAACGATTTCTTTAGATCCACTGTTGTTTCGAACCACTGTGAATGTGTTCAGCATTGTGAACCAAGCTCAAATTTTATATTAAAATTCTAATTATTCACATTTTTTTACAGATATTACGAAATCATCAATTGTGTTGTATCGATGCAAACACGGCCTTGTCGCTTTGAAATTATGTTTATAATTACAGAAAGCAAGATATGACCTTTGGGAAGTGTTGGTCGAACAACGCTAATGTATTCGGGGTGATTACACTATTGGTTTATGTCGCGGTCCGTTTGCGATCGTAATCGTCTGAATTTATGATCTTAGCACAGCTACGCATGGCGCACAAATTAAACCATTAAATTAAGGTTTATTCCACTTATAGGCTATGGTTATCTGGATGGATAATAATCGAAGTACCTATCCTAACTCATACTAATATTATAAATGCGAATGGGACTTTGTTTGCTTTTATGTTTGTTGTTATTTTCACGTCTACAATGCTAAACCGAGTATGATGTACGAGTAAAAGCTTTAATCCTTGCCTATATATATTGGACGTTTGTATTTTTGTTAAACAACACCCAGATATTTTTAAAACAAAATTTGAAATGTTTAATGCGCGTACGAGAGGCGCACATAATCTGCATGTTCCTAAGGCGTCCTTATCGACATTTAAAAAGTATTCTGCGATTATATTTCGTATGTTTTTTAGTGTTAAGACACAACTTAATAATTATTTATTGGACAGATGTTTTTATTCTGTGAAAGAGTATCTTACATCAGATAAGTAAGCGAGACAGTGTGTTATTGTTACCTATTGTAGTTTTTATTTTGACTAACTTATGTAATATTTGCCGTTGCTTAAATTGTAATAGGACATGATAGGCATTATATAATTTATTTGACAGACTGACTAATTATTTATATAGCATTTAAATTAACATGATAATTGCAGATTAATATGTCCGAGGCACAGTACTGCAGCATTTCGTGGCAGCTTTCGGTATGCCGCTACGAAATGTTGGAACAATCTTCCACCACCTATTAAGGATTGTAATTTAAAAAGTCTCTTTAAAACTAAACTTAAAAAACATGTTCTAGACTCTCAGAGTACTGCTGCCTCGAAATAAAATAAAATGCTGATATGTATAAGTCTACCGTCAAAAATTATAAAAATATATAATATATTAACACATTTTTATTTATACATATATATATATATATATATATTACATACACATATTATACACATTTATATATTTTATACTTCATCTTTGACACAAGTCGCTCAGTATGCTGTCCCGCGAAACCGTCCCTCTGGCTCCACAGAAAACCAGCGCCGTGGGCATTGCTATACCTAGCAAAGCCAACAGCATTGCTGAGTGGAGACCATTTCGGATGCACATCTCTTATGTACACTGTCTTTAACACTTATCTAATAGCTGTGAATTGTAATGATGTGTTATCTTGAATAAAGTTTTTTCTATTCTATTCTATTCTATTCTATTACCTTAGTTTTAGATAGGACATGTTTTATTTATTTTAATTCTTATGATAGTAATATAGTAAATAGTTTGACTCCTGTTTACTCCATATTTACACGTCGCGCCAGCAGCATAATATGTGAAACTTTTTATTATGTAACACCTCATCATCCTCCTAGCCTTTGTCCCATATCTTTGTAGAGAATGAATTCTCAATCGGGGTCGGCTACCTAAATCCCAAGATGTGGCGTAGGCACTAGTTTTTACGCAAGCGACTGCCATCTGACCTTCCAACCCAGAGGGGAAACTAGGCCTTATTGGGCTTAGGTGGTTTCCTCACGATGTTTTCCTTCACCGAAAAGCGAGTGGTAAATATCAAATGACATTCCGTACATATAAGTTCCGAAAAACTCATTGGTACGGGCCGGGTTCGAACCCGCGACCTCCGGATTGAAAGTCGCATGCCGTAACCACTAGGCTACCACCGCTTTTTATATAACACCTGCTGTACCATATTTTATGTAAATAAATAAATCATTCATTCATTCATTAAATCCTAAGGCTGCCTGTCCACCGAAGCGGAGCGGAGCGGAAATGGTGTAAAATGAACCAATCACATTTCTCATATTTAAATGTTATTTTTTCGGGCTTCACAAAGACTCAGCCACATTGGTTTGTTTTCTCCGCTGCGCTCCAGTGGAAAGGCTCTTAAGGCCGGACATAGGAAAAACTATAATTTTCATAATAATATAAATTCCACGCGATCGGTGCCGAGAACACAGCTAGTTCATACTACCTATTGCTAAAAACCCTCTCTATAAGGAATATATGTAATTGCGTAAGATTTGTGACGACGTATTGAAATGAAACCGAATGTGCTCAATATGTCACTTAGTATTTGACTTCCAGTTGAAACTTTCAGTTCAGATGTGTATCGAGGGCCTCGGTCTCGGGCGCCTGAATGGAATAAGTTTTGCCTCGAACGTCAGAAATTGCCTCAGATTTATCACAGAATAAAATCTAATCCGTTTTAGCCCTGTGGTTAACAGGTAGAGAATGCCATTTGGCATTAAGTTCGCCGTTTGTACTAACTATTGTTTTGTGCAACAAGGTTTAATAAATAAAATACTACAGAAGATTCCCTAGTTTGATCCATGCTGCGCCGACTCCATATAAATGGGATAAGGGCAAGGGAATGATGATTCCTTAGCTTGATCCTCGCCAAAAACCACCTGAAACCACCGTATTTTATTTGTTGTTTATGATTGTTATGTATAAGTCTTAATAAGGAAAATGTAATTTTCACTTTTTGCGTCAAAATAATGATCATGCTCTCTCTGTCGTTATAAAGGCTAGAAAGTGACTCGGTGGGTGTGTACTTACAACGTACCTACACATTCGAGTAAGAAGCAACAACATTAAGAAAAAAAAACAATTTAAGCGAACCTTGCAGACAAAAGCTTATTAAAAATGAGTAGATGAAAGAGAACATAAGGACGCGCCGTCGTCGCAGCACGCTGCACACTGTGCAGTGCACAGGCAACCTTCATCATTTCATTTTGCTTGTCGGGCTCGCCACTAATTGCCAGATGGCTTTCTACCGGTTGTAATTAATTCTACAATTTTGGCTTGTAGTGCTTTTCCATGAATCTTTTTATCAAGGATCGCTGACCTCTCGTTTTTCCACCCGTCAATCGGTTGCGCCTTCTAAACAGCAATACAAATGTCACCGAATGCGCATTACTACAACGTTACAAAGGCACTAGGCACTTGTCAGCATGTTCAGTCAGCTAGTAGCAGTTAGTAGTAGTCTAAAGTTGCCAAATATGTCGCAAAACACCCCTTACTGGCTGCTATGCATTGCATTGCATTTATGATGGGGACATGCCAAAGATTATTATTGCTTAAAATCATCAAGTTAGAAAGGAAGGATACCTGCCCACCGTCCGGAGCAGAACGGATATGTGTGAAATGAACCAATCATGTTCTTCAAATTTTAAAGGATTTATTTTGGGCTTCACAAAACCGTAGCTTGATTGGTTTATTTTCTCCGATCCAAATCAGTGTACAGGCAGCCTATGACGGAGTAGTGATATCGCTGTCGTGGCGATCGCAATCTCACCACTTTGTCTCAAGTGGAGATATCGAGGTGCGGTGATCGTGGCCAAGATCACACCGTCAATGTCGCATCGCTTCAGAGCACCAGTTGTTGGCCCCGACACTGCAGCTGCTATATCCGCAATTTACAATTTACCAATATTGACCATAATAATAATATATCGGGCGTATATCGATGTTGTTATTCAAGCTGTATTAAGCGACATAATTACATTTTATAGCAGATATAAAATGTAATGTCATAAAAATACATCCCTACTAAATATTATCAACGCGAAAGTTTGTAAGTATGGATGGATATTTGTTACTCTTTAAACGTAAAAACTACTGAACGGATTTTAATGAAACTTTATAAATTATAAATGCGAAAGTGTGTCTGTCTGTCTGTCTGTCTGTCTGTCTGTCTGTCTGTTACCTCTTCACGCTTAAACCGCTGAACCGATTTAGATGAAATTTGGTATATAGATAGTTTCAGTCCCGGGGAAGGACATAGGATACTTTTCATCCCGAATAAATTTAGTGTTCCCGTGGGATGAGCGGGTAACACCGCGGGGCACAGCTAGTAGCTTATACATCAGAATAACACATAGGCTAGGCTACAATTTATAAAGACATTGTGTGTTCCCGTGGGATGAGCGGGTAACACCGCGGGGCACAGCTAGTAGCTTATACATCAGAATAACACATAGGCTAGGCTACAATTTATAAAGACATTGTGTGTTCCCGTGGGATAAGCGGGTAACACCGCGCGGGGCTGCTGGTATATTATAATTTATAATAATTCAAAATTCATGTTCATGTAAATCACAAAGCAAAGGTCATAATGATGTATTCAAATAAAGAGTAGAGTTTGGAGTAGTAGGGCCTCGTGCAGGGTCCGTCCGGATTGTTACTACCGTCTTGCCTGCTAACCCACCGCCAAACAGCAATGTTCGCATTGTTGTGTTCCGGTGTGGGGGTAAGATAGCCGGTGAAATTACTAGCATAGAGGCATTCTATCTTCGTCCTCCGGGTAGGCAAGCACTTGTTACTCCTCTGGTGTTGCAGGTGTTTATGGGCGACGGTAATCGCTTTCCATCAGGCGATACGTTTGCTCGTTTGCCCCCAATGACATAATAAAAAAAAAAAAAAAAAGCACATCGCTAAAGTAGTCGTATAGTGATGAGATCTCGGTTAGATATCGTAAGAAACGTCAAATAAACTCTTGAAGCTGATCGCGCATGGTCAGGCGATCACAGCCCTTATGACGATGACGTCAGCACACCGATACAAATCTTATTTGCGTGGCTATATAACGTGTTGACCTTTATTTGACTTAACTTCGTTTAAGGGCGATTGAGTTTTACCCGGTTATTTAATTAGCAGATCGGTCAAGCAGTTAAGAAGAAAAACTGACCTGGCATACTACTCGTGGCGCCAAATCAAAATTCAATCGTGTGGTTTTGTCTTCGTTTCGTGATAAACCTTTTTCAAGTTTTATGTATTTTTTTTTCTCATACACAACTGTTTAGTAGACTTATGATAGTTAAATAATGTCGCTTATTAAATGTCACGGTGATTTATTATTGTACAACTTTGTAGGTATCACGATAATGTTGCATTTTATTATCCATATATCATACTGCTATTCTGTTTTCCACACAAAAACCTCGGCCATAGCGTCAACGAGACACAAATCCATTAATTTAAACTTGACAAACAATTCATTCCGACAATTAATATTTATGGGCAACAAACGTCGGTGGTCGTCGACGCCCGCGCCGTGATCTACGGCGGGGCTTGTAATGAGCGGCGCCGCCTGCCCCGGGGCACGGGGCAAAAACGGCTCATCGAGATATCTGCAAGGGAGGATCCAGCCTTCACGTCTGTACACACTCGTGAACGCAGAACCATTGATACAATACATTCATTTGAACTTTGTTAAAATAAGAACTGCAGAAAACTTAGGACGATTTTATTATAAAAAATCCGTCAATTGCGAATTGAACTCGAGGGATACAAACACCTTGTTTGTTTAATTGTGCTACATGTCATGATGTTGGTTCTTGCACAATTCCATGATTCTAGGTTTCTTCTCTTCTTTCTAGCATGCAGCATACCTAAGCGCTCATATCTTTTGGTTGCGTTGACTTGGGAGTTTGATTTTTCACTGCTTCAAGGGGGTGCAGACCTAACTACTTGATATTACATTCAGATTCACACGTTCCTGGCAAAAATAGACTTGACAGGTGGACAGACGGACAACAAAGTCTATAAATGGTCCGTTTTTACCGATTGAGCCAGTGCCGAACCCTAAAAATATTATTTTGTATCGTCTCACCTTAAAAAAATACTGATACTTTTGAACAGCCATTATGATATTTTCATCGTCACGTTATTACATTTTATTTTTTCATCACGTACACGACGCAACGCGCCCGTACGGGCGGGCACCTTTGCATTTACTACTAAATCGTCCTTTGATGTACAATAAGCGTTATCTTACCATTTTGCGCTGATAAAATACTAGCTTCAGCTCCGATAAGCGACAAAATCGGGACCCCGGATAACTTGTTATCCCGCGCTGAATGAAAATGTCGGATTCACTATACGAGACCGGATATTAGAGTTAAAGTTAGAGTTGTAGCCAGCGCTGTCTGGTACATAACTGGTATCTAGATCTTTTTAGGGTTCCCTTTGGGGACCAAAGGGTAAAAAACGGAACCCTATTACTAAGACTCCGCTGTCCGTTTGTCTGTCTGTCTGCCTGCCCGTCTGTCCGTCTATCACCAGGATGTTTCTCATGAACCGTGATCTAGACAGTTGAAATTTTCACAGATGATGTATTTCTGTTAACCTTTTGGGCGCCACAGTCGGCTGTGGCCGTCAACAAAAAATCGTGCCCCTGACGCCACGTCGGCCACAGCCGTCCAAATTTCAATGATCAAAAACTTTGTAATTCTAACCGCTACAAGTATTTTTCAATCCCTGTTGATTTTGGGGCACATCTTTTTTTTTTACTCTGGCGTCAGTGGCACGGTAAATTGCTAGACCGCTTGGCGGTCAACAGGTTAACGCTATAACAACAAGGGCTAAAAATAGAATAAAATAAATATTTAAGTGGGGTTCCCATACAACAAACGTGATAGCGTTAACTTTGAACCTCATTTGTATGCGGCGCCATACATACCAGGTGCAAACTTAACCGGCCAGCTAAGATGGGAAATGTTTGTACAGAACCCTCAGTCCGCGAATTCTACTCGCACTTGGCCGATTTTTTAAAAGTACCTTACGTAAAGCAACCCTCATAAGTGTACGAGATAAGAAAGTAAATGGACATTGTTTTATTTTCCCATACGACACCCTATCTAGAACAAATATGTATTACAAGAACTAAGTAGGGCAGTCTTGAAGTCGGGCTCAAAGTGAACAGGGCAAAGACACAGTTAATATCTAATAGCGTGAAATATGTTTCACGCTATTAGAAACGCCTTTACCTTATGGGGTAAAGGTAGATGGAGAAGCTATAGAGTACATTGACGAGTACATATACTTGAGCCAGATAGCATCTCTCGAAAGCAGCCTGTGTAAAGATCGACGCATCGAGAATGCCCTGAAGAGCTTCTGATCCATGAAAAAGCTAATGAAGATATCTTCCATTGACTCTGAAACTCAAAGTCGTCACCATGTTGTATCCTTCCTATCCTTACATACGGCGTCCAAAGTTGGTCATCAACGAAAGATCAGAAGGCCCGACTCAAGGTTTGCCAGCTGGTAATGGAGCGCAGCGTACTTGGAGTTCGTAGCACTGATCGCATCAGAAATACCGAACTGCGCTCCAAAACAGGTATCGGAGACATGGGTGTCAAGGCCGCCAAGCTCAAGTGGGACCGGGCAGGATACGCCCAGAGCGTGGGTGGGGCCAACAATCTCTGTGTACATTCCGCAGGATTGCTACCGAAGCAAAGGTAGGCCGAAAAATGTATGGCGGGATGCCCTTTACATGCATTCGAGAATGCTTGGCAGGAACATGGACTTCGATGGGACGACTTGTGAAACAGCGGGAGGCCTTTGCCCAGCAGTGAGACACACATATAGACCAAATAAAAATATACAATACATATTGATGTAGACCCAAAATCACTAACTAAAAAT
The DNA here is from genome assembly GCA_932273695.1 of Apotomis betuletana. Taxonomy (NCBI): domain Eukaryota; kingdom Metazoa; phylum Arthropoda; class Insecta; order Lepidoptera; family Tortricidae; genus Apotomis; species Apotomis betuletana. The sequence continues at coordinate 130,044 of OW026318.1, read as the reverse complement.
CTCTTGTACAAATCCAAATAAATTTGCTTCGCGCTCTACGAGCTACGATTGTTTACGGTGCCCAGTTCAACAAAACAGGAGTTCAATAAAACAGGAGTTGCTAAACGCCGCTCGCCCGGACACTAGTCGAAGCGGCGTCGATTTGGTGCAAAAGTTGAAATTTATTCGTTCGTGCGAATCGACACAATCGACAGTTACTTATACAAGTTTATGCAACAGGAAACCAAGGCTTTTTTTTCTTCGAGTAATCAGTCGGCATTCCGTACTAGGAAATAGGTACAATTAAATTATGGGAGTAGTGAATGATTCCAAAATTTCTAAATTCGTCACGAATTCTAACCAAAACAAATTTCGACTCCTTTATTAACCTCAATTTAAAAGATGGGATAAGTCATATGTATCGCATGAATATCTGTGGTATAGTACAAAAAGAAAACTTCATAGAAAAGTTATTGTGAATCGTGATTCTAAAAAACAAACTGAATCGAATGCATTCCTTTCTAAAATACAACAGAGCAATGTCATCCGGAAAACTGTTAAAAGTCAAAGAATATTGACTAATAATAATAAAGTTGTGACAGTACAGACGGAATTAACTATTAATAGATTAGTACTACTAACTAACAGATGGCAAAGTTCTATAATCACGTCAATATTTTTACACGATAATTGATAGACACTAAGCGGCATAATTATAACCTATAATTAAAATACTTAAACGGGTTTACTCACGTCGTAGAAGTCGTATAACGCTCGACATGTTTCCAATCGGTTTTAATATGTCTGAGATTCACGGTAGTTTTCTATGTAAACCGATAATTATATAGGATTTTCATAAATATATTATTTTCAAATAAATACATCGAAAAAAAGAAAACGAATTTGGGTAAGAATAAAATTATTCGGCCAAACAAGGAAAACCGTCAAAAAATAGCACACTCAATTCAAATCCGCACAAACCTGCGCCCGCATAATAGCAGTCTCAAAGCGACAATTTCGCAAAACAGAACTTTTTCAAGAGCACAACTTCTCTAAAGGAGAGTTTTGAAACGCAAACGTCGCCTAAGAGCATCTTTAAGTGGCAACATATTTTAACGACTCTTTTCAACACAGTAACTCATCCTACACCTCGAATTGCTACAACTTTTAATCTTGCCTCAGTGCTCCAAACTTTTTAAATTTCAATTACCAACTAATTCTGCAAACCGCAGAATCAAGTTAGGCGAATGTACCTATGATGTAGCATGTAATTACCTATTACAATAAATTACCGAGGGTAAGAGTAAAATATCTTTTTTCTCCTCCGCGAAGTTGCGAGTACCTTTAATAAGTATTTAGTTTATAAGTATTTAAGGCAGTCAAATGTCGAAACCGCTCTTATTGAAAACATGCAAGTGCGAGGTCGATCGGTGCGTAAGTATGGATTAACGCGCAAAGCCATTGCCGCCATTAGGATTATTACATGTCGACGAAATCCTCGAGTTTTACTATAGTCTTATGAGGAAATCTAATACGTTAGACCTAAATTCGACGGTTCTATTGATATCTGTACTGACTATCGCCACTTTATGTCTACTTAAGCTATGTGCTATAGTATGTTCCTTTAAATGATAATGACAGCTTGTCATTATCACTGCATGCAGATCGAATAGCAATAAACATAACATATCTTTGATTTTCTGTATTCAAAGGAACCGTGATGCTATCCACCCTCCACTCATGTTTTCATGATTTTGTATATTCATGCTGGTGCATTAAAAATTATATTTATTCTTTCCAACTACAAAAGATATTCTCGTCACTCGATGATTTGTGTCAGGACAGGTTATTTTTTTTGCGAGAAGATAAAGTAAAAAATATTATTTGAGTCAATTAATAATTATCTCTATTCTTCGTTAAACGGGAGAGTTGTCCTGTAAAATTAAACCCACAAAACATAAGTAGGTAACATAAAATAAACCATATTAAAATCGTCTTATAAGACGAAGGACATCGAAGGTTTTATATTAAAACACATATTTAAAATATTCACAGAAACACTTAACAAAAAACTGCTTTTTAGTTTTATAGATATTAGCATAATCATAAATTATACCAAAATATGTGCCCGCTCTTCAAAGCCTAAAGGAATTGTACTTATTTTGAACTTTGTTATAAAGATGATGCATTAATTATAATGAACACGACCTCATGTATTATTCAAACGGGACAACAGACATGAATTCTAGAGATCTTCAAAGTCTATCGCTAATACATATTCATTGACGACGTGGTTGGCGCAGTTTGCAAACACCTGCCAGCTGCCTCCTGAGCCGGCGGTCCCGGGTTCGAATCCCGGCCGGGGCAAATATTTCTGTGATGAACTCGAATATTTGTTCTTGGGCCATGGATGTTATTGTATATATTATATGTATTTATATATTATGTAAATCGTCGTCTAGTACCCATAGTACAAGCTTTGCTTAGTTTGAGACTAGGTCGATTTGTGTATGAATTGATTGTCCCATATTTATTATTATTTATTATTCATTGCGGAATTAACAGTAATCGCGAGTATAGTTACGCGCTTGACAAAATATAGGCTAAAAAACAACATTTCGTGTCATATTCGAACAAGTTATCGCTGGACAAGAACAATAAAAATCCTGCATGTCGAGAATAAATAGACCTGTGCTGCTTGTAAACAACTACACATTTATATGATTCAAAATATCACCTCAATCAAGTTACTTTTCAAACAAAAATTAATGAAAACAAAAGCAGATCTTAATTTCAGAGGCCACAATGCTTAAACACCACCTTATTATGAGAAGATCAAAAGAAAGTAAGAAAGAAAGTTTTATTGAAAAGTAACTAAACAGCACCAAAACCATAAAAAAAAAATATTAAACTAAATATTACAACTCAAACATACTTAATCAAAAAACATAATATACTAACATAAACCTAAACAATGGCTTGAATCAAAACAAATAAAAAAAACTAATTAAGAAATAAAAAAGTAGAACAAATAGGATGGTGGCATCAAAGAAAGAACCTTCCCTAGTAAGCATTTTATTCTGTAACAGAACGAAGTGGGTCGCCTAGGTTCCACGGATAAAGTGTTGCCGTAGCCACCTCAGAGCGTGAATCTACAGCAGCTATATAGGTAATCTAGTTTTAGTACAACTAGACACGTTCAGTAGGAATGCGAGCCACGTCGCCACGAGCCACAGGGTTAGATCGTAGCTGGCGTAAGATTTCAGTTTATATACAAAATTCGAGATATGTATTGTATGTCACAGAAAGGCGCATATACTACTCTCCTAACCACTAGGTTGCTTTTGGTAACTACGGCTGTCACCTGTCACCGCTCTTATTTTATTATATAATAGAATCCAACTCACAATTCGAAGCAATTGAGTGGCTAAAGGGTTCAAGTTCTACTTACATGTTATTTACTTATTTAAACTTTATTGCACATTGCAAAATAGTGGGTTCAAATGGCAGACTTAATGTTGTTTTTTTTTGTTTGGGATTGATTTCTGTATTTATACAATACAATACAATACAACAATTCTTTATTGCACACCAACAAGAAAAATATTACATGAGAAATCATAAATTAAATAATGGTAGACAATAGGCGGTCTTATCGCTAAAGAGCGATCTCTTCCAGACAACCTTTGGGTGGCGGAGAAAACAAAATTAAACAGAAAAATAGTAGGTGGTGAGATAAGAACTTTAAGTAATTTGAGAAATAATAAATAAACGACAAACAAAATATTAAAGACAGATAGGTCATACACATACACAAATAATATCTATATATATAAACATACATAAACGTACATACATACAAAAAGGAAGAATGAAAAGAAAATCACAGCAACATTAGACTTATAATGAAAAACGACAGCATAGAATTATTAAAGGATTAGGCTACGGTAGAGATAAATAGTGATCTTTAAGTTTATATTTAAAAATTGCCAAAGTTTTAGCTTGTCTAAGATCCAGCGGAAGCGAGTTCCACAGTAAAATAGCTTGCACAGTAAAAGAATTGGAATAAAATTTTGACTTTGATGCCGGAACAGTGAGTATACAATTTTGAGCGGACCTTGCAGATGTGAGGTAACTAAAACGATCTTTAAGGTAGCGGGGAGTTGCAGGGTTAAAAAGAATATTATAGAGAAGTGAAAGTGTATGAAAGTTACGACGAAGACGGATAGGGAGCCCTTTGAGTTGTGAACGGAAACTGGAAACATGGTCATACTTGCGTAACCCAAATATGAACCTAATGCAGATGTTTTGAATACGCTCAAGTTTGTTAAGCTGCTCCTCGGAAAGGTCAATATAGGAAATATCAGCGTAATCTAAAATAGAGAGGAGTAATGTCTGAGCAAGCGTAATTTTAGTAGCAATGGGTAGGAAATAACGAAGCCTCCTCAGAGAACCTACTGCGGCAAACACCTTCCTACTAACCTCACCAAGCTGTGGCATCCAAGAAAGTGTGCAATCTATAATAACACCCAGGTTTTTAACCTGATGAGAGAAAGGAATCAGAATGCCATTGAACAAAATAGGTGGGAGGTTTATGAAGTCAATTTTTGCGATCATCTTAGGGCTACCAATGATTATAGCTTGAGTCTTAGCAGGGTTGATTTTCAGACCGTAGCTACTGCTCCAGTCTGAAATACGCTCCAGATCACAATTGGTCGAGGATATGACCGATGGTAGATCACCGAGTACACCCTGCGAATATATTTGAAGATCATCGGCATAAAGGTGATAAGAAGAAGATAAATTACTAGTAATGGAATTAATGAAAATAGAAAACAACAATGGAGACAACACGCCGCCCTGCGGAACGCCGGCCAACGTACTGCACCAAGAAGAACGGGAAGTATCCACCTTTATACGCTGCCGACGACCAGTTAGATAGCTATGAAACCAATCAATAACCGCAGGAGATATGTTAAGAGAACGTAATATCGCCAATAATATGTCAAAATCTACGGTACTAAACGCGTTGCTAAAATCAAGCAACGTTAGCACCGTCAACTTCCGCTCACTCATACCTGACCGAATATCATCCGTAATTTTTATCAGAGCAGTAGTCGTGCTATGACCAGATCTGAAACCAGACTGGTAAGGATTCAGGAGATCATTACGATTAAGGAAAGATGAAAGCTGCTGAAACACCAAGCGCTCAAGGACTTTGGATAAGAAAGGAAGAATGGAAATGGGACGGTAGTCAGAAAAAGTAGGATTGGACTTCTTAGGTAAGGGAATTATATCAGCATCTTTCCAAATAGCAGGAAATATACTGGATGAAATTGAAGCATTCATGATGCTGGTAATGATAGGCACGAGGAGGTCAAGAATGTATTATCATTACTGATAATAGTAAAGTTTGAAAGATAATATTGTAGGGTGTTGCTTATTTTCTAACCCCGTACTCTCACCCCCTCATTCTGTTCTAGGACCCGAAAAAACGTCACTGATTTTTTATTTATTTTTTTAATTCAGTTTTAGGGGTCGCTACCGCCCATTAAAAATCCGAGATAAATGTTAATAAAACTCGGTTCACATAGTTTTATTTTTAATTTTTTTTCAGTGATATTGTTTGAATAACCTAATGTATCAATCTAGTTATATATCAAGTGAATTATTCTGTGTATCAAAAAAAAAATTTGGTGGTTCATATTGAACTAGATATTTTTTTTAATACAATTATGTACGTTCTGTAAGTATTATGATACAAAGAAAAAAACTTTTTTTTCCTCATATCTTTTTCAGATTTTTTACTTGCCGGTAGCGACCCCTAAAACTGAATTAAAAAATAAACAAAAAACCAGTGACATTTTTTCGGGTCCTAGAACAGAATGAGGGGGTGAGAGTACGGGGTTAGAAAATAAGCAACACCCTATTATATTGTAAAAACTTATTTTTTATTACTGAAATACCTTTTCAGCATGATCGAAAGAATTGTTGGTTCGTTTGTATCCTGATGTTTGATGATGATGGATGGAAATGATTTTTGGTATGTTTACATAATATTAAAGTTTTAAACGCATGAATTCTGTTTGTTGATGAACAAAACAAACGGTGTATAAATAATAATAGGTAAATTTGATTTTTAAACTGAGTACCGCACTCACCTCACTCTTTCTTGCAAGCTTCCACCGCACCAACACTCACTACACTACACTATAAGTTACAGTAGATTCAGAAAACTTCACTAGATATCGTACCTACATAAAATGGTCAATCTATACACTACGAACCAGAACACAGTATTACCTAGATCATAATTTCAAACTCACTGAACACTGTCAGCACTGCATTCAGAACTGAGTCAGATCTGAGCTCATTAATACAGCATTATTTCAAGTTCACTGATTGTATCCGAACATCGACAACAATGAATTTGCGATAAAACCCTCTTGATCAGACCAGCACCGGCCTGTTCTAAGTGCACTGCGTTTAGTACGGTCCGATCATCGATAATTAGGAGATTTCAGGTCCATCACCAACTTCTACTACTCCATAGTCATAGAAACTTCAATCACGGCTGAATTTACAGCACATGAGTTACATTCAAAGTTCGTCATACACAGACAAGATTTTTGCTAATCGGAAGTGAAAGTTTTCTTTGTTCCGCTACGAAGTTCGGCGCGACACGTCGCGGTATCGCGGCGTCGCGTGGCGTCGCGTCGCCGGCGGGCCTGCAACTGCCGGGTGCCGGGCCAGGCCGCCGCCGGCGCCGCACAAAGGGATGCCACGCCAGGGAACACTCTAAGAGTAATAATTGTATTGTTAGTTAAGAACAACTAAAACAAATCCTCTTCTACGTAGCGGCAAAAATATATCATATTCTAACATTATAAATTTATGAAACATGTAATGTCTCATTTTGTTTAATGTGGGTACGCCACAATTTTTATTTAAACCATGAATACAAAGATCAAAGCTTAAAGAAAAATTGAAAAAGGAGCTACCTGGTGGAAGGGACCGGGAATCGAACCCGGTACCTCTGGATTACCGGTCCAGCGCGTTAGCCACTTCGCTACCCTCGCTCCACGTAGACCTGACGAATTTTTCCTTATGCTTTTGTGTGTCGATCTTTCCACCAGGTAGCTCCTTTTTCAATTTTTCTTTAAGCTTTGATCTTTGTATTCATGGTTTATATTCTAACATTGTTTTAGGATTAATTTGATCCAAGGATAGGATCCAAATTATAAATAACTTATTATTTTTTTTTTTTATTAAAGCAGTAACGTTTCCTAACGTAAACCAATTGTTTACAATGAAGCGAAAAAGCTACGATGCCACCCTAAGGCATGTTGAAGCAACTGGTTGAAAAAATCAATGGCTTTGACATCTGGTTCGGTCGTCCAGTTGGTAGGACGCCCGTGTTGGCCCGGAAAGCCGTTGGAAACGCAGGTTCGAATCCTGTCTGAACCATTAAATTTTTCAATTTTTCGCTTCATTGTAAACATTTATAAATAACTTTCTTATAGTTCCGACAGTGAAGTGATGAAAAAACGCGTATTATTTAAAAAACCGGCCAACTGCGAGTCGGAGTCGCGCTTCGAGGGTTCCGTACAAACACTTCCCATCTCAACTGGCTGGGTTAAATTAAGTTTCCAGGTATCCAGGGTTCAATACATTTATTTTACTTGGGCTGTAGTTCAATATCAAGATTTGACTTGGCTAGTTTTCACCAAAAAACTAAATTGTATAAAAGTAACATAGTATTATTATCAAGCTAACAGTATAAGTAACAAGACGTACACTAACTTGCGTACTTACCTTAACGAAAGTAGGTTAATGATTAGACAAATATAATATTATAACCTTGTAAGTATGTGAAAACTAGCCAAGTCAAGTCTTGATATTGAATTACACCTCAAGTAAAATAAATGCATTGAGTAAATAACTTGTTTGTTATAGTTTAAGAATTTATATTAACTATTAAGTAGCAAACATTGTAGTAGTATTCAGAAACAAGAAATTGTTACATACATTTATTTAAGTATGTTGCATGTTCTTGTATCTAAAAATTTTAGGGCAAAAAACTTGGCACCAATATAGATCTCAATTCTTTTGCCGGCGAAGTCGACAACGTTGCACGCGATATTGAACTTGGATCTCATTTAACATTTATATTTTGATGGGATTTTTCATAACTTTATCTATGACAATAGACTTACCACTTTCGACACCAGCAACCCGGTAGCCGGGCGCTCTGCTCGTAGTAAGTTTTCGCTACATACGGTTTTTCCCATGTTATCGGCTACGAGCGTAGCCCGTAGCGCTACGCGGTAGTGAATGCATTAAAATAACGGAATATTTTGCATCTTAGTCATTAATTTGTGATTGACAATACGAGCCTTTAATTTTGTGTCGGTATCTCACAAAAATAGATGAAATATGTGCTGTCTTCTCTTTCGTGTGTCTAAAAGAAGATATCATCTGTCATAACAAATCACTGCCAGTCACTGATAATTGTTCACATTTTTTGGCATAAATAAAGCGCGTTTCTACCGAATTTTCTATTATTTCTATGTAACATTTTGAACAGTGTGTTTTAATGCAAACGAGATTACGAGACTAAACAGTTTGGCACAGAAGTCCAGGCCAGTTAATTAACTGGACTGAATACTCCGTGCAGTTTGGTTATTCTACGTTTTTGTCTTGCCGCCACCTACGGTCCAACCGGAAGATCAGCGCTGACTCATTCACTCAGGGGGAACATTTCGAAGCATATTTCGACTTTTTGTTTATGTGATTCTTTTTTTTTATATATATATATTTTATTGGACTCGAATAAAAATATTTCTATCAAAAATAAAAAAAGGTTAGTATTCTACAATCATCCTTAACTACCATATCTTATTGTGAATCAAACTGTCAAGATTTTACTTAAAATTATAACCACGGAAAGGCACCCGGATTTAAATATTTTATAACAGCAGCTGCTTATAAGTGTAAATGAACTGTGAGACAAAGATTAAACTCGCTGCAAAAGTGACTGCCGCTGCTGACCGCCGGGCGCCGGACCGTCATACCTACTGGTTATCAGGACAGCCGAGTGTCTCAAGAGTTATGTTGTTAATATCTGACTTTGTTGGGGGCACGTGACCGGCATTCGTAGCAGAGTTTAGTGGAGGCTTATGTCCGACGGCGGGTCATTGTAATGTGCGGAACAGTTATACTGCGTACGTACATATTATACCACCACAATCGCCCAGGCGGGCTCATAACGAGTACACTACGCGTCACGAAACACGCTAGTCCTAGGCTCCAACGTACAGCCGTGCACCTATGTATGTTGTCGGTGCTCGCTTTTGCCTTCCGCCTTGTTTTGGCAAATTCGGTGCACGCTCGGCGGGTAGCCAGTCGATGCGCATCGGTTGGTCGCGTCACGAACCCCCACACAAACAACCATTCTAATGCAGTTTCAAGCAGGTTTGGGGAAGATCCAAAGACAGAACCGTCTATGATCGTTTATTCTGTGCTGTCGTGATGCGTCGTTCGGACACAGCGCTGATTGTGGTCTCTTATCTCTTGAATTACGGGAAATGAAACTAAAGAAACACACTCACTATTTTAATGATGTTTCGAAGTAGGTACATCATTTGAAAAGAAAAAATGATACGACTGAAAATAATAGTCTAGGCATATTAAATAGCAGACACTAATATTGTCGTCTTTTTTTTAATTTAAATAGCCATGCTTTTAACCTTGATTGCACCTGATGTTAAGTGACAAATTGACAATAAGGCCTAAGATGCTTGGCTAGAAGATGCCTATTCACTCTCGACTTGAAGAGATCCAAGATATTTATCGGGGAACAGGTGCGCAGGAATAGAGTTCCATTCCTTAGCTGTCCTCATAAGGAAAGTAGACGCAAAGTCAACTTTGAATAGAACCAATCACCATAAATGACACAGCGACGCTTGGTGTTAATTTTTGCTTAAAAACCTAAATGTGAAAAGTTACAATAAATAAGAGCTAACAAAAAATTCAAGTAGATTAAATCCCGAAAAATCTGGAGGCTTCCAGATGATCAAGCACACAAGCGCTTTGCGCGCCGTCCTGCCGTATCTAATATTCTAGTCATTCCTTTGTCAAGGTGAACCGATGACCTGAAGAGTCGCGGGAAGCAGATGAATGCGGACCATAGTGCGGCTAATCGTCAAATTGGCTATTTTGTTTGAAGGACCCATAATATTTTGACCTCTGTGACCTAAAACACATATCACTTATTCTATAACTCACTGAACTCATTTCGACGGACACGCAGATTACTGCATTAAATAAGGTAAATGAGTTTTTTGCAAATGTGGGTAGATCACTCGCCGTAAAGTTTACTGCAGACTCGGAAACAACACCAAGTAAAACACATAGTACACCCTTCTCGATGGTCATAATTCCTACAGACGAAACGGAAATTAACACTATTATCGACAACCTTAAAACAGATTGTGCCGTAGGTTTTGATAAAATATCTAGTGGCTTCATTAAGCAGTTCAAGCATATTATCATCCCACCACTCGCACATGAGTGCAACCTGGCACTGTCAACCGGCATATTTCCAAGTATTTTTAAAAAGGCTCAAATTACCCCAATTCACAAGGGTGGTGACAGAGGCTGTGTCAACAACTATAGACCTATTTCTATTCTTCCCTCCTTGTCTAAAATCTTAGAACGCATTATCAATTCACGCCTAGTCAATTACTTAGAAAAGAACGACCTGCTTTCCAACTCACAATTTGGCTTTCGCGCGGGAAAATCGACCGCTGACGCAGTACACGAACTAACCGATAGAGTAGTGAAGAACTTAGATGGAAAACAAAAAATCCTAGCAATCTTCCTTGACCTAGCCAAAGCCTTCGACACCGTCTCTGTCCCCATCCTTGTATCAAAGTTAGAAAGGCTCGGCGTACGCGGTGTTCAGCTGAAACTCTTTGAGAGCTACCTGTCCGGTCGCACACAATGTGTCAAAATAGGTGATAGCGTTAGCGACGACGCCAATGTGACGCATGGCGTCCCACAGGGCAGTATCCTCGGTCCTACGTTTTTCTTAGCATATATTAATGAACTCTGTAACTTGAATCTGACAAACGGTAAGATCATTACTTATGCTGATGATACTGCCTTGATATTTCATGGTAACACATGGAACGACACCTTTCAGTGTGCACAGAATGATCTCAACATAGTAACAAAATGGTTGTCAAATAATGTTCTAACCCTTAATACCCAGAAAACCAAATACGTCACTTTCTCCTCGAAAAGTGACAATCACACAGATTTTTCGACGCATTCCATTATAGCACACTCTTGTTCAAACAATGAACTACATAGTTGCCACTGTCTAGAACTGGATAAAACATCTCATATTAAATATTTAGGGATCATGCTCGACCACAACCTTAACTTTCAGCGCCACATTGATTTACTCACGGCTAGAACGCGACAGTTGATATTTATTTTTAAAAATCTACGTCACATTGCCGACTCAAATATAATACAAAAGGGTTTACTTTGCTCTGGTTCAATCCATACTTTCATACTGCATCTCCTCTTGGGGTGCGGCACACAAAACTCACTTGCTTAAATTGGAACGTGCCCAGCGAACAATACTTAAAGTTAGCATGTTTCTTCCATTTCTCTACCCCACTTCAGACCTCTACAAAAAATGTAAAGTTCTAACAGTTCGGCAACTCTTCATCTTACATGTTATACAGAGAAAACACTCGATGTTGACTTATGATCCTCGTAATTTGACAAATAGTGCAGTCATTGAAGCATTATTGCTCCGAATTTTTTTACTGTGAACCGAATTGCATGAAATTTTGTAATTCGGTTCATCTTACCCTTAACTTTAAAAGTAAAAATGATTTGAACTCCGCAACCACCCTGGGGGTGGTTGCCACCCCTTTCTGGGGAGTGAATTTTTTTTATTCAAAATAACCTCGGATATCGATAGAAAGCCTAATTTTAAGCAAAAAATCATCTATAAAGTTTTTAAAAAAATCCAATACTTTTCAAGTTATTGGCAATTGAAAATTCGTAATTTTTTCACGTTTTTCATCGGTTTTTTGCAAATATCTCCAAAAATATACGTTTTATCGAAAATTTTATAAAAAACAAAATTGTAGCAGGTAAAACAATGAACATTTGGTTTTTTATAAAGGTATTCTAAGTGCAATATTAAGCTAGATATTAAAGATCAAAGCCGTTTTTTATTTTGTCTGAAATTTAATCGATGTGGTCAATGCCATCTAGCGGCGAGCAGATGCATTTTATGCCTTCTAATATACAAGGGTTTTGTAGTGCTTGAAATAAGCTTTAAAATGAGCACTATTAAAAGTCTTTTGCACGTAAAATAAGTGAGCTGTATTGCAAATAAGGGGAGCATCTAATGTTTTTTCTTTTAAATCAATGGGTTTCATAAGTGCCATTTCCACCAAAATTAAAATTAATCGTATTCCGCCTAGAATTAACTTTATTATGAAGAGTTTGATAGATGGTATCAGTTTGGCTGCTTCAAAACACATATTTTTCAAAAAAGTCACGATTAAAAAAAAAAAAAATTAATTTTTTTAAAAACCCACTTCTTTTTCATAATATCTCAAAAATGACGACAGATACGTATAAAAGTGTACGAAAAAAAAATTTAGGTATTTTTCTGACAAACAATTCGGTTTTTTTGTTTTTTTCTGTCAAACAAAAATTGACGGAGATATGATTGTTTAAAGAGCGCGTGGCAGCGCAATCACAGCCTCTCTTAAGCCCTTTAACCCTTCACGGTTTTATAAAAAGGTTTTTTACTATATATTGCAATGCAGGATGTTGTAGCTCTCTTAATTACCTTTACAATGGTTTTTTAAAAATTGTGATATTGCAATGCAGGATGTTGTAGCTCTCTTAATTACCTTTACAATGGTTTTTTAAAAATTGTGATAGCATGAAAATTGAAGGAGTTATGGTCCAAAACCTTATCATATTTTTTTCTGCTTAGTAACTGAAAATTTCGGAGTGTGAATATTTGGAGCAATGTGAAAGTACGCAGTATAATAGAGACCCACAACTATTGTAATGTGTATATATATACATAATATGGCTCATATATTTTGGAAACGTAGGCATGAATACATACCAACGTTCTTATATGTATATATAACACATTTGAGTGAAGGGGCCAACGAAAAAACCATGTGATCAGCTGTGCGTGCTCCGTTTATTATTGGGTCATGAATGACGGTTTATTAAATCCACTTAAGTCTGTAGATCCACCCAGACCACAAGAACTGCTGAAAATGATTTTTTGCAACTGCAAAAAAGGATGTGGAGCGTCTTGCGGATGCAGAAAAGTTGGTCTGTTTTGTAAATTTTGTAATAGTACCTGTGGAACGTGCAGTGGAGATAACTGCCAAAATAGCCCTCCAATTCAGCCAGAAGATGTTGAATGTGACAGCGACTCCGACATTGAGTCATGAATAATAATATTATATTTTAATAATAATAGTACAATTTTATATAATTTGTAAATATTTTATTCAATAAATGGCAATTTTTTACTCTAAATTAAATTATTTTAAAATATGTAATCATATATATTTACTGATTTAATTTAGGGGTAGTTTTAAGGGTAGAAAAGCTTAAGAATATGATAATAATTTTCGAGAGTGTGGAATAATATTTAAATCCTTTCCATTTTATAAAAAAAAAATTTAGCATTTTTTTATCAAGGGGTAGTTTTCAAGGGTTGAAAGGGGGTTAAAAATTTGATAATTATTATAGAGAATATAAAATATTACTTTATCTTTTTATGTCATACCAAAGTATTTTTTTGTGATTTTTTCAATTTAGGGGTTGTTTGCAAGGGTTGTAAGATTTTCAAGGGGTTGAAAATGATTTTAATATGAGGTAATTATGTTAGAAAGTAATTTACAATTTCACCACTTACTATTAGACATGTTTTCTAGCGATAAAATGGCTCAATGTCAATTTTTCCATTAAGGGGTTGTTTACACCCCTTAAAAATAATAGGCGGAGTTCAGATCATTTTCACTTTTGAAGTTAAGGGTAAGATGAGCCTAATTCCAAAATTTCATGCAAATCGGTTCACAGTAAAAAAATTCGGAGGTTAGACCGTATTTTTCGCTTCAATGACTGCACTAAAATAAGCGCCGCAAGGACTTGATCTGTCCACTCATAAAATTTAACACACGGTTTGCCCAAAGATTCTTTTGCTTCCTTGGAAGTTTTCTATATAATAAAGCCAACAGTCTAGTTTCTATTTACTCCAAAACAAAAACATCCTCAAAAAAGTGTATCACGGAATGGTTGCTCAGTCTCGATTATAACAACACCGAGAAACTGATCACCCCAATATCGTAAAGCTTTTTATTTATTTATTTATAGTACTAATTATTTTCACTCGTAGGTATTTATTTATTTATTCATTGTATATTTATCTTTCTATTTATTGTAAATCTATTTATTCCGTCATTATTTTATTAATTATTTTGAACAAAGGCATGTTTGATTGTACTCTAATTATTACATAGTAAGTTATTAAAAGTGTATTCCTTTCCTAAAAATGTTGCTATAGATATCTGAGGGTAGGACCTGGTGACCTGACATACAGGTTTTGCCTAGTTCGGGCACCAGTTTCCACCGCACAAGTTATTATACCTACTCATAAGCTCATTAATATTATGTTTTGTTAATATAGTTACTGTAAGTGTTACTACTATTGTACAAACTACTTGTATACTTTGTGGTGGAGACAATAAATACTTTTTTCATTCATCATTCATTTATAATAATTATGTGTTGGCTTTAATTATAATAATGATCTTTACTTTCAGAAAACGAGTTCCATAGATTGGTTAGTAACAATGTTGTCTTAATAATACTACGTTAGTAATTATACTCCTGATAGGTCAAATATGACCTCCTGGCATTGGTCTGACGCCTCCGCCCCGCCGCCCGCCGACGCGGCGCGGCAAACAGTCGGAATGCCGATCACCCGATCTATTAAGGGCGTACATTCCGCACCCGGTGTATTGGGTACATGACATTACAGGTCATCGGGGAATTTTAATGTTTATTCGTGCGCTTAGGTTAATTGTTAACGGCGATTGTAGGTAAGCATACCTACTTATAATTTACACACATCAATGCCCGTCAAGCCGAATGAAACGAGCCCAAATGTGATGGGGTTATGTCGATACTACTAATAATCACTGATACCGTTAATACTGATATCGCATTTGACCTCCTTCCGGCTCTATCGTCATAATAATATTTCATCGTCATTGAAAGATTTGATTACAGACACACAACCACCGGGATAGGTGAAACTAAATAAAAGTTTAATAACCACTGTCTTGATCTTTGAACTGCCGTAGTAAAGGTTTGTGTCGCTTTTGATACTAATCGGACTATAAATATTTAGTAGCAATAAAAAGTATACAGCCCTATCCCGAATACTATCTCTTGAACGATTCTCGTTATCAAAGTGCTCTGAAGTTTAACGGTGCTGCGCGTACCGACGAGGCTGTACTCCAATAAAAGGGAAGGAATATTACTCGTAATCTATTTATTGTCCGCATTTTTCCAAATTTGTGCCTTGAATGTGATATTTTATAAATTAATAGATATTTGGAGATAAACTTACGTAAGTCGACCTAGTTAGTCCCAAAGTAAGCCATGCTTGTACGTAGGCGTATTTAATTTGAATATGTCGCGGTCACCTGTCGTCTGGAAACCCATTATCACCGTTTTATGCTTTGATTTTTGTACTCTATCTATTTTTACCCATCCTTCCTTTGCATCAACAGCTTTCCTTATTTTGTCTAGACTAGAGTAGAGTAGACTAGACTAGACTAGAGTAGTGTAGAGTAGAGTAGAGTAGAGTAGAGTAGACTAAAGTAGAGTAGACTAGACTAGAGTAGAGTAGAGTAGACTAGAGTAGACTAGAGTAGAGTAGAGTAGAGTAGAGATGAGTAGACTACAGTAGAGTAGACTTGAGTAGAGAAGAGTAGACTAGAGTAGAGTAGACTAGAGTAGACAAGAGTAGACTAGGGTAGAGTAGAGTAGACTAGAGTAGAATAGACTAGAGTAGACTAGATTAGAGTAGAGTAGACTAGATTAGACTAGAGTAGACTAGAGTAGACTAGAGTAGAATAGAGTAGACTAGAGTAGACTAGACTAGAGTAGAGTAGAGTAGAGTAGAGTAGAGTAGAGTAGACTAGAGTAGAGTAGACTAGACTAGACTAGACGTAGAAAAAAAAGTAGAGTAGAGTAGACTAGAGTAGAGTAGAGTAGACTAGACTAAAGTAGACTAGAGTAGAGTAGAGTAAACTAGAGTAGAGTAGAGTAGACTAGAGTAGACTAGACTAGACTAGAGTAGAGTAGACTAGACTAGAGTAGAGTAAACTAGAGTAACTAGACTAGAGTAGACTAGACTAGACTACAGTAGACTAGACTAGACTAAACAAGACTAGACTAGAGTAGAGTAGAGTAAACTAGAGTAGAGTAGACTAGAGTAGACTACAGTAGACTAGACTAGACTAAACAAGACTAGACTAGAGTAGAGTAGAGTAAACTAGAGTAACTAGAGTAGACTAGACTAGACTACAGTAGACTAGACTAGACTAAACAAGACTAGACTAGAGTAGAGTAGAGTAAACTAGAGTAGAGTAGACTAGACTAGAGTAGAGTAAACTAGAGTAGAGTAGACTAGAGTAGACTACAGTAGACTAGACTAGACTAAAGAAGACTAGACTAGAGTAGAGTAGAGTAAACTAGAGTAACTAGACTAGAGTAGACTAGACTAGACTACAGTAGACTAGACTAGACTAAACAAGACTAGACTAGAGTAGAGTAGACTAGAGTAGACTAGAGTAGAGTAGACTAGACTAGACTAGAGTAGACTAGACTAGAGTAGACTAGACTAGACTAGAGTAGAGTAAACTAGAGTAGAGTAGACTACAGTAGACTAGACTAGACTAAACAAGACTAGACTAGAGTAGAGTAGACTAGACTAGACTACAGTAGACTAGACTAAACAAGACTAGACTAGAGTAGAGTAGAGTAGACTAGAGTAGAGTAGACTAGACTAGAGTAGACTAGACTAGACTAGAGTAGAGTAGAGTAAACTAGAGTAGACTAGAGTAGACTAGACTAGACTACAGTAGACTAGACTAGACTAAACAAGACTAGACTAGAGTAGAGTAGAGTAAACTAGAGTAGAGTAGACTAGACTAGACTACAGTAGACTAGACTAAACAAGACTAGACTAGAGTAGAGTAGAGTAGACTAGACTAGACTAGAGTAGAGTAGACTAGACTAGAGTAGACTAGACTAGACTAGAGTAGAGTAGAGTAAACTAGAGTAGACTAGAGTAGACTAGACTAGACTAGAGTAGAGTAGAGTAGACTAGACTAGACTAGAGTAAACTAGAGTAGAGAAGAGTAGAGAAGAGTAGAGTAGAGAAGAATAGAGTAGATTAGAGTAGACCGTGCAGCAGCAGAGTCCACGTCTGATATGGGGCGGGTGTAGTGGTGGCGTAGCTGGAGGGGACGTTTTCCCTGAAGGCATCCCCACTACACGCAGGACCTGAGAGGGCGATCACGGGGTCGTTCGCCGCTCTCCCGGCGTGGAGGTCCTCGGTGAGGGTACGTCGGATGCGTGAGGTGTCGCCCCGCATGCGTCTGACGCGGTGGGGCTTTTTGGCCTTCCACCAGGGAGGGGACGGCTTCGGCTGTCAGCGGCAGGGGGTGTTCGCGGTGACATGTTCGCGATCCCGTGTCACCCCCACTATGCCGCGAGTGGGCATACCAGGTTAGGTTAGGTTAGGTTAGGTTAGGTTAGGTTCCCCCCCCCGCCACGGACCTGCTCGGCTGTCCGAGTGGGCGGGGAGGTGAACCCCGACGTGGCGCGTCCCCGGGTGGTGGATAGGGGAACGCCCCGGCTACTGACGTCGAGCCGGGGTAGGACTACGTAGTCCCGCGAACCAAACACTGGGGGGGAAACGGGGGGCTTCGGCCCAGGGGGGGAAAGGGGGGCTTCGGCCCGGGAGGGACTCTCCGCGCGTCCCTCTGAGTAGCAGAGGGCGCAGTGGATGAGCGGTGAGGAGGAGCGGTGGGACTGTTGTCCCCGGGAGGGTTCTCCGCGCGTCCCTCTGAGTAGCAGAGGGCGCAGTGGACGGGCTGTGAGGAGGAGCGGTGGGACGGTTGTCCCCGGGAGGGTTCTCTCCGCGCGTCCCTCTGAATAGCAGAGGGCGCAGTGGACGAACCAAGTGTGGGCGGGCCTGGCGAGCACTAACCATGCCGTCGGGCAGGCACTGGTGGGTTCATCCTGCCTGGGCCACCGCCGGACCCGTAACCCCGTTTCGAGTGTCGTGGTCACGTCTCGCGGCTTGGAACGGGAACGGGGGTCTTGCCTTCATTGGCCGGACCGCGAGGAGACAACCTCTATAAAAAATCCCCAATTCCCGACGTTGCGGTACATGGCGTCGGGAAACTCGACGGAGGGGGTCAACAGGACCGGGCTTTTTGCGCGCGTAGCCTGGGCAGGGTTTGTCCGCCCTGACACTAGAGTCTGCCCGAGTGGCCCCTCGTGTGCTGCGGATGTGGGCAGCCTCTGGACCAGCGAACCTTCCACCCGCCAGGCACTGCTCTTTGAACTGGGGTAGATTGCGTCCTCCCATTTCATGAGCAAATGGAGGGCGCGTATAATCTCCCTAGTTCGGGATCAGTGTCGGGGGAGTGGGGGAATCGTTGTCCTGGAGGTTGCACAGATCCTGGGCACAGCGAGGGTTCTACTTGGGTGGGCTTGTGTTTGGGCGGGGGGGTCTTGCCCGGTCTGGGTGTGCCGGGGCCCGTGCCTGTTTTCACCCTCTGAGAGTGGCTGGAGGGTAGTCCAGCCGCTAGTGGCCAACCATGGGAGACTGCCCGCCCTCCCAGTGGTATTAGGGTTACCCAGGTACAGGGGGCACTGCCTGGGTGGACTGCTCTTCCCCCATACTCGTGGGACCAAAATTAGAAATTTGAAAAAGGATAACGGACAAGGACCTGAACATGCACAACGATCGGATTTTGTTGATACAGCGGTGGAAGCGGGCGCCCTGATGGCGCGCGTCGAAGCCAACAACCCTGGCGTGGAAGACTTAAACCTGGACGTAAGGGCTGAGGAGGAGATCTTCCGCCCTCGCAAGTCCCTGGCGCGATCGCCGAGGAGAGGGGATGGAGCCGACCAATCCGTGGGCCCCTCGGGTCTCGGGATCCAGATCCCGGTGAGGGACGCCGTCGACACGGCAGCAGAGGCGAAGCCAAATAAAAATGGCCCGGACCCGCAGTCAACACTGCCGCAACTGCGCGTTGAGCTGACGCGGGTTGAAAACATGGACGTGAGCGCCCTTGGAGTCACCTGGAACGACCCCAAGCTGGCTAACAGACCCATGGCATTCGCAAGGCGAGGCAGGGGTGTGGATCCAGGAAGTTCACAAGAAAAGTCGGAGCTGCGCGTAGCGGCAGAGGAGAACAGCGAGGCCGAATTCAGCCGGAGACTACACTGTCGGGCCTTTTACAAGAAGGCACCACTGACTCCCGATCTGGAAGAGGAAGGGGATGGAGGACAGAAAGAGGTAGATCCCGAAAAACTCTCCCCTGATGAGCTGCGGACCATGGCCGCGGACAAGGCCGCCATCATCGTTGGGGTAGCCAAAAAATCCGGACACCTCCAGGGTCCGATGGTGAAGCGGCTTAAAGAATCTGCTGCTACACTCCTGTCAGTGGTGGATATTCTTTCCTCACGGAAGGAGGAAGAGGAGACGAGACGGCTCCGTCGAGATAATGGACGGCTTCGTAAGGAGTTAGACTCACTCCGGGAAGAGCTAAAAGCCCATCGCCGCGAATTCGCCGCGACACGGACCCAGCCGCTGGCCCCCGCAGTTGACCTGGAGGAACTAAAATGCTCCTTTGCCATAACGGTGGGAGCAATGCTGGACGCCCGATTTGCGGCTATCGAACACCGCCTTCTGCCGGAGCCTGCACACCAACCCCCGGTGGTTATAGACAGGAAAAAAGCAGCGCCTCCTAAGGCTCCTCGCGGGATTCGGGAGAAAAGCATTCCCGCTAAGGATAGGCCCATAGCCACTCCTGCACCCAAGTCGGCTCCTGCTAAGAGGGCGGGAGAGCAGCTGCAGGGGCCCTCGACGGCCCCGTTAACAGAAGCAATAATGGAAGGGGAGGGACAATGGGTGCAGGTGGCAAGAAAAACAAAGAAGAAGAAGCCAGCTGCAGCGATCCCGCCGCCAGCTCCAAGCCTGGCGTTAAAGAAGAAGAAGAAAAAGGCCTCAGGGAAACCAAAACTGGCCCCTCCAAAGTCGGCAGCTGTAGTCATCAGCATGAACCCCGAGGCAGCTAAGCGAGGCGTAACATACGCCTCCATCTTAGAAACGGCGGAATCGAGGGTTAACCTGCAGGGAATAGGCGTCAGCCCGGGGACGCTCAAAATCCGTGCATCTGTGGCGGGGACACGCATCCTGGAAATAAGTGGAGAAGGGAAGGCCGCAGCTGCCGACAAGCTGGCGGAGAGCCTCCGGGGGGCTTTGGATGGCCTAGCCAAGGTTACCAGGCCGGTGATGCGTGCGGACCTGCGAATCACGGGACTGGATGACTCGGCTACACCAGAAAAAGTAGCCGCTGCGATGGCGAAGGCTGGAGAGTGCCTGGAAAAGGATATAAAGGTACTCACTATTAGGAGGGGCCGAATGGGTATGGGATCGGTGGTGGCACAATGTCCCATTAGGGTGGCAGCCGCCTTGGCAAAAGAAGGGAGGGTTCTTGTTGGCTGGAGCTCGGCCAAGGTCCAGGCCCTTGAACAGCGCTCACTACGCTGCTATAAGTGCATGGGGACAGGTCACACCCGAGCTACATGCCCCTCCAACGTATGCCGGGACAACCTGTGTTTCCGGTGCAGCAAAGAGGGACACAAGGCGGTGGACTGCAGTAGCGAGCCACATTGTGACGTGTGTGCTGATGCGGGAAGGCCCCCCGATCACCACATGGGTGGTAGAAAATGCCTACCCCCAAACATGAGAGGGACTATAGCTTCTAGGACTGAGGCTACCGCCACAGATGGGGGGGACGGCACGGAGCCACAGACGGATACTGCTGAAATGTCGGAATGAACCCCAGACACACCAGCTTTTTACAGGCGAACCTCAATCACTGCGCCGGGGCACAAGACCTGCTCATTCAATCCATGGCACAGTGGCAAGTGGATTTGGCGGTGGCCTGCGAGCCATACTATGTCCCTGCCCATCATAGCTGGGTTGGAGACATAGACGGGACTGTGGCAATCCTGAAGGGGACAAATGCAGGTCCCCCCCTCTCTGCCCCCGAGAGGAGGCCCGGGGTCGTAGCGGTGGAATGGGGCGAGTACGCCATCATCGGGGCATACTTCTCCCCCAACCGGCCTTTGGCCGAATTTGAAACGTTCCTCGATACCATCAGAGCAATGGTAGGGAGGATGAACCCGAGGCCTATAATCATTCTCGGTGACCTCAATGCTAAGTCGCGCGCGTGGGGCAGCCCAGCAACCGACGCCCGAGGGAAAGCCGTACAGGTCTGGAGCATACAGGCTGGTCTAACCCTCTTAAACAGAGGGAAAGCACACACCTGTGTCCGACAGCAGGGGGGATCCGTGGTGGACGTTTCGTTTGCCACCCCGTCTGTCGCGAGCAGGGTGCAAAATTGGAGGGTAGACGAGGACACAGAAACTCTATCAGACCACCTGTATATCCGATTTGAGGTGTCCAGTCTCACCCCCGGACTGGCGAACTCTTTAGGAGGGCGCAGTCAGTTCCCACGTTGGACGCTGACGCGGCTGGACAGAGAGCTTGCCAAAGAGGCAGCCATAGTACAGCGTTGGCAGGCTCCCGAGACGGTGACGGACGGGGTGGGCGTGGACGTCCAGGCCGATCGAGTCCGTGCCGCACTTACAGCGGTCTGCGACACGGCCATGCCGAGGGCTGGCCAGCCCACCCCACGCCGGCAAGTTTACTGGTGGTCACCAGAGATCTCCAACAAGAGGGCGCAGGCCAATGCAGCAAGGCGAGCGCACGCCCGCTGCCGACGCCGCCGCGGGAACGGCGAGGAGACGGTGGAGGAGGCCCACCTCCGGAGCATCTACAGAGAGCGCAAAAAGGAGCTACAGCTGGCTATAAGCAAGGCCAAGTCTGCGGCAAGGGAGGAACTCCTCGTGGACCTAGATAGAGACCCCTGGGGACGCCCATACCGTATGGCGCGGAAAAAACTCCACACCACAGAAGTCCCCCCAACGAAGGCCCTCGAGCCACAAACCGTGGAGCAAATAGTGGGACAGCTCTTCCCTAACTCCACTGGGCACCGCCCACCGGCCATGGCACCTCCCTCCCAACAACAACCAGAGCAGGAGGACGAGCAGGGGGAGATCCCCCCAATAAGGGACGGAGAGATGGGGGTAGCCTACGCCCGCCTCAAGGGGCGACGGACTGCTCCAGGACCCGACGGCGTGCCGGGAGGGCTGCTGCTCACCACGGCAAAGCAGATGGGGGACTGGATCAGGGAAGTATTCGACGCCTGCCTCCGCGTCGGGCACTTCCCGAAGATATGGAAGATGGGCCGCCTGGTCCTCATCCCTAAAGAAGGCCGACCACCGGGATCACCTGGGGCCTACAGGCCTATCGTGTTGTTGGACGAGACCGGCAAAATGCTGGAGAAGATTCTCGCAAACCGCCTCGTCCGACACTTGAAAGATGTCGGACCGGACCTTGCAGAGGCCCAGTACGGGTTCCGGGAGGGTCGCTCTACTATTGACGCTCTGCTAGCCCTTAAGGCCCAGACCACCACTGCAGTGGAGGAGGGAAATGTTGCTCTTGCCATCTCACTAGACGTGAGGAATGCCTTCAACAGCCTGCCGTTCGAGACAATTATTGAGGCCCTCCGGTTCCATGGAGTGCCTAACTATCTCCAGCGGCTGTTGGAGGACTACCTACGCAATAGAGTGGTCCAATGGGAGGGCTCTGACGGGCTGGTGCACCACCACCGTGTCGAATGCGGTGTTCCACAGGGCTCCGTTTTGGGCCCTGTCCTGTGGAATATCGGATTTGACTGGCTACTGCGCTGCCCGCTCCTCCCCGGGACAAGCATCATCTGCTATGCAGATGACACACTCGTCATAGCCCGGGGACGGACTTACCAGGATGCTGCGCGCCTAGGAACGGTGGTGGCGACCCTGGCAGTGGAGAGGATCCACCTACTGGGCCTCGAAGTCGCCGTGAGCAAGACAGAGGTGATCCTGTTCCATGGACCGCGGAAAGGCCCCCCTCGGGGGGCAGCGATCACCCTTCTGGGAGCGAGAGTTGAGGTTGGGACGGAAATGAGGTACCTCGGTCTCAGCCTCGATGGTCGGTGGAACTTCCGGGCCCACTTTACTCGGCTCGTACCCCGCCTGATGAGCGCAGCGATGGCCTTGGGCAAGCTTCTTCCCAACCAGGGAGGCCCTCAATCCCCATGCAGGCGCCTTTACGCGGGGATCATCCGGAGCATGGCACTGTACGGGGCACCCGTCTGGGTGGATGCCCTCACGACACAAAACGTGACCCTCCTGCGTAGACCGCAAAGGACAACAGCCGTGAGGGCGTGCAGAGGGTATCGAACAATATCGTGGGCGGCGGCTACCCTACTGGCTAGCGACCCTCCCTGGGAACTCCAGGCTGAGGCCCTCGCCGAGGTGTACGCCTATCGGGCCGAGTTGAGGGACCGGAGGGGGATCCCATGCCCAAGGGAGGTCGAGGAACTGAGAAGTGCCGCTGGGGCCGCTCTGCTGCGGAGGTGGAAGGCGGACCTGGACGTGGCTGCGGTGGGCCGGGTGACCCTGGACGCACTTTTGCCTAGTTTCGAGCGGTGGGTCACCCGAAAATGGGGTGCGTTGGACTTCCACCTGGTGCAGGTCCTCACCGG
This sequence comes from Apotomis betuletana, assembly GCA_932273695.1. Classification (NCBI taxonomy): domain Eukaryota; kingdom Metazoa; phylum Arthropoda; class Insecta; order Lepidoptera; family Tortricidae; genus Apotomis; species Apotomis betuletana. The sequence continues at coordinate 106,027 of OW026318.1, read as the reverse complement.
ACACGGCTGTTTCGGTGAGTACCTGCACCGAGTGGCGGGCCGTGAGGAGAGTCCCCGCTGCAGCGAGTGTGGTGCCACGGTAGACACGGCGCGCCATACGCTGGAGGAATGCGCAGCGTGGGCGCCGCAGCGGCAAACCCTGGCCGCTGTTGTGGGGGGAGACCTCTCGCTACAAACCGTCGTAGCAAAAATGCTCGACAGTGAGAGGTCTTGGAAGGCGATGGCCTCCTTCTGCAAGTCAGTCATGACGCAAAAGGAGGCCGCGGAGCGGGGGCGGGAAGACGACCCCCAAGCCCCTATAATCCGCAGACGCAGGGTGGGCCGGGCACGTCGGCGATACGCCCATCTGATCGACCCACCTTAGCAGACTGGTGAGCCGGGTCGGGGGACCCGGGCCAATCATCACAACAGCGCGCGGGATAACAAGGCCGTGCCCACCTAACGGGCTAGCCGCGAGAGCCACAGTAGAATGCGCAAGCGATCCTGCTGGCTCTCCTCGAAAGCGGCAAGGAGGGTGACACTGGGTTTTAGTGGGTATCCTGGCCACTCTAGCCGGGGAGTCCCACATACCCGCCCTGTACCCTTGGGGCGGGATGCGTAACTGCATTTCCCAGTATAAAAAAAAAAAAAAAAAAAAAAAAAAAAAAAAAAAAAAAAAAAAAAAAAAAAAAAAGGTTCCCCCCCCCCGAGTAGAGCTGGAGGAGTGGGCGGTCGCTGCCGGGCTGGTTGTCCTCAACCAAGGGTCGACTAACACATGCGTGCGGCAACAGGGTGGCTCCATTGTGGACGTCACGTTCGCCAATGCCGCCCTGGCGCGCTGTGTTCGAGGCTGGGAGGTGCTGGATAGAGTGGAAACATTATCGGACCACCGATATATTCGGTTCGAGGCCTCCACTCTTCCAGCCGACCCGAGTGGCCTAAATCAGCCCTTGCGAGGAGATGGCCCTCGATGGGCAGTGAAACGTTTAGATCGGGACCTGTTGGTAGAGGCAGCCTTGGTGCAGGCCTGGCTGCCAGAGTCCGACGGCCCGATCGACGTAAACGTAGAGACGGAGAGGATAGGGAGTGCCATGGTGGAGGTGTGCGACGCCGCCATGCCGCGTGTCAGCTCGGTCCCCCCTAGGCGCAGAGTGTACTGGTGGTCTGAGGAACTCGCGGAGCTGCGTGAGTCCTGCGTTGCTGCGAGGCGTGAGTACACTCGCAGCCGGAGGCGGCGAGTGCGGGACGCGCCAGCAGAGGAGCGCCTATATGCCGCATACTCGGAGGCGCGTCGGATGCTGCGGGGGGCAATCGGCAGAGCAAAGGACCTAGCGCACCAGGAGATGCTGGAGACCCTCAACCGCGATCCGTGGGGGAGGCCGTACAGGATGGTGAGGCGCAAGCTTCGCCCCTGGGCACCCCCACTCACGCAAAGTCTTCAGCCACAGCTCCTGGAACAGGTGGTCGATGGGCTGTTCCCGACGAGGGGAGAACACGAACCTCCACGTATGGCACCCCCCAGGGGGAGGGAGGTAGACATGAGCGATGCACCGGAGGTAACGGAGGGTGAACTGGGTGCGGCGGTGCTACGGCTTCGAGCCAAGGACACTGCCCCTGGTCCCGACGGAGTTCCCGGACGAGCTTGGGTTCTTGCCCTGGGCCCACTGAAGCCGCGCTTGTGCTCGCTGTTCAGCGCATGCCTGACGCAGGGACAGTTTCCACAGCCGTGGAAATCTGGTAAACTTGTCCTTCTGCGCAAGGACGGGCGTCCGGCAGACTCGCCTTCGGCCTACAGGCCGATAGTTCTGCTGGACGAGGCCAGCAAATTGTTTGAGCGGGTGGTGGCCGCTCGTCTCAACCGGCATCTGGAGGGGGTGGGTCCAGACCTAAGTGACCACCAGTTTGGATTCCGCCGGGGCAGGTCCACGATCGACGCTATTGCGCGCGTGAGGGCCCTGGCGGATGGAGCTGTGGCCCAGGGAGAGGTGGTACTGGCGGTGTCTCTTGACATCGCCAACGCGTTTAACTCCCTGCCCTGGGCTTGCATCACGGCGGCACTGAGGCGCCACGCTGTGCCTGAGTACCTGCGGAAGACGGTTGAGGATTACCTCACCGATAGAGCCGTCAGGTACCCTACGGCTCACGGGTGGCAGGAGAAGGGGTTGTCGTGCGGTGTTCCACAGGGGTCAGTTCTCGGGCCGCTTCTGTGGAACATCGGGTACGACTGGGTGCTGAGGGGCCGTAATGTGCCGGGGGTCAAGGTGATATGCTACGCCGACGACACCCTGGTTACAGCCCGCGGAAGCACATTCCGGGAGGCAGCGATTCGGGCCACGGCAGGCGTTGCGACAGTTGTAGCACGAATTCGGAGGTTGGGGCTAGAGGTGGCCCTGAACAAATCCGAGGCCCTGTGTTTTCACGGGCCTCGAAAGGCACCTCCAGCGGGTTCCAACCTGGTGGTGGGAGGAACGTCCATCGGTGTCAAGTCGACAATGCGGTACCTTGGCATAGTCCTTGACAGCCGTTGGACATTCCGGGAGCACTTTAGGCGCCTTGCTCCCAAACTGATCGGGGCGGCGTTGGCGCTCAGTCGGCTTTTACCCAATATGGGCGGGCCAGACGCGACCTGCCGAAGACTGTACGCTGGCGTGGTGCGGTCAATGGCACTGTACGGGGCGCCCATTTGGGCCGGATACCTGACCGCCCAAAATCAAGCCCAATTGCGAGCCCCGCAGCGGGTTATGGCGGTCAGAATGGCGAGGGCATACCGCTCCGTTTCGCACGAGGCGGCCTGTGTGCTGGCGGGGACCCCACCCTGGGACCTCGACGCTTCAGCTCTGGCTGATATATATTGGCGTGTCGCTGAAGCGCGAGAAGAGGGGGTCGAACCACTCCTGGAGGACGTCAGGCAGTGGAGGCTAGACTCCCGCCGTGACGTAATCCAGAAGTGGAAGGACAGACTCGAGGTACCAAGTGCCGGCCACTGGACTATCGGAGCGATCCGACCCGTCTTGGAGAGATGGGTCGGAAGAAAGGAGGGGTTTCTCTCCTTCCACCTTGTACAGGTCCTCTCGGGGCATGGCTGCTTCGGCAAATACCTGTGCAGGGTGGCAGGACGGGAACCGACAGCGGTATGCCACGAGTGCGGCGCCGCTGAAGACACGGCGCAGCACACGCTGGAGGTGTGCCCAAGTTGGGCGGAGCAGCGGGCCGCACTAGTGGCCGTAGTGGGGAACGACCTCTCCCTGCCTGCCGTGGTAGAGGCCATGGTAGGCAGCGACAGGTCGTGGGAGGCGATGTCCTCCTTCTGCGAGGACGTGATGGCGCAGAAGGAGGCAGCGGAGCGTGGCAGGGAGGACGATCCGGCCTCTCAGCCAATGCGCCGCAAACGCGTGGGGCGACGGCGGCTGGCCTACGACCGCCGATTACCCCCATAAGGGTACCTGTGGGCGGCAGACACGGGGACGTCTGTCGCCTACATGAAGGTCCCCGAGTGGTAGGCAGCCGTATATCGGCACGCCTCTAACGAAGGCAGGGTTGAGCAGTGCTCCCCGGAGACGGGTCCGAAGCTCGGACGGCCGCTAGCAAGGTCGCGGTAGTATGCGAAGAGCGTTTCCCGCGACCTTGCCTATAGCACAGAGGCGGCAAATGGAGGGGTTTTTAGTGGGTACACCATAGGCCTCATTAGCCAACATGGGAGTCCCACATAACCACCGGGGTCCGTCCCCGCACCCTGGTGGTATGCGTAACGCATTTTCCCCTCCTAAAAAAAAAAAAAAAAAAAAAAAAAAAGGTTCCCCCCCGAGGGTGTCCACCTTGTCGTGGTGGGGGGGCTTAGTACCTGCGTTGTACGCGCGGGGAAGCCAAGAGACACCAGGGAGGGGGCCTACGGGCCAAGGCGGGCGGGGGAGACAGGTGCTGATTGGTGTCTTCGGCCTGCGTGGGTCCTGGGGCTCTGACCTTGTGGTTGCTGGAGGATTTCGGAAGGACTCTCGACGTGTCGTAGCTGTGGGTGGCTGCCTGGCTAGTGAGCCTCCTGCTCCTCTGATACTGCCTACCTGCCAGGAAGGATTGTGCATTTCGATTTCTGAGAAATCGAAAACGCAAATCCATTCCCCAGGCGGGTCGGCTGTATTAGCGAGGCGGGAGGATCATATGTCAGGTGTCATGCATGTCTGTGACACGTCAGGGGGGTTTCCGGCTTCTGACGGCGTCTGCGGGGGCCGAGTTTCTGGGATTCGCGTGGGACGGGACATCAGTCGGCACCTGGGGAGGGAACCCACGGGGTAGGGGCTTTTGTCCTCCCGTGGTTGGGTGAGGGGTAGGGGCGTTTGTCCTCCCGTGGCGGGCCGAGGGGTAGGGGCGTTTGTCCTCCCTTGGCGTGGAGAGGGGGTCGTGGGGTAGGGGCTTTTGTCCTCCCTCAGCCAGGAGGCTGGGACCGAAGCACCGTGTGTCGGTGGCGGTCCTAGCTTCCAGAGGGTCCCTCAGCGTGGCTCTGCAGCAGCAGAGTCCACGACTGATATGGGACGTGGAGAGGGGGTCGTGGGGTAGGGGCTTTTGTCCTCCCATGGCCGGCTGAGGGGTAGGGGCTTTTGTCCTCCCTCAGCAAGGAGGGTGGGACCGCAGCACCGTGTGTCGGTGGCGGTCCCCGCTTCCTGGGGGCTTGGGGAAGCAGGTGAGGGTTAGGCACACTGCTATGCTACAGTGTGTCTTTCGGTGAGGGTTCGCCTTAGGGCGAAAGTGCCGGTGGTGTCGTGGTGACATGTTCGCGATCCCATGGCACCACCACTACGGCACAGGTTGGCAGCATCCCAGAGTTTTAGTGGGTAGGCTAGTCCTTCGCGGACTAGAGAGCCCCACATAACCAATGCGTAATGTCTGACTCTCCCCCGAGGGTCTCATATTACGTAGTGGTATGCAATTCAATGCATTTCTCTGGGTCAAAAAAAAAAAAAAAAAAAGGTTAGGTTAGGTTAGGTTAGGTTAGGTTAGGTTAGGTTAGGTTAGGTTTTTTTTTTTTTTTTTTTTTTTTTTTTTCGCTACCTCCAACGGAATCGGAGCCTATGTTAACATTTTTAAATTTGACGCTTTCATTCTAGTTCTCGCATGTATTCTTCTCGTACTTTCATTCTTCATACTGGATCTTTCTTTTATACATCAGCTTTCTCTCTGAGGTCGGGACAGACCATCTAGCCTCTGTTTGCTACTATCTATCTACTTCTTTATTTATTTTATGTATAAAGGGTGGGGTTTAATGACATTGCACAATTTTCCTTTATTTGTCATTTTTACATTTCTACGTTTTCCTTACATACTACATTTTTATTTTTACATATTGTTACTTATTCTATTTTGCATTACATTTATAGTTAATCTATGTATTCTTATGTCTATATATTTTAACAATATATTATAAAGATACTTTTGCTTAAGCTGTCTTATTTCTATTTCTTACAATATCCACAATTTTTCTACAATATGTTAAAAACAAATTTCTCTTTTCCTTATTATTTATTATGCTGTAGAGTGTTTCCCTTTCTAATTGTATGTCAATTGTTTGTTCTAAATTATACCTACGGTACTCAAAGACAGGGCATTCGAGAATAAGATGCTCAATGGACTCGTTTGTCTCAGGTTCGCACGCGCATGATGGACTCTCCTTACACTTGAAACGATTCAAGTATGAGGAGAACCCACCATGCCCAGTGAAAAGTTGTGTCATTGTGCTGTCCATTTTCAGCTTTCTGACCGTTCTGTACGCAGCAACAGCGTCCGGAAAGAAGATCTTTGTGACCGATGCAGTTTCCTCTTCCTGGTATCTTTCTCCCCAAACGCGAAGGGTCTTTTCCCGAATGGTGCGTTTCGCGTGTGAAACAGGACATCGGTCGTAATCCGGTTTCTTTTTTGACTTCAGAGCAGCCTCTTTGGCAAGGTAGTCTGCTCTCTCGTTTCCCTCTAGCCCAATATGTGCTTTGATCCAGAACAAGGATACTTCCTTGTTCTGGAGTTTGCATCCCCGAAGGTTTTCACGTGTTTTCACTGCTAGAGGGTGAGGAGAGTTGAGGTTCGTCACTGTCTCCAAGGCCGCTCTGGAGTCACTGTATATACCGAGCGTGGTCTCGTTCCGCTGTAATGCGATCTCTGTCGCTTTACATAGGGCTAGAAGTTCGGCCTGGTATACGGTACAATACGGCGACAGTACAAGTTTGTGGGCTTTGGTCTCTGCGGCATTTTTCCAAACGGACACTGCCGCTCCGACCTTGCCCTCGATCTTGCTGCCGTCTGTGAATAGGCGCGCTGCATAGTTGCTATGCCTTGAGTACTGTTCTTCATCCGCCAGTCTGCCGAATTCCAGCCCTACCTGGTTCGCGGGATGTGGGGCTCGTATCTTCCGTGTCATCTTCTCCATTTCTATACCTTTCAACTCTTGTGTGGGTGCTCCCTTCTTGGCCTCATATAGAGAGGCCACCTCACGAACTCGGAGGTCGAGAGGGAGTAAACCTGTGAGAAGTAGAGCGGAGTTTAGTGACACGGTCCGATACGCCTTACACATTTTCTGAGCGAAGCCTCTTTGGACCACGCTCAGTTGCTTCCGGATCCCCAACTTATTTGCCGCTGGTGCCCACGCTGCTGCTGCGTACAGGATGATTGGCTCCACCGCTGCCACGTAGATAGTCCTAATGATTTCTGGGTTTATACCCCAGATTACTCGAGCGGCTCTGCAGAGCATCTTGTAAATACCAATGGCCTTTCTACAGGTATTCGAGACGTGGCTGTTGAAGGTCAGTTTTGCGTCTATGGTTAGCCCGAGGATCTTCACTTCGTTTACCATTTCGATGCTGACGCCCCCCATGCTCAGGCGTGGCGTGTCGTACTTCAGCTTGTTTGTTATCACCATTGCATTGGTCTTGTGTGGTGCAAACCTAAGCTTATTCTCGACACCCCACTCCCGGGTTAGGTTAGGTTAGGTTTTTTTTTTTTTTTTTTTTTGCGCGGGAGGAGGAAATCCTCATTGGATACTGCCAGGCCGGTCCTGACAGCATGCCCGACTCTAGTGGAGGTGTCACCCACCATATTACAGATGGGTGCCACCTCCACTAGCCTACGGACTAAAACCTCCTCCCTGTAGAGTGTACTGTTTCAGAAGCGCGGCGCTAACGGTTTACACGTTGCTTCTGGGTGTGTATACATGTGTGTGTGTATATGATATGATGAGTTAATGTACAGTGTTGTTAGTGTGTCGTGAAGTGTACCTAACGGTGTGAAGGGCAATTTGGCGCACATATTACGCCCACTCGCCCCCCACTACATATAACATTATATATATATTAATTAAGGATTTATTTACAGTAAATCAACATAAAAATTTACAGATCGCATGTCCATCCGCGGGGCGACCAGAACCCAAAAAAGATTTGGTCGCCCCGCGCATGGACCGATTAGCACAGTTGTTAAGAAATATGAGGTTAAAAGGAATAGAGAATAAAAGAAAAGAATAAAAGGAATGCCTTAAAGATAGAAACTTAAACTAATATTCACAAAATATTTACAGAATTTATATATATATATATATATATATTTTTTTTTTTTTTTTTTTTTTTTTTTTTTTTTTTTTTTTTTTTTTTTTTTTTTTTTTTTTTTTTTTTTTTTTTTTTTTTTTTTTTTTTTTTTTTTTTTTTTTACAGAGCTTAATGTAGTCCTAAAAATAAAGAAACTTACACTTATATGTACATAATATGTACAGAACTTAAAGTAGTCTTAAAATTAAAAACTTACACTAATACAGAATATATACATAATATTTATTTATCTTTCAGACAGACACAATGTAGATGGTGGGAATGATAACTATTGATTTCATTGTCTATGTAATGTTGATATTGTTGAAACTTATTAGATGTTTGACGACGATAGATTTATGTACCGTTAAAATGTTTTAAATTTTTTATTATATGTTTAAGCAGGCTGTGGAAACTGTTTGTAGAAGACTCCTTCTCGAGAAAGCTGTGGATATCATGTGGGTTTAAGTTCATGTTTTGACAGGTTTGTATATGATTAAGCCTTCTAGAGGCAAATCGTGGACATTCATACAAAAGGTGTATTAAAGTTTGTTTAATTTGATAATTTGAGCGTTTGAGTCACAGGGGCAGTGATCGTCAGGTGTAATACCGAATCTGTGTAGGTATTCCTTATGGTGTCCGTGGTTGCTAAGATATTGTGTTGTATGGAAGTTTGGTGGGTGCTGGTTTATATATTGTATTAGGTCATCATATGTGGGGAAAATATTTTTAGTGTAGTGGCAATTATTAGGGTTGTCATATAATTCTTTAGCTGCCTCGTGAAGTCGGTTTTTATTATATTGTTTGATATGGCTGATTGGGATGTGATTAAAGATTGGAGCTTTGTGTAGGTTTGCTGCTGCTTTGGCCGCCTGATCTGCCATTTCATTCCCAAGGATACCGCAGTGGGCTTTGGTCCAGAAAAATAGGGTTTTAATTCGGTCCTCATGAGTGTGTATTAAGTGGTGGATTTGTACTACTAAGCAGTTATAGCTGTTAGTATTGGAGATTTCCATTAATCCAGACATGCTGTCTGAGAATATGAGAAGTTTATCAATTTGGTTTATGTTGCTGTAGGCGTATGTTAGGCATTCTTGGATAGCAAGCAATTCTGATTGAAAAACGGAGCAGCAGTCGTGCAGCTTGAATTTCTTTGTTACAGTTTTACCATTTGGTTTTTGTAATACGAAAGCCGCTCCGACTCTATCGTCGTGTCGGCTTCCGTCTGTGTACGCAAGCAGAGCATTTGAGTGTTCCGGTAAAGTAATTATTTTTTCAAGTTCAGTAGGGTTATTAATTTCAATATATGTTATGGATCTTCTGTGAGCAGGGTGTAGAAGAGCGGATGGCAGTGCCGGTTTTTCGATTGGTAAGTCATGTGGGAGGTAAGACGCATGTTTGAGACGGCGTGTGTTCTCTATGTCAGCCACACTTTTTATTTTTGCCGGTAAAGGTATTAATTTCGCTAGGGTGATAGAAAGAGCTGTGCTTAGTGTTTTAAATCCGTGAACTATTTTAATTGCAAACAGACGTTGTAGTGAGAGAAGTTTGTTGTTTATGTATTTGTATTGCAGTGATCTGACCCATACGGACGACGCGTAAGTTATGATGGGTTCTATTACCTGTAAGTAGATTGTTCTGACGTTCTCGGCGTGTACCCCCCAAGTCGGTCTAATGAAATTTCGAAGTTTGTAATACAGTTTTTGGGCTTTTCCCATAACATACATGACGTGTTTTATGAAGTTTAGTTTTTTATCTATTATAACACCCAGATATTTAATTTCATTACTGAACGGGACGGGACTACCGTGAGAAGTAATTTGGGATTTGCTAGACTTATTAGAAAAGGCTATTGCTTGTGTTTTTTCCCGTCCGAATTCCAATTTAACGCTTATACCCCAGTTGTTTATGCGTGTGATAGCTTCGTTGGTAGACTCTTCTAGATCTTTAGTTGTTTTTGAATGGCATATAAGGAGAACATCGTCAGCGTATGCTTGCAGGTGGCAGCCAGGGGGCATAGTCAATTCCAGGAGTTCGTCCAGAACAAGGTTCCAGAGAATCGGTCCGACGACTGATCCCTGGATGCATCCTTTGGTCATTGATTTTTGGGAGAAGTGGTCTGCAAATGCGATCTGAACTACCCGATCAGTCACGTAGCTCTGTAGTATCTCATAAATATTTTTGGGACAGTTTATGTGTCTGAGCCTCCGAAATATTGCCGGCCACCAGGCGTTATCGAATGCGGCTTTAATGTCAAGGGATACTGCTATCGTTTGTTCTCCCGCTCTCTTGGCGTTTTCGACAACATCAAGAGCATCCCGAATAGCTGTGGTTGTTGTGCTCTGTAGTCGAAAACCATACTGTTTGTAAACAATCTTGCCTTGGTGGTGCATAAAATGTGTGAGTCGGTTAATTATAAGTTTTTCTAGCAGTTTTCCGAACACTTTCACTAGTCCTATTGGTCGGTATGAAGATGCCTTACTATAGTCCTCTTTATTGGGTTTGGGAATGATTTTGGTTGTAGTTTGTTTCCAATAATCGGGGAAATAATGCAGTTGTAGGCAACGATTCATAATGTGGGTGATTGTGTCAGGAAAGATTTTACAGACTTGGAGGCAGATATCAGCGGTTAAATGATCACTCCCAGGAGCTTTCTTGTGGCTGATGGTGTTAAGCGTTTCCAGGACTTCTGTGGTCGTAAAGGGTGGTTCGTCCGTTTGATTGGGTAAGTTGTTAATTTGTGATCTAATATTACTTTGTTCACCATTATCACTACTTGGATTGTCGTCTGGGTAAAATATTTTGAGAAGTGCTTCCGCCGTGTCTCTACTGCTGGTGGTGTAACTGCCGTCAGGAAGTTGAAGGGTTGCAGGGGGCTGCGCTATGGGACGCGTACGTAAGATTCGGTTGGTAACAGCCCAAACATCCTCCTTTCCCTGTCTCTCACAAAAGGCACGGAAGGCATCAGTGGACGCGGCACAACAGGCGTCTGAGTATTTCTTGCGCAGCTCATCCTTTTCTTTAACGATGTCTTCGATTGGGAGTTTTTGTTTGATTGCCTTGCGTAACCTGTGATGGTTTTTGATCACCTGGGCCTTCTGCTTATCCAAGTCGTCGTTCCACCATGGTGGGCTCTTCGGGGGTCCTTTCGAACGTGGTAACAGATCGTCGCACATCCTCTGAACGTCAGCTGTTAGGAAGGTGATAACAAAATCTAGCTGTTCTTCGGAGCTTGAATCTATGTATTCTAGTTCGGGAAGTTTACCGGACAGTGTGTCTCGTATGTCATCCAGGAGGTGGTCCCATTTAATGTTAGTGGTGTCATAACGAAAGGTCGATAATTTGGCGGTTTTGGTAAAAGATGCAGACTTATTAGGTGAGGTAACGATGTTGAAAGTTATAGCATTATGGTCTGAGGATGGGCAGATACTGACATCGACTTTCCAATTTTCTATTCTAATTCGATCTCTGCCGCGATGATACTGTTTGCAGATTGCTGTGATATCCACAATAGAGCATCGGTACTTTCCGTGAGTAACAGTTTCAAAGGTGGGAGACGAACCTTGGTTGCAAATCTCTAGATCATGGTTTATAATGAGATTACCAATTTGGTCACCTCTAGTGTTGTTCTGAGGACATCCCCACATTTTATTCCACCCGTTGAAGTCGCCCCCAATTATATGAGTTGAACCGGCGGTGTCCTGCAAAAAGGTTTCGAGCATCCTGATTGTGTTTCCGGGATCTCGTCGAGGCTCCACATATGCTGAGATGAGATACACTTTCTTGCCAGATTTTTCCGTGAGTTGTATAATGCAGAGATTTGGACTGGAATACTTGGCATATCCTAGTGTGCTAACAGATCGATCTCTGACCAAAATTGCTGCCTTAGTAGGTCTGTCTGGTAGGGGAAATTGGTAAATCTTGAACCCGGGTATAGGCTTTATCATTCCACTGTTGTTTGGTGTGTATGGCTCCGATACGAATACAAAGTCGTATCTCTCATTTTTACTCAGGAAGGTTATTACTTCCTGGTTGGCGTTTCTACCGTGTCCCATATTAATTTGTAAGCAGTTTAATGCGTTTTTGTTAGTATTGGTGTTCTTGTTTGTGTTGTTAATATCCATAATTTATACGGGATTTAATTTTGGTTTGCATTGTGACTTTTCGGGGACATTCGGTAGAGGTGGCACTATGTTTAATATTCACCTTCTCTGAGCCGTATTTGAATGAGCAGCAGTTGTAGCACTTTAGCTTGGATAAGTTGTCGCGGTCGGGGCAGTTTTTATATTCGTGCTCCTCGGAGCAGTGCGAGCAGATGGGAGTTTTATTGCAGTACTTTCTTGTGTGGCCGTACTGCAAACAGGTGAAGCATTGCAGTAGGGGGACATATTCGCATGCATGTACCTTTTGGTGGTCAATGTTGATTTTTATTTGAGAAGTTATTGCCTTGAACACTTGTGGAGTGGTGATAAAAACTGCATTATACAGATTAGCATTACGATTGCCTCTCTTAAATCTGAAAGTCAGGTCATCGGTGTTCTTGACCTCTCTATTGATAAGCTCGTTTTGCCTAACAATGATCTGGCTGAGCTGTTCTACTGGCATATCCTCAGATATACCCTTCAATACCACCATGGGCTTGAGTGTTTTGGATTCCTCTGCGGACACAGAAGCATTGCAGCTATTGGTCTTCTTAAGTGCGGCGTCTCTCTGCTCCACGTTGTCGAATTCGACTCGAACCTTATTGTTTGACACGAACTTGGTGGCAGCTGGCGCAAAGTTTGTATCTCTGAAGGAGACGTTTTTCCTCCACGCTTGCAGCGTCTCCGCGGGAGTTTTCACAGACTCTTTAGGGGTGATGATAATTGCTGGCTTGTTGGTGACAGTATGGTGTGGAGCAGGAGCGGAGGCTACGGCGGCGGCAAAAGATATATTTCCTGGAGCTCTGTTGAGATTGTGGAAGTTTGGAAGAGTGAGTGGAGAGAGCTTTTGAATTTCCTCCCTTATAGTGGTTTTTATGACCTCGATTGTAGGGTTGTTCGTGCAAGACTCCTGCTCGGGCTCGGGATCCGTTTGCGTAGAGCATGTTCTTACGCTTGTCTGGGTGGCCGTTCTAGTCGGGGTCTGTTGCGTCCATGTGTCCACCGCGTGAACACCGACTGTCTCGATTTCTTGCATATATAGGTCAGTGGCCTCGTATATACGGCTCACGCACATGTCGATATCTCGCCTGTCGTCGCGTGTGACGCTATGGTGAATGTGGAGTTGTTTACTTATGATGTCCAGATTCCGCCTAATCGTATTAAAAAGCCTGTCCGAGCGGCTACATCTCCCTGTGGTTCGCGGCGTTTCCTGGCTCATCCACAACCGGTCCATTGAGGAAGCGCCTGATAGATCGAAGGAGTCTGGCGCCGCTTCATCCTGTGTAAGCGGCAGCAAGGGGCCATTCTTTTTGTTCTTTCCGGCCTCCTCCAAGTGCGTCATAGTGTAAGTAACATCCAAAGAAGGTGGTTTTGCAGCAGGGGGTCTTGTTTGGGGCACATCTGAATCGAAACTTTGCAGCAAGACCATAGGCTCTGACGCCTTCTGAGATAGCTTTCTGGTTGCCAGCCTCGTTTTTGCCTTTCCCGGTGAGCCCGGGGCTGAGGATGGAGGCGTTCGTGGTATCCCGGAGGGTTTTTGAAACATATTTTATGTGTGCTTGATTTTTGTAGGCTAATAAAAAAAAAAGTAAGTAAAATAAGGCGGCAGAGTTCGCCGAATTTGAGAGGGAGGCGGACAAGGATTCGGCATACTTGTTGGATCCCACTGACCGCACGCTGCGCGCTGACCGGGGACGAAGGACCCCGCCAAGAGACAGGAGCCCAGTGCTGGGTGGACCCTGCGAAGCGGCTGAGGACTGCACTGAAGCTCTGCAGAGGTGTGCCAAGGCCGTTTTAGCAGAAGTTAAGAAGTCGAGCAACCTCAAGGGAGACGTGCAAGGCCGTATGCAGGAGGCCTGCCTCGAGATCCTTGAGGTTGCCGACCTCATGAGGACCTCTACGGAAGCAGACGAAATCCGCAAGTTAAAAGAGGATAACCGAAGGATGAGGAAACATATTGCGGACTTGCAAATTGAGGCCAAAGCGCTCCAGACTGCCTTCTCCGAACGGGAGGTGCGGCCCAAGGCACCGAGGGAAAAAGTCGCCCAGGACATGAACCTGGCGGACCTCGTCGAGGACCTAAAGAGGGACCTGTTCGTGTCGCTGGGCGACATGATCAATGTCCGCATCGGTGAGTTGGAGCGCAGACTCCCGGCGTGTCGCACAACCTGCGACATCCTGCGGCGCTCGGTTGAACTAACATAACCAAACCCGACCGAGTTGGACGATAAGTCGATAAAGTGGTCTGACTGAGTTCCGCTAGATGTCGTTATACTCTGAACTGCTTACCGATGGTAAAGCAGGAGAGCTGGGGCGACGCCATTGGCTGATCGCTTCCATTTTGTACATTAGAATAAGAAACATGTATGTCGTGCAATTATCCTATAATAAAAGTAATTAGTATTTTTAAATACAATCTTTTTACTTGTTACACACCGTAACATGTTGGTGACCCCGAGAAAACCACGTCTCGACGATACTCGATAAACGTGGAGCAACAAGCAACCGGCGGAAGACTCGTCCGGCAAGGCAACCAACGAGTGTGACCGTGTGGCGGTCGCGAAGCCGAAGCACGACATCGATATTGCGACGACTACCAATTTCAAGTTTCAACAAGCGCTCCACGTCACGACGATACTCGGATTAACGTGGGGCCACAAGAAAACGGCAACTTCGTGTTCGTACGGCAACCAACACCCGGCGAGAACACGAGGCGGACACCAAGGTCATCGAGGTTATCGAGTTCACCTCGATTACTAACCTCACCAAGCACTTCTAGAGTTCGCAGCAAGGCGGGCGTTCTATCAACAAGAAAATCCTGACTTTTTCGAGCAACAAGAAACGCGATCACGAGGTGGTCGGGCATCCGGCGACCACGAGTACCTATACCTAACCTACATCGATACCAAGAATCGGCAATAAAAGCAGGCGGCAGCTGGACAGGCGAGGATAATACCTACAGGCAAGTGGGCTGGCATATTTCCTTTTGACAAATAACTTCAACTTAATTCGTGTATTGGGCATTTTGTTACGAGTACTTATTAACTTAAATCAGAATGGCATCTGACAGCGAGTCTGACGCAACTGTAATCGAACACACCAAGCTGCGCGATTTTATTAAACGACGAGGGACATTTAAAGGGAAACTTACCTTGTTTACCAAATATATTAATGGAATAAAATCAGACTCATTGTCGGCTGACCAAATTGTGGAAATTGAATTACGATTGGAAAAAATTACTTATACCTATAGGGATTATGACAAAATCCAACACCAAATAGAGACATTAAGTACAGATCTAGATGAGCAACTAGAGGAAAGGGAATTTTTTGAAAATGCATACTTTGCCGCTGTGGCAAAGGCTAAAGGTTTTGTTAAAACAGTACAAGAGGCAACCCCGCCGGCAACGCCTCAGAGGATCAATGCACAGTCTTCCAGTGATACAAGTGAGTCTATTAAGTATCCGGAAATTTCTCTACCTACCTTCAATGGTGAAATTACCTCTTGGATCGAATTTAGAGATACGTTCGATGCTCTTATCAACCAATCAGCTCTCAAACCAATTCAAAAGTTTAAGTATCTGCGAGGTTGCTTGCAGAATGGTGCGTTAGAAGTAATTAATGCACTGGATTACTCCGAGGAGAGTTATTCCATTGCATGGCAATTGCTTTGTGAGCGGTTTAACAACCCCAGGCTTCTAGTAAATAACCATCTGCGGGCACTCTTGCATATTGAAACTGTTTGTAGTACACCCTCGGCCCTCAGAAGCATGTCTGACAATATCTCCAAACATCTGAGATCTCTGCGCTCTTTACAAATCAGCACTGATGACTGGGATGTACTACTTATTTTCCTATTGTCCGCTAAGCTAGAAAATAATATCAAAAGAAAATGGGAGGAAAGGATAATCTCGCGTGAAATTCCGACATTACAGGACTTCAAAACTTTCCTGAGAAAGCAAGCTGACATTTTGGAGGCGCTTGGCAGTGCTGCTCCCCAGCTATCCGAAGCCGGAGCACCGCTACCTCGGAAGGCCATGGTAATCACGTCCCCTCCAGTTCACCAAAATAAGGTAAAACCTTTTCATAACCAACGTATTCAATGCCCAAACTGCAAAGCGGGACACTACATTAACCAATGCAAAGATTTCTTGGCCTTGAACCCATTGTCACGCATTCGTGTTGTGAAGCGACACAGTTTATGTATGAACTGTCTAGGTTCCAACCATACCTTCCCTAACTGTCGAGCTACAAACTGCCGCATCTGTAAAGGTAAACACCATACACTTTTACACGTGACACCAATGGCGTCCGAGACGACCACACAATTTCAACCAACAAATAGTAAGACAGAACAAACCTTACCGACCTCGACTCTAAATCTAACCACACAACAGTCAACAGCTACTTCCGCAGTAGTGCAACCGAAACACATTTTTTTGTCAACTGCGCAAGTGAAGGTATTAGATACCTCTAATAATCCCCACATTTTGAGAATCTTATTAGACAGTGGTTCTCAATCAAATTTTATTACGCAACGAGCTGCTCAAATATTAAACCTACCAACTCAAAAAATTAATTTTGATGTACTGGGCTTTAACGAAAGCATGACTACAATAAACCAACAATGTTTTCTGACTCTTATGTCAAAGGATGAGTCATATTCAACCAAATTGTCCTGCTTCATTGTACCAAATATTTGCAATATACCGACTTACCCAACTCAAAATAAAACATTAAATATCCCACAGCGTTATAACCTAGCCGACGAAAACTTTAGCGTGGGAGGAGCTATTGATATAATTGTAGGAGCAGAACATTTTTATCAACTTTTGTGTATAGGCCAACACCACCTAGGAGAGGGTCTCCCATCACTTCAGAGAACCCGTCTAGGATGGGTGGTGTCGGGAGCGGTACAAACCAATTGCGCGCCTCAAAGGGTTAATTGTAATTTTGTGATAAACAGTGACTTGCCGACTCTTTGGGATTCAAAGGATCATCTACCGAAGTTATCAGATGATGATTCTATTTATGCTGAGAAGGTCTTCAATGAGCACACTCGCACGTCTGATGGTAACTTTATGGTAACCTTACCTCTCAAGGAGCCCGCAACGTCACTTGGTGAATCGAGACACATAGCTTTCAAACGATTTAAAACCCTAGAATCAAGGTTTGCGCGCAATCCAAATTTTAAAGAAAAATACGTAGAATTTATGAATGATTACAAGGAAGCTGGACATATGGTTGAGTGTACACCTAATAGAACCTGCAATTATTTGGCGCATCATGCTGTCGTTAACCCTCAAAAAATTACGACCCCTCTTCGAGTAGTAATAGACCCATCTTGTCAAACAACCAGTGGTAAGTCACTAAATGACATTCAGTGCAAGGGCACGGTTACGCAAGACGACTTGATGGACATAATGCTCAGGTTTCGTAAATATAAATTTGTCGTAAATGCAGATATTTCAAAAATGTATCGTATGATTTACGTCAAGCCGTCTCAATGCCACTTGCAATGTGTGTTATGGCGTGACAACCCTACAGAACCACTACTAACATACATGCTAACCACACTCAGTTTTGGTTTAAAATGCGCACCTCACATAGCGACACGATGCTTGTTGCAACTGGCACACGAAAACAACCACCAGTACCCAGAGGCTGCCGCAGCAATAGCCAGCAGTTTTTACATGGATGACTTCATATTTGGCGGAGACAACGAAAAGCAAGTAGCAGAGACAGCAGTTCGTGTACAACGCATACTGGCCAGTGCGCAGTTCAATCTCAGGAAATGGAATTCAAACTCAGGTTACATACTACAAACCGTGAGTACAACCAACACAATTAACACACCACCTACAGCTTTCGGTCAAGACACACAACGGGTTCTTGGGTTAGCTTGGTGTAGTCAGTCTGACAGCTTGATGTACCAAATAAAGGAAAAACCAATACGGAACCCATTAACCAAACGAAGGGTTCTATCATTAGCCTCTGAGATATTCGATATTCTGGGTCTCCTTCAACCAGTATTGGTCATTGCAAAATGTTTTATTTCAAGGATTTGGAAGATGAAATTAGCCTGGGATGAAGCACTCCCAAACGATTTGTCAAATGAATGGATTTCATTTTATAATTCCATACCAATATTAAATTCACTTAGATTACCTAGACACATAATGTTAAGTGTTTCTCATACCATAGAGATCCACGGGTTTGCAGACAGCTCGTTGACAGCCTACGGGGCAGCAATTTACATACGCTCCATAGATAAAGCAGGAACGATTTCCACTCGCTTGCTTTGCGCAAAAACACGTGTAGCTCGTGACGAGACTATTCCTAGGTTAGAGTTAAGAGCTGCATTATTACTAACAAACCTACATAATAAGGTAATAAATGCATTGAACTGTACATTCACAGCAAAGTATTTTTGGTCAGATTCAAACGTTACTCTGGCCTGGATAAAATCTCAGCAACTCCACAAACTTAACTGTTTTGTTAAAAATCAAGTAACCAAAATAAGGGAATCAACCCTGATAACCGATTGGCACTGGGTCGCGTCCAAGGACAACCCATCTGACGTCCTAACCAAGGGACTTCTTCCTCATAAAATGTTTGACTGTACCAAGTGGTGGGAAGGACCGGCCTGGCTAAGTAAGCCGGCTTCTGAATGGCCTTCTAACCAAGTTGCTGACATTGCTCCTTCCCAGTGTAATGTGTGCACTAACAAAAACACAAATGACGTTTCAAACGAACTCATGACTAACCTATTTAACAAATGGTCAAACGTCAAAAGGCTAATAAATTGCTTTGCGTTTATTCTAAGATTTATTCACAATTGCAAAAATAATAATAACCGAATAACAGGTCCGTTAACAGTCAACGAGATGACTGTTTCCCTAAATAAATTAATTAAATTCGCCCAGATTGAATCCTACCCAGATGAATACAACTTGTTAATTAACAATAAACAAATACCTAATTCATCAAGCTTAATAAATTTGAACCCCTTCATAGAAGATCAGCTCATGAAGGTGGGAGGTCGCTTAGCCCTTTCACAGTACTCACACTCTAAAAAACACCCCACAATCTTACCCCACAATCATAGTCTCTCTAAACTCATCATGCTCAATGAACATGTAAAACTCAAGCATGCAGGGCCGCAGCTTCTTCTCTCATCTGTACGTGAAAGACATTGGCCGATCAAAGGTAAAACTTTAGCTAACAAAATAGTTCATAAATGTCTGACATGTTTCCGGGCCAAGCCAAAAATACCTACTCCCATAATGGGAAATCTACCTACCAATAGAGTAACACCAGCCCTGCCCTTTGCAAACTCGACAAGCATTGACTACGGTGGTCCATATACCATCAGAGACAGGAGGGGACGAGGTTACAAAACTTCAAAATGTTACATTGCTATGTTTGTCTGTAGTGTGACTAAGGCCGTTCACATTGAACTGGTCACCAGTCTGGAGACCTCAGCATTTTTATCAACCTTAAGACGTTTTGTTGCAAGACGTGGTATACCAAAGGAAATACTCTCCGATAATGCATCAACATATCACTGCGCAAATAAAGAATTAATAGAACTGTATACGTTTTTCAAAGATAGTAAAAATGTTAACGAACTTTCAACCTTATGTGCAAATGAAGGAATACAATGGAAATTCTTCCCACCATACGCTCCTCATATGGCAGGTCTACATGAAGCTGCTATTAAAAGTTGTAAATTACACTTAAAGAAAGTACTGGGTAACGCTTTATTAACGTATGAAGAATTTTCCACTGTATTAACCCAAATTGAAGGAATCTTAAATTCCAGACCCCTATGCCCAATACCGAGTTCTGATAACGATGAAATCACTTGCTTAACGCCAGCTCATTTCCTGTTAGGTAGGACCCCAACCTCATTGCCTGATTACAGCTATGACACCATACCGGTCAACAGACTCACTCTGTACCAGCAGTTACAGCAGTTGCAACAAGACTTCTGGCGGCGCTGGTCGAGAGACTATATCTCCCTACTTCAGGAGCGAATGAAATGGAGAAGCAGCAAGGGTCCATCACTAAAAACCGGCATGGTGGTGCTGGTGCGCGAGGAGCGGCTGCCGCCCTATCTATGGCGTCTGGGGCGCGTCGTCGGCTGCAGTCCAGGGCGAGACGGAGTCGTCAGGGTCGTCGAACTCAAGACCAATCGAGGCGTTATCAAACGCTCATTCAACAACGTGTGTCCTCTACCCATCGATTAATAATGTTATCAATTATGTTAATTCATTTATTCTTAATTCAATTAAGTTTTAGTATAAGATAAGGTTACCTACATACTCCTTAATTATCCTTGTAAATGCGAAAATAAAATCCCTACTGTTACTAGTTTCATTATAAGGTATTAAACAGAACCAAGTTATCTAGTCTTCAACTTTACTTATTAATCTTGTCTTAATACCTAACTTACCTAACTTTAAATGTTTCATAAAAGTAAAGGTTCTGTGTAATACTAAACTTTAAACAAAATGTCATTGAGCTGTTATTACTATAATGATAACTCAATGACAGATTGAAGAAGGTCGTTAACCAATCTAATTGACAACCTATATAGATAACCGAATTAATATAATAGATTGGTGAACGAACTTCTTAGACACTTGCGCTGCCAAGTGTTCTGGGTGTTTCATTTCCATCTCGAATTATTATAATAATTAGATGGAAGTGAAACAGTCCGGAATAACTGCTAGCGCCAGTGTTGCTTACAGTGCCATCGCCACATGGTGATAGCGCCACCCCGTGGAATTGGCTCGAACCAATTGCCAATCGATGATTGCGTTGGTTCCTGTCACGGCCATTGGGTGGCGCTGCCATCCAAATAGTTCCCTGGTGGAGCATGTCGCACAACCTGCGACATCCTGCGGCGCTCGGTTGAACTAACATAACCAAACCCGACCGAGTTGGACGATAAGTCGATAAAGTGGTCTGACTGAGTTCCGCTAGATGTCGTTATACTCTGAACTGCTTACCGATGGTAAAGCAGGAGAGCTGGGGCGACGCCATTGGCTGATCGCTTCCATTTTGTACATTAGAATAAGAAACATGTATGTCGTGCAATTATCCTATAATAAAAGTAATTAGTATTTTTAAATACAATCTTTTTACTTGTTACACACCGTAACACGGCGGAGCCCATCCTCCGTCCTCCACTGGCGGGAGACAAAAAGGCTGCGGCTGCTGCTGCTGCTGCTGCAGCTGCTGCTGCTGCGGCCGTCACTGCGGATCCCCCCGTAGCAAGCAGCCGAACCACGAAGGGCTCAAAGGAACTACGTGTGGCGAAGCCCCAACAGGCTCCGGTACCGGCACCACGAGTGGCTCCGGTCAAATCTCTGCCGCCGCGTTCGGCCGGGAAGAACCCGGGAGCACCGGCGAAAGAGGTGGCCCAGCACCAGCCCCAGGCCCAGCCCGTCATCCCTGCCCCAAATACATGGTCGCAGGTGGTGAGAAAGGGGAAGAAGAAGCCCAACTCATCCCAGGCGACGGTCACCCCGAAGGTGTCTCCTGCTCCACCTCCAAAGCCGAAGGTGTTCACCGCTCCCAATTCCGCTGCGGTGGTGGTGACCCTCAAGGAAGGGGCGAAGACTGATTACAGAACAGTGATGGGGAAGGTCACCACCATCAAATTGGCGGAGCTGGGCCTAGAGAGCGTGAAGGTTAGGAGCACGGCGGCCGGTGCTCGCCTCATTGAAGTCCCAGGAGCGGACAATGGGGCAACGGCCGACAACCTGGCCGAGAAGCTGAGGAGCCTTGTCGGTGACGTGGCTGACGTCCACCGGCCATACAAGACGGCGGACATCCGAATCTCTGGATTCGACGAGACAGTGTCCCCGGAAGCCGTCCAGTCGGCGATTGCGGAAAAGGGGGCCTGCTCGCCGAGTCAGATTCGGATGGGGAGGATCCGCCTGGCGCCCAATCAGACTGGCTCAGTCATCGCCGTGTGCCCGGTAACGGCGGCCAACGCTGTGGTGGCTGCTGGGCGGCTCCTGGTTGGGTGGACGTCGGCCCGAGTGGAGGCCCTGGACCCTCTGCCGATGAGGTGCTACAGGTGCATGGGCACTGGCCACACTCGTGCACTCTGTCCCTCACCGGTGGACAGGAGCGGTCTGTGCTACCGTTGCGGGAAAGCGGGCCACACTACACAAGAGTGTGAGGCGGAAAAGGCATGGTGCGCCGTGTGCCACCATGCTAAGCTGCCGGCCGGACATGTGATGGGGGGACCCTCGTGCACCCCCCCACACACAAGGGGAAAAATGGCCACCGCCAGGTTCCAGGCAGCTGGAAAACCCCAGACTGCCCCGCCGAAAGATACCCTGCGGTCAAATGGTGAGGGACAAAGTATGGATCACTGATGCCAGCACAACCACTACCAACACAGTGGGAAGTGGTACAGTGCAACCTTAACCACTCCGCCCGAGCTCAAGATTTACTCTTGCAGCACATGGCGGAGTGGGGCATCAGTGTTGCCATCATAGCGGAACCGTACTTTGTTCCTCCCCAGCCCAACTGGGTCGGGGACACAGACGGGCTGGTGGCAATGGTGGCCCCACCCATGGGGGACCACCCCCTTCTTGCCAAAACCGAGGGCGGCTCCGGCTACGCAGCGGCCAAATGGGGAGACACGGTACTCGTGGCAGTGTACTTCTCCCCCAACAGGCCGCTGGCGGATTTCGAGCGCTACCTCGGTAGGCTTACAGGGGTGGTCGCAAGAGCGGCGCCGTCAC
This sequence comes from Apotomis betuletana, assembly GCA_932273695.1. Lineage (NCBI taxonomy): Eukaryota > Metazoa > Arthropoda > Insecta > Lepidoptera > Tortricidae > Apotomis > Apotomis betuletana. Next base: position 83,578 of record OW026318.1, on the reverse strand, counting down.
CAGTGGTGTTGTTGGGGGACCTCAACGCCAAGTGCAGGGCGTGGGGTTCCCCGGCCACAGACCCTAGGGGCCAGGCCCTATGGGAGTGGATGGTGCGGTCCGGATTGGTGGTGGTGAACCGGGGAACGGAGCACACCTGTGTCCGCCGGCAGGGGGGGTCTATAGTGGACATCACTTTCGCCTCCCCTGCGATTGCGGACAGGACGTCCGACTGGCGGGTCCTGGTGGACACGGAGACCCTCTCCGACCACAGGTACATTCGGATGAGGGTCTCCAAGTCGTTGGCGGCTATTGCGCAGGGCCCTGCAGTGCCAGTGGGACGTGCTCAGTTCCCCAGGTGGAGCCTCGCCACCCTTGACCGGGACATGGCAGAGGAGACGGCGATGATCGAGGTGTGGCGGGCACCTCCACCGGACCGGGCCACCGACGTAGAGGAGAGGGCCGTAGCTTTCCGGGCGTCGCTCACTACGGTGTGCGACGCCGCAATGCGTAGGGTGGGACGGCCGCCTGCTAAAACCCGGGTGTACTGGTGGACGGGGGAGGTTGCGGCCCTCCGTCTCACCTGTAACACGGCCAGACGGGCCTACACTCGGTGCAGGCGGCGCCGGAACCATACGGTGGCAGAAGAGGAGCTCCTTCATGGAGACCTCCGGCGGGCGAAGGAGGCGCTGTCGACGGCCATCGCTAAGGCCAAAGACTCAGCCTACGAGGAGTTCCTGGCGACGTTGGACAGGGATCCATGGGGGCGTCCATACAAGGTGGTACGCAACAAAATGCGCCACGCCCCCGGCTTGGATTCCCTGGAGCCGGAACTCCTCGGCAGGGTGGTTGAGGGCCTTTTCCCGGCAGCGCCGGACTTTGTCCCGCCCTGCATGGTGGCCCCCGCAGAGGAGCCACTGGAACCGGAAGCGGTCCCTCCAGTGACGGACGGCGAGCTGGGGTTTGCCATCCACCGGCTGCGGGGCTGTAAAAAGGCCCCTGGCCCGGACGGCGTACCTGGCCGCATCTTGCCGGTGGCACTAATGCACCTCGGAGACCGCCTAAAAGACCTTTACGACGATTGTCTGGAGGCAGGGCGGTTTCCGAGATGCTGGAAGGAGGGGAGGCTGTGCCTCCTCCGTAAAGATAATCGGCCGGCGGACTCCCCTTCGGGGTGGAGGCCCATTGTTCTGTTGGACGAATCCGGGAAGATGTTCGAGCGCATCATCGCTTCCCGGATCGTCCGACATCTTGAGAACACAGGGCCAAACGTGTCGGACCGCCAGTTCGGTTTTCGAACTGGGCGGTCGACCATGGACGCGCTTGGCGCCCTACGGGCGTTCTGCGATTATGCTGCGGGGCGGGGGGAGGGAGTAGTGGCGGTGTCTCTCGACATCGCCAACGCGTTCGGCTCCCTCCCGTATACCGTGATACTAGAGGCACTCCGCTATCATGGAGTGCCTCGGTACCTCAGGCGGACCATAGAGCACTACCTCTCGCAGAGGGTAGTGCTCTATGAGGCACAAAACGGGCGGCGCCATGAAAGGGCGATGACATGCGGAGTCCCCCAGGGCTCCGTGCTAGGACCCCTCCTCTGGAACGTAGGATTTGATTGGGCGATCAGAGGGGTCCTGCTCCCCCGGATGACCGTCATCTGCTATGCAGATGACACGATGGTGGCCATCCGGGGTACGGAGCTAGAGGAGGCCCTGCGGAGGGCAGCGGTCGCGGCGGACCTCATGGTCCACCGCATTGGCCTGCTGGGGCTGAGGGTGGCGCTGCCCAAAACTGACGCCATCGTCTTTGGGGGTAGGGGCTGGCGAGTGCCAGCTGCGGCTGCTCTACCGGTGGCCGGAGAGGCGGTCCAGGTGAAGGCCCATATTAAATATCTGGGCATCCACCTGGACCGCAAATGGGACTTCGGGGAGCATTTCCGCCAAATGGCTCCCCGAATAGTGGCGGCAGCGTCAGCCCTAGGCAGGCTACTGCCTAACGTGGGGGGGCCAAGCATGGCGTGCCGCCGCCTGTATGCGGGGGTGGCCCGAAGCATGGCCCTGTATGGTGCGCCGATCTGGGCGGATCGGCTCAGTGCCACCAACAGGGCCCGCCTGCGGGCCCCACAGAGAGTGGTCGCCACCCGGATCATCCGGGGTTATTGCACGGTGTCGTGGGCGGCGGCGTGCGCCTTAGCGAGCACTACGCCCTGGGAATTGGATGCCCAGGTGCTCGCAGAGGCGCACAGGGAGCGGGTGAGGCGCAGGGCGCTCAACGAGTTCCCCGCTCCCGAGGAATTAAGGGAGGAGCGCCGCCAGGCGCAACGCCGTGCAAGGGAGAGGTGGAGAGAGGACCTGGAGGGGTCCCCCTATGGAGTCCGCACCATAGGGGCACTCCTCCCGTCATTCTCCGAATGGCTGGAGAGGGCGCACGGCCACATTGGGTTCCGGCTGGCGCAGGTACTGACCGGACACGGGTGCTTCGGTCACTACCTGCACCGAATTGGGAGGGAGGCCAGCCCAATGTGCCACGAGTGCGGCGACTTGGACGACACCGCCCAGCACACCCTGGAGGTGTGCAGTCGCTGGGACGGTGAGCGCCGCACTCTGGTGCGCGCTCTCGGAGTGGGGGATCTCTCGCTCCACAGCGTCGTGGCGGCTATGCTGGGGAGCGAGAGATCGTGGGAGGCGGTGGCCTCCTTCTGTGAGTCAATTATCACACAGAAGGAGGCCTCGGAGCGGGAGCGCGAAGAAAGGGCAGATGCGCTCCCGTTCCGGCGTAGACGTTTGGGGCGGAGGCGGGCACGGTACGCTGCTCGCCAAAACCCCTAGTGGAGTCCGTGGGTGAGGGGCCCACGACATAGACTCCACACGTCTGGGGGAGGGATCGTAGCGTTTTCCGATCCCTCCCTCCTTTGGCGCGGGAGCCCTGGCAGCAGCCAGGGCAGCCGGGGGGCGCCGTGGTAGAATGTCCGCGACCCCATAGCGCCCCCACAAACGGCAGTGCGGAGAATCGCCGGTGTGGTTTTAGTGGGTATGCCCCTCCTTATGAGGGGTGAGTCCCACATAACCCCCCACCTTGGCTTCCCTAGCCTCGGGGGGTATGCGTAAAGCATTTCCACACCGTCAAAAAAAAAAAAAAAAAAAAAAAAAAAAAAAAAAAAAAAAAAAAAAAAAAAAAAAAAAAAAGTTAGGTTAGGTTAGGTTAGGTTCCCCCCCGACGTGCTGCCACCTTGCCGTGGTGGGGGGGCTTGCGTGCTCCTGCGATCCCCGAGGCTATACCGGACAGGGCTACCCATACCGGAAAGGCGAGGGGGGAGGAGCCAGACAAAGAGCGGCACAGGAGAAGTGCGCCCAGTTGCGCAATGGGCGAGGAGCTCTCTTCACGTCCTTCTGACTAGCAGAAGGCGTAGGAGATGAGCCGTGAGGAAGAAAACCTCCTTAAAAAATTACCCGTGGTGGAGGAGAGGGCGGCGGCTGGCTCAGGGCAGTCGCCGGCCAACTCGTAACCCGGCCCGTGGGGCCGGCGCGAGGGTTGCCGAGGATTGCAGAGTGCAATTGCCGTCGGCCGAGCCGGAAACCGCAATGTTGTCCCAACGATCCCCAGCCATGGGGTACGGGTGTCATTGCGGACTGGTGGCCTTGCCTTCACTGGCCGGGTCCGCGGGGAGACAACCCCTATAAAAATCCACAACTCCTGGCGTGAGGGTTCTCCGCGTCAGGATGCTCTTCGGAGCGGCTGGAGTGCTTACCAGTCATTAGAGACCAAACCTGCGATACCACCCGCCCTCGCAGTGTATATAGGGCCACTTGGGTATTGGGGATCTCTGCCCAAGTGGAGTTTTAGTTCTCCCCTACTCGTGGGATTAGTACATGGCTTCTTCAAACCCAAAAGGCCCTTTTCAGGGCCAAAACGCAAACGGCTCTTCTCAGAGCCAAAACGACAACCCAGGCGACGTTATCAAGGATACCGATTTGCAACATGAGCAGATGGTTGAGGTGCTAGAGTGCACCGAAACTATTGAGAAGGGAGGGAGGCGGACCGGACTAAGGAGTCAGGGATCGCTCCCAGACATGCGGGTGCTTCTCACCCGTTGCGACGAGGCGCAAAGGTCCCGAGCGCCAACACCGACGAGCAGCGCGATGTCGGAAGACAACGATAGTCTTCTGACTGTGCGGTCGCGCTCGTCATCGCCGCTGGGGCGCCTCTGGCACTCAGGTAGCAAGAGGAGGAAGCTCTCGATGGCGGGATCGGGCAGCGAGGATGAGAGACCGGAGCGGTTAGAAACGAGGCGAGCGAAACCGCGAACCAAAGCGGAGTTCATGAAAAGAACAGCCGCCCAGGCGCAGTACAACGCCGAGCTGCGTGAGACGCTGAAGTTACGGGCGGAGGAGGCGGTAAATAGGATGACGATCGAAACCCGTCACTCCTTGTCAGACGGTGTAACGTCTCGACTGTCAGAAACTTCAGGAGAGGAAATGGAGGCAGTACCTGCGGCTGTGCTCCGTAAGCAAGCAATGGACAGTGTGGCCATTATCGAAATGGTTCAAAAAACGTCTGGCAACCTCAAGGGCGGTCACCAGCGGAAGCTGAAGGATGCTTGTATCGCCATAAAGGATGCCTTCGGCGTCCTGGAGAAGCGCACGTCTTCCGATGAGGTCAAGCACCTAGAAGCGTGCAACGCACGACTGCAGGCGGAACTCGCTGATATTAGGGAGAAACTGGCCCGCCTTGAGGCGGAAGTTAGAGCCGCGCCGAGGGCGCTCTCCCAAGATCAGCAGATTTCGCCCCCTCCGCCTGCGCCTGCGCCTGCGCCTGCGGACCCGCCTTCGGACCGGGCAACACTCGTTGCCATGATGAACGCACGCTTTGAAGCTCTGGAGGTGGAAGGTCGGCTACTGCCCGCCAAGAACTTGCGGCCGCAACTAGCGGCCGACAAGAAGAGAAGAACAACCGGGAAGCAAACCGCACCGCTGCCCGCAAAACCTCCGGTAGTAGTACCACCTACAAAACAGGCGCCTCCAGTAAGCACTGTTGCCCAGACAGGAGGCAAGGGTAGCTCCAGCAAGGGGGACAAGAAAAAGAGGAAGAAAGCGAGCTCCAAGTCTGCTGCAAACACCGCAGCGACGGTCACCAGGGAGCCCCGACCACTGCCGCCAAAGCCTCCAAATGTGAGTCAGCAGTGGAGCACAGTTGTTAGGTCAAGGGCGAAGGACAGGGCTGCTGCACATCCTGCTGTACAGTTGCAGCCGCAGCCTAAGGCGCGTTCTCAAACAAGCAGTCGGAAACTCCGCCCTCCACGGTCAGCAGCGGTGGTGCTGACATTACTACCTGAGGCGGAAGCGAAAGGAGCGACCTACGCCAAAGTGCTCGCCGAGGCCAAGGAAAAGGTGAACCTTGCCGACCTTGGTATCGCAAATCTTCGTTTCCGGCGTGCAGCCACTGGTGCGCGGGTCCTGGAGCTGCCGGGAGCCACCAGTGGCGAAAAAGCCGACAAACTGGCGAAGGAGCTGGGTGAAAAGCTGGGGGAAGGGGTTCGGGTTTCCAGGCCGACAACATGCGCAGAACTGCGTTTGTCCAACCTGGATGACTCTGTAACCCCCGCGGAGGTGGTTGCTGCTGTGGTTCGCGCCGCTGGCAGCTGCACCGAGGACCAGGTCAAAACCGGCGAAATCCGTCTGGATCGTACCGGCCTCGGCACTATATGGGTGCGTTGCCCAGTTATGGCAGCGAAAAAGGTGGCCGACGGCGGCCGTTTCTTGGTAGGGTGGTCCTCGGCTCAGGTAAAGCTACTTGAGCCCAGGAAAATGAGGTGCTTCCGGTGCCTGGAGACCGGCCATGTCATGGCACAATGCCAGTCGCAGACGGACCGCGGTGACCTGTGCTACCGTTGCGGCCAGCCCGGTCACAAGTCGGCACAATGCACGGCTGCGCCTCATTGCGTGCTGTGCCAAACTGCCGAGAGATCGGCTGATCACGTGCTGGGCTCGAAAAAGTGCTCCGCACCACGCCCGAGAAGAACCAGGAATGCTGGCGATGGCCCCCGGGCCTCCTCGCAGCGTTCGCAGCCCGCCTCAACAGTACCTGAGGCTCACAGCGAGGTGGTGGAGGAGATGGTCGAAGGATAATGGCCACTCGCTTTCTCCAGGCGAATATCAACCACTGCGCCCCAGCTCAAGACCTGCTAACTCAAAGCCTGGCGGAGTGGTTGATTGGAGTGGCCATTGTCGCCGAGCCCTATTTCGTCCCTCCCAGGGACAACTGGATCGGGGACCTTGACGGCCTAGCGGCCATTATCACCAGTTCCTCTGCTGGTTCACCGCCGCCGCAAATGGTGCAAAGGGGCCATGGATTTGTCGCTGCGTGGGTGGGCGATATAATGGTGGTTGGAGCGTATTTCTCGCCGAATCGATCTCTTGCTGAATTCGAGCAGTTTTTGGCGGAGATCGCAACCATGATCGGCAGGAGTCGCCCAGGGATGGTACTACTGGCCGGGGATCTCAACGCCAAGAGCACCGCGTGGGGATGTCCGGCTACGGACGCCTGCGGGGCAGAGTTGGAGGAGTGGGCGGTCGCTTCCGGACTGGTTGTCCTCAACCAAGGGTCGACCAACACATGCGTGCGGCAACAGGGTGGCTCCATTGTGGACGTCACGTTCGCCAACGCCGCCCTGGCGCGCTGTGTTCAAGGCTGGGAGGTGCTGGATAGAGTGGAAACATTATCGGACCACCGATATATTCGGTTCGAGGCCTCCACTCTTCCAGCGGACCCGAGTGGCCCAAATCGACCCTTGCGAGGAGATGGCCCACGATGGGCAGTAAAGCGCTTGGATCGGGACCTGTTGGTGGAGGCAGCCTTGGTGCAGGCCTGGCTGCCAGAGTCCGACGACCCGATCGACGTAAACGCGGAGACGGAGAGGATCGGGAGTGCCATGGTGGTGTGCGACGCTGCCATGCCGCGTGTCGGCTCGGTTCCCCCTAGGCGCAGAGTGTACTGGTGGTCCGAGGAACTCGCTGATCTACGCGAGTCTTGCGTGATTGCGAGGCGTGAGTACACTCGCAGCCGGAGGCGGCGAGTGCGGGACGTGCCAGCAGAGGAGCGCCTATATGCCGCATACTCGGACGCGCGTCGGATGCTGCGCGGGGCGATCGGCAGAGCGAAGGACCTAGCGCACAAGGAGATGCTGGAGACTCTTAACCGCGACCCGTGGGGAAGGCCGTACAGGATGGTGAGGCGCAAGCTTCGCCCCTGGGCACCCCCACTCACGCAAAGTCTCCAGCCACAGCTTCTTGAACAGGTGGTCGATGGCCTGTTCCCGGCGAGAGAAGAGCACGTACCTCCACGCATGGAACCCCCTAGGGGGAGAGAGATGGATACGAGCGATGCACCGGAGGTAACGGAGGGTGAACTGGGTGCGGCGGTGCTTCGGCTTCGAGCCAAGAATACTGCCCCTGGTCCCGACGGAGTTCCCGGACGAGCATGGGTTCTTGCCCTGGGCCCGCTGAGGCCGCGCTTGTGCTCGCTGTTCAGCGCATGCCTGACGCAGGGACAGTTTCCTCGTATGTGGAAGTCCGGCAAACTGGTCCTCCTGCACAAAGACGGCCGACCGGCAGATTCACCTTCGGCCTACAGGCCGATAGTGCTGCTGGACGAGGCCAGTAAGCTGTTCGAGCGAGTGGTAGCCGCCCGTCTAAACCGGCATCTGGAGGGGGAGGGTCCAGACCTAAGTGACCACCAGTTTGGATTCCGCCGGGGCAGGTCCACGATCGACGCTATTGCGCGCGTGAGGGCCCTGGCGGATGGAGCTGTGGCCCAGGGAGAGGTGGTACTGGCGGTGTCTCTTGACATCGCCAACGCGTTCAACTCCCTGCCCTGGGCTTGCATCACGGCGGCACTGAGGCGCCACGCTGTGCCTGAGTACCTGCGGAAGACGGTTGAGGATTACCTCACCGATAGAGCCGTCAGGTACCCTACGGCTCACGGGTGGCAGGAGAAAGGGTTGTCGTGCGGTGTTCCACAGGGGTCAGTTCTCGGGCCGCTTCTGTGGAACATCGGGTACGACTGGGTGCTTAGGGGGCGCAATGTGCCGGGGGTCAAGGTGACGTGCTACGCCGACGACACCCTGGTTACAGCCCGAGGAGGCACGTATCGGGAGGCGGCAATTCGGGCCACGGCAGGTGTGGCGACGGTGGTTGCCCGAATCAGGAGGTTGGGGCTGGAGGTAGCCTTGAATAAATCCGAAGCCTTGTGTTTTCACGGGCCTCGGAAGGCACCTCCGGCGGGTTCCAGCCTGGTGGTGGGAGGAGCGTCTATCGGTGTCAAGTCGACAATGCGGTACCTGGGCATAGTCCTTGACAGCCGTTGGACGTTCAGGGAGCATTTTAGGTGCCTTGCTCCCAAACTACTCGGGGCGGCCTCGGCACTCAGTCGGCTGCTGCCCAACATGGGTGGGCCTAACGCAGGCTGCCGTAGTTTATACGCAGGGGTGGTGCGGTCGATGGCTCTCTACGGAGCGCCCATCTGGGCCGGATCCCTGACTGCCCAGAACCAGGCCCAATTGCGGCGACCGCAGCGGGTCATGGCGGTCAGGATGGCGAGGGCATACCGCACCGTCTCACACGAGGCGGCCTGCGTACTGGCGGGGACCCCGCCCTGGGACCTCGATGCTTCAGCTCTGGCCGACATATATTGGCGTGTCGCTGAAGCGCGAGAAGAGGGGGTCCAGCCCCTCCTGGAGGACGTCAGGCAGTGGAGGCTCAACTCCCGCCGTAACGTCATACAGGAGTGGAGGGAAAGGCTGGAGGCGCCAAGTGCTGGCCACTGGACCATCGGAGCGATCCGGCCCGTCTTGGAGAGATGGGTCGGAAGAAAGGAGGGGTTTCTCTCCTTCCACCTTGCACAGGTCCTCTCGGGGCACGGCTGCTTCGGCAAATACCTGTGCAGGGTGGCAGGACGGGAACCGACAGCGGTATGCCATGAGTGCGGCGCCGCTGAAGACACGGCGCAGCACACGCAGGAGGCGTAGGAGATGAGCCGCGAGGAAGAAAACCTCCTTAAAAAATTACCCGTGGTGGAGGAGAGGGCGGCGGCTGGCTCAGGGCAGTCGCCGGCCAACTCGTAACCCGGCCCGTGGGGCCGGCGCGAGGGTTGCCGTCTTTGGACGGGGACTACGAGGACGAAAACCTCTTTAAAAAACCATTTAGGTCGACGGGTGCTGCTGGCCCCGGTGCCGGAGCTAGTGGCGCAGATTGCAGAGTGCAATTGCCGTCGGCCGAGCCGGAATCCGCAATGTTGTCCCAACGATCCCCAGCCATGGGGTACGGGTATGTCATTGCGGACTGGTGGCCTTGCCTTCACTGGCCGGGTCCGCGGGGAGACAACCCCTATAAAAATCCACAACTCCTGGCGTGAGGGTTCTCCGCGTCAGGATGCTCTTCGGAGCGGCTGGAGTGCTTACCAGTCATTAGAGACCAAACCTGCGATACCACCCGCCCTCGCAGTGTATTTAGGGCCACTTGGGTAATGGGGATCTCTGCCCAAGTGGAGCTTTAGTTCTCCCCTACTCGTGGGATTAATATATGGCCTGTTCAAACCCAAAAGGCCCTTTTCAGGGCCAAAACGCAAACGGCTCTTCTCAGAGCCAAAACGACGACCTAGGCGATGGCATCATGGACACCGATTTACACAACGGGCAGGTGGTCGAGGTAGGCTCCCCAGTGGAGCGCACCGAGACCTCGGAGAAGGGAGGGAGACGGACCGGACTGAGGAGTCAAGGACCGCTCCCGGACATGCGGGTGATTCTCACCCGATGCGACGAGGCGCAAAAATCCCGAGCGCCAACACCGACGAGCAGCGCGATGTCGGAAGACAACGTCAGTCTACTGACTGTACGGTCGCGCTCGTCATCACCGCTGGGGCGCCTATGGCACTCCGACAGTAAGCGGAGGAAGCTTTCGGCATCACGATCCGGAAGCGATGATGAAGAACCGGATAGGGTAAGCTGTCTTCTGGACGAGGTGAAAAGCCGCGAAACAAGGCGGAATTTATAAGTCGAGCGGCCGCGCAAGCAAAGTATAATGCGGAGCTGCGTGAGACGCTAAAGCTGAGGGCGGAGGAAGAGGTAAACAACGCGAGGATACGAACCCGTCACTCCCTGTCCGACGGTGTAACCTCTCGCCTGTCGGATACGTCGGAAGACGAAGTACCAGCAGCCGTACTCCGACAACAGGCGATGGACAGCGTGGCCGTCATTGAGATGGTCCAGAAAACATCCAGGAACCTCAAAGGCGGTCACCAAAGGAAGCTAAAGGATGCCTGTAGTGCCATCAAGGATGCCTTTAGCGTCCTGGAGAAGCGCACGTCCTCCGAAGAAGTCAAACAGCTGGAAGCGTGCAACGCACGGCTACAGGCGGAGCTCGCTGATATCAGGGAGAAGCTGGCCCGCCTCGAGGCGGAAGTAAGAGCCGCGCCGAGGGCGCTCGCCCAGCCGCAGCAGAGTTCGCTCCCTCCGCCTGCGCCTGCGCCTGCGGATCCGCCTTCGGATCGGGCAACACTCGTTGCCATGATGAATGCTCGGTTCGAGGCACTGGAGGTGGAAGGGCGGCTACTGCCCGCCAAGAACTTGCGGCCTCAACTAGCGGCTGACAAGAAGCGACGACCAACCGGGAAGCAACCCGCACCGTTGCCCTCAAAACCACCGGTAAAAGCACCGGCTGCCAAACAGGCGCCTCCTGCGACCACTGTCACCCAGACAGGAGGCAAGGGAAGCGGCGGCAGAAAGAAGAAGGCAAATGGGAAGAATGCGAGCTCCCAGTCTGCTGCCAATACCGCAGCCCCGGTAACAAGGGAGCCCCGACCACTGCCGCCGGCGCCTCCAAGCATGAGTCGGCAATGGACTAAGGTTGTTGGCTCAAGGGCGAAGGGCAGGGCTGCTGCACAGCCTGTTGCACAGCCGCAACCTAAGGCGCGCCCTAAACCGAGCAGCCGTAAGCTCCGTCCTCCACGGTCAGCCGCAGTGGTGCTGACATTGCAACCGGAGGCGGAAGCCGGAGGGGCAACCTACGCCAAAGTGCTCGCTGAGGCCAAGGAGAAGGTAAACCTTGCTGACCTCGGTATCACGAACCTGCGCTTCCGGCGTGCAGCCACTGGTGCGCGGGTCCTGGAGCTGCCGGGAGCCACCAGTGGCGATAAGGCTGACAAGCTGGCCAAGGAGCTGGCTGAAAAGCTAGGGGAAGGAGTTCGGGTCTCCAGGCCGACAACATGCGCGGAACTGCGTTTGTCCAACCTGGATGACTCTGTAACCCCCGCAGAGGTGGTTGCTGCTGTGGTTCGCGCTGGCAGCTGCACCGAGGACCAGGTCAAAACCGGCGATATCCGTCTGGACCGTACCGGCCTCGGCACAATATGGGTGCGTTGCCCAGTTACGGCAGCGAAGAAGGTGGCCGACGGCGGCCGTTTCTTGGTAGGGTGGTCCTCGGCTCAGGTGAAACTTCTTGAGCCTAGGAAAATGCGGTGTTTCCGGTGCCTGGAGACCGGCCACGTCATGGCACAATGCCAGTCGCAGACGGACCGCGGTGACCTGTGCTACCGTTGCGGCCAGCCCGGGCACAGGTCAGCCCAGTGCACGGCTGCACCCCATTGCGTGCTGTGCCAAACTGCCGGCAAATCGGCAGATCACGTGCTGGGCTCAAAAAAGTGCTCCGCACCACGCCCGAGAAGAACCAGGAATGCTGGCGATGGCCCCCGGGCCTCCTCGCAGCGTTCGCAACCCGCCTCAACAGTACCTGAGGCTCACAGCGAGGTGGTGGAGGAGATGGTCGAAGGATAATGGCCACTCGCTTTCTCCAGGCGAATGTCAACCACTGCGCCGCAGCTCAAGACCTGCTTACTCAAAGCCTGGCGGAGTGGTTGATTGGAGTGGCCATTGTCGCCGAGCCCTATTCCGTCCCTCTCAGGGACAATTGGGTCGGAGACCTGGATGGCTTAGCAGCCGTCGTCACCAGCACCTCGACTGGGACACCTCTTCCGCAAATTGTACAAAGAGGCCGCGGATATGTCGCTGCATGGGTTGGTGAGATTATGGTGGTCGGTACGTATTTCTCGCCGAATCGCTCCCTTGCCGAATTTGAGCAGTTTCTGGCGGAGATCGCCACCATGATCGGCAGGAGTCGCCCAGGGATGGTACTCGTGGCCGGAGATCTCAACGCCAAGAGCACCGCGTGGGGATGTCCGGCCACGGACGCCTGCGGGGCTGAGTTGGAGGAGTGGGCGGTCGCTTCCGGACTGGTTGTCCTCAACCAAGGGTCGACCAACACATGCGTGCGGCAACAGGGTGGCTCCATTGTGGACGTCACGTTCGCCAACGCCGCCCTGGCGCGCTGTGTTCAAGGCTGGGAGGTGCTGGATAGAGTGGAAACATTATCGGACCACCGATATATTCGGTTCGAAAACTCCACTCTTCCAGCCGACCCGAGTGGCCTAAATCGGCCCTTGCGAGAAGATGGCCCTCGATGGGCAGTGAAACGTTTAGATCGGGACCTGTTGGTAGAGGCAGCCTTGGTGCAGGCCTGGCTGCCAGAGTCCGACGGCCCGATCGACGTAAACGTAGAGACGGAGAGGATAGGGAGTGCCATGGTGGAGGTGTGCGACGCTGCCATGCCGCGTGTCAGCTCGGTCCCCCCTAGGCGCAGAGTGTACTGGTGGTCTGAGGAACTCGCGGAGCTGCGTGAGTCCTGCGTTGCTGCGAGGCGTGAGTACACTCGCAGCCGGAGGCGGCGAGTGCGGGATGCGCCAGCAGAGGAGCGCCTATATGCCGCATACTCGGAGGCGCGTCGGATGCTGCGGGGGGCAATCGGCAGAGCAAAGGACCTAGCGCACCAGGAGATGCTGGAGACCCTCAACCGTGACCCGTGGGGGAGGCCGTACAGGATGGTGAGGCGCAAGCTTCGCCCCTGGGCACCTCCACTCACGCAAAGTCTCCAGCCACAGCTCCTGGAACAGGTGGTCGATGGGCTGTTCCCGACGAGGGGAGAACATGAACCTCCACGTATGGCACCCCCCAGGGGGAGGGAGGTGGACATGAGCGATGCACCGGAGGTAACGGAGGGTGAACTGGGTGCGGCGGTGCTACGGCTTCGAGCCAAGAACACTGCCCCCGGTCCCGACGGAGTTCCCGGACGAGCCTGGGTTCTGGCCCTGGGCCCACTGAAGCCGCGCTTGTGCTCGCTGTTCAGCGCATGCCTGACGCAGGGACAGTTTCCACGGCCGTGGAAATCTGGTAAACTCGTCCTTTTGCGCAAGGACGGGCGTCCGGTAGACTCGCCTTCGGCCTACAGGCCGATAGTTCTGCTGGACGAGGCCAGCAAATTGTTTGAGCGGGTGGTGGCCGCTCGTCTCAACCGGCATCTGGAGGGGGTGGGTCCAGACCTAAGTGACCACCAGTTTGGATTCCGCCGGGGCAGGTCCACGATCGACGCTATTGCGCGCGTGAGGGCCCTGGCGGATGGAGCTGTGGCCCAGGGAGAGGTGGTACTGGCGGTGTCTCTTGACATCGCCAACGCGTTTAACTCCCTACCCTGGGCTTGCATCACGGCGGCACTGAGGCGCCACGCTGTGCCTGAGTACCTGCGGAAGACGGTTGAAGATTACCTCACCGATAGAGCCGTCAGGTACCCTACGGCTCACGGGTGGCAGGAGAAGGGGTTGTCGTGCGGTGTTCCACAGGGGTCAGTTCTCGGGCCGCTTCTGTGGAACATCGGGTACGACTGGGTGCTGAGGGGCCGTAATGTGCCGGGGGTCAAGTTGATGTGTTACGCCGACGACACCCTGGTTACAGCCCGCGGAAGCACATTCCGGGAGGCAGCGATTCGGGCCACGGCAGGCGTTGCAACAGTTGTAGCACGAATTCGGAGGTTGGGGCTAGAGGTGGCCCTGAACAAATCCGAGGCCCTGTGTTTTCACGGGCCTCGAAAGGCACCTCCAGCGGGTTCCAACCTGGTGGTGGGAGGAACGTCCATCGGTGTCAAGTCGACAATGCGGTACCTTGGCATAGTCCTTGACAGCCGTTGGACATTCCGGGAGCACTTTAGGCGCCTTGCTCCCAAACTGATCGGGGCGGCGTTGGCGCTCAGTCGGCTTTTACCCAATATGGGCGGGCCAGACGCGACCTGCCGAAGACTGTACGCTGGCGTAGTGCGGTCAATGGCACTGTACGGGGCGCCCATTTGGGCCGGATCCCTGACCGCCCAAAATCAAGCCCAATTGCGAGCCCCGCAGCGGGTTATGGCGGTCAGAATGGCGAGGGCATACCGCTCCGTTTCGCACGAGGCGGCCTGTGTGCTGGCGGGGACCCCACCCTGGGACCTCGACGCTTCAGCTCTGGCTGATATATATTGGCGTGTCGCTGAAGCGCGAGAAGAGGGGGTCGAACCACTCCTGGAGGACGTCAGGCAGTGGAGGCTAGACTCCCGCCGTGACGTAATCCAGAAGTGGAAGGACAGACTCGAGGTACCAAGTGCTGGCCACTGGACCATCGGAGCGATCCGGCCCGTCTTGGAGAGATGGGTCGGAAGAAAGGAGGGGTTTCTCTCCTTCCACCTTGCCCAGGTCCTCTCGGGGCACGGCTGCTTCGGCAAATACCTGTGCAGGGTGGCAGGACGAGAACCGACAGCGGTATGCCACGAGTGCGGCGCCGATGAAGACACGGCGCAGCACACGCTGGAGGTGTGCCCAAGTTGGGCGGAGCAGCGGGCCGCACTCGTGGCCGTAGTGGGGAACGACCTCTCCCTGCCTGCCGTGGTAGAGGCCATGGTAGGCAGCGACAGGTCGTGGGAGGCGATGGCCTCCTTCTGCGAGGATGTGATGTCGCAGAAGGAGGCAGCGGAGCGTGGCAGGGAGGACGATCCGGCCTCCCAACCAATGCGCCGCAAACGCGTGGGGCGACGGCGGTTGGCCTACGACCGCCGATTACCCCCATAAGGGTACCGGTGGGCGGCAGACACGGGGACGTCTGTCGCCTACATGAAGGTCCCCGAGTGGTAGGCGGCCGTATACCGGCACGCCTCTTACGAAGGCAGGGTTGAGCAGTGCTCCCCGGAGACGGGTCCGAAGCTCGGACGGCCGCTAGCAAGGTCGCGGTAGTATGCGAAGAGCGTTTCCCGTGACCTTGCCTATAGCAACAGAGGCGGCAAATGGAGGGGTTTTTAGTGGGTACACCATAGGCCTCATTAGCCGACATGGGAGTCCCACATAACCACCGGGGTCCGTCCCCGCACCCTGGTGGTATGCGTAACGCATTTTCCCCTCCTAAAAAAAAAAAAAAAAAAAAAAAAAAAAAGGTTAGGTTCCACGGACCTGCTCGGTTGTCCGAGTGGGCGGGGAGGTGAACCCCGACGTGGCGCGTCCCCGGGTGGTGGATAGGGGAACGCCCCGGCTGCTGACGTCGAGCCGGGGTAGGACGTAGTCCCGCGAACCAAACACTGGGGGGGAAACGGGGGGCTTCGGCCCAGGGGGGGAAAGGGGGGCTTCGGCCCGGGAGGGACTCTCCGCGCGTCCCTCTGAGTAGCAGAGGGCGCAGTGGAGGAGATCGGAGGAGGAGCCGTGGGACGTTTGTCCCCGGGAGGGTTCTCCGCGCGTCCCTCTGAATAGCAGAGGGCGCAGTGGACGAGCTGTGAGGAGGAGCGGTGGGACGGTTGTCCCCGGGAGGGTTCTCCGCGCGTCCCTCTGAGTAGCAGAGGGCGCAGTGGAGGAACCAAGGGAGGGCGGGCCCGGCGAGCACATACCATGCCGTCGGGCAGGCGCTGGGGGGCTTATCCTGCCCGCGCCACCGCTGGACCCGTAACCCCGTTCCGAGTGTCGTGGTCACGTCTCGCGGCTTGGAACGGGAACGGAGGTCTTGCCTTCATTGGCCGGACCGCGAGGAGACAACCTCTATAAAAAATCCCCAATCCCCGACGCTGCGGTACATGGCGTCGGGAAACTCGACGGAGGGGGTCAACAGGACCGGGCTTCTTGCGCGCGTAGCCTGGACAGGGTTCGTCCGCCCTGACACTATAGTCTGCCCGAGTGGCCCCTCGTGTGCTGCGGATGTGAGCAGCCTCTGGACCGGCGAACCTTCCACCCGCCAGGCACTGCTCTTTGAGGTGGGGTAGATTGCGTCCTCCCATTTCATGAGGAAATGGAGGGCGCGTATAATCTCCCTAGTTCGGGGTCAGTGTCGGGGGAGTGGGGGAATCGTTGTCCTGGAGGTTGAACAGATCCTGGGCACAGCGATGGGTTCTGCTTGGGTGGGCTTGTGTTGGGGCGGGGGGGTCTTGTCCGGACTGGGCGTGCTGGGGCCCGTGCCTGTTTTCACCCTCCGAGAGTGGCTGGAGGGTATTCCAGCCGCTAGTGGCCGACCCTGGGAGACCGCCCGCCCTCCCAGTGGTAATAGGGTTACCTAGGTGCAGGGGGCTCCGCCTGGGTGGACTGTTCTTCCCCCATACTCGTGGGATTAAAATTAGTAATTTGAATAAGGATAACGGACCAGGATCTGAACTTGCACAACGAATGGATTCTGTTGATACGGCGGCGGAAGCGGGCGCCCTGATGGCGCGCGCCGAAGCCAAAAACCCTGGCGCGGAAAAATTAGAGGTGAACCCAAGGGCTGAGGAGGAGGTCTTTCGCCCTCGCTCGTCCCTGGCGCGGTCGCCGATGAGAAGGGACGGATTAAATCAACCCGTGGGCTTCTCGGGTTCACGGACGGACGTGAACACCACTGCGACTCAGATCCCGGCGAGGGAAGCGGTCGGCATAACAGGACGTGATCGCCAAGGCCGTTTTGTGCGGTGCAGGACGGCGATGGGGTGGGGAGAGGCTCGCGAGATGGGAGACGCGGGCACCTCCAAAGACTCAACCGCTCAACGACACCTTACGGTGCTGCTTGAGCGGGGATCAGTGGAAAGGTATCTGCAAGAGCAGAGTGAGTCGAGGTCGAGGGCGGAGTCTGATACGAGCGTAGAAACCGGCTCTGAGAAACGCCGCTTCTGGGCCGATAACAGATCCAAACGACTCTGCTTGGAGGGGACCGATTACACGTCGGCGGAGAGTGAGGTAGAGGACACGGTGCCACCGGATGTCTCAAGAAAATATTCTGACCAAAAACGAGACAGAGTCCGTTCTCCTGCAACGGGGAAGTGTGCAAACCCAGCGGCCACCCAGAAGGCGCTCGATGAGGCCAAAAGGGAGGCACTGCAGTTAAAGGCGGAGTTGGCGATAGCCAATAGTACGGCTCTAGCGAGACAGTTCCGCCAGACCCATCTCTCCGAGTCGTCATCCGCTAGTGAGGACGCAGCCAAGTCTGTCGCCGACTTAAACAAGTCGGTAGCGGATCAAGTGGCGATTATAAAAGACGTGGCTATAAAATCCGGCCACCTAAAGGGTACTTTTGTGCGCGCGCTCAAGGAAGCGGCATCCGCCATAATGGTGGCGGTCGAAAGTCTGAGCGTGCGTACGACATCGGTGGAGACCCGTCAGTTGCAGGCAACCAACAGCCGCCTGCAAACTGAAATGGCCAGCCTCCGTGCAGAACTGGCCCAAATCAAGGAGGATATGGTGCAGCTCAAGAAGCAAAAAAGTGCTCCGTCATCGGCTACCGAGGACCTTCCACCGGAACATACACCAAGGGAGGAAATGCCTGAAAATCCGGGGTCTAAAAAGACCTCAAAACGAAAACTGGAGACCGCAAAACGGAACCGGAATCCGCCTGAGACTGGAGCTGTCTCTATAGACGAAGGGCTCATGCGTGCGGTGTCGACACATGTGGGAGCGATCATAAACGCTCGGTTGGAAGGACTTGAGGCAGAGGGCCGGCTCCTTCCAGCAAAGCCGATGCGGCCACTGCTGGCCACTGAGATAAGGAATGCAAAACATCTGGCTGTTCCTACATCCGATGCTGCTCTCAACAGCCCGGAAGATCTCACACCCAGCTTACCACAACCCAGCTTAATGGGTAATCCGGGGAAAACTGGCGGTAAAAAGAGAGGGGCTGCTCAAGCTGACGCTGTCACACGAGGGTCGATACCTGCGTCCAAGCCCAACACCGAGGCCTGGAATAAAGTGGTTTCCCGGAGTAGCAAGCGGAAGGCCGCCAAGGCTGTTGCAGCTAAAAATGCTTCGCAGCCTCAGCAACAGCCGAAGCGGGTAAAAGATGCCCGCAAACTTCGTGCCCCACGGTCAGCAGCTGTGGTACTGACTATACAGCCGGGTGCCGAAGAGAGGGGGGTCACCTTTAAGAAGGTCCTTGCAGAGGCCAGAGCCAAGGTCCACCTTAAGGACCTTGATATCACGGGAGGAGTGAGGTTGAGGCGGGCAGCAACTGGTGCCTGCATTCTCGAGGTTCCCGGAGCGGCAAGCAGTGATAAAGCCGACAAGCTCGCCTCTGCTATCAGGGAGCAGCTCAGTGGAGACGATGTGCGGGTGGCTAGACCCACAAAGACGGCTGAGATTCGCATCTCAGGCCTTGACGAGTCGGTGTCAGCCGAAGAAGTGGTGAACGCAATCGCCACGGCTGGCGGCTGTCACAAGGACGCGGTTAAGGCCGGCGAAGTGCGACTGGGCTTTGGCAACCTCGGCACTATCTGGGTTCGCTGCCCGATCCCAGCAGCAAAGAAGGTGGTGCAGGGCGGACGACTGCTGGTGGGTTGGGTGTCTGCCCAAGTTAAACTGCTCGAACTGAGGCCCCTACGCTGCTTTCGCTGCTTGGAAAGGGGACACATCCGGGCTCAGTGCCAGTCTGAGGTAGACCGGAGTGAACTTTGTTTCCAGTGCGGTGAGCCTGGTCACAAGGCAGCCCAATGCTCAGCGGCGGCCCACTGCGCAGGGTGCGCAGCAGCGGGTAAAGTCGCGGCCCACAGGATGGGCAGTAAAGCGTGTGCCGGACCCAAAGATGCGAAAAACGCGAAGAAGACCCAGGCTGGCGATGGCCCCCGGGCCCCCTCACAGCCTGTCCAGTCGCCGCCTCACAAGGTGGCTGCGACCGAGGAGGTTAGCGAAATGGCAACCGATTAATGGCAGCCGTCAAATTTCTCCAGGGGAATCTCAACCACTGCGCTAGGGCTCAGGACCTTCTGCTTCAGAGCATGGCGCAGTGGATGATACACATTGCGGTGATGGCGGAGCCATATTCGATCCCTCCTCGGGATGACTGGGCGGGGGACCTCGACGGCACTGTAGCCCTCGTGACGCGGAGCGCTGCCGGATCCAGCCCGTTTGAAGGCGTCGTAAGGGGCCACGGCTGCGTTGCGGCTACTTGTGGGGAACTGGGGCTGATAGGAGTATACTTCTCCCCAAATAAAACTCTAGCCGAGTTCGAGCAGTTCCTCTCCTCGGTTCGTGCACTGATGGATCAACTGCGTCCCAGACCTTTCATTGTGGCCGGGGATTTTAACGCTAAGTCCGTAGTGTGGGGTTGCCCGGCCAATGACGCGCGGGGCCACGTCCTATTCGAGTGGTCGGTTACCTCAAATCTGGCTGTAATCAACACAGGAACGGCAAACACGTGCGTGCGGCAACAGGGTGGTTCGATTGTGGATATCACATTCACTAGTCCTACCCTGGTGCGCCGTGTCCAGGGATGGGAGGTAATGGAGGGCGTAGAGACACTGTCGGACCACCGGTATATACGGTTTGAAGTCTCTGCGCTTCCAGCGGCTCCATTCAACCCGAGCCAGGGGAGCCTAAACGTAAACCGCCCTCGATGGGCGCTCAAAAGGCTTGACCAGGAAACTCTGGAACTGGCGGTAATGGTCAAGGCGTGGACACCGGTGCCAGAAGAGCCAGCAGACGTAGAGGCTGAAGCTCACTGGCTTAGGGACTGCATGACCGAGGTCTGCGATGCAGCGATGCCACGGGTCAAGGCTGGACCCCCCAAGCGCTGTGTGTATTGGTGGTCTGCGGAACTAGCGCAGTTACGCGACGAGTGCGTCGCCGCTAGACGCCAATACACACGCCAACGACGGCGCCGCCAACGAGATGAGGCCGTTGAAGTGGATTTGTACACACTGTACAAGAACGCGAAAATGGCGCTCACAACTGCCATCGGGAAGGCCAAAGATCGGGCTAGTCAGGAGTTCCTGGAGACCCTCAACAGCGATCCATGGGGGAGGCCGTATAAGCTGGTGAGGCAAAAGCTTCGACCCTGGGCCCCCCCACTAACGCAGAGTCTCCAGCCGCATCTCCTGGATACAGTGGTTGCATCTCTGTTTCCGCACAGGGGACAACATGACCCGCCACCAATGGCGCCGCCAGGACCAGACGGGCGGCGACAGGAGGAGGTGGAGGCACCCCCAGTCACAGAAGGCGAGATGGGAGCCGCGGTCCTGCGCCTCCGGGCCAAGAATACAGCCCCCGGGCTAGATGGTATCCCTGGTCGGGCATGGGTTTTGGCGATGGAGGCCCTAGAGCCGAGAATTAGACGGCTCTTCAGCTCCTGTCTAGAGCACGCTCATTTTCCGAACATTTGGAAAAAAGGCCAACTGGTGCTTTTAAAAAAGGAAGGACGCCCGGCTGACTCCCCGTCAGCATACCGGCCCATAGTGTTACTTGACGAGATAGGCAAGCTCTTTGAGCGGATCATCTCTAGCCGTCTCATCAAGCATTTGACCAGAGAGGGGCCGGATCTGGCCAACTGCCAATATGGATTTCGCAGTGGTCGCTCTACTGTCCACGCAATCCTGCGAGTTAAGCAACTGGCAGAGGAGGCTACGTCCCGGGGTGAGGTCGTCTTGGCGGTGTCATTGGATATCGCCAATGCCTTTAACACCCTTCCCTGGAACAGCATTAAGGAAGCACTCCGGTTTCATCAAGTGTCCCGCCATCTTAGGAGCATAGTGGAGGCGTACCTATCCGAGAGGTTCGTGGCCTTCCCTGGTCAACAGGAGTGGAAGGAGCAGGAAGTGGTGTGCGGTGTTCCACAGGGGTCAGTATTAGGACCACTCCTGTGGAACATCGGATACGACTGGGTACTGAGAGGAACTAACCTACGAGGAGTAACGTTAACTTGTTACGCTGATGACACCCTCGTCACAGCACGGGCGGCCACGTTTAGGGACGCTGCAATACTAGCAACTGCAGGAGTCGCTGACGTGGTGGCTCGTATAAGGCGTTTAGGCTTGGAGGTGGCTTTGAACAAGTCTGAGGCCATTTGTTTTCACGGCCCTCGCAAAGCGCCCCCAGCCGGTGCCCATGTCATGGTGGGAGGAGTCCGGATAGCTGTCGAGTCGACGATGCGTTACCTAGGCATTGTCCTCGACAGCCGCTGGAACTTTCAGGCGCACTTCCAGCAACTAGCGCCCAAACTGCTAGGAACAGCTGCTGCCCTGGGACGAATACTCCCGAACTTAAGAGGGCCGAAAGCATCCTGCCGACGGCTGTACACGGAGGTCGTACGCTCGATGGCCTTGTACGGAGCCCCAGTGTGGGCCGACGCCCTTAATAGGCATAACATCACCAAACTGCTACAATCGCAGCGGGTGATGGCCATTAGGGCGATACGAGGCTATCGGACGATCTCGGCGGAGGCAGCATGTGTGCTGGCCGGGTTCCTACCCTGGGACCTAGACGCGAGAGCCCTTGCGTCAGTTTTCTTCTGGTGCGAGGAGGCGCGAGGCCGCGATTTCTGGCCAGCACCCAGGGAGGTCGAAGCTAAGCGTGACGAGTTTCGCAGTGAGGCGATCACGGAATGGGAGGCGAGGCTGGCGCAACCAAGCGCAGGCGTCCGCACGGTGGAGGCAATCCGGCCAATCCTACCACGGTGGCTTGACCGAGAGCACGGGATGCTCACATTCCGGCTCGTGCAGGTACTCTCGGGGCACGGCTGCTTCGGGCGGTACCTGCACCGAATAGCCGGAAGAGAGCCAACTCCGGAGTGCCATGAGTGTGGCTGCGCAGAGGATACGGCGCAGCACACGTTAGAGGTGTGTCCAGCTTGGGCCCAACAGCGTGCCATTCTGACGGCTGTAGTGGGGCACGACCTGTCACTGCCCACTGTGGTAATCCATATGATTAGCAGCAGTGGGTCGTGGCAGGCAATGCTCTCTTTTTGCGAGGAGGTGTTGCGGCAAAAGGAGGCTGCGGAACGGGCCCGGGAGGCCGATGAAGCGGCCGTCCAACAGCGCCGCAGACGGATTGGGCGCAGACGGCTCGCGCATGATCGCCGTCTGCCTCCGTAGTGAGGACCTCCGGGTGACAGTCACGGGGACGTCTGTCACCCATTAAAGGTGGTCCTCGAGTTGGAGGGCGTGTCGGGTGTCTGGACACGCCCTAGACAGAGGAAACGGGCGCCATTAACCCCCAAGTCGGGTCCGGAAGCACCGGACAGCTGCCGGCGGAGTCGCGGTAGTGTGCGAAAGCGTTCCCGTGGCTCCACCCGTAGGCAGCGCGAAGGACACCCCAGGTTTTTTAGTTGGTAGGAATCCAACATACCCACCACGCCCCCCCGTGGCGCGGTGGGATCTTCCGAAGATTTTTCCTGGGAAAAAAAAAAAAAAAAAAAAAAAAAAAAAAAAAAAAAAAAAAGGTTAGGTTAGGTTAGGTTTGGTTAGGTTAGGTTTTTTTTTTTTTTTTTTTTTTTTTTTTTTTTTTATATACATACTACCTCCAACGTAATCGGAGCCTATGTGATCGGTTTCTCATTCATACCAGTTCTCGCTAATTTGCTGCTCGTACTTTCATGCTTCATACAGTTCTTTCTTTCATTCATCATCTTTCTCTCTTTGTGGTTGGGATTACCACCTAGGTTTTCCTATGCTAACTATGATCTTTTTTATTTTTATTTTTCAGATTCGTGCATGCAACGGGGTATGGGTAGGTGAACACAGGTGAGTTTTTATTTTAATTAAGTATGACACACATTTTCAAACATTTTTCTTTTACATTTTCCTTTTTTTTTTCTTAATTTCTAATTAGATATATTATAGGAACACTTATTTTTATATATTTATGTACATGACAATATATTTTCTATGCTACTGTTTCGTTGCTTATTTCTCAATTTTATTTCTTATTGCTAATTTTTTATTATTTATGCTTATACCTAATATATTTAATATATTATATAAACAAAATTTAACAACTTGCATTCCTTTTTACAACTATACTTGTTATTTGCTCACAGTATCTTAAGAAAGTTTCCCTACTTTCGGAATTGATTAGTTCCTTTATACTGATCAACGTCAAATCTGTGTTTAATTTCTGTTCCAGGTCGTACCTCATTTTGGCGAAGACGGGGCACTCCAACAGGATGTGTGACACCGTTTCTTTAATCGTGGGGTCGCAGACACACGACGGGCTCTCCTTGCACTTAAAACGGTTTAAGTATTCCGAGAACCCGCCGTGGCCTGTCAGGAGTTGGGTTCTTATGCCGGTAGGTTTGAATTTCCTTATTGTTTTGTACGCGGTTATGACGTCCGGGAAGAACAGTTTTGTACCAGCTGCGGTGTCGCCTGCTACGTACCTCCGATTCCATTCGTCAATCGTCGCCATACGAATGGCTCGCTTGGCGAATGAAATCGGGCACTTGTCGTAGTTGGGTTTCCGTTTGGATCCCAGAGCGGCCTCCTTTGCTAACTCGTCCGCCCTCTCGTTACCCTCTAGTCCGGCGTGCGCCTTGATCCAATGCAAGGTTACCATCTTGCCCTGGAGGGATACAGATCGAAGGTTATCCCTGGCTTCCACTGCTAACGGGTGGAGGCACTTTTGATTCTGGACTGTTTGGAGGGCCGCCATCGAATCGCTGTAGATTCCGAACGTCCTTGCACTGCTCTTTCGGATTTCTCCCGTGGCTTTGCACAGCGCCAAGAGCTCCGCCTGATAGACCGTGCATTGTTCAGATAGAGCAAGCTTGTGGGTTTTGGTCTCGGCTTCACTATTCCATAAGGATAGTGCAGCTCCGACTTTGCCCCCAATCTTGCTCCCGTCCGTGAAAATGCGAACTTGGTAGTTGCTGTAAGCGTCTACTTGCCCCTGGTCCATCAGGCTTACTATCGCCAGGTCGCTGTACTCGGCCGGGTGAGGTGCCTCAACCGCCGGCGCCATCCGTTCTATTTCCCGGTCTAACAGTGTAGGCTGGGGTACCCCTTTCCTGGCCTCGTATAAGGAGGCTGCTTCGCGTACTCTGAGGTCCAGTGGGAGCAGTCCGGCCAATAGTAGCGCGGCGTTCAGTGAAACCGTTCTGTACGCCTTGCATATTTTCTGGGCAAAACCTCGCTGTACGGTGCTGAACTGTTTTATTACCCCCAGCTTTTCGGCTGCGGTTGCCCAGGCGCTTGCTGCGTACAGAATTACCGGTTCCACTGCCGCTGTATAAATTGTATAGATAACCTCCGGATGCAGCCCCCAGCTGACCCGGGCTGTTCTAGCCAATTTTTTATACATATTTAGAGCCTTCCGGCAGACGCTCGCCACATGCTGGTTGAAAGTTAGCTTGTGATCGATGGTGAGGCCCAGTATCTTAATTTCGTTCGACATGACTATATTCACCCCGCCCATGCTCAGACGTGGTACATCAAACTTTAATTTTCTGGTTAATACCATAGCGCACGTCTTGTGTGGAGCAAATTTTAGTTTGTGGTCGATGCCCCACGTCCGAACACGTTCGAGGGTCGCATTTGCTTGCAGTTCTATGTCCAGGGCCGTCTTACCATCGAACACAAGCACCACGTCGTCCGCGAACGCCTGACAGTAGACTCCTTTCTCCTCCAGTAGTTTCAACAGAGGATCAAGAAGGAGATTCCACAGGATAGGTCCTCCTATGGATCCTTGGACACAGCCCTTGTTTGTCCCTTTGCTGAACTCCTCTCCAGCGTATCTCACACTTACACTCCTGTCTTCTAAGTAGCTGTCGATAGCCCGCCTCAGGTTCACCGGGCAATTTTCTTCAGCCAGTCTCACTTTAATTGCCGGCCACCATGCGCTATCGAAGGCTCCCTCTATGTCCAGTGATACCATTGTCAGCAGTCTTTTTGCGTTTAATTTGCTGTATATGTGCTGCATGAGGTCATAGAGGGAGTCTTCCGTGCTTCTCTGAGGCATGAAGCCGTACTGCTTGGGACTGATCCCGGGCAGTAGGTGGTATTTGAGGCGGGCTATCAACATCTTCTCATATATCTTTCCCAAAACAGGCAAAAGTCCAATCGGCCTATATGATTTGGGCAAGGTGTAAGTCTCTTTCCCTGGTTTTTTAAGCACCACCACTGTGGCTCCTTTCCATATTCTGGGGAAGTGGGAGTGTTCCAGGCATTTGTTCAGCATCGCCAGAAAATATTCGGGGTTGCATCTGATGGCTTGGATGCATATGTCAGCGGTGAAGCCGTCGGCTCCCGGTGCCTTTTTTGGATTAAATGACATCATCGTCACATTTAGCTCGCTCTGTGTAAACGGTGGGTCATGTTTTTCATCATGGTGCCATGCGTTTACTTTTTGGGCTAATTCTCTATTGTGACGATGCTTCATGTTGTCCTCTTCTTCCTTATCATCGGGGTAAAAAGTTCTGGCCAACAGCTCTACCGATCCCTTCCCGTCCAGTATTTCCCCATCTTCTTCCAAGAGCTGATCCTCCTCTCGTTTGGATATTTTCCCCATAACCCT
Organism: Apotomis betuletana; assembly: GCA_932273695.1. Lineage (NCBI taxonomy): Eukaryota > Metazoa > Arthropoda > Insecta > Lepidoptera > Tortricidae > Apotomis > Apotomis betuletana. The sequence goes on along the minus strand of OW026318.1, from coordinate 57,985 downwards.
GTATATCCCTTCCCACACTCCCTCCCGATCCTGTCTACAGCAAAACTCCTTCCAGCTCTCCGTTTGTGCTTTTTGTACAGCAGTCTCATACTCTTCTTTTTCTTTCAGGTATAGGTCGATCACCCCTGCTCTGCGGATTGGTGCAGCGTTCCGGATTCTACGCTTTTTGGTGGCTACGGCTTTCTTCTTCTCTGCGAGTTCTTCGGACCACCACGGCAAGGTAAGTGTGCTTGTGTTCTTTTTGACGGGTATGGTGCTTTTACATGTGTTTGTGATGGCTTGTGTATAACTTTCTATTGTTTTGTCTATTTGATCAACATTGGTTATGTTTTCTAATTGTTCTTTTGTGAGTTGCATGTCTTGCAAGGTCTGGGTCAGTTTCTCACGAAACTGTTCCCAGTTTGCCTTTTTGGTGTTGTATATACGTGTTGTCCTCTGTATGCTAGTCCCTTTGGAAGCTTCTAAGTTTATTTTGAAGGTAATGCCGTTGTGGTCCGAGCTCGTGAGATCTTCGTTTACTCGCCAGTCTTCCACTAGTCCAAGTATGTCCGTCGAGCAGAGTGTTATATCGACGTGACTGCTGTACCTCTTGCCGCCTCTTACTGTATCGAAGGTTGGAGTTGTGCCAGTATTCAGGATCTGGAGTTCCAGTTCTTCCAGCAGACCATTGAGTTCTTCCCCTCGCACGTCCTCGATTTTGCTACCCCACCAGGTGCTTTTGGCATTGAAATCTCCTCCTGCTATGATCCTCACCTGCCCTAGCTTCTCGTGCACTTTTCTTATGTGGTCCAGGTAACCCTCCATGGGTTGGTCAGGCTCGAAGTAAATGGATATAATCGCTATGGTCCAGGCTCTAGTTTGGATTTTCACCACTGCGATATTTTTGGTGGTGAGGTCGGGGCACTGTATGACATCCAGGTCATGGTCAAGTACCACGATGGCAGCTTTTGTTGGTAGTTCTTCCGTTTTATTGTCCTGGAATACTCTCACCCCCGGATATCCCTTTACTTCTCCCTCCCTTCCCACGTAGGGCTCCTGGATCAGTGCGACGGCTACTTTTCGTTTTTGGGCCTCCAGCAGGAGTTCGCTTGTTGCCAGTTTGCTGCGCTGTAGGTTAGCTTGCATGCATCGATATCCGTTGATCTTTGGGGTTTCTCGGCAAGGTGTTGTATCAACTAGGGTGCCCTTAGCAATATGCCACTGTCGATCTGGCTAAGTCGTCCCATTTCCGCCGTATTGGGCAGGTATGGCTAAAGGCGTTGTGGTCCACTCTTTCCAGATTGGCTTTCGAACAGTTTCGGCATTTTGGGTGCTCTGCTGCGAGCCAGTCCGCACACGTCGATTTCATGTGGGGGCCACCGCAGTGGCTGCACAGGTCCACCGTCTCGGTGCAGAACCGTTTTCCGTGCCCATAGCCCAGACAGCGCGTGCACTGCAGAAGCGGTGTCTGGTCCTCCACCCTAACGCGCTGGAGGTCTATATGCACGGCTCCACTTGCAGTCGCCCTTTGCCAAACAATGGGTGAGGTGCTGATCACTATATGGCACGTGTGTGGGTTCCTCGTCTTTCTCCTGTATTTTACTTCCACTCTGTCATCTCCCTCACCGAGGTCTTGAAAGACGTTCCGGTTTTGATTCCGGAGGCCTTTGAGAATGTCTTCGTCCGTATTTATGGTGAGGACATTTTTGAGGATAAGAAGTGGGTCCTTATTTTTCACTTCTTCTATGGTGAGGTCGACTTTTTTGCTCTCCATTCTTTCTTTGAACCTGTCACGGTCTCCTGCCGTCTGGAAGCCCACTATTATCTTCCTGTCTTTGGCTTTCCTTACCCTCTCTACTTTGGTCCATCCCTCCTTGGCATCGGCTGCTTTTCTTATTTTCTCTAGGACCTCCTCTCCACTGTCGGTGTCTTCTTTGGAGGTGACCACGACGGAGTGCAGTGTGCTTCTTTTAGGAGCTGGATTTGCGCTTGTTGTTGCATTTGACGGCGCGTAAGGTGTTGTTGCAGCTACGCTCGCGTATGTCGTCGTTGCTGCCACTTTCTCCAGTAACTCCTTCTGCGTCCCCATGGCGGCTTTTAGCTCTTCTAGCCGCCTGGTATTCTCCTGGATCATCCTCGTCTGGAGCTCAATCTTGGACAGGACAGGGTCGGTGTCCATGCCCATTACAAAGGTGGTGTTTGCTCCTGATTTTTCTTTCGGTGCTCCTTTGCTAGGTCCTGGCTTTTCTTTCCTCAGCTCCGCCTCAGTCTCCTTGACGAGGTAGTACAGCCTGTCTAGGGCTTCTACCACGTCCAGTTTTATGTCCGCTCTGATGTTTCTTCCCGTGTTGATGCTGGCCTTTGCCTTGTCGTGGTAGGCTCTCGCTTCTGCTGTCTTTGTTGCGTAGACCCTTTTGCCCGATGGGCTAAGGATCTTTCGCACGGGGAGCGGTTTCGTGTCTTGCATTTTTGGCTTCGCAGGACCTGCCTGCTCGGTCGTTTGTGTAGCAGTGGGTGTAAGAGTGGGAGTAGAGTCTGTGCACGCGGCTTCCCACTCTCTTATGCTCTTTCCTACATTCTGCTCCAATGTTTCCTTTGACTTGGAGGGAGACTGGCTGCCCACCTGTTTGCTAGTCACGGGGGTTCTGATGCCGGGGAACATTGTCGGAGGTAGATGTGTGTTGGTCAATAGGAACCAGCACAGTCACAATCAGGTATAGATATATGTATATAGAAATAACTTTGTATAAGTTGTAAAAAGGAAGAGTTTAAAAATTTTAGTATACTTATATTAGTTTGAGCTCTAAACGGAGCTACGTGTTTAATGCTGCAGTGGCAGCTGTTCCTTACAGAAAAATAAATTTTTTGCTCTACGTAGAGTCGGGCTCTATGTTGGCCCTTGGAGCTCTCACAGTGTTAAAAGCACACTCGAACACTAAATTTCCAATTTCAAATTTAATCACAAGAAAAACTTTTTGACTCTATGTAGAGCTGTCTGGATTGTCTTATACTAACACACAAATAATATTAACAATTTTAGGAAAATAAAATTAAAAATTTATTTTAAATTTTTTGCTCTATGTAGAGCTGTCTTTGTTGGCTTTTTGTGGCTCTACCTTTCCTAATGCCTCTACTGAAAACCCCACCTCGGTAAGTGCCTCCGTTCCGGAGTTATGGGCCGTCAAAGTCCTGTCTTTGTCTGGATCTGGGATCAAGTTACGTTGGTCAGGATCTATTTTTGGGGGTGGGGGGTTGATGTCTCGGGGGTGGGTCGGGAGTCGTCGAGTTTGTCCGTAGGAGGGGGGTGGGTTTGGGAGGGGGGATCGAAAATTTGGTTATTTTTGGCCTAGGACGCACCGTTTTCGAGAAAAAGGGGATTTTTGAATCTAATTTAATCTTTACAATCTTACAGCTTGCGCCTGGGTGGTATGGTTTTGAAAATTTTGATTTTATTGTTGTTGCCAAACGGGTGGTCCGATTTTACTAGGAGTGGTATGTCCTGATTGGGGATGAAATTCTCTGACTGGCCCCTTCTGCCTGGATCTTACAATTGGCTGGTATGGTTTTTGGAGGGGCGCAAACCAAGGGGTAGTTTTTTCGACAGCTTTGGAAGCAAAGTTTAGGGGTTAGGAGACAGCTAAAAATTTCAAAAAAGTTTCTATCCTCTTAAACACAACCCCAATTTACCGACCAAGTACTTGTTGTATTTTTAAAAAATCGCGAAACCCAAAATTTTTTCAAAATTTTCCAAAAAATTGCTCGGGGGTGGTTTTTGAAAGTGCCTATATCTAAGTTGACCTTATAGTCGTTTCTCCCCAAGAGAACCGATCCGACGTTATTTTTTAGCTATCTCGCTCCCTTCACCCCTATTTGGGGTGTACAAACTTAAGCGGTAATGGCGTCTTAGGGACTAATTTCGGAATAAATTCGCCAAAATTTGAAATCTTAAAATTACTTAACTTAATTTTTCTTTCCCAATAGGGGATGAAATGTCCTGTCCGATGTTCTTGCTTCGAAGTCTATCAGCCGCCTGTTGCACCCTCTGGAAATCCGCAAAGTTAGGGGTGGCTGACAATTTTCTGCAAATGGGGTATACCTCCGAAAGTACCTACAGGAGAAAATTTTCACCCAATGATTTTCTCTTCCTAGTTGTCCTGCGGATCTAGTTTTGCGTCTGGGGGTGGCTACTGTGGGGGTTGCTCTTGATCCGGACTTTACAATTTTGCTGGTGCGGTCGATCTTGGGTGCACGTTTTTGCTTCGGTGTCCACTAGCGTTTTGATTTTCACCGGAAAATTCTTCTGCTGACCTCTGTAGATGGGGGATGAGCCAGGCTAATTTATTTAGGCTTCGGAAGTATACCTCGTCGCTTTAGATTTCTGGCTACGCCGCCTTGAATGTCACCTACTTTTTTCGACGACTGCACGCCCCTTGTACTGGGGTTGTTTCTTACTCAATTTCGACGCGGAAAATGGCTTCGGGGTGGGCGCGGTGTGCTTCACGTGTGGCCGCTTTCAGTTTCAGCCGCACTGCTGAAATTGGCTGAAAAGGCGAACACGTGTTTTTTGTTTTTCTGACCCTGGTGCTTCGGATCCTCACCAGAAAAGTCTGGGAGTAGTCTCCGAGGGTCCGGGCCGTCCGAGCGCTGATGCCTGCAGTCCAAAAGATGTGGGTCGTCGATCGTTTTTCGGGAGTTAACGCCTTTCGGAGGTTTCCTAACCTCAACAAAAACCGTTTTTCGACTGTAACTCACTGAAAACACGTCCGATTTTCACCGTTTTCACTGTCCTAGATTCGTCTCGCGAGCGCGCTTCTAGTGATGTATAACACTTGTATATAATGCGAAAAAACACTATTTATCTGGATTTTTAAGCGCGGAGCGGCGTAAAAACGTGGCGCACGGTAAGGCGGATGGGGCGCAACTGGGTTAGGTTAGGTTAGGTTAGGTTAGGTTAGGTTAGGTTCCACCCCCCCGACGTGCTGCCACCTTGCCGTGGTGGGGGGGCTTGCGTGCTCCTGTGATCCCCGAGGCTATACCGGACAGGGCTACCCATACCGGAAAGGCGAGGGGGGAGGGGCCAGACAAAGAGCGGCACAGGAGGAGTGCGCCCAGTTGCGCAGGGAGGCTTCGGCCCCGGAGGGACTCTCCGCGCGTCCCTCTGAGTAGCAGAGGGCGCAGTGGACGAGGTCGGAGGAGGAGCCGTGGGACTTTTGTCCCCGGGAGGGTTCTCCGCGCGTCCCTCTGAGTAGCAGAGGGCGCAGTGGAGGAACCAAGGGAGGGCGGGCCTGGCGAGCACTAACCATGCCGTCGGGCAGGCGTTGGGGGGCTTATCCTGCCCGCGCCACCGCCGGACCCGTAACCCCGTTTCGAGTGTCGTGGTCACGTCTCGCGGCTTGGAACGGGAACGGGGGTCTTGCCTTCATTGGCCGGACCGCGAGGAGAAAACCTCTATAAAAAACCCCCAATTCCCGACGCTGCGGTACATGGCGTCGGGAAACTCGACGGAGGGGGTCAACAGGACCGGGCTTTTTGCGCGCGCAGCCTGGGCGGGGTTCGTCCGCCCTGACACTAGAGTCTGCCCGAGTGGCCCCTCGTGTGCTGCGGATGTGAGCAGCCTCTGGACCGGCGAACCTTCCACCCGCCAGGCACTGCTCTTTGAACTGGGGTAGATTGCGTCCTCCCATTTCATGAGCAAATGGAGGGCGCGTATAATCTCCCTAGTTCGGGATCAGTGTCGGGGGAGTGGGGGAATCGTTGTCCTGGAGGTTGCACAGATCCTGGGCACAGCGAGGGTTCTACTTGGGTGGGCTTGTGTCTGGGCGGGGGGGTCTTGCCCGGTCTGGGTGTGCCGGGGCCCGTGCCTGTTTTCACCCTCTGAGAGTGGCTGGAGGGTAGTCCAGCCGCTAGTGGCCAACCATGGGAGACTGCCCGCCCTCCCAGTGGTATTAGGGTTACCCAGGTACAGGGGGCACTGCCTGGGTGGACTGCTTTTCCCCCATACTCGTGGGATCAAAATTATAAATTTGAAAAAGGATAACGGACAAGGACCTGAACATGCACAACGATCGGATTTTGTTGACACGGCGGTGGAAGCGGGCGCCCTGATGGCGCGCGCCGAAGCCAACAACCCTGGCGCGGAAGACGTAAACCTGGACGTAACGGCTGAGGAGGAGATCTTCCGCCCTCGCATATCCCTGGCGCGGTCCCCGACGAGAGGGGGTGGAGTCGATCAAGCCGTGGGCTTCTCGGCTCCACGAATTGACCAGAACTCCACCGAAACGGTCGGCATCCCAGCACGCGACCGCCAAGGCCGTTTCGTGCGGTCTGGGATGGCGGTGGGGCGTGGGGAGGCTCGCGAGGTAGGAGACGCGGGCACCTCCAAGGACCTAACCGCTCAACGACACCTTACGGTGTTGCTCGAGCGCGGAACCGTGGAGAAGTATCTCGAGGGCCAGAGAGAGGCGAGGAACGAGGAGGCAAACACCACCCGGGAAACTGAGAGGGTCAATAGGTCCAGATCGGCGTCCAGATCACCTGGACCCAGAGGATCAGGCGGTCGGCTTTGGGCTGAGAAGGGCCCAAAACGTGTCTGCCTTGAGGAAGCTGACTTCTTGTCAGCGGATAGCGGGGCAGAGGAGGAGGTGGAGCCAAAACGAGGCAGAGGCTGCCCTCCCACATCGGCGGAGTATGCAGGTCTAGCAGCGACGCAGAGGGCTCTCAATGAGGCCAAAAGGGAAGCCCTAAAATTAGAGGCGGAGTTGGCGATTGCTAACAGCTCCGCTTTGGCTCGGAAATTCAGAGAGACTCGTCTCTCCGAGTCTTCATCCGCCAGCGAAGACGCCAACAAATCTGTTACTGACCTAAACAAGTCGGTAGCAGACCAAGTGGCCATTATTAAAGACGTGGCCCTAAAGTCAGGTCACTTAAAGGGCACCTTTGTGCGTGCACTCAAGGAGGCAGCGGCAGCTATAACAGTGGCAGTTGAGAGCCTGAGCGCACGCACAACATCGGAGGAGACCCGGCTACTGCAGGCGACTAATAGCCGCCTGCAATCGGAAATGGCCGACATGTCAGCGTGCAATACACGGTTACAAGCGGAGCTTGCCGACATCAGGATGGAGCTGACCCGCCTCAAGACCGAAATGAGAAGTGTGCCAAGGGCACCCTCACAGGTTCAGACGAGTTTGCTTCCCCATGCGGAGCATGTGGCGCCGTCTTCCGACCGGGAAACAATTATAGCGCTGATGAATGCCCGGTTCGAAGCGCTAGAGGTAGAAGGGCGGCTATTGCCCGCAAAAAACTTGCGGCCCCAACTAGCCGCTGACAGGAAGAAACGAAGTAAAAAACAGGAGGATAATTCACCGGCAGCAGTACCATCTGCTAACGTGGCACCTCCCACAGCCACAGGTGCCCAGATAGGAGGCAAGAAACAGCAGAAGAAAAAGAAAGGGACTGCTCAGGGCGATGTCACGACTGAACCACCGCCAACGATACCCAAGTCCATCACTGAGACTTGGACCCAAGTTGTTAGCCGGAGCAGCAAAAGAAAAGCTGCCAAGGCTGCTGCAGCCAAAAGTGCTCTGCAGCCGCAGCAACAGCCGAAGCGGGTCAAGGATGCCCGCAAACTTCGTGCCCCACGGTCAGAGGCTGTAGTGCTGACCCTACAGCCGGGTGCCGAAGAGAGGGGTGTCACTTTTAAAAAGCTGATTGCGGAGGCGAAGACCAAGGTCCAATTAAAAGATCTTGACATTCCTGGCTTACGGTTTAAGCGAGCAGCCACTGGGGCCTGTATCATGGTAATACCAGGAGCCACCAGCGGCGATAAGGCTGACAAGCTGGCTGCTGCCATTAAAGAGCAGTTGAAGCAGGAGGACGTGCGAGTGTCTAGGCCCACAAAAACCGCGGAGATTCGCATTTCGGGCCTAGACGACTCAGTGACAGCTGAAGAGGTAGTGGCCGCTGTGGCGGCCTCGGGAGGATGTTCGCCAGATTGCGTAAAAGCTGGAAATATACGCCAAGGGCTCACAGGCCTTGGCACAGTATGGGTGCGCTGTCCTATCCCAGCGGCAAAGAAGATAACAGAGTCTGGGAGCCTTCTGGTTGGCTGGGTCTCCGCACAAGTCAGGCTACTGGAGAGGCGGCCGCTACAATGCTTTCGCTGTCGAGAGATCGGGCATGTTCGGGCCAATTGCCAGTCAGAGGAAGACCGAAGCGAGCTATGCTTCCGGTGTAGCAAACCTGGTCACAAGGCGGCCCAGTGCTCAGCTGCACAACATTGCGCAAAGTGTGCGGCCATGGGTAAGCCGGCGGGCCACACGATGGGGAGCAAAGCGTGTGTTGCACCCAAGGTCTCCAGCAATAAGAAGAGGACGACAGCTGCTGATGGATCTCATGCCCCCTCACAGCCAGTACAGCCGCCTACCAATGAGGTAGACGTGACCGAGGAGGTTAGTCAAATGGCCGTAGATTAATGGCGGCCATAAGATTCCTACAGGGGAACCTCAACCACTGTGCCAGGGCTCAGGATCTTCTGGTCCAGAGCATGGCAGAGTGGTTGATCCATATAACGGTGGTGTCAGAGCCATATTCCATCCCTTCTCGGGTTGAGTGGGCTGGGGACCTTGACGGCACAGTGGCCCTTGTGACGCGGAGCGCTGCCGGCTCCAGTCCTTTTGAAAACGTTATAAAGGGCCACGGCTGCGTCGCAGCTACCTGTGGAGAGCTGGCACTGGTAGGCGTGTATTTTTCTCCTAACAAAACCTTAGCCGATTTCGAGCAGTTTCTCGTCAGATTAAGCGCGTTGGTAAGTCAGCTGCATCCTAGGCCTATCATTGTTGCCGGTGATTTCAATGCCAAGTCCGTAGTGTGGGGATGCCCGGCGACCGACCCACGGGGCCAAGCTTTGCTCGAATGGACGGTAACCTCCCACCTGGTGGTCGTTAATAGGGGGACATCAGACACGTGCGTGCGGCAGCAAGGTGGCTCAATAGTAGACGTCACGTTTGCCTGCTCAAATCTGGCCAGCCGTGTCCAGGGCTGGGAAGTAATGGTGGGCGTAGAAACACTGTCGGACCACCGATACATTCGGTTTGATGTTTCTGCGCTGCCAACGGCTTCATATAACCCTGGTGGGCGGAACGCATCCCAAAACGGTCCACGTTGGTCGCTCAAAAATCTCGACCGGGAAACACTGGAGCTGGCGGCAATGGTGAAGGTATGGGCACCTATACGGGAGGGACCAGTAGACGTAGAGGCAGAAGCTCACTGGCTTAGGGACTGCATGACCGAGGTATGTGATGCAGCGATGCCCCGGGTCAAGGCTGGACCCCCCAAGCGCTGTGTGTATTGGTGGTCTCCGGAACTAGCGCAGTTACGCGACGAGTGCGTCGCCACTAGACGCCAATACACACGTCAAAGACGGCGCCGCCAACGAGATGAAGCAGCGGAAGCGGATCTGTACACACGGTACAAAAACACGAAGGTGGCGCTTTCAGCTGCCATCGGTAAGGCCAAAGATCAGGCTAGTCAGGAGTTCCTGGAGACTCTCAACAGCGATCCATGGGGGCGGCCGTACAAGCTGGTGAGGCAAAAGCTTCGACCCTGGGCCCCCCCACTAACGCAAAGCCTCCAGCCTCAACTCCTAGACACAGTGGTTGTAACTCTGTTCCCACATAGAGCGCAACATGACCCGCCAACGATCGTGCCGCCAGGAGCAGTTGAGCGGCAACAGGAGGAGGAGGAGGTGGAAGTACCTCCAGTCACGGATGGCGAGATGGTAGCTGCGGTCCAGCGCCTCCGGGCTAAAAACACAGCCCCCGGGCTGGATGGCATCCCTGGTCGGGCATGGTGTCTGGCTATGGAGGCGCTGGAGCCAAGAGTCAGGCATCTTTTCAGCTCCTGTCTGGAACAAGGTCGTTTTCCCAATACCTGGAAAAAAGGCAAATTGGTGTTGCTTCAAAAGGAAGGGCGCCCGGCAGATTCTCCTTCGGCATACCGCCCTATCGTGTTGCTGGATGAGATAGGCAAGCTCTTTGAGCGGATCATAGCAAGCCGTCTCATCAAGCACTTGGCTGGGGAGGGACCCGACCTAGCTAATTGCCAGTATGGATTTCGCAGCGGTCGTTCCACAGTCCACGCAATCCTGCGTGTGAAACAGCTGGCGGAGGAGGCTACGTCTCGGGGGGAGGTCGTCCTGGCGGTGTCACTTGACATCGCCAACGCCTTTAACACCCTCCCTTGGAGCAGCATAAGGGAAGGACTCCTGCTTCACCATGTGCCTCACCATCTTAGACGGATAGTGGAGTCCTACCTCTCCGAGAGGTTTGTGGCCTTCCCCGGGCGACATGAGTGGATTCACCGGGAAATGGTGTGCGGTGTTCCACAGGGGTCGGTATTAGGACCACTCCTGTGGAACATCGGATACGACTGGGTACTGAGAGGAACAAGTCTACAAGGGGTAACGCTCACCTGTTACGCTGATGACACACTCGTGACAGCGCGGGCGGCCACGTTTAGGGACGCTGCAATACTGGCAACTGCAGGAGTCGCTCACGTTGTGGCTCGTATAAGGCGTTTAGGCTTGGAGGTGGCTTTGAACAAGTCCGAGGCCATCTGTTTCCACGGCCCTCGCAAAGCGCCCCCAGCCGGTGCCCATGTCATGGTGGGAGGAGTCCGGATAGCTGTCGAGTCGACGATGCGCTACCTAGGCATCGTCCTCGACAGCCGCTGGAACTTTCAGGCGCACTTCCAGCAACTAGCGCCCAAACTGCTAGGAACAGCTGCTGCCCTGGGACGAATACTCCCGAACTTAAGAGGGCCGAAAGCATCCTGCCGACGGCTGTACACCGAGGTCGTACGTTCGATGGCCTTGTACGGAGCCCCAGTGTGGGCCGACGCCCTTAATAGGCAGAACATCGCCAAACTGCTCCAATCGCAGCGGGTGATGGCCATCAGGGCGATACGAGGCTATCGGACGATCTCGGCGGAGGCAGCATGTGTGCTGGCCGGGTTCCTACCCTGGGACCTAGACGCGAGAGCCCTTGCGTCAGTTTTCTTCTGGCGTGAGGAGGCGCGAGGCCGCGATCTCTGGCCAGCACCCAGGGAGGTCGATGCCAAGCGCGACGAGTTCCGCCGGGCGGCGATCTCGGAATGGGAGGCGAGGCTGGCGCAACCAAGCTCAGGCGTCCGCACGGTGGAGGCGATCAGGCCAGTCCTGCCAAGATGGCTGGACCGGGAGCACGGCATGCTCACATTCCGGCTTGTGCAGGTACTCTCAGGGCACGGCTGCTTCGGGCGGTACCTGCACCGAATTGCCGGAAGAGAGCCAACTCCGGAGTGCCATGAGTGTGGCTGCGCAGAGGATACGGCGCAGCACACACTGGAAGTGTGCCCAGCTTGGGCCCAACAGCGCACCAGCCTGACGGCTGCAGTGGGACATGACCTGTCACTACCCACTGTTGTAACTCATATGATTAACAGCAGTGGGTCGTGGCAAGCAATGCTCTTGTTCTGCGAGGAGGTGTTGCGGCAGAAGGAGGCTGCGGAACGGGCTCGGGAGGCCGATGAAGCGGCTGCCCAACAGCGCCGCAGACGGATTGGGCGCAGACGGCTTGCGCATGATCGCCGTCTGCCTCCGTAGTGAGGACCTCCGGGTGACAGACACGGGGACGTCTGTCACCCATTAAAGGTGGTCCTCGAGTTGAAGGGCGTGTCGGGTGTCTGGACACGCCCTCGACAGTGGAAAGGGGCTCCATCAGCCCCCAAAAGACTGGTCCGGAGGCACCGGACAGCTGCCGGCGGAGTCGCGGTAGTGTGCGAAAGCGTTCCCGTGGCTCCACCCGTAGGCAGCGCGAAGGACACCCCAGGTTTTTTAGTTGGTAGGAATCCAACATACCCACCACGCCCCCCCGTGACGTGGTGGGATCTTCCGAAGATTTTTCCTGGGAAAAAAAAAAAAAAAAAAAAAAAAAAAAAAAAAAAAAAAAAAAAAAAAAGGTTAGGTTAGGTTAGGTTAGGTTAGGTTAGGTTAGGTTAGGTTAGGTTAGGTTAGGTTAGGTTAGGTTAGGTTAGGTTAGGTTAGGTTAGGTTCCCCCCCGACGGTGTCCACCTTGTCGTGGTGGGGGGGCTCAGTAACTGCGGTTGGGCGCCGCAGCGAAGCCAAGAGACACCAGGGTGAGGGGCCTACGGGCCAAGACGGGAGAGGAGGAGACCGAGGAGGAGACCGGCGGAGCATGACTCGGGTGGGCGCCTCGGCGTTTGTGCTCACCACAATCAATGAGGGATTGTGGTGTAGTATACACCTCCGTCGGTGGAGGAGACCGAGAGGGAGGGCTGGCGGGACATTACTCGGGTGGGCACCTCGGTGCTTGTGCAACTGCACTCCCGTCGGCGTTTGGTGAGGGAACCCACGGGGTAGGGGCTTTTGTCCTCCCGTGGTGGGGCGAAGGTGTCATGGGGTAGGGGCGTTTGTCCTCCCGTGGCAGGGTTAGGGGGTAGGGGCATTTGTCCTCCCGTAGCGGGTCGAGGGGGTAGGGGCTTTTGTCCTCCCTTCGTTTGGAGAGGGTGCCATGGGGTAGGGGCGTTTGTCCTCCCGTGGCAGGGTTAGGGGGTAGGGGCTTTTGTCCTCCCGTAGCGGGTCGAGGGGGTAGGGGCTTTTGTCCTCCCTTCGTATGGAGAGGGTGCCATGGGGTAGGGGCGTTTGTCCTCCCGTGGCAGGGTTAGGGGGTAGGGGCTTTTGTCCTCCCGTAGCGGGTCGAGGGGGTAGGGGCTTTTGTCCTCCCTTCGTATGGAGAGGGGGCCATGGGGTAGGGGCGTTTGTCCTCCCGTGGCCAGGAGGCTGGGACCGAAGCACCGTGTGTCGGTGGCGGTCCTAGCCTCCAGAGGGCCCCTCAGCGTGGCTCTGCAGCAGCAGAGTCCACGTCTGATATGGGGCGGGTGTAGTGGTGGAGTAGCTGGAGGGGACATGTTCCCTGAAGGCATCCCCACTACACGCAGGACCTGAGAGGGCGATCACGGGGTCGTTCGCCGCTCTCCCGGCGTGGAGGTCCTCGGCGAGGGTGCGTCGGATGCGTGAGGTGTCGCCCTGCATGCGTCTGACGCGGTGGGGCTTTTTGGCCTTCCACCAGGGAGGGGACGGCTTCGGCTGTCAGCGGCAGGGGGTGTTCGCGGTGACATGTTCGCGATCCCGTGTCACCCCCATTACGCCGCGAGTGGGCATACCATGGAGTTTTAGTCGGTAGGCTACTGCTTCTCAGTAGAGTCCGACATACCCACGCTCTTCCCCGTAGAGCGGGGATCCAATGAGGATTTCTCCATGTAAAAAAAAAAAAAAAAAAAAAAAGGTTAGGTTAGGTTAGGTTAGGTTAGGTTAGGTTAGGTTAGGTTAGGTTCCACGGACCTGCTCGGTTGTCCGAGTGGGCGGGGAGGTGAACCCCGACGTGGCGCGTCCCCGGGTGGTGGATAGGGGAACGCCCCGGCTGCTGACGTCGAGCCGGGGTAGGACGTAGTCCCGCGAACCAAACACTGGGGGGGAAACGGGGGGCTTCGGCCCACGGGGGGAAAGGGGGGCTTCGGCCCGGGAGGGACTCTCCGCGCGTCCCTCTGAGTTGCAGAGGGCGCAGTGGACGAGATCGGAGGAGGAGTCGTGGGACTTCTGTCCCCGGGAGGGTTCTCCGCGCGTCCCTCTGAGTAGCAGAGGGCGCAGTGGAGGAACCAAGGGAGGGCGGGCCTGGCGAGCACTAACCATGCCGTCGGGCAGGCGCTGGGGGGCTTATCCTGCCCGCGCCACCGCCGGATCCGTAACCCCCGAGACCGCAGAGAGCAATGGCGCTGAGGGTAATCCGAGGGTACCGCACTGTGGGCGCGGAGGCCGCATGTGCGCTGGCTGGGTGCCTGCCCTGGGACCTGGACGCGAGGGCCCACGCGGCACTGTTCCACTGGCGTGCGGAGGCACGAGCCCGGAACGACCCACCGACGCCACCGGAGGTGGAAAAGCGGCGCGAAGAGCTCCAGGGCGAGGCAATACAGATGTGGGTGCACCGGCTGGAACGGCCGAGGGCCGGCTCCCGCACCATAGAGGCAGTTCGCCCAGTCCTCCACGACTGGGTTGAAAGGCGCTCCGGGGTTCTCTCCTTCCGACTGACGCAGGTGCTGTCGGGGCATGGCTGCTTCGGCAGCTACCTGCACAAGGTCGCCCAGAGAGAACCGACACCGGAGTGCCACGCGTGTGGAGCTGGCGTAGACTCGGCCCAGCACACGCTGGCCGAGTGTCCGGCATGGGAGGCGGAGCGGCGGGAGTTGATGGCCCAGGTGGGGCCAGACCTCTCGCTGCCGGCGGTGGTGCGGGCCATAGTGGCCAGCGAGGAAGGGTGGGAGGCTCTGCTCTCGTTTAGCGAGCACGTCCTCAAGGAGAAAGAGGCGGCGGAGCGCGAGCGGGAAGCCCAGGCCGAGGCAGACCCGATGCGCCGTCGCCGCACAGGACGCAGACGTGCCGCTCACGAGCGGAACCTGCCACCCTAACGACAGCCAGCGGGCGAGGAACGCACGAGAACGCCCTCGCCCAACACGCTGGCTCTCGAGGCGATGAGCGCGACCTAAGTGCCTGGAAAGCGCTCCCACTTGAAGAAGATTGGTCGGGTACCGACCAGGCGACGGATCCCGATCTGGGATGGCCGCTGCGGGGCCGCGGACGTATTGCGCGAGCTTCCCCGGGACCCCGCACACAAAGCGGCGAGAGGACACCATGGGGTTTAGTGGGTAGGGGGGCCTCTTTACAGCCTCGAGTCCCACATAACCGACCGGGTTGCACACCACCTCAAACCCGGCGGTATGCGTAAACGCATTCCCCATGTAAAAAAAAAAAAAAAAAAAAAAAAAAATAAAAAAAAAAAAAAAAAAAAAAAAAAAAAAAAGGTTAGGTTAGGTTAGGTTAGGTTAGGTTAGGTTAGGTTAGGTTAGGTTAGGTTCTATCCCCCCCGACGTGCTGCCACCTTGCCGTGGTGGGGGGGCTTGCGTGCTCCTGTGATCCCCGAGGCTATACCGGACAGGGCTACCCATACCGGAAAGGCGAGGGGGGAGGAGCCAGACAAAGAGCGGCACAGGAGGAGTGCGCCCAGTTGCGCAAAGGGTGACATTCTTACCCGTAGTGGGGGAGAGGCGGTGGCTGATTTAGGTCAGTTGCCGGCCAACTCGTAACCCGGCCCGTGGGGTCGGCACGAGGGTTGCCGTCTTTGGACGGGGACTATGAGGACGAAAACCTCTTTAAAAAACTACTTAGGCGGACGGGTGCTGCTGGCCCCGGTGTCGGAGCTAGCGGCGCAGATTGCAGAGTGCAATCGCCGTCGCTGAGCCGTAAACCGCAATGCTGCCCCAACGATCCCCAGCCATGGGGTACGGGTGTCATGCAGGGCGGACCGGCGGCCTTGCCTTCACTGGCCGGGTCCACGGGGAGACAACCCCTATAAAAATCCACAACTCTTGGCGTGAGGGTTCTCCGCGTCAGGATGCTCCTCGGAGCGGCTGGAGTGCTTACCAGTCACTAGAGAACAAACCTGCGACACCACCCGCCGTCGCAGTGTATTAGGGCCACTTGGGTATTGGGGATCTCTGCCCAAGTGGAGTTTTAGTTCTCCCCTACTCGTGGGATTTATATGGCCTGTTTTAACCCCCCAAAAGGCCCTTTTCAGGGCCAAACCGAAAACGGTCCTTTTCAGGGCCAAAACGACAAACTTGGCGATGTTATCATGGACACCGATTTGCAGAATGAGCAAGTGGCTGAGGTGTACTCCCCGTTAGAGTGCACCGAAACTGTGGAGAAGGGAGGAAGACTGACCAGACTGGCGCACGCGGATGCCTTAAACAATGAGGAGAGAGCACCATCAACCCAGCCCCAATTACGGGTCGGGCTAACACGACTCGAAGACGTGGGCGTGACAAGACGGACGTCAGCAGCTGAGAACGACGGTGACTCCGATGTGAGCCTGACATCAAACAGGAGTCATACCTCAGTAAAGCGGAAATGGACGAGACAGGAGGAGACCGGGTCTGAAACGGAAACAGAGGCCCGTCAAACAAGGCAAGGGCCGACAACCCGTCACGGGAAGTTGGCATCATCTGGAGGAGGAAAAGGCCCGGGAGTCAAAGCCAAGCAAAAGAAAACGGCTGTGGAGGATAAGGAGACAGATTTTCAGAAGGTTCTCCGCTCTCGGCCATTCCATAAAACTGCGGGACCAGACGTTCCGGATTTGGAAGAGGAAGCGGAAGACCGGGTTAAAGCCAACCCGGAAACCCTTTCTCCAGACGGGCTGCGAGCCCTAGCAGAAGGTGGAGCCGCCGCCATCTTGGAGGTTGCTAAGAAGTCTGGCCACCTTCAGGGCCCGCTAGTGCGTAGGTTGAAGGAATCTACCAAGACGATAATGTCGGTCATAGACATCCTTACTTCACGCTCTGAGGAGGAGGAGACGAGGCGCCTCCGCCTCGATAATGAACGACTCCGCAGGGAGGTGGAGTTACTGAGGAGCGAGTTAAAAGTTCACCGCCGTGAATTCTCCGAGATGAGAACAGAGCTTGCGGCTACTCGGCCGCTGACACAGCAGCCTCCGGTCCCGGCTTTTGATGTGGAGGAGCTTAAGCGCTCCTTGGTTGACACTATGGGGACCATGTTGAATGCGCGCCTTGCGATCATAGAAGAACGTCTGCCACCAGCTCCTATCTGCCGCCCTCCTTTGGCAGCGGATAAAAGAAAGTCACCGGTACCTCTGCCGCAAGTGGTTTCTAAGCCCATGCAGGCGGCCCAGCCAACAGCTACAGCGACTTCGACAAAGAAGGCAAAGACGAAGGCCAAATCTAAAAAAGGCAACTCCCCATCCGGGCTTTTGGCTGATATCGCTATGCTACCTCCCCCACAACGGGCGGTCGAACAGGTGCCGGGAACCTCAACGGCTTCCGCGACGAATCCGGTAATGGCTTCATCTAACAAGGAGGAATGGGTTAAAGTGGTGAAGAAGGGCAAAAAGAAAAAGTCACCCACACCTCCGGCAGCAGCGGGTCATAAGCCGGCGGCATCAAAATCTGGAGCTCTGCTTAAGCCTAAATTGCACCCTCCAAAGACAGCGGCGGTGTCAATTTCCCTTGATCCAGAGGCGGAGAAAAATGGCGCTACGTATGCCTCCGTTATCACCGCAGCGGAGACTAGAATAAACCTCGAAGCGATAGGCGTTACACCGGGCTCCCTCAAAATTCGCACGTCTGCGACTGGAGCCCGTGTAATCGAGGTCCGTGGAGAGGGGCACACCGCAGCCGCTGACAAACTTGCGGAGCACCTGGGTAGGACTTTAGACGGGTTGGCAAAAGTTTCTAGGCCCATACAACATGCGGATGTACGCATTACGGGGCTTGATGATGCGGCAACCCCAGGAAAGATCACCACGGCAGTTGCAAAGGCTGGTGGCTGTGGAGAGGACCAGGTGAAAGTCCTGAACATCCAGCGGGGACCAAGGGGTACAGGGTCTGTCGTAGCGCAGTGCCCCATTTCCGCAGCAGCGGTGCTTTCAAAGACTGGAAGAATAACGGTTGGTTGGAGCTCTGCCAGGGTTCAGGCTCTCGAAAAGCGACCCTTGCGCTGCTATAAATGCATGGGAGCGGGACACACACGAGCCATGTGTCCGTCCAATGTCAACCGAGACGAGCTTTGCTTCCGTTGCGGAAATGAGGGGCACAGAGCGGCTAGCTGCGATGGGGCTCTGCGCTGCGCAGTATGCGCTGACGCGGGCAGGCCCTCCAACCACTACATGGGAGGCAGAAAATGTCTGCCCCCAAATATGAAAGGCAAAGCGGTCACTAGGGCCGCTAACAATGAGGATACTCGCACCGAGCGACAAGAGGAAGCCGAAATGACCATTGATGAACCAGACGAGACATAGCAGTTTCTTACAGGCGAATCTCAACCACTGCGCCGGTGCTCAAGATCTCGCGTTCCAGTCCATCGCGCAGTGGCGGATTGATGTGGCGGTCATATGTGAACCGTACTTTGTCCCTGCCCATCCTAACTGGGTCGGAGACATCGATGGTCTGGTGGCGGTTGTGGCAGGCACTAATGCAGGCCCACCTTTGTCACCTCTTGTGCGAAGAGCGGGGGTTGTGGCAGCCGAATGGGGCGAGTACGCTATAGTTGGAGCATATTTTTCCCCCAATAAGACACTAGCGGAGTTTGAGGCGTTCCTTGACTCCGCAAAAGCAATAGTGGAGCGATTAGCACCGAAGCCGATCATTTTCCTCGGCGATTTAAATGCCAAATCACGCGCCTGGGGCAACCCTTCGTGCGACGGCCGTGGCAGAGCAGTCCAGGTCTGGGCCCTACAAACTGGCCTGACCCTCCTCAACAGGGGATCCACGCATACCTGCGTGCGACAGCAGGGTGGGTCTGTGGTGGACATTTCTTTTGCCACACCAGCTGTTGCGCGCAGGGTACATAACTGGAGGGTAGATGAGGAAACGGAGACACTGTCCGACCACCTTTACATCCGTTTTGATGTCTCCGCGATGGGACTTCCACCTCCGCCTAGAGGTCCTAGCTGCTTCCCTCGCTGGTCTCTCGCACGACTAGACAGGGACCTTGCCAAGGAAGCTGCTATAGTGCAGCGGTGGCAGACCCCGGAGGCAACAGCAGGAGCAGACGACATCAACGACGGCGCCATTGAAGATGTCGACGTGTTGGCCAACCACGTTCGCGCCGCACTCACTGAAGTGTGTGATACGGCCATGCCAAGAGCAAAAAAGTACTCCTCGCGACAGGGCGTCTATTGGTGGACGGAAGAGATCGCCGAACTCAGGAGACAGTCAAATGCGGCTAGGCGAGAATACGTCCGTTGCCGTCGACACCGTCGCCACACAAATGGTCAGGAAACGCCGCTTGAAGGTCAGCTATGGAACGCCTATAAAGAAAGAAAGAAGACGCTACAGCTGACCATAAGTAAAGCAAAAACATCGGCCAGAGAAGAGCTGCTAGACAGTTTAAATAGGGATCCCTGGGGAAGACCGTACCGCGCTGCACGGAAAAAGCTCCGTGCCGTAACCACACCGCCAACGGAGTCTTTAGAGCCCGCTGTTGTGGAGGCAGTAGTAGCAGAATTGTTCCCGGACCCCGCAGGTCACTGCCCTCCAGTTATGGCTCCTCCCTGCCGACCGGAGGAGGAGGCCGTCGAGGAGGTTCCATCAATCCGAGGAGGAGAAATTGCAGTAGCACTTGATCGCCTAAAGGGGAGGAAGACTGCACCGGGGCCTGATGGAGTACCGGGGAGGGTCCTATTAATAGCAGCTGAGGAACTAGAGAGTTTTATTCGGAAAGTATTCGACACTTGCCTCCGTGCCGGACGCTTTCCGAACATCTGGAAGGAGGGTCGCCTTGCGCTCATACCCAAAGAGGGCCGGCCACCTGGATTGCCTGGGGCCTACAGACCCATAGTGTTATTGGACGAGGTAGGCAAGATGCTGGAAAAGATTCTAGCAAACCGCCTCATCCGCCATCTAGAGGAAGTTGGACCAAATCTAGCAGAGGCCCAATATGGATTCAGGGCATGTCGCTCCACAATAGACGCCCTGACTGCCCTCAAGATGCGGTCCATGGAAGCAGTGGAGGAGGGCGAGGTTGTCCTGGCCATCTCTTTAGACGTAAAGAATGCCTTCAACAGCTTGCCGTTTGAGACTATACTGGAAGCACTCAGGTTTCATAGAGTGCCGACTTATCTCCGGCGACTATTGGAGGACTACCTCAGAGGAAGAGTGGTCCGTTGGGAGGGTGCCGATGGTAGGCTCCACCACCGACGAGTGAGATGCGGCGTTCCACAGGGCTCCGTGTTGGGGCCCGTGCTGTGGAATATCGGGTTTGATTGGCTGCTTCGCGTCCCACTTCTTCGCGGTACAAACGTGATATGCTACGCAGACGATACACTCGTCACAGCACGAGGCCGAACATACGCGGAAGCTGCGCGACTTGGCGAAGTGGTGGCATCATTGGTGGTGGATAGAATCCATCTACTGGGGCTTCGAGTCGCCGTAGAAAAGACTGAGGCAATCCTATTCCATGGCCCTCGCAAAGGTCCCCCACGAGGGGCAAGCATCACGCTGCAGGGTGAGACCGTACAGGTTGGGACTGACATGAAATATCTTGGTCTCATCCTGGACGGCAGGTGGACATTTAAAGCCCATTTCACCAAACTCGTCCCAAGATTGGTCGGCGCCGCAGTGGCACTGAGTAGGCTCCTCCCCAACATAGGAGGTCCCCAGGCTCCATGCAGACGTCTCTATTCCGGCATCGTCCGAAGCATGGCCCTTTACGGGGCGCCTGTGTGGGTGGACGCACTAACTGCCGCGAATAAGA
Organism: Apotomis betuletana; assembly: GCA_932273695.1. Classification (NCBI taxonomy): domain Eukaryota; kingdom Metazoa; phylum Arthropoda; class Insecta; order Lepidoptera; family Tortricidae; genus Apotomis; species Apotomis betuletana. The sequence goes on along the minus strand of OW026318.1, from coordinate 37,632 downwards.
CTCTCTTACGCAGACCTCAGAGGGTCATTGCGGTTAGGGCGTGCAGAGGTTACCGGACGGTGTCCTGGGTGGCGGCTACGCTCTTGGCCGGTGATCCCCCGTGGGAACTTCAGGCCGAGGTTCTCGCGGAAATATACAGATACCGTGCAGGCTTGAGGGCCCGCGGGGAGTTCCGGACCCACAGAGAGGTGGAGGAACTGCGGATTGCGGGTCAAGCGGCGCTACTCCCGAGGTGGAGGGAGGACCTGGAGGTAGCCAGCTCAGGCCGATTAACAATAGATGGTATCGTGCCCAACCTCGAGCGGTGGGTAGACCGTAAATGGGGAGCGCCCGATTTCCACCTGGTGCAGTTCCTCACCGGACACGGCTGTTTCGGTGAGTACCTGCACCGAGTGGCGGGCAGAGAACCAACGCCCAAATGCCATGTGTGTGACGCACCAGTCGATTCACAGCATCATACGCTGGTGGAGTGCCCTGCGTGGAATCGCCAACGGCGGGATCTCGTAACCGCAGTTGGAGCAGACCTCTCACTGTCAACGATCGTGACCAAGATGCTTGACAACGAGAGGTGCTGGAAAGCGATGGCCTCCTTCTGCACAGCCGTATTGAAGCAGAAGGAGGACGCGGAACGGGACAGGGAGGACGATCCACTCGCTGCCCCAATACGCAGACGGAGGGTGGGCCGAGCACGCCGGCGTTTTGCGCATATGCTCGCCCCGCCCTAGTGGGCTGGCTGGCAAGGGCGGGGGCCCTCTGCCTGCCAAGTAGTCCCAAATGACTGGAGCACCCCTCTCTCCTCCGGGGTGCTCTCCCTCGGCTGAGACCAACCGGGCTAATCGCGAGGCCCACAGTAGCATGCGCAAGCGATCCTGTGGGCCTCACCTAAGGCGATATGGAGGGAAAACGCGCTGGGTTTTTAGTGGGTACACTAGATCTGCCCAGGAGCCCCACATACCCGTTCCGAACCCCCGATCGGACGGGATGCGTAATGCATTTTCCCAGCGAAAAAAAAAAAAAAAAAAAAAAAAAAAAAAAAAAAAAAAAAAAAAAAAAAAGGTTAGGTTCTATCATTGAAAAAGTAGCGGCCACCTCCAAGAACTTGAAGGGCGGGTACATCCGGTGCCTAAAAGATGCCGCGTCCGCTATATCGGATGCGTTTGCTGTACTCAGCAAACGCACCGTTTCCGAGGAAACGGCGCGGCTTCAAGCTGACAACAGCCGGCTAAGATCGGAAATGGCCGGCCTACGAAAGGAGATGGCCGAAATCAAGGCCCAACTTGAGGGGCTGCGGAAGCAGGGAAATCCTGAACCCTCCCCAAACCGACGTAACGAGGCGGAGCGGCCCCCTGCGCTGCCTTCTCCTAGCGAACGGATAGACGGTCGCGCCAATGTCACCCCTTCTATCCCTTTAACTGAGGAGATCTGTCGAGTGGTCATGGCCCAGGTCGGGACGTATCTGGACGCCCGCATGGCCGCAATCAGCGACAGACTCCTCCCGGAGAGGAGGGCGCGGCCTCCGCTGGCAAACCGGGACAAGACTGGGAGAGCAGAGCCGGAGTCTGGCATGGCCCCCGCAAATGCTTCTTTGGGAGACCGGGCTCCACCCAACGCTTCCGTAGGTGGAGCGTCCTACGCGGGCGCTGTGAAGCGGAAAAGTAGAAAAGGCAAGGGAGCCTCTTCCGGGAGGGTCCCAGCCCCGGGAGAGTCGGGCCCGGCAGCAACAGCGCCTGTACCTGCGCCTGCAACGTTGAGAGAGCCCTGGAAGACAGTGAAGGGAAAAACAAATAAAAAACAGAGGGACGGCCCTACAAGCCAGGCAGCCCCAAAAAAGAAGGCCCGGAGGCTGCGCCTCCCCCGGTCAACGGCGGTAATGTTTTCGCTAGTGGAGCCCAAGGCGGACACTAGCGAAAGAAGAGCCAGCTACGCGGCCATCATCGGGGAGGCCAAAAAGCGGGTAGACCTCGATGCGCTGGGGATCTCGGGTGTTCGGGTCCGACGTACCGCGACGAATGCCCGCATTTTCGAGATTCCCGGCGGTGAGAGTGGCGAAAAGGCTGACGCCCTTGCCCAAAAACTAAGGGAGGTGATGGATCCCGCCGTGGTCCGGATCTCCAGGCCCACTAAATGTGCGGAGATGCGCATCTCGGGCCTGGATGACTCGGTGACATCTCCGGAGGTGGTCGCGGCGGTTGCACGAGAGGGTGGTTGTGCGGCGGAGGACATTAAGGCTGGCGAAGTGACGCTCGGCTCCTCGGGCCTGGGCACTGTGTGGCTGCGATGTCCTATTGCGGCTGCAAAAAAGGTGGCTCAGGCCGGACGTCTCCGCGTGGGGTGGGTGTCGGCGCAGGTGAATTTGCTCGACGCCCGGCCCATACGATGCTTCCGATGCATGGAAGTGGGGCACGTGCGCGCCGAGTGCAAGTCCGAGGTAGACCGCAGCCTCCTTTGCTATCGGTGCAGCGGGTCGGGCCATATCGCCCGCGATTGCAACGCTGCCGCACACTGCGCGCTGTGCGCGGAGGCGGGCGCCCCCGCGGGCCACAGGGTGGGAAGCGTTTCATGCAACCCACCCAAAAGAAAGAGGACTGCTGCCGACAGGTCCGAAGCCACATCGCAGCCTAGTCACCCACCTGAACCCAGGGTCGAGGAGGATCGGATGGCCACTGACTAGTAATGGCCACCCAATACCTACAGGCGAACATAAACCACTCCGCCAGAGCTCAGGACCTTCTGCTCCAGAGCATGGCGGAGTGGTTGATACAAATCGCAGTCGTGGCCGAGCCGTACTCGGTCCCCTCCAGGGAAAACTGGGTGGGGGATAGAGACGGACTGGTGGCAGTGGTCACGCAGCCGCAAGCGGGATCCGCGCCCCACCGAGACGTCACCAAGGGGCGTGGTTTTGTGTCGACACACCTGGGGGACACAATGGTCGTTGGGACCTACTTTTCGCCAAACAGGAGCCTCACCGAGTTCGAGTCCTTTCTTGACGAGGTGGGTTCCCTGTTTGGCGAAAATTGCCCTGTGCAGCTGCTGGTCGCTGGAGACTTCAACGCTAAGTCCACGGCGTGGGGATCTCCAGCGACTGACGCGCGAGGGCAGGCGTTGGAGGAATGGGCGGTCGAAGTGGGGCTGCAGATCCTCAACAGGGGGTCAACGAACACGTGCGTGCGACAGCGGGGAGGCTCAATTGTGGACATAACATTGGCCAGCCCCGCCCTCGCACGACGTGTTTCAGGCTGGAAAGTGAGGACGGACGTGGAGACGCTCTCGGACCATCGCTACATCCGTTTCGAGGTCTCCACGTTCCCCCTCACCCCAAGGAGCGTGAACCGACCCCCTGCAGGGGAAGGGCCGCGGTGGCGGCTGGGGCAACTGGACAGGGAGATGGCCCAAGAGGCAGTCCTGGTGGAGTCGTGGCAGGTCGGAGCTGGGCCCATAGGCGACATCGATGTCGAGACGGAGCAGCAGGTTGCCGCCACGCACCGGATATGCGATGCCGCTATGCCCCGCGCGAGGCCAACCCCGCCTCGTCGTCGTGTGTACTGGTGGCGCGAGGAGATCCGCGTCTCACGGAGCGAGTGCACGGCGGCACGCCGCCAGTACACCAGGAGCAGGCGGAGAAGGGTGCGCGACCCAGCCAGGGAGGAGGCGCTATACGCTGCCTACCGTGACAAATGCCACCAGCTCCAGGCGGACATCGCACGGGCGAAGGAGGCCGCGTGGAAAGAGTGGCTGGAGACGCTGGACTTGCACCCATGGGGGCGCCCTTACAAAACTGTAAGGGCAAAACTCCGGCCATGGGCCCCCCCGCTGACCAGTAGTCTCGAGCCTCTCCTCCTAGAGCGGGTCCTCTTCGGCCTGTTCCCCGAAAGAGAGGCATGGCGTCCACCGGCGATGGGTGGAAACCCGGCGAGAGGCGAGGACGTAGTGCCTCCTGTGACAGAGGCAGAGCTCGGGGCCGCAATAGCCAGGCTCAAATTAAAAAACGGCGCCCCCGGACCCGATGGCGTGCCTGGGCGCATCGTGGTGCTCGCGCTTGCGGCAGAAGAGCTGGAGAAGAGGGTGAGGACCCTCTTTAGCGCATGCCTCGACCGAGGTCAGTTTCCGCGAAGCTGGAAGACGGGTAAGCTCGTCCTCCTTCAGAAGGACGGGCGCCCGGCAGAGTCGCCGTCGGCCTACCGCCCCATCGTCCTGCTTGACGAGATGGGCAAGCTTTTCGAACGGGTTATCGCTGCCCGTCTCGTCAAGCACCTCGAGGAGGTAGGACCCGACCTACACGACTGCCAGTATGGCTTCCGGCGGGAAAGGTCGACGATAGACGCGATTGCGCAACTGAGGGTCCTCGCCGAGGAGGCTGTCTCGCAGGGTGGAGTGATGTTGGCCGTGTCGCTTGACATAGCGAATGCCTTCAACACCCTGCCCTTCGAGACTGTCAAGGCAGCGCTGCAGTACCACGGAGTGCCCCGGTACCTGCAGACAATAGTGGAAGACTACTTCCGGGACCGGGCCATCATCTACCCGGCCCAAAACGGATGGGGAAATCGGAGGGTCACATGCGGTGTTCCACAGGGGTCGGTCCTTGGACCACTCCTGTGGAACATCGGATACGACTGGGTGCTCCGCGGTACCAACCTGCGGGGCGTCGGCGTACTCTGCTACGCCGACGACACTCTCGTCACCGCAAACGGGAGCACCCACAGACAAGCCGTGCTCCTTGCCACAGCGGGGGTTGCCCATGTGGTGAGCCGTATTAGGGCCCTAGGGCTCGAGGTGGCCCTTAACAAGTCGGAGGCCCTCTTCTTCCATGGGCCTCGAAACGCGCCGCCTCCCGGTCTGGCGATCGTCATAGGGGGCACCTCCATCGCCATCGAGTCGACGCTGCGATACCTAGGTATTGTCCTCGATGGGCGATGGAGTTTCACAGAGCACTTCGCCCGCAAGGCGCCAAAGCTGGTGGCCGCAGCCGGAGCACTCGGGGGGCTGCTCCCGAATATCGGAGGGCCGGGCAGCACATGCCGTCGCCTGTACCAGGGGGTTGTGCGCTCTATGGCGATGTACGGGGCTCCCATATGGGCGGAGGCCCTGAACGCTCGGAACGTGGCCCAGTTGCGCAGACCCCAACGGGTAATAGCGACCAGGGCCATCCGAGCATACAGGACGGTCTCGTTCGAAGCGGCAACCCTGCTGGCCGGTAGCCCGCCGTGGGACCTCGAAGCCGAGGTCCTTGCGGCGGTGTACTGGCAAATAGCAGCAGTGCGAGCTGAGGGCAATCGTCCGCTTCCGGAGGAGATCAAGCTCTGGAGGGACGAGGCCAGGGGTGATCTCCTCAGAAAGTGGGACGAAAGGCTGCAGGCCCCAAGCGCAAGCCGGGAGGTGGTGGGCGCCATACGTCCGGTCCTCAGGGACTGGCTGTGCCGCGATTTCGGCGAGACGACTTTCCACCTGACACAGATACTCACCGGGCACGGATGCTTCGGCAAATACCTGTGTCAGGTGGCCCGCCGCGAGGACTCCACAGTGTGTAAACACTGCACGGGTGGAGATGAGGACACGGCGCAGCACACCCGCGCCGTGTGCCCCGCATGGCAAGTACCGCGATCACAACTGATCGCGGCCATCGGGGCGGACCTCTCACTGCCAGTCATTGTCAGGGAAATGACATGCAGCAGGGACGCGTGGGAGGCGGTGGTTGCATTCTGCAACGCCGTCATGTCCCAAAAGGAGGCGGCGGAGAGGGAGCGAGAGGATGACCCCCTCGCACCACCCACTCGCCGAAGGAGAGTAGGGCGAAGGCGGGCCGCCTATGACCGCCAAATACCGCCCTAACCGGGACCTCGGGCAGCTGATCGGGAGATTGGTTGCCCGACGAGAAAGCGTCCCGAGGTGGAAAGGTGGCCTTGGGTGAGGTCCCCTGTAGGCGAGAGGGAGTGGGCTCAGAAGCCCGCAGAGCCGGGCCCAAAAAAGGGCAAACGCCACATGTGGGTGCCGCGGTAAGCGCCAAGCGTCCCCGTAGCCCCACACCAGGCGGAGAGAGGTAAGACCGAGGGGTTTTAGTGGGTAGACTGGAGACCAGGAGTCCCACATACCCGTCCTTATTACAACACCTCAAGGACGGGATGCGTAAAGCATTTCCCCTCAAGGACGGGATGCGTAAAGCATTTCCCCTCGTAAAAAAAAAAAAAAAAAAAAAAAAAAAAAAAAAAAAAAAAAAAAAAAAAAAAAAAGGTTAGGTTAGGTTAGGTTAGGTTAGGTTAGGTTAGGTTAGGTTAGGTTAGGTTAGGTTAGGTTAGGTTAGGTTAGGTTAGGTTAGGTTAGGTTAGGTTAGGTTAGGTTAGGTTAGGTTAGGTTAGGTTAGGTTAGGTTGTTAGGTTAGGTTAGGTTAGGTTAGGTTAGGTTAGGTTAGGTTAGGTTAGGTTAGGTTAGGTTAGGTTAGGTTAGGTTAGGTTAGGTTAGGTTAGGTTAGGTTAGGTTAGGTTAGGTTAGGTTAGGTTAGGTTAGGTTAGGTTAGGTTAGGTTAGGTTAGGTTAGGTTAGGTTAGGTTAGGTTAGGTTAGGTTAGGTTAGGTTAGGTTAGGTTAGGTTAGGTTAGGTTAGGTTAGGTTAGGTTAGGTTAGGTTAGGTTAGGTTAGGTTAGGTTAGGTTAGGTTAGGTTAGGTTAGGTTAGGTTAGGTTAGGTTAGGTTAGGTTAGGTTAGGTTAGGTTAGGTTAGGTTAGGTTAGGTTAGGTTAGGTTAGGTTAGGTTAGGTTAGGTTGGAAAGGGGGGGAAAATTGCTTCAGCGGATTCTGACTCTTCCGAAGCAGAGACTTTCGATCGAGAGGACGAGACGGTAGTTCCGTCCATGGAAGTGGCTCAGGAGGGGTCCACCAAAGGGGGGAAAAGGGGGGGAAAGGGGGGCAGGAACTCTTCTCCGAAAATCGTGTCTCCTGACATTGAGGAGTCAGACGTTGGCGCTTCGGCTTCCGACATGGAGGTGGCTAGGGATGAGGAGCAGGCGGCAACTTCGGGCCTGAAGAGGACCAGGAGCCTCGTCAGCTCTGACAGTGACGCTGAAGAGCCTGGACATGGCAGAGGGGCCAAAGTCGCTTCTAGCCACCGAGGTCGACACCCGGCTTCGAAGGGAGCATACGCGGGGCTCAGCTCCGCAAAGGCCAAGCTGAGGGAGGCGGAACTCAGGGATTATGAGAGGGAGGCGGACAGAGCATCGGCATATTTGCTGGATCCCACCGACCGCACTCTGCGATCCAACCGCGCCCGAAGGACCCCGTCAAGGGAGAGAAGCCCAGTGCTGGGTGCACCCAGCGAAACGGCGGAGGACTGCACTGAGGCTCTGCAGAGGTGCGCTAGGACCGTGTTAGCTGAGGTGCAGAGGTCGACCAACCTCAAGGGAGACGTCCAAGGCCGCATGAAGGGTGCCTGCCTTGAGATCCTTGAGGTTGCCGGCCTCATGAAGACCACAGCGGAAGCGGAGGAGATCCGCAAGCTAAGGGAGGACAACCGTAGGATGCGCAAACATATCGCAGACCTGCAAATGGAAGCAAAAGCGCTCCAGACTGCCTTCTCCGAACGGGAGGTGCGGCCCAAGGCACCTAAAGAAAAAGTCGCCCAGGACACGGACCTGGTGGACCTCCTCGAGGACCTTAAGAGGGACCTGTTCGTGTCGCTGGGCGACATGGTCAATGTCCGCATAGGAGAGCTGGAGCGCAGACTCCCGGCGGAGCCCATCCTCCGTCCCCCACTGGCGGGGGACAAAAAGGCTGCGGCTGCTGCTGCTGCGGCTGCTGCTGCTGCGGCTGCCACTGCGGATCTTCCCGCAGCAAGCAGCCGAACCACGAAGGGCTCAAAGGAACAACGTGTGGCGAAGCCCCAACAGGCTCCGGTACCGGCACCACGAGTGGCTCCGGCCAAATCTCTGCCGCCGCGTTCGACTGGGAAGAACCCGGGATCGACGGCGAAAGAGACGGCCCAGCACCTACCCCAGGCCCAGCCCGTCGTCCCTGCTCCAAACACTTGGTCGCTGGTGGTGAGGAAGGGGAAGAAGCCCACCTCATCCCAGGCGGCGGTCACCCCGAAGGTGTCTCCTGCTCCGCTCCCGAAGCCGAGGGTGTTCGCCACACCCAAATCCGCCGCGGTTGTGGTGACCCTCAAGGAAGGGGCGGAGAGTGACTATAAAACTGTGATGGGGAAGGCCACCACAATCAAACTGGCGGAGCTGGGCCTCGAGAGCGTGAAGGTCAGGAGCACGGCGGCCGGTGCTCGCCTCATCGAAGTCCCGGGAGCGGACAGTGGGGTAATGGCCGACAACCTGGCCGAGAAGTTGAGGAGCCTTGTCGGCGACGTGGCTGACGTCCGCCGACCATTCAAGACGGCGGATATTCGAATCTCTGGATTCGACGAGACGGTGTCCCCGGAAGCCGTCCAGTCGGCAATAGCGGAAAAGGGGACCTGCTCGCCGGACCAGATTCGGATGGGGAGGATCCGCCTGGCTCCCAATAAGACCGGTTCAGTCATCGCTGTGTGCCCGGTAGCGGCGGCTAACGCAGTGGTGGCTGCTGGGCGGCTCCTGGTTGGGTGGACGTCAGCTCGAGTGGAAGCCCTGGACCCTCTACCGATGAGGTGCTACAGGTGCATGGGGACTGGTCACACCCGTGCACTCTGTCCCTCTCCGGTGGATAGGAGCGGCCTGTGCCACCGGTGTGGTAAATCAGGCCACACATCGCAGGATTGTGAGGCAGAGAAAGCGTGGTGTGCCGTGTGCCACCACGCCAAACTGCCAGCCGGACACGTGATGGGGGGACCCTCGTGCACCCCCCCACACACAAGGGGGAAAATGGCTCTTTTCAAGTCCCAGGTAGCTGGGAAACCCCAGACTGCCCCGCCGGAAAACACAATGAGGCCAAATGGGGAGGGACTAAATAATATGGACCACTAATGCCAGCACAACCCCAACAAAAAATCTGGGAAGTGTTGCAGAGCAACCTCAACCACTCCGCCCGAGCTCAAGATTTACTCTTGCAGCACATGGCGGAGTGGGGCATTAGTGTTGCCATCATTGCGGAACCATATTTTGTTCCTCCCCAGCCCAACTGGGTCGGGGACGCGGACGGGCTGGTGGCAATGGTGGCCCCACCCATGGGAGACCACCCCCCACTTGCCAAAACCGAGGGCGGCTCCGGCTACGCAGCGGCCAAATGGGGAGACACGGTACTCGTGGCGGTGTACTTCTCCCCCAACAGGCCGCTGGTTGAGTTCGAGCGCTACCTCGGTAGGCTCACGGGGGTGGTCGCAAGAGCGGCGCCGTCACCGGTGTTGGTGATGGGGGACCTCAATGCCAAGTGCAGAGCGTGGGGGTCCCCAGTCACGGATCCCAAGGGCCAGGCCCTTTGGGAATGGTCCGTGCGTTCCGGCCTCGTGGTGGCAAATAGGGGCACTGAGCACACCTGTGTCCGCCGGCAGGGGGGGTCCATAGTGGACATCACTTTCGCCTCCCCTGCGATTGCGGACAGGATGTCAGACTGGCGGGTCCTGCTGGACACGGAGACCCTCTCCGACCACAGGTACATTCGGATGAGGGTCTCCAAGTCGATGGCGGCTCCGGCGCAGGGCCCTGCAGTGCCAGCGGGACGTGCTCAGTTCCCCAGGTGGAGCCTCGCCACCTTGGACCGAGACATGGCCGAGGAGACGGCGATGGTCGAGGTTTGGCGAGCACCTCCACCAGACCGGACCGCGGATGTTGAGGAGAGGGCTGCGCTATTCCGGGCGTCACTCACCTCGGTGTGTGACGCCGCCATGCGCAGGGTGGGGCGGCCGCCTGCAAAGAACCGAGTCTACTGGTGGACGGGGGAGGTTGCGGCCCTCCGTCTCACCTGTAACGCGGCCAGACGGGCCTATACTCGGTGCAGGCGGCGAAGGCAACACACGGTGGAGGAGGAGGGGCTCCTTCATGAGGCCCTCCGGCAGGCGAAGGAGGCGCTGTCGGCGGCCATCGCTAAGGCCAAAGACTCAGCCTATGAGGAGTTCCTGGCGACGTTGGACAGGGATCCATGGGGGCGTCCATACAAGGTGGTACGCAATAAAATGCGCCACGCCCCCGGCATGGATTCCCTGGAGCCGGAACTCCTCGGCAGGGTGGTTGAGGGTCTTTTCCCGGCAGCGCCGGACTTTGTCCCGCCCTGCATGGTGGCCCCCGCGGAGGAGCCGATGGAACCGGAAGCGGTCCCCCCGGTGACGGACGGCGAGCTGGGGTACGCCATCCACCGGCTGCGGGGCTGCAAAAAGGCCCCTGGCCCGGACGGCGTCCCTGGACGCATCCTTCCAGTGGCGCTGAAACACCTCGGAGACCGCCTGAAAGACCTCTTCGACGATTGTCTGGAGGCGGGGCGGTTTCCGAGGTGTTGGAAAGAGGGGAGGCTATGCCTCCTCCGTAAGGGAAATCGGCCGGCGGACTCCCCTTCGGGGTGGAGGCCCATTGTGCTGTTGGACGAATCCGGGAAGATGTTCGAACGCATCATCGCTTCCCGGATCGTCCAACATCTTGAGAGCACAGGGCCGAACTTGTCGGACCGCCAGTTCGGCTTCCGAACGGGGCGGTCGACGATGGGGGCGTTGGGAGCCCTACGGTCATTCTGTGGCTATGCTGCGGAGCGGGGGGAGGGAGTTGTGGCGGTGTCTCTCGACATCGCCAATGCGTTCGGCTCCCTCCCGTACGCGGTGATAATGGAGGCACTCCGCTACCATGGAGTGCCTCCCTATCTGAGGCGGACATTAGAGCACTACCTCTCACAAAGGGTAGTGCTCTATATGGGACAGGACGGGCAGCGCCACGAAAGGGAGATGGCCTGCGGAGTCCCTCAAGGCTCCGTGCTTGGACCCCTCTTGTGGAATGTCGGTTTCGACTGGGCCATTAGAGGGGTCCTGCTCCCCCGGATGACTGTCATCTGCTACGCAGATGACACGATGGTGGCTATCCGGGGAGCGGAGCTAGAGGAGGCTCTGCGGAGGGCGGCGGTCGCGGCAGACCTTATGGTCACGAGGATCGGACTGCTGGGGCTGAGGGTGGCGCTGCCCAAAACAGACGCAATTCTCTTCGGAGGAAGGGGCTGGCGCCCGCCGGCGGCGCTAGCAATACCAGTAGGCGGAGAAGCGGTCCAGGTGAAGGCCAGCATAAAATACCTGGGCATTCACCTGGACCGCAGGTGGGATTTCGGGGAGCATTTCCGCCGGCTTGCTCCCCGAATAGTGGCGGCGGCGTCGGCCCTGGGCAGACTGCTGCCCAACGTGGGGGGTCCGAACGTGGCGTGCCGCAAATTATACGCGGGGGTGGCCCGGAGTATGGCCGTGTATGGTGCGCCGATCTGGGCCGATCGGCTCAGTGCCACCAACAAGGCCCGCCTCCGGGCCCCGCAAAGGGTGGTCGCCACGCGAATCATCCGGGGATACTGCACAGTGTCGTGGGCGGCGGCGTGCGCCTTAGCGGGCACCACGCCCTGGGAGATGGATGCCCAGGTGCTCGCAGAGGCGCACAGGGAGCGGGAGAGGCGCAGGGCGCAAAATGAATTCCCCGCTCCCGAAGAATTGAGGGAGGAGCGCCGCCAGGCACTGCGCAGGGTGAGGGACCGATGGAGAGAGGAACTGGAGGGGTCCCCCTATGGAGTCCGCACCATAGGGGCACTCCTCCCGTCATTCCCCGGATGGCTAGAGAGGGCGCACGGCATCATCGGGTTTAGGCTGGCGCAGGTAATGACCGGACACGGGTGCTTCGGTCATTACCTGCACCGAATTGGGAGGGAGGCCAGCCCGATGTGCCACGAGTGCGGCGACCCGGACGACACCGCCCAGCACACCCTTGAGGTGTGCAGTCGCTGGGACGGTGAGCGCCGCACTCTGGTGTGCGCTCTCGGAGTGGGGGATCTCTCGCTCCACAGCGTCGTGGCGGCTATGCTGGGGAGCGAGAGATCGTGGGAGGCGGTGGCCTCCTTCTGTGAGTCAATTATCGCACAGAAGGAGGCCTCGGAGCGGGAGCGCGAAGAAAGGGAAGATGCGCTCCCGTTCCGGCGTAGACGTTTGGGGCGGAGGCGGGCACGGTACGCTGCCCGCCAAAAACCCCTAGTGGAGTCGGTGGGTGAGGGGCCCACGACATAGACTCCACACGTCTGGGGGAGGGATCGTAGCGTTTTCCGATCCCTCCCTCCTTTGGCGCGGGAGCCCTGGCGGCAGCCAGGGCAGCCGGGGGGCGCCGTGGTAGAATGTCCGCGACCCCATAGCGCCCCCACAAACGGCAGTGCGGAGAATCGCCGGTGTGGTTTTAGTGGGTATGCCCCTCCTTATGAGGGGTGAGTCCCACATAACCCCCCACCTTGGCTTCCCTAGCCTCGGGGGGTATGCGTAAAGCATTTCCACACCGTCAAAAAAAAAAAAAAAAAAAAAAAAAAAAAAAAAAAAAAAAGGTTAGGTTAGGTTAGGTTAGGTTAGGTTAGGTTAGGTTAGGTTAGGTTAGGTTAGGTTAGGTTAGGTTAGGTTAGGTTAGGTTAGGTTAGGTTAGGTTAGGTTAGGTTAGGTTAGGTTAGGTTAGGTTAGGTTAGGTTAGGTTAGGTTAGGTTAGGTTAGGTTAGGTTAGGTTAGGTTAGGTTAGGTTA